>CM051234.1:440629429-441829429 GCA_027917425.1 Gastrophryne carolinensis
GCTGTGGCCACTAGAACCCTTATCAGAAATATGCTTGATAGTGCCCCTGATGATTTTCCTTGTGAGGTGTTTAATGCACTTTCCAGTTGTGATGTTTGTAAATTTTGTCCTCTCAGCATTGGATGACACCATCAGAATGTGTGCCAGAATTTCTGCCCTCGTGGTGGCTATACGCCGCTCGGTTTGGCTGCGCCAGTGGGCTGCTGACAACGCTGCCAAGAAGGCCCTCACTGGATTTCCCTTTAAAGGACTGCGCCTGTTTGGAGACCGCCTGGACCTTTTTGCTAAGGGAGGAAGGTGCCCCAGCACGGGCGGCAATCTCGGCCCTTTCGGGGTTAGGGTTCCTTCTCCTCCCCTTAACGTGGTGCCAGACAGGGAAGGGGGGTTTCCTTTCCTGGGGCCCGGGGAGATTTCTGGGGTAGGGGCAGAGGATGTGGACGTCCTGGCTCCTCCTGGGGTCCCAAAGCAAATTCCTCTTCCAAGCCCCCTTAGGCATGATGGAGCGCCCTCACCCATCCGGGTGGGGGGACGGCTGCAGCACTTCGCTCACGTCTGGTTACAAGTTGAAGTTTGCTGCCGGTCCCCCTACAAGATTCATCTGATCCCGGATTCCTCAGGACCCTGTGTCAGCTCAGGAGCTAGTGCAAGCAGTGCAAAGCCTCCTGGAGCTGGGGGTCATCTGCCAGGTCCTTTTAAGAGAAAAAGGCAAGGGCTTTTATTCCAACCTATTCACAGTAGCCAAAAAAGATGGTTCAGTCAGGCCCATCCTGGACTTGAAGATCCTCAACAAGTTTGTCAGGGGCAGGTGCTTTTGCATGGAAACTCTGAGCTCTGCCATCAGTTCCCTGCGCCAAGGGGATTTCATGACTTCTGTGGACAGAGATGCTTATCTTCATATTCCTGTGTTCCCAGGTCATCAAAGGTTCCTCAGGTTCGCTCTGATGGATCAACACTACCAGTTTGTGGCATTGCCCTTCGGCCTCACTTCAGCTTCCAGGGGTGTTCACCAAGGTGCTGGCTGGCTTGATGTCTCTGCTCAGATGTCAGGGCGTCCGGGGGCTTCCCTATCTGGACGACATTCTCATCACTTCCCAGTCTCTACATCAGGCAGACTTGGATACTCAGCTGGTGGTGTCCACTCTGGAGTCATTTGGATGGGTGATCAACCACCCCAAGTCCTCACTGTCCCCTTCCTTGGTAACTCCATTATTAGGAATGAATCTGGATCCAGTTCAGGCAAGGATCTTCCTTCCTCAACAGAAGGTGGACAGTCTGATTGCACAGGCTCAGTCCCTCCTAGCTTGTCCCCATCCCTCCATCAGGCAGGGGATGCGGCTGGTGGGCCTGATGGTGGCATGCATCGAAGCGGTCCCTTATGCTCAGTTCCACTTGAGGGCTCTGCAACTTCAACTATTGTCAGTATGGGATAAGGACCCAGCGTCCCTGGACAGGGTCTGTGTGCTCTGCCCCCTGGTCAGGGGGTTCCTCTCATGGTGGATGGAGTCAAGGAACCTGTTGGGGGGCAGATCCTTTCTTGCCCCTTCCTGGGAGACGGTCACTATGGATGCCAGTCTGTCAGGTTGGGGGGGTTTCTGGAAGTCCCTGCGGTTCCAGGGGAGGTGGGGCCCTCAGGAGGCCCACACACCTATCAATGTCTTGGAACTGCGGGCGATCAGGCTAGTTCTGGCTCACTTGACTACTCACCTTCGGGGCCTGCCTGTTCAGGTGCGCTCGGACAACCAGACGGCAGTTGCCTACATCAATCATCAGGAAGGGACCCGGAGCAAGGGGGCCCTCCAGGAAGCGTGTCTGATCCTGACTTGGGTCGAGGCCAATGTCCCCTGCATATCAGCTGTGTACATTCCGGGGGTGGAAAATCGCCTGGCGGACTATCTGAGCAGGGGGACCTCTCGCCAGGGAGAATGGTCCCTATGCAGCAGGGTGTTTCAATCTGTGTCACCGTTGGGGCCAACCAGATGTGGATCTGTTTGCGTCCCGCCACAATCACAAGCTCCCAGCTTTTGTCTCTCTGTCCCTGGATCCTCTGGCCTTGACCTCAGACGCGCTAGCAATGTCATGGCAGGACTTTCAGTTCCTGTATGTCTTCCCTCCAATCCCCCTGCTGGGCATGGTTCTGCGCAAGATTGCTCTGGAAGGGGTGCCAGCAATTCTGGTGGCCCCCAGGTGGCCAAGAAGAGTGTGGTTCGTAGACGTGGTACAGCTGGCAGTAGATCAGTACGCTCTGCCCTTGGTGCCAGATCTGCTCACTCAGGGCTTACAACGCCATCCCAATTTACAAACTCTGGCTTTGACGGCCTGGCTGCTGAAACCTCCATCTTTATGGAGAAGGGGCTGCCTTCCTCGGTTGTGGATACTTTGATTAAAGCTAGGAAGAAGTCTTCCTCTTCCATTTATTACAGGGTTTGGTTTGCCTACATTGACTGGTGTGAGTCTAAGTCTCTTCCCTGTCGTGTGTTCTCTGTTCCCAGGATCCTGGAGTTGCTGCAGCATGGGTTGGAGATGGGGCTCCAACTCGGTACTCTGAAGGGTCAGGTTTCTGCCCTGGCTATTTTCTTCCAGAATTCCATTGCTCAGCACCCTCTGATCAGGACTTTTTTCCAGGGGGTCACTCATGTGCGCCCCCCACGTAAGCCTATGGTGCCTGTTTGGGATCTGAACTTGGTTCTGTCAGCCTTGCAGGGTGCTCCCTTTGAACCTGTGCAGGATGCTGCCGTGGCCATTCTTACGCTCAAGGTTGTATTTCTGGTGGCTATCACTTCTGTCAGGCGTGTGTCTGAGTTGGCGGCGCTTTCCATTCAGCCCCGCTACTATGAGAGACACCAGGACAAGGTGGTGTTTCGTTTCAAACCTGACTTTCTGCCTAAGGTAGTGTCTGCCTTTCATTTGAATCAGGATATTGTTTTCCTTCTTTGTGCTCTAATCCTAGCAATGCTAAGGAGAGGGTATTGCACTCTTTGGATGTGGTTAGGTATCTGAAGTACTATCTGGTGGCTACTGCACCTTTTAGGAAAACTGGTGCTCTTTTTGTGGTCCCCTCTGGTCCTAGTAAGGGTTTGGCTCTTGCCAAGTCTACTATCAGCAAGTGGATTCGTCAGGCTGTGATTCAGGCCTACTCTGCTAAGGGGAAGAATCCTCCCTTCCGCCTTACTGCTCATTCCACTCGTGCTATTGTTGCCTCTTGGGCTTTTCAGCACCAAGCTTCTGTTGAAAAAGTTTGCAAGGCTGCTACTTGGTCTTCTGTTCATACCTTTTCCAAGTTTTACAAGGTTGATGTTAGGGCCTCAGCTGATGCTGCTTTTGGCCGAAAGGTTCTGCAGGCGGCAGTGGTTTAAACTGTCTGGTGCTGATTTTTCTTGGGGATCCCACCCTACTTTATGGACACTGCTATTGGATGTCCCAAGTGTAAGTATTAGATTTGGAGCAGGACGTACTGTATACTCATAATCATAATACCAATTCTACATGTGCGTAATCACAGAATTGTATTTTCTCTGTGTGTGTGTTTTTTTTTATTTTTTTTACTCTTTACCCTTTGTGAACTGGTAAGGGATCTAAGGGACTTATACTAGTTCACAAGGGTCTGGCAAGTCACCTGCGGCTAGCGGGTGACTTGCCATTAACCTCGAGCCCCCTCATTACCTGTCTCCCCAAAGGCCGCGGGGGCAGAAGAGCCCGTGGCCATTAGGCTATGTTGGCTTTTAGCCTGCAGGGCTAGGGGCCACCAAAGATGGCCCCAGCACCCTGTTCCTACAAGCCCTGCATAGCTGGTCCCGGGCTGATTATGCTGGGTAATGGGGATTTCACGCCCGGGAAGGGAGACCCTATGTAATTTTTTTTTTTTAATTAAAAGTAAAATGTAATCGCAATATATCGTCTTTGAGACTGAATCGGTATATATTGTATAGTCATACGTGTATCGCTATACGTATCGTATCGCCAGATTTTTCCCAATTCACACCCCTGCTAGATAATCAGATATATATTGTCCCATCAAATTCAAAGTATATGTGTGTATATTTTAAATCCACCCCATGCTATTCCTACTGCTACATAGTGCCCATAAGAGCTTGTGCACATCCCGAATTAGGATACATATATATAATTACACTTCAGGAGCTTTGGGAAAGACCTAAGAGGAGGTGTATAGAGAAAATGTTCATGACTCCTGCTTACTACAAAGGATCTTGAAATAAATCCTGTTATCCTTAGTATGCACCATGCAAATACTTTCTGTTTTAAGAAAGCATTCTCTGCTGTTTACCTTTTTAACATAGTGTTTTGCTCTTTTTTTTTGCTCTATACAGCCTATCATGGGTCTCTCTCTAAAGTGGAACTGACTATACAGTAATGTCTGCTGGCCTTTCGAACTCTGCCTGCTTGACTCAATACTCAATATACTACCTATTGCACCAGTTTTTTTGTTATGATTTGTTCTGAGTGTTAAAGAGCTATACTGCTGAACCCGGATGTGGTCACCCCTAGCTTCTATATCTGATCACTCCCTATAGTCCATTAAAATTTGTTTTGCCATTGTGAATAATTTTGCTGTTGCTGCACTTTTTCTGTAGCAGTGCCCAAGCTTTACTGATTGCCTCTGTATTTGAAGTGATGTTTCCTAATTTCTACCTCCTTATGCCTTGCAGTGCAAGAAGAGGGGCTGTGGGAAAATGGGCTCTCCTATGAGTGTCGAACACTACTCTTCAAGGCCATTCACAATCTGCTAGAAAGGTAAGATGCTTGCTTACAGCGGGATTTTATTAGATTATTGATTGCCTCAGATCGATAGCCGAGCGCATACCGCCACGCAAGTATAGAATCAACGCAGACATTTTTATGAGAATAGATGAGAAATCTACCTCAAGATTCATATTTAGTGTTGGAGTTTACATGTTGGTTAGGTCATGGTGTAAGAGGACACACTTCAACGTCTGTTGTGGCATTAGATGGTTGATGTGATGCTGATTGCAATTGCATTCAGTTGCACATTGGTTAACCACGCTCATCAAGGGGGAAGGGGCACAAATGTTGAATGTCATATGTTAACAAACCACCTCTGTTCATAGGAGATGGACAGCTGTGCTAAAGCAGTATGTGCTTGTGGTCATGGTTTTAGCCATCATGTTAATCTTTTAGTCATCGTGTTGATCATTTAGCCTCATGTTTGAGACATGTTACTTATCTTCAGACCATAGAACGTAATGGTGATCAACTGTGAGTAGACTGACTTTCAGCGTGATACCGCTGTAATAGAAAGTGGTACCTACTGGACTGCTCCGGCAATCTGGTCTTATTCCAAGTATGTCACACACCGCGCTTCCACTATTCATGACATATGGTTATGGTCCAGTAGAGGGCGAACTTCTGCAGAGATGAAAGCAAAAAAGAAGCCCCTCCCGGTCCATAAATACCTGGGACCTCCCACACATTCCAGTTCCTTCTCTGCAGGACGGCGAGCAAGTCAGAAGATGTCTGCTTACGCCCGGCAATTTTTTGCCCTGTTTCTGCCCGGACCTTTATACATTAAGCCCAATATTAGCCTCCCAGCCTTGGCTGCAGGTCCGGGTGAGGGTAGGAATCACCTTAATAGGTTTTCAGGGAGCCATGCTCCCCCGTGAGACCCCATATAAAGGGGTAGGCGGAATCGGGGTTGGTGATCCCGGTTTGGGATGCCCTGTCCCTAATTGTTATATATGTCCCTTGCACCATACTTTGTGCCGGATTAACCCCCTTCCGGGTCCCTCTGTTAACTCTCCAGTGGGCGGGGGGGGGGGGGGACTTTTCCTTTTTCTTTCCTGTCATTCAGGTGTGAATGTGTATGTGTGCTTGGTGCTTCACATTACAGGCTGGACGCCGTTTTTTGCTCTGCTGAGGGGAGCTTCTTCCCCTCAGGCTGCGGTGTTAAGGGGGCGGGGCCGGGCGCTGGGAAGCGGCTGGGAACCACGCTGCTGTTTGTGAGAATAGGGGGGCGGGGCGGGGCCGGGCGCTGCGCGCGATCCGCGCTGGCCCGCCCCTTCTCCCTTTCTCACTCTCCTTCTCTGAGCTCTGAGCGGGGCCCTCCCGGGCTCCCCCTTTTGTGTACCTGACTTAGCCTTGTGCCCCATACTGACAGGGGACAGCGCTAGTCCCTTTTCACTTTCTTTGATTTATGATGATATATATAATATATATATACTTATATATATGTGTGTGCATGTGCTTATGGCCACTCCTTTGTGTCTTTCAGGAGGACTCCCTGTGCCTTGCTTAAAAGGGGGTTCTCCCGGTCCTAGGGTCCCTAGCAGTAATTTGGGGCACTTATAAATCCTCCCACTTGGGACTTAAGGGGCATCCCGGGTTGCTTACCAGAGTAATTCCCTTGGGTAATTGCGACTACCTTAAAATCACCATATGGAGGCTCCACAGGATACCGGGCTCGGGCTCCCTTCTGGACAATCCCGGCTATGTGTGGGTTGTGGGGTATCCCTTACGGGGAGAATGTACTTATTTGCATACCTTGTGCGCAACAGGCCATAACGCGGCAGTCGGGACCCCAGGCGTCTGGGTCAGTGCCGCCCGCCTCACCTACCCCACCCCACAACATCCGTACCCCAAGTTACACTGTCATTAGTGGGGAGTTGCACTCAGATCTATGTGGCAGGCTGACCAACCTCGAGAAAATTATTTCTAGCTCAGTGGGCAGAAAGGCCACTGCTAAGAAAAGGCATCTGTCACCGGCTACGCTGGTAATCGATTTTGATGATTATGACTCCCCTGACTGGGCTGATTATTCCCCGCTTGAGGAGGGGGAATTGTTTGAGGAATCTGAGACTGAGGAATTGCAGTTCTTTGATTCTGATGCCGGGCAGGCGCTGGGGGATGCTGTTGATACCCCCAGGTTCCTGACCCATCTGTTAGAGGTTCTGGATATTTCCCCACCAGCGGAGGCCCCTCCGAAGAAGGGGGAATTCTTTGGGTTCTCTAAGCCCCGCTTGGAGTTTCCAAATCAGGATCATTTTGAAAGCATGATTCTTAGAGAATGGGAGAAGCTGAGTCGCCTTCACGGTGTTCCTCGGGGATGGGATAGGAAGTATCCCTTTCCGGTGGGCGCGGTGAAGCACTGGTCTTCCGCTCCCGAGGTTGATGCTTCCGTTTTAGGATTGGCCAACACGTCCGTTGTTCATACTCCTGATGCCACTACCCTTAAGGATGGCGAGGACAAGCGCATTGATCAGATGGCATGTCATGCCTTTGCCAGTGTGGGTTCAGCCTTGCGGCCTGTCTGTGGCTACCAGGCCTGAGATTAGGGTCATGTTAAATGGGTCCCAGCTCAACCCGGACAGTTTTGAATTCACAACCATTAAGAGGTGTGACTTGTTCATGAATTTTGTTTTGTCGGCTATGGACGACACTTTTGCCATGTGCAGCAGAACCTCGGTACATCGGGCTCGATACAACAAAGGTAGAAATAAATTCGTGTCACTGAAAAAATCAGATTGCATGCACAAAGTTTTAACTTTTTCGAGTGATTCAAAAAAGGGGTTGAATTAAATACTTGCACTCGAAAATGC
Organism: Gastrophryne carolinensis; assembly: GCA_027917425.1. Taxonomy (NCBI): domain Eukaryota; kingdom Metazoa; phylum Chordata; class Amphibia; order Anura; family Microhylidae; genus Gastrophryne; species Gastrophryne carolinensis. The sequence goes on from CM051234.1 coordinate 440,636,998, forward strand.
AATCGTAAAATTTTCTAATCTCTCGTAAAATTTTCAAAATGCTCGTAAAAAGGCTGTCGCAAGCGAAAATTATTGGAGAATGTGCTCCAATTTTTTTTCTATTGTTTAGTATTGTTTTCTGACTGTTGCATGGTGTTGTAAGGCTTTTTAATGGGTAAATGTAAATGCATAATTTATTTTTCAACTTTTTAAGTTACCTGTAGTATGTACATGGCTAACATTGTGGATACATGTAATACAGAGGCAAGCTATGCTGTAGTGGAAGTACTAATTAAACAGTAATATTTGTAACATTGTGGATACATGTAATATAGAGGCAAGGTATGCTGTAGTGGAAGTACTAATTAAACAGTAATATTTGTAAGAGGCATATATGTAGTTTTTTTTTTTTTTTTTTTTTTTTTTTGGGGGGGGGGGGGGGGGGTTGGTTGGATTGCCAGGGACCTGTATTAAAAATGTGGCCATTGTTTTCCATACAAAGCTTGCTCACATAGCACCACGTGTCCCTGGGTGCAGGGAGCAGCTCTTTGCTAGCTTTAACCTCATGGTACGCCATTCTTATGTTTACACTATAACGTGGACCAAAAGTCAGGATTTTGACTATTCTGGGTTTTGGTGCACCGCAATGTAAAAACCCAAAGGTCGACCAAAGGTCTTCTACCAATTAATGGTGCCAAATATGGATTCCAAAGCTGCACGATTTAGCCTAGTAAGCTGGAAAAGTGCTTGATGTGGCAGCTGATCCACTTCCAAACGTGTCCGAAAATATGGGAATGGGTAGTGTGCGCCTTCTCTGCGCCACATCATCTGCAATATGTTCGAAGTCAATGGCCTCGATTCACAAATCATTGAAAAAAATTCTCATGGTAGTAAAATATTTAATTCATGAGAAAAAAGCCTGAGAATTTCACTGTTACCAAATCACCAGATAGGAAGACACTGAAAGTCAATGGAACTTTTTACTACTAGTAAAAAAGGGTAAAAAGTTCAGTATTTTTTTCAGGAGTAAAAAAGTGCCATTGACTTTCTTCCTAACTAGTGATTCACAAACAGTGGAATTCTCATGCTTTTTTCTCATGAATTGAATTTTTTACTACCATTTAGAGTTTACTACCGTTGCAAAGAAAGTAGAAGGGCTCCTTTGTGAGAGAGCAAAATGAGTTTTCTCCTGCTGAAAGCTGCATAAAAAAACTAGTGTGAAACACTCTAATTTATATCGTGTGTGGCTCATCAAGTCCACCTGAATCAGTAGTTAAATTTTTCGAATTGTAAAATGCAGTAGTAAATTTTTCGATCCACTAATTTAATTTGCACTTTTACAATCGCACTCGAATTTAATTCAAGTGACTCGTGTTTTACAATGGTTCCAGGTAGCTGAATCACTCGTAAAAAATATATAGCAAAATCACAACTTTTTAAGCACAAAACATAGGAAAAATCAATTTTCGACCTTTGTTGAATCGAGCCCTTCTTGCGGCCATGCGCAGATCGGTCTGGCTGCGCCAGTGGGCGGCTGACAATGCGGCCAAGAAGTCACTTATTGCCTTGCCCTTCCTGGGTACGCGGCTGTTTGGAGGCAAATTGCATTCTGTGGCGAAAGGTGGAAGGCTACCTCAGCGTAAGAGGCAGCGTCGCTCCTTTCGGGGGGCAAGCTCCTTCAATCCTTCCTTTCGCGGTGCCAGAGGGGGCAGAGGTCTTGCCTACTCTGGCTTCAGAGGTGATTCCTGGAACAGGGGCAGAGGACGTGCCCGTCCAGCCTCTACCTGTGGTCCCAAGTCCGCTGCCAAGCCAGCTCAGCAATGAGGAGGCACCCTCACCCTTACGGGTGGAGGGACAGCTGCGGCTCTTCTTCCAGGTCTGGGCCCAGGAGGTCACAGACAAGTGGATATTGGAAGTGGTCTCATCTGGGTACAAACTGGAGTTCGAGTACCAGCCTCCTCCCAGATTCCTAAGGTCTTGGGTGCCTTTGGATCCTCGGGCGGCGCAGGGGCTCCTGTCGGCTGTAAAGAACCTCCTGGACATGGCGGTCATATGCCCAGTGCCTCTTTCAGAGAGAGCCCGGGGCTATTATTCCAACCTTTTCACGGTTCCCAAAAGGGATGGCTCCATAAGACCCATTCTGGATTTGAAGCTTCTCAACAGGTTCATCAGAACCAAGAGGTTCTGCATGCATGCGCTCAGCCATCCGTTCCCTTCGTCAGGGGGATTTCATGACGTCCATAGACATCAAGGATGCTTACCTTCATGTACCAATTTTCCCAGCACACCAGAGATTTCTCAGGTTTGTGGTCGGAGATCAGCATTTTCAGTTTGTTGCCCTCCCGTTCGGGCTGACCTCGGCACCGAGGGTGTTTACCAAGGTTCTGGCGGGCATAATGGCCCTGCTCAGAGCCCAGGGCATTCACATTGTGCCATATCTGGACGACCTGCTCATTACAGCTTCCTCCCTCTGCCAGGTGGAGCTGGACACCAGGACGGTGGTGACAACGCTGGAGAGGTTCGGATGGGTGATCAACCACCCCAAGTCTTCTCTCTCCCCATCAAGGGAGATTTCCTTTCTGGGCATGAATCTGGATGCCAGTCAGGCCAGAGTGTTCCTACCTCAGCCAAAGGTGCAGAGGGTTCAGGATCTGATACGTGTTCTCCTGACCAACCCTCGCCCTTCCATTCGGCTAGGGATGACTCTGGTAGGTTTGATGGTGGCCTCTTTCGAGGCAGTCCCCTTTGCTCAATTCCACATGAGGTCGCTACAACTCCATCTATTGCTGAAATGGGACAGATGTCCACAGTCCTTGGATCAGTCATTTCTGATGTCTCCCAGGGTTCCTCAGTCCCTTCAGTGGTGGCTGGAATCAAGCAATCTGATGAGGGGCAGATCATTCCTGGCCCCTCGTTGGGAGACGGTTACCATGGATGCCAGCCTGTGGGGCTGGGGAGGTTTCTGGAAAGATCATCAGTTCCAGGGGTTGTGGGGTCCTCAGGAGGCTCACACCCCCATCAATGTCTTGGAGCTCAGAGCTATTCACTTGGTTCTGTCGCGTCTGACACTTCACCTACAGGGTTTACGAGTTCAGGTTCGATCAGACAATCGTACTGCAGTAGCTTACATCAATCACCAAGGAGGGACTCGCAGCAGGAGTGCCCTCAGGGAAGTCTCTCTGATCCTGACATGGGCGGAGAGCAATGTTCCTTGCATCTCGGCAGTATCCTGAGGGAGGAAGGTTTGTCTGAGGCGGTTATTCAAACCTTGATTAGAGCTAGGAAGAGGTCTTCCTTTACTATTTACTATAGGACTTGGCGGTCCTATATTGACTGGTGTGAGGCTAGGGCCTTACCTTGCAGGGTGTTTTCGATTCCTAGGATTTTGGAGTTTCTACAACACGGTCTGGATCTGGGGTTCCAGCTCAGTACTTTGAAGGGTCAGGTTTCTGCCCTGGCTGTCTTTTTTTCAACGGTCTTTTGCTTTGCATCATCTGGTCAAGACTTTTTTCCAAGGGGTCACTCATGTCCGGCCCCCTAGAAAGCCTTTGGTTCCCGTTTGGGACCTAAATTTGGTTCTTTTGGCCCTCCAGGGGCCTACCTTTGAACCGATGCAGGATGTGGCTCTTTCTGTGCTCAATCAAAAGCTGGCCTTTTTGGTGGCTATTACCTCGGTTCGGCGTGTCTCTGAGTTGGCGGCTCTGTCTATTCAGGCCCCTTACTTTGAGAGACACCAGGACAAGGTGGTTTTTCGCTTTAAACCAGATTTCCTTCCTAAGGTGGTTTCTGCCTTCCATCTCAATCAGGATGTAGTTCTCCCTTCCTTGTGTCCTAGGCCTAGCAATGACAAGGAGAGGGTTTTGCACTCTTTGGATGTGGTTCATTGTGTGAAGTACTATTCTAAGCATACAGCACGTCCTGCTCCAGATATAGTAATAACGTGTGGGTAATCCTCCGCCTTCGGCGCCGTGCACTGCAGACATGTAGAAAACAAGCTCCTCCCGGCCCTACATATACCGAGGGACCTCCCACAAATCTCCCAGATTTCTCTGCAGTGCTGAACTGCGAAGACATGAAGTATCACGCTCTCGCAGGCGAGCGGGGCTTTACAGCCCGAGGCCCTGCAGGACTATTTCCACCCGTCCTCTCTGTGAAGAATATGCCTCCCAGCCTGGACTGCGTTGGTCGGGTGATGGTAGGCAGCACCTTGTGTGCTTAACGGAGCAATGTACCACCGCAATCCCCCACCATAGGGTAGGTGGTTAAAGCTAATGGTGAGCCTTCAGTGGATGCCCCTCCCGCATTATTGCCCCACGCCCGTGTAGCGGTGAACCCTGAGTGCTGGGTCACCTTCTTCCTTAGTTCCCCCTGTTAGTGGGGGGAAAAAGAGGGGGGGGGGGGGTTGTGTACGTTGGCCTATCCTTGCCCTATTACACTGTATGCTTAGAGCCTTTATTGGTTACCGGGGGTCAGAGCCGCACATCAAACATCATTTTAAGTTGGCCGCAGCGCCTTTAATGTATTTTGCTTGGCGCGTACGGCAGCTTGGTTTCGCGACACTATGGCGTTTATTACTGTCTTCTTTTTCTGTCTTGTTACGCGCTTAGAGCTTCGCGCTCTCCGGAGGGGGCGTGGTCTGGTTTGGCGCGTTCCACGTCATCCGTAGCTCTGGCCCGCCCTTCGAGGTTCGCTTGGCGCCATTTTGTCGGCCTTCCTGTGCGCGTGGTCTTCCTCCTCCTTCCTTGACTACTGTAAGTGCCCTCTCAGGCGTTTTGGTTATCTTTTTTCTTCCTGTGCTGCGCATGGCTCTGACACCCTCTCTTCTCCTTATGTCTTTCAGATGCCAAGATTCCAGTGGCTTCTCCCGGCCAGATATATATCTTAGCGGGTTTATATTTTAATTCTCCCACATTCCAAGCGGGTTTTGGGGCATCCATGGTTGCTTACAGCATAAATCCCTACTGGCTATTAGCTTGATTAATCACCATATGGAGGCATCTCAAAATTATGTGTCCGGGGTCCCGCGGGGACAAGACCGGCTGTGTACTATGTGTGGACAATCCCATGCCGATGCTGACAGAGCACGGGTCTGCGGACCGTGTGCTGATCAAGTACTGGCCCTGCAATCAGGTTTACCGGTAGCTGCACCTCGCTTCAATTCTGCTGTCTCCCCGTGCTTAAATCTCACTCCAGATGGGTCGCACTCGAGCGGGGATGACCGGCAGGTGGTGCCGCGCAGGCTACCCACGGCGGAGCAGGTGATGTCTGGTTTGGCGGAGTGCTTGGGCACTGGAAAGAAACGGTCATGGGACCTAGTTTGACTATGTTAGGACATTATTCTCCATTTGTCTTATCTTCACCCCGCTAGGTGGGTTTCTGCACGAGATTGCTGTAGCAGGGGTGGACCACTACGCTGGGGGCCCTGGATGGCCCAGTGGAGTGCGGTTCGCAGATTCTGCTGACGACAGTTTGGGTGCCCTCCCACGAGGGATGTTCGGCCTATTCATGCTCCTTACTTCGTCGCCCCTATCTACTGGGATTGGGCGGTTTGTTCTTCACCCTCTTGGAGATGGATCTCTCTGGGTGTCCTTCCCTTTTGGAGGGTTAGACCTAGCTCCCTCCTCTTCTTCTTCTCCCTTTTCTACCGACTATGTTGGGAGATGTCGCTCTAGTTGCGTGCTTGGACTAGCTCTCTCTCCTGCGGGATGTTGCCTTATCCCTGGGTCCTAGAGTTATTACAGCATGGCTGAGGTTGGTTCCTCAACTCGGTGCTCTGGGGGGTTCCAGGGCTCACCCTGTTCGCCCACTGCAGAGCCTAGTTCAATCGTCTGTGTTGAGCATTCCTCAGGGGTTGCTCAGGTGCACTCCACAGGGATTTCTAAACTCCCTGTGGGGGGGGGGGGGGGGGGGGTGTTACTTATCCTGATGCCCTGCTAAGGGTTCCCCTGGGTCTTATTCAGGTTTTTGTCTGACCTGTTCCTTCCCTCACATCATTCTTCCGGGCAATTATTTCATTCAGAAGTATGCCATAGGGGATGGCTCTGTTAGTCTAGTCACTATATGTATTACATACATGTTTCTTATCTGTACACCATTAGGTGAGGATGTTCCACCTTACATCGTGTTTGGGTCCAGGCGGAGTTTTTTATTCTCCTTATTCCAGGCCCTCCGGGCTAGTGTCTTGCTTACCCTGCGCTTACAGGTATCTGTATCCCTCGACAGACATTGGAGACTCCTGGACTGTTCCCTGTCCATGGTTGGGATTATGCCTTTGGGGCTTATAGGCGTTCCATCCTTTATGCAACGGTTTCTGATTGCCTACATGGATGTAGGAGCTCTTTGGATTGGTCTTGCTCGGTTGGGTTGTCCTTCTGAGCCTAAAGTTAACGTTTCGGCCTTGCCGAGCCTTGTTAGCGTTGTTTTTCAGTATTCCGCTGGTCTCGCTTAGACCAGGCTTCGTTTTCCCTGACGGGGAAGGTTCTAAGGTTGCCATGACTGCCCTGTTGTTTGCAGTAGCGTGGTTAGGCTGTTACTCTGGCCTATTGTTTAGGGGAGATTCATTTTCTCTCGAGTTTTGTTCTCTTCTACTTGTGCTTGGCTTGGGCCTTCAGCACTCGGTTTTGCTCAGCAGGCTGACTAGTTTGCTGCTTGTGTTTCGCTTAGCCTTTATAAGGTTCAGAAGTTGAGTTAGAGCATTGCTCACGTTGCTCTTGGTAGCAAGGTTGCGGGTGACAGCGTTGTTACTGTTGGCTGTGCCCTTTCTCTTGGGGATCCCACCCTACCTTATGGACACTGCTATTGGATGTCCCACATGTTATTACTATATCTGGAGCAGGACGTGCTGTATGCTTAGAATAATACAACTTTGTGAAGTACTCACCTGTAGAGTTGATGATATACGCATACAGCACGTCCTGCTCCACCCCACCCTGATTCACCTTGTTCTGGATCCCCTGTTTGGTGATTATTATCTTGATGTTATTGCCAGTCTCTGGGTGGTTGTTCCTCCTGGCTTCTCTTTCTCACTGCTTTTCAATGCTGGGGATTTGTGGGAGGTCCCTCGGTATATGTAGGGCCGGGAGGAGCTTGTTTTCTACATGTCCGCAGTCAACGGCGCCGAAGGCGGAGGATTACCCACATGTTATTACTATATCTGGAGCAGAACGTGCTCTATGCGTATAATATCAACTCTACAGGTGAGTACTTCACAGAGTTGTATTATTTGGTTGCTACTTCTCCTTTTCGTAAGACGGACGCCTTGTTCGCGGTGCCTTCTGGGCCCAAAAAAGGTTTGGCGCCCGCCAAGTCTACCATTAGTAAATGGATACGCCAGGCCATTGTTGGGGCCTATTCTGCTAAACGGAGGGTTCCTCCTTTTAAGATCACTGCTCATTCTACTCGTGCTGTTGGGGCTTCCTGGGCTTTTCAGCAGGCCCGGATTAACGTAGGGGCGGATGGAGCTGCCGCTCCAGGCCCCTACGTTAAAACAGGCCCAGCAGCCTGCAGACGCTGCCTGCCATGTGTGTCTGCTTCCAAAAAAAAAATGTTTTTTGATTTTTTTTGTCTTAAGTTACAGCCGTGGGGCTCCCACGTGCACCCCCCCGTCTGGCGCTCGTGGCCGCGGTGTCAGAGAAGATCCAGACAGCCTGCCCCCCCCCCCTCCGGAGCAGCCCGTCAGGTGCTCTTGCCCGCAGTGCGACACCAAGCAGATCCGCCCGCGGGCATGAGCGTCGGACGGGCTGCCCCGGTGTGGGGGAGGGTGCTGTGGGCTGCTTGGTGACACCGCGAGAACGGACAGAGGTGCGCGCGGGAGCCCCGCGGCCGTAGCTTAAACCCAAAAAAAAAAAACAAAAACCTGCCTGCCCTCTCCACCTCCCCCCCCGGAGCAGCCTGTCGGGTGCTCAATCAGCTGCTCCGGTGCCCTCACCCGCCCCTCCTATTCGGCGGCTCTGTCAGCCTGCCTTCTGATTGGCCAGCTAGCCCCAGCTAGCCCCGCCCCGTTAGGAAGCAGTGCCGGAGCGGGACATGAGAGCTGCTGAGTCGCTGCTCCTGCAGCCGAGACCTGAGGACCCCGGAAGAAAAGGTAAGGAGCCAAAATAAATTAATTGTTTTAGATTTAGAGTGGACCAAAACCCAGCAGGATCGGCCCGGGAATCTATAAGATTCTCGGGCCGATCCATTCCCTCCCCTTGGGGCATCTAAAATCAGGATGCCCCGCTGTGTGAAACCCCCCAGGACGCCCCCTAACCTTACCTTACTACCGGTCCAATGGTGCATACGCAGGCTATGGTCCAATGAGAGCCGGCCACTGTCACTAGGTAATACGGCAGGTGGCTCTCATTAGAATTAATGGGGATCCCAGCCTGTTGAATTGCGCAGTGACGGTGGGCGGCTTTCATTGAACCAGAGCCCACGCATGCACCATTGAATCCAGGTAATGCAAGTGTTTACTGGACTTTCTGGGGGGTTATACACAGCGGGGTATCCTGAATTGGGATGCCCTGCTGTGTAACCCCCCCCCAGAAGCCCCATTTCACTCACCTTGTCCCAGAGCCCTCACCGCATCTGGGAAAAGCGGCCACATCCCGGCTCACCTCTGCCCGAACCCGCGCTTGGCCTTCTGAATGGGTGCACCAACCACACGCCCCCGCACACGGGACGGCTAGGATGTGAGCGGGGGATGTGGCCAGATGCGCACTCTGCTCCCTTTGCCTCCCCTTGGCTGGCGCCAAAGGGAGCCAAGTGAAAGATAGTGTTGTCCCATACATAACCTCTTTTTCTGCTCTCTCTCTCTCTTGCTTACCACACCCCCTCTCTTTCATATTATTTCTTCTATTTGCTCTTCTAATTCCTTTCTTCCCAAACTCTCTCCTTCTCACTCCCCTCTTTTATTTTCCATTCTTCTGCTGCATTGCGTCCTCTGTCTTCCTTAGTCACATTTTCAATCTCTATTTCACTTGTCCACTTCTTCTCCCCCATTTTCTTCTTTCCCCACCTTCATGTCCATCGCTATCCTGCGTTCTACATCTCTCCTCACATTCTTACTTCCTTAAAGCGGACCTTCACTCTGAATAAGAGTCTATCTTATATGTTTCCCACACCCTGTACATACAGATTGTCCACATTAAAAATCATCCTACCTGCATCTACTGCATGTTATGAGCCTTTAAACATCCAAGATGGCGGCTTATGGAAGCCGCCATCTTATCAGGCAGCCTGCAAACAGGAAGTGCCTCCTGACTGTGCTGCTCTGCATTCTGGGACTGCTGACCGTTACCTGACCCCAGCTCTGCTCTGTCTGAGCAAAGCACAGCTATAACCCGCCCCCCTGTACCTTATCCCACTCTCCTCTCCTCAGTAAGTGTGATGCTTCTGAGTCAAGATGGCGGCGCCCGTATCCTAAATTCCTGAACAGAGTTGCAGCCCAGTGGGGGAAAGAATAATAAGTTAGTGACTAAAAACGTAAAATATATTAATTTTAGATGCTGGGGAACCGTTTTTTAAGAGTTTGGGCTTTTCATTAAATCACGCTGAAGGTCAGGTTTAAGCTGCTTTCTATCCCCCTCATTTCTCCAAACTTTGTCCTTCCACTTTCCTTTAAGCTTCTTCCACCCCCTCACTTTCACTTCTCTATCTCTCATCCATTAGTCCCTTTTCTCATTCCTTTTTTTCCACCACCCTTCTTATTTTTTACATATAATTTCCCCTCTCTCCCTCTCATACCCCCCAATCTTTTTCTTTTACATTTTCTTCACCATGGCCTCCTTTGGAGTGCGTGAGATGTGCAGTCACACAGGGTTCCATCCTGATCTCTCTGTAACCAGGACATTCAGCTTGCCTTTTTTTCTTCTGTTTTGCTTTGTCTTGCTTTCTTTACATTCCCCTTTAATGATTTCTTTTTCGCTTCGTCCCGCTCCAATTTTTACATTCCCTCCTACGTTGGTTCTTTTTTTTATTCCCAAATCCCCTCCTGCTTTTATTTACACTTTCTGTTTCTCTTCCACATTCTTTCTTTCTTTCTCGTCACCTTTCTTCACTCTCTTATTTAACCTTCTCTATTATGTCCTCCTATTGTTTTTCCACATTCACTCCTCTCTTTTCTACATTTTTCCGCTCATGTTTTATTACCCATTGCCTTCACCTTTCCTTCCCTCTTTCTTTTTCAAAACCTTCTGTTCATCTCTCTTTTCCACATTCCTCCCATCTTTTTCTTGCCACCTTCCTTTCATTTTCCGTATGTATTCCTCTTTTTGCTGTTTTTACACCTCTCTCTTTTCTACCTTACTTTAGACTTTCTTTCTTGTTCTGTGCACCATACACCTTATTTTTTATTGCTGCTTTCTATTTTTTTCTCTTCTCAAGGTGAATATATGTGTGAGTTTGGGGCAATCATCCTAACATCTTGTACAGGCTGAACTTTACCAAAGGCTGGCCCTGCTTTTTACATCTCTTTTACTTTTTCTCATCTGTTTCCTTCTCCAGCTTCTTTATCCCCTTTCTCCTACTTTCTTTTCACTTGTCTCTGTCACCTCCCTTGCTTTTTCACAGTGATCTTCTACCATTTTGCTTTTGAGCCCTTTTTTCCGAAGACATTTACTTTGGTATTGTAAAGCAGACCTACCTGACACAATCTTTCTCCCACCACCATCTCCACTGCCCCGCTGTGTGGAACCCGCTGGGGCACAACTAAACACTCACCTTTCCCTGCTCCAACGGCACATGTGCGGGCTCTCATCCATTAAGTGTCCTCAGCCGTGACTGTCATTCAGCAAACAGCTCTTATTGAGTAGAATGGGGATCGTGTGCTACTGCATCGCTGGAAGTGTGTGTGCTCTGGGGATGCGGCAGCACGTGCTCCCCATCCACAACAATGAGACCAGCTTGGCAAATAGTCACAGCTGACAGCTCTCATTGCATTGTACAAGAACCCACACATGTGCATCATTGAAACGAGGAAGAGGTGAGTGGAAAATGTCTTTCTTGGGGGTTTCACACAACGGGGCATCTGAATTCAGGGTGCCCCGAGGTACCAGAACAAAACCCGGGAAAATCTAGTTCCCAGGTTTTGTTTAAATATGGGGGGGAACAAAAAAGTGCCTAGAGCAGCACAAATCCTAAATACGGCCCTGCCGCTATACAAAGGAACAAGTGAAGAGGGCCGGCCATGTGCTGTCGCAGGCCGGCCCGTCTCCTTACCTAGGCCCCCAGTTCTGGACGGCGTAGACGTAGCCTCATGGTGACCTGCGTGCCCCATGTGATGTCGGGGCACGTAGGAGGCCCCACCGTGTGACACACAAGCATTATTTTCCATGCTATGGCCGGTGAGTAACAGCAGTGGCATCTCAGCGATGTGATTGTTACCACACAAGGAAAACCTCAGTGTTATAATATAATAAGAGACCTGGAATAATGTAATATAGACCAACTGCATAGAAAATATAAAGTGCCTCATGGGATGACCTCCTGCACTAAACCTATTTTGTATTTGGATAGCTGTAGGGCATTTCTTTGGCTTTATAGTATACCAAAATCCATGTCCATCGGCCTGGCCGGCGCCAGCACAGGGCAAACCTGGACAATTGCCAGGGGTCCAGGCATTATTTTACAGTGGAGGGTGATTGGTGGATATGGGGAAGGCAATAAGGACTGGAGGGTGATTGGTGGCTATAGGGAAGGCAATAAGGACTAGAGGATGATTGGTGGCTATAGGGAAGGCAATAAGGACTGGAGGATGATTGGTGACTATAGGGAAGGCAATAAGGACTGGAGGGTGATTGGAGGATATAGGGAAGGCAATAAGGACTGGAGGGTGATTGGTGGATATGGGGAAGGCAATAAGGACTGGAGGGTGATTGGTGGATATGGGGAAGGCAATAAGGACTGGAGGGTGATTGGTGGCTATAGGGAAGGCAATAAGGACTGGAGCACGATTGGTGACTATAGGGAAGGCAATAAGGACTGGAGGGTGATTGGTGTCTATAGGGAAGGCAATAAGGACTGGAGCACGATTGGTGACTATAGGGAAGGCAGTAAGGACTGGAGCACGATTGGTGACTATAGGGAAGGCAATAAGGACTGGAGCACGATTGGTGACTATAGGGAAGGCAGTAAGGACTGGAGCACGATTGGTGACTATAGGGAAGGCAGTAAGGACTGGAGCACGATTGGTGACTATAGGGAAGGCAGTAAGGACTGGAGCACGATTGGTGACTATAGGGAAGGCAGTAAGGACTGGAGCACGATTGGTGTCTATAGGGAAGGCAATAAGGACTGGAGCACGATTGGTGACTATAGGGAAGGCAGTAAGGACTGGAGGATGATTGGTGACTATAGGGAAGGCAATAAGGACTGGAGGATGATTGGTGACTATAGGGAAGGCAATAAGGACTGGAGCACGATTGGTGACTATAGGGAAGGCAGTAAGGACTGGAGGACGATTGGTGACTATAGGGAAGGCAGTAAGGACTGGAGGGTGATTGGTGTCTATAGGGAAGGCAATAAGGACTGGAGCACGATTGGTGACTATAGGGAAGGCAATAAGGACTGGAGCACGATTGGTGACTATAGGGAAGGCAGTAAGGACTGGAGCACGATTGGTGACTATAGGGAAGGCAGTAAGGACTGGAGCACGATTGGTGACTATAGGGAAGGCAGTAAGGACTGGAGCACGATTGGTGACTATAGGGAAGGCAGTAAGGACTGGAGCACGATTGGTGTCTATAGGGAAGGCAATAAGGACTGGAGCACGATTGGTGACTATAGGGAAGGCAGTAAGGACTGGAGGATGATTGGTGACTATAGGGAAGGCAATAAGGACTGGAGGATGATTGGTGACTATAGGGAAGGCAATAAGGACTGGAGCACGATTGGTGACTATAGGGAAGGCAGTAAGGACTGGAGGACGATTGGTGACTATAGGGAAGGCAGTAAGGACTGGAGGGTGATTGGTGTCTATAGGGAAGGCAATAAGGACTGGAGCACGATTGGTGACTATAGGGAAGGCAGTAAGGACTGGAGGGTGATTGGTGTCTATAGGGAAGGCAATAAGGACTGGAGAACGATTGGTTGTTGTTGTTGGCTGTTATGGCACTTTATTGGTTATTAAAGTTTTTGAAAGTGCATCTGTCATACGTTTTATGTACTGTATATTAAATTGCTAGCATAGCCAAAAAAAGATGTTGGTATATGGATAGTTTGTATATCTTCATAGATACTGGTTGATTCTTTATTTTGTTAAACAAAAATACATTTTTTAGGGGTGCATTGAGTGTTAAATAGGTGTGCTTGAGTGTGCTGTGCTACAGGGCTGAAACACTTCTCGTGTTTCAGCCCTGTAGCAAGCCCTGTGTGTTAACCAAAAAAGCTGTGGGTGTGATGTCACATCGGATAGGTGTTACAGTATGGGGGCATAGCGAACCCTCTACAACACCTCTTTGACACTCTGGGCCCCCCCCTAAAAGCGAGTTGATTCTCTTTTTTTTTTTTTTTTTTAGCTAAAGAACAAACTCACTAACATGTATTCAGCTATCCTGGAAATTTAATGTACATTAGACATGTGACAAATGCACTTTGTCTTAAACAAAATTGCTTTGTGTTGCGTTTTCATTTTATATACTTCGATAAATAGGCCCGTCAAAATCTACAGCACCAGGCCCGGGATGCTCTTAATCCGGCCCTGCTTTTCAGCACCAGGCTTCTGTTGAACAAGTTTGTAAGGCTGCTACTTGGTCTTCCATTCATACTTTTTCCAAGTTTTATAAGGTTGATGTGCGGGCCTCAGCGGATGCTGTTTTTGGCCGCAAAGTTCTGCAAGCTGCAGTGGTTTAAATTGGTGCATTTTTTTGCTGTATTTGGATCCCCACCCATGATGGACACTGCTATTGGATGTCTCATATGTCATGAATAGTGGAAGCGGGGTGTGTGACATACTTGGAATAATACCATTTTGTGATTACTCACCTGTAAAATGGGTATTATAAGTATGTCGCACACCCTGCTTCATCCCCCCCTTTATTCTGGATCCTTTATATGGTGAACCTTTTTATGGTTAAGAATGTTTTATTAGCTCTTCCTGGTCCCCTTACTGCTGTCATATACTGGGAAATGTGTGGGAGGTCCTAGGTATTTATGGAGCTTTCATCTCTGCAGAAGTTCGCCCTCTACTGGACCATAACCCATATGTCATGAATATTGGAAGCGGGGTGTGTGACATACTTATAATACCCATTTTAAACGTGAGTAATCACAAAATGGTATTTTTCTTGGCGTCCCGGCCTGTCTCATTTACTGCTTTTTGACATTCTGGGAACTCTATGGAGAGAGATCCTTTTATAGGAGGCCGGGAGGAGTTACAGCTCTGGATCTTGCAGTAACTGGCGCCACCTGGTGGCGGAATACCCACGCGTATATGGATAACTGGGACAGCCCGGACTGAACACAGGCAAAACCAATTCTACAGGTGAGTAATCACAAAATTCTATTTTTTTTTTCAGAACCTGGCCTTAAGGTGGATATCCAGTTTGTAGGTCCTGAACAGTAGTAACTATTCTTAACAAAATGCGTTTTTCATCAATGATGTCATGCTTTTTTTAAACCGGACCTTCAGCATAATTTCATGGAAAGCCCAAACCCTTTAAAAACTATACCCCAGCATCCAAATTAATAATATTTTACATTTTTAGTTGCATACTTTATATTCTTTCCCACACTGGGCTCCAACTCTGTTCAGGACTCTAGGATACGGGAGCCACCATCTTGCCTCATAAGCATCACATCTTGAGGAGAGAAGAGTGGGGCAAAAGTCCAGGGAAGCGGGTTATAGCTATGTTTTGCTCAGACAGAGCAGAGGTGGGGGTCAGGAAAAGGACAACAGAATACAGAGTGGCAAAGTCAGAAGACACTTCCTGTCTGCAGGCAGCCTGAGAATCCACGGGCCGCCATCTTGGATGTTTAAAAGCTCAGAACATGCATTACATGCAGGTAGGATAATTTTAAATGTGGGCAATATGTATGTAGAGCGTGTGGGAGACCTATAAGATAGTCTCTTATTCCGGGTGACGGTCCGCTTTAACAGTCACAATTTCCTCTGCATGTCAGAAATGTTGCATACATGTTTCTGTTTGTTCTTCATTCACAAACTTTACTACAATAAATCGCTCACCACAGCATTGTGTAGGTCAGCGCTTATTTTATTTTCGGCTGTTTTTGCAAAGCAGCCTAAAATAGATGACAGCGTATTTGATAGGAATAAGCCTTTAGCTATCACTGATATTCTTTAAAGCGACAGTGTCTGCAATAGCAAGAATAAGGCTGCAGGGAGCTCACCTAAAGCCTTCCCCATGTGCCTCACCTCCATTCCCTGCACTGTGTAGCAGATGCTATCGCAGGTCTTCATAGTTTGCCCCCACCTTTGTATTCAATTTCTCAATGACCACGCATGAATGTGGTCACACAGCTGCTCATATCCCTTGGGGCTCCCAGCGTGAGCAAGCTTGGCAAGCCACATGGCTCACTTATACTGGGAGTTCAGAGGAACAGGGGCAGGCAAGCAATTATATTTGTCATATAGAAACTGAAAGGAAAAGACGAGCAAACGTTTGAGCCCTGCTGCAGGAAATGTAGGAGATGCAAATTTTCTGGTGAGCTCCTTGTTTCCCTAGTCTTGGACTATCCGTTTAAAGGATTAGCCTATCAGCTGGGGTCTGTGGAAAGGCTGTCATGTAAGTGGGTAGTCTCGTGCTCACTGGCACTAGCCGATCTGTGGTCTGTGAAACAATATCAAGGCAGCCTAGTTGTGTTTGATGCAACAGGTACATGCTCTCTTGACTGTCTTAACATATTATATTTTTAGTTACCTTAATCACACTTTATCTTTTCTAGATGTTTACTGGATAAAAGTTTTGTGCGGATTGGAAAATGGTTTGTGAAGCCTTGTGAAAGGGAGGAAAAGAGCATGTCCAAAAGGTAAATGCCAGGCTTTAGAACTGCTCCGAAATATTTGTGTTCACAAGTAGGATGTCTTGTTTTTTTGGTCTCACACAATAGGGTTGATTCAGCACAATTTGTGAAAAGGGCACTTCGGTAGAAGAAAACCTTTTAGCTTGGTGGCATTATTCTAAGCATACAGCACGTCCTGCTCCCGAATAGTAATAACATGTGGGTAGTCCTCCACCTCAGGCGCCGTGCACTGCAGACATGTAGAAAACAAGCTCCTCCCGGCCCTACATATACCGAGGGACCTCCCACAAATCCCCAGATTTCTCTGCAGTGCTGGAACTGCAAAGACATGAAGTATCACGCTCTCGCAGGCGAGCGGGCCTTACGGCCCAAGGTCCTGTGGGACTATTTCCACCTGTCCTCTTCAGAAGAAATATGCCTCCCAGCCTAGGCTGCGCGGGTCGGGTGAAGGTAGGTAGCACCCGGTGTGCTGAACGGAGCCTTGCTCCACCGCAATCCCCCTCCATAGGGTAGGCGGTCAGGCCGATGGTGAGCCTCTAGAGGATGCCCCTCCCGCAATTTTGCCCTTGCCCCTCACAGAACTAGTCCATGGACACCGTCTTCCCCCCCTCGCTTCCTCCGGTAACTTGGGGGAAAAGAAGGGGGGGGGCAGCCCTAGTGCTAATTCGCTTTAGACTTTGTTCCTTTAATCAGGGGGTCAGTGTCGCGCCTCGCTGTACATGCGAGCTGTCTTTTTTTACTAACAGTCTGCTTCAGCAGATTCACTCCAGCGTGTCTGCATTAGAAGTTGCTTATGCTCTGCTGCTTTACGTTGCCGTTGGTTGGAGCTTCGCGCTCTTTGGGGGAGGCGGAGACTCGGCATGACGCGCCCCGCGTCACAACCTGTCCTGGCCCTCCCCTCGAGGTTCGCTGGCGCCATTTTCTCTATCTTCACGCGCGCGTGGTGTGGCTCGCTTCCTCCCTTGGTCATGTAAGTGCCCTCCGGGGCGGCATGTTTCTATGTTTTTTCAGACAGCGCATGGCACTGATTCCACTCCCCTTGTCCCGTTATGTCTTTCAGAAGCCAAGACTTCGCTGCCGTCCCCGGCCTAACATATATTACAACCGGTCCTCTTTACAAATTCTCCCACATTACTAGCGGGTTTTGGGGCATCCAGGGTTGCCTATTGCATAAATCCCTGCGTCTTACTGCTTAACAATCACCATATGGAGGCATTTCAGAGTTATGGAACCGGGGTCCCTCCGGGACGTGACCGGCTGTGTGCAGTGTGTGGCCAGCCCCTGGCTGAGGCTGACAGGGCACAGGTCTGCGGACAGTGTGCAGAACAGGCAGGTTTGCTAACAGAGGAACCTCCCTTCCTCACCCCCGTCTCCCCGCTCCCAAATATCACTCATGACGAGTCCCACTCCAGCGGGGATGACCTGCAATCGGTGCCGCGTTGCCCACGGCGGAGCAGGTGCTTTCTGGATTGGCGGAGCGTATGGGCCCTGGTAAAAAGCGGTCCCTGACGCCTCCGGGCTCTCCGGTTCCTGACGATACCGATGATTCTGCTGATATGCAGGACCCTAACCCTACCGAGGAAGGTGAGCTATTTTCAGACTCGGGCTCCTCTCATGGGATGCCCGCGGCCCGTGATGAATCTGAGCCTGGTTCCTGGGGTCTGTGTGACACAGATGAAATCCTTATCAAGATTTTTGAGGTTTTGTCAATCTCTCCTCCTGGGGAGATCCCCAAGCCGAAAAGGGAGAGTTTCCATACAGCACCGCCGCGCTTGGAGTTCCTAGAACAGGAGCATTTCCAGAATATTATATCCCAGGAATGGGAATCGCCTTGTAAGCTTAAAGGGATTCCAGGGGCCTGGGAATGGAAGTACCCTTTTCCCCTGATGTGGTTAATTTATGGTCAGCTCCCCTGGTGGTGGACGCACCGGTTATAGGGGTCACAAACCCCCCTTTTATGACTGCTCCCTTTTACCGTACCCTTCGGGATGCTGAGGACCGGCGCATTGACAGACTGGCCTCACACGCCTTCTCATGTGCTGGGACGGCCCTGCGCCCGATTTGTGCTGCGGCCATCACGGCGATGGGCGCCAGGACTCTGGTCAGAAAGATACTAGATCACCGCCCCGAGGACCTCCCTTGGGGGGTGTTTAGTGCGCTATCAGACTGCGAAGCGTTCGTGAAGTTTATTCTATCGGCACTGGATGACAACATTAAGATGTGTGCTAGGAACCCAGCACTTGCGGTAGCCATTCGCCGCCTGGTCTGGCTGCGACAGTGGGGCGCCGATGGAGCTACCAAAAAGGCTCTCACTTGCCTTCCATTCAGAGGACGGCGGTTATTCGGGGCCCACTTGGACCTTTTTGGGAAGAAGGCTATAGCATCCTTCCGCAGAAGGCCGCTCCGGCCTCCACATGGCAGTCACCCCTCCACCTCCCTACGTTAGTGTCAAACGCGAATCTGAGGTGTGTTTCCAGCTGTTCGGTGTGGATTTCCAACATGGGGCGGGCAGGCAGCGCCCTGGGCCTTCTGGCAGGACCAAGTCCAAATCTGCCAAAACCTCTCAAGCATGAAGGGGCGCCCTCGCCCGTCTGGGCGAGGGGACGACTGCCGCAGCTGTCTCACATCCAGGAATATGCCTCCTTCTGGTGGTTCCGGGATGTAACCCCCCTGGGCTCAGGATGGGTTCTTGCTGGGCGGCCCCCCCCTCAGTGATTGTCAGGGTGCTCCTAGCCCCTGCCTTCCCTTCTGAAATTGGCGCAGGCCGGACTGAGCCTGCAGTGTTGGGTGCATTTGTCAAATTGCCTTAATGGTATGGGGCCTTGGCCTCTATATTTTCCTTACTCCCCCCTCAACAGTATGAGGTAGTCTGGACTGCGTTGGCCTATTGCAGGCTTAGCAATTCTACCTTCACAGGCAGTCCATATATGACAACTCTGTCCTAGGTCACGGCCCCCCTGCGCGGGGGGGGGGGGGGGTGGGGGGCTTTCGGCCTCTTGCAAAGCTCTAGATCTTCTTAGTCTCTCTGGGGTCTGCTGGACGCCAAGACTATTTCTAGACAGTGTCGCAGGATCAACCCTGCGGATTGAGGCATTACTTGGGGCCTCTCTTTTGTGCCCAGACTACTAGCCTGGCGTGACTGGGGACACGCCGGAGGTGGGGCGTCTGCGTTGGGACCTACCAGGTCGTCTTCCTTATTCCCCAGTCTCTACACCAGACCAAAGTGAGCCGGTTGGCCGACAGTGTCCCCTGGGAGCTACTGGATGGTTGCTCAACCACCTCATCACCTCATGGTCCCTTATCCGCTATCCCCCGTTCCTGGGAAATCGGTTCAGGCTTGCGGCCTCCTTCTCTGGTAATAGGGGACCCCTGGTTTCGGGGACTCGTCCCCCCTTTTACTGGTGCCTTACCTTCACCAGGCAGAATGGCGACTGGTGGGCCCGTGGGCGGCACATCAAGACGATGTCACTTATATACCGAGCCCTTGGGCTCTTCGGCGCAGTAGGTTACTGAACCTACATATGTCCCAACACCCCGGTGCTTGGTCTGTGCTCATGCCTTCTTGGTAAGGTGGTTCCTCCTGAGATTCCCATATGCGAGGGCCCCGTCAGGGGGACACTCCCCTTTCTTTACCAGCACCTCCTAGCGTATGGTCACCCTGGGTACCAAGCCTCGCAGGCTTGGCGGGGGAATGGGAAAATCCTTCCACAACCCCCGGTGGGTTTAGGTTGGGCCCCCTAGAGGGCCCATCTTACCTGCTAGGCTTGTTTAAACGGTGGTCCCCCGCTTACTCTATATGGCTGGCCTTCACCTCCTTCAGGCTCGGTCTGTTTATGGGGACTCCTGGTCCGTTGAAAGACAATGGCCTGTTTCTGATGCTGATCCAAAGATTGTGACAGGTTGCTACCTCTGGAGGGTCCCTGATCCTCTTAGGCGGGGGTGTACTCCCCCTACTTCTCAGCGGTTCGCTTCAACGGGTGCCCTTAGCGGCAGGTTATGCTATCCTGGTGTTGCCCGGGGAGCCTAGCGTGGCTCTGAGGGGTCTCCCTCCGGACACAGGGCCTCTGCCCTTGTTCCTACTGTCCCAGAATATTCTGACTCCGGTCGGGGGGGCTGAGTATTTAGGCATAGCCTTGTTAATTCATATGCCTTCTCTTCATCACCCTACAGGTGGGTTCTACGTAAGGTTGGCCTGATAGCGAGTCCCATGGGATCTATGGCCTAGGAGGCCTAGGGAGTGATGGTTTGCGGTCGCCTCTGCTGAAGGCTGCTGACTTGTGATACCTCTTTTAGGTGTGCGGCTCAGTCCTTATCAGGTCTCTTCCTGTTTCTGCTGATTCATTCGCCCCTTGGGGACGGGCCTCATCCTCTGGGTGCCTTTAGTATGAGAGGGGGTCGGGAGCTAGCTCCCCAGCTTCCCCTTACTACGTCTATAATGGCCTTGTGGTATCCCATATTGATGGGCATGGGCCTTAGTCTCTTTCTTGTTAGGCGTTCTCGGTTCCCAGGGCTTTTAAAGTCATTTCAGCGTAAGCTGGGGTTGGTTCCTCGTCTGGGGACTCTGAAGTGTAGGTTTTGTCCTGGCCTTCCTGCAGGAGTCTGGTTCTGTCACCCTTGTAGGGAATTCCTTGGGGATTGCCTAGCTGCATTTCCCCAGTAGTTCCATAGTCCCTGTGGGGCTCATTTTTCATTTTTTACTGACTTCCTGGGGACCCTACCCGGATGTTGTCTCAGCTGCCCTGTAGTCCAGCCCGCTTCTATGGGGCCTCTTGACTCCGTCAGACATGTGCTTGAGACTATGGATCAGGTTGCTTAACCCTGACTCGAAGTATACTTACATATACATGTACAGATGTATACTGCTACAGGCACCCCATGCCTGGGGGTGTTCCTTTTACGCTGGGCCTTCGGTCCAGGTGGTCAGTTGGACTTTTGCTTCAATCCCTCAGTCTAGCCATGGGCTTGTTCTTAATTATACTAACATGAGGGCCTACATCCCTCTACAGGTTTTACACTTCTCCCCATGCTGGCCTTCTTGGCCTTAGGGGGACTGCTGTTCTTGGAGTCTAAAGGCACCTCCTTAGGTATGTGCCTGATATCTGTTCCAGCGCCATTGCTCCTTTGGATCATTCCTTCTGGATGCCCCCTGATCCTGAGGAAGCCTTGGCTTCCTGATAATTAAGAGTCTGTATTCCCGCCTTGGTCGGGTGACTGGTTTCTGTTTCCCCTTGGGGGTGTTACAAGTGTTGCCACAAGGTTTCCTTGCCTGTGAGCTGGTTTGGGTCACTACTCTGACCTATGTTCCCTCAGGGGAATGATTCTTCCCGTTTACTGGTTACTCCGTTATCTGGGTGCTTGGGTATCACTGGCCCTTCAGCACCAGGGTTTTTTCTCTGTTCAATTACTAGACTTACGGCATGTCTCTGTTCATACCTTCATGGTCCTGTTATGAGGCTGACGTTAGAGCCTTTGCTCATGTCATGCCTGTTGCAAGTTTTGCAGGTGACAGCGCCTTTACTGTCCGCTGTGCCTTGCCTTTTCTGGGGATCCCACTCTGCTTATGGACACTGCTATTGGATGTCCCACATGTTATTACTAATCGGGAGCAGGACGTGCTGTATGCTTAGAATAATACAACTCTGTGAAGTACTCACCTGTATAGTTGGTATTATACGCATACAGCACGTCCTGCTCCACCCCACCCTGGTTTCACTTATTCTGGATCCCCTGTATGGTGATTGTTATCATTAAGATATTGTTACCAGTTATTCTGGGTGGTTGGTTCCTCCTGGCTTCTCTTCTCACTGCTTTTCAATGCTGGGGATTTGTGGGAGGTCCCTCGGTATATGTAGGGCCGGGAGGAGCTTGTTTTCTACATGTCTGCAGTGCACGGCGCCTGAGGCGGAGGATTACCCACATGTTATTACTATTCGGGAGCAGAACGTGCTGTATGCGTATAATACCAACTCTACAAGTGAGTACTTCACAGAGTTGTATTTTTTCTGTCGCAGGTCACACTTGACCGCAGCCTATCAGCTGGCTGGTGGCCGAGCACATTACTGTGCAGCCGCTGGCCGTGGGAGCGAATATGCTACTTTACGACATAAAAGAATCCCAGAATAGGTTAGTATCCGGGTGGCTCCATTCCCCCCGCTGTGCATTATAAAGTCTCCTTATCTAATTATGCAATCTTGCATGTTGAAAGTATAAAATACACCCTGGCCCATGCCAGGGAGTCAGTCCAGATGGACCTGCAGTCTTTGTAGCGATAACCCTTTCAAATATCTCTAGGGACTGCTTTCAGTTTACAGGATATTAGAGATTGCTGCAATGTTACCGGGTGAGGTTAGAATGTGCCTGTGCTTTCAGTTAAGTAAAGGAGATCTATCACCAAATGTGTCTAATATGAAAAAAATATGCTAGGTGGTCAAAGGAGGTGTTACGTATACACCCCAACTGAAAAATCCCACCAAGCTTATGGTTTTCTTCTTCCTATAGAAATAACATTAATTGGTGACAGGTTTAGAAATACACGCACATGCTCAACCTTTTTTTAGATTTGAGATTCCTTGGTCTCCAGGGCATCCTGATTTGGCACCCCATTCTGTAAAACCCTTGGTAAACTTACCAATTCAGCAATCACACTGAGCATGCGTAGGTTGTGGCCACATTGCCGATATCCCTCTGGCCGATATGTGCTTCTGCACCAGGCCTATTTGAATGGTTGTGTGGACATGCATCAAGCTGGAGGGTAGCTTCTCCGTGGGCCGCCCTCCCTCCCTGCTCTTCTCGGCGCCATATTTTAGTATGGTGGACTCTCTCTTTCGCGCCCGCAGCGGGGGGCGGGGCCGCGTGTTGACGCGTTTTGCGTCATGACTGCGTGGCCCGCCCATCGAGGTTCACATGTGACTTGCCCTCCAACGCCATTTTCTGCCTGCTTCTTCTGGTGCGCCCATCAGGGTCCCCATCGTGCTGGCACCATTTCTTCTAGGTGGGCCATTGTCTCCTTAGCCATCAGGAAGAAGGTGAGATGCCTTGTTGATATTGATATTGCCAGGTCTCTCAAGCAGGCGGAGGAGTATAAAGACCTCAAAGCTTGCGTGGATTTTATTGCTTTTGTAGTCTCAGCCATGGACGATAGTGTCCGGCTTGGCGCCAGGGCTTCGGCCCAGCTTGTTGCGCTTTGTCGCTCGCTCTGGCTGCGGCCAAGAAGTCACTCACTAGTATCCCCTTCTTGGGGCTCAGGTTATTCGGGGAACATCTGGACGTCCTGGCTAAGGATGGGAGACTCCCTCAGCGATGAAAATCTGCGCGGCCCTTCCGGGGTTCATCTGCCTATCGCTCCTTTCGAGGGGGACGAGGCTCTTCATTTTCAGGTGGCCGCAGAGGTTCCTGGGGACAAGGTAGGTCTCGCGGCCGACCCAATCCCTCCTCAGGCATTAGGGGGCGCCCCCACCCGTCTGGAGATGGCACTTCACTGATCTGTGGGTTCAGGAGGTTACAAGTTAGAGCTGGCAGTTTGGCCGCCCTCAAGATTACTTCAGTCCCGGATATCCCAGAGCCCATTGACGGCACAGGGCCTAAGATTGGCCATCCAACGTCTTCTGTGGTCAGGGGTGATTTGTCCATTGCCTTGCCAGAAAAGGGGTCGAGGGTTCTACTCCAATCTGTTCACGGTGCCCAAGAAGGACGGAACGCTGAGACCTATCCTGGACCAGAAGGGTCTCAACAGGTTTGTCAGAGTCAGACGTTTACGCATGGAGACCTTACGGTCTGCGGTGAACTCGCTCCGACCGGGCGACTTCATGACCATGGTGGACGTCAAGGATGCTTATCTGCACATCCCGATTTTTCAGGGGCATCAGAAGTTCCTGAGGTTTGTGCTGTAGGATCAGCATTACCAGTTTGTGGCGCTGCCGTTCGGGATATCCTCAGCCCCCCTTGTGTTCATCGAGGATTTTGGATGGGTCTTCTATCACTCCCTCGACGGTGAGGTCCTTTCTGGGCATGACGTTGGACACCTCTCAGGTCAAGGTGTTACTGCCCCAGCAGAAGGTGGCGGGCCTCCAGACCCAGGTGCAGGTCTTACTGGCTTGTCAGCGGCCATCGATTTGTCTGGGGATGAAACTAGTGGGCCTAATGGTGTCATGCTTCGAGACAGTGCCCTTCGCCAAGTTCCACATGAGACCTCTCCAATTGAATCTGTTGACCGGTTGGGACCGGACGCAGGAGTCCCTGGAACAGGAATTTTCTCTGCCCTCCCTGGCCACAGTCTCTCTTGTGGTGGTTGGACCCCAAAAATCTGTTGGTGGGCAAGTCCTTTCTGACTCCCCGGTGGGAGATTGTTACCACGGATGCCAGTCTGACCGGCTGTGGAGGTTTTTGGCAAACGCTGAAGTTCCAGGGTCAGTGGCAGCCGCAGGAGGCCCACTTTCCCATCAATCTCCTGGAGCTGAGAGCGATCCGGTTGGTGCTTCTTTGCTTGACTCCCCATCTCGGGGGTCGTGCGATCTGGGTCCGCTCGGACAATCAGACAGCTGTCGCCTACATCAATCACCAGGGCGGGACTTGGAGCAAGCGAGCCCTTCAGGAGGTGACCCAGATCCTGACTTGGGCAAAGGGGAATGTTCCCTGCATCTCGGCGGTTTACATCCCCGGGGTAGAAAACCAGGAGGCAGACTCCCTGAGCAGGGGGGGGGCCTCTCGGAATGGTCTCTCAACGACAAGATCTTTCACGCTCTGTGTCTCCGCTGGGGTCAGCCGGATGTGGACCTGTTTATGTCCAGACACAATCACAAGCTTCCAAGGTTCGTCTCCCTGTCAAGAGATCCTCTGGCCTTCGCCACAGACACTCTGGCAATTCCGTGGACGGAATTCAGTTTCCTTTATGCATTTCCTCCGTTTCCACTCCTGGGCCGAGTGCTGCGCAAGATAGCCCAGGAGGGGGGTTCCAACCATCCTGGTGGCTCCTCGCTGGCCGAGGCGGAGTTGGTTCGCGGACATAGTTCAGATTTCAGTCGATCGCTACATCATGCCCGACGACCCAGGGCTTCTCACTCAGGGGTCGCTGCGGCACCCCAATTTACAGACGCTGGCTTTGACGGCCTGGCTATTGAAACCTCAATTCTGACGGAAAAGGGGCTGTCGGCCACGGTTGTTCAGACCATGATTCAGGCACGGAGGAAGTCTTCTTCCATGATTTATTACAGAGTTTGGCATGCCTACATTGCTTGGTGTGAATCCAAGAGTTTCCCTTGTCGCACATTCTCTATTTCTAGGGTTTTGGAATGTTTACATCACGGCTTAGACCTTGGTCTACAGCTGAGCACACTCAAGGGCCAGGTCTCGGCCTTGCCCATCTTTTTCCAAAGATCCTTTGCCAATCATAGTCTGATCAGGACTTTTTTCCAAGGAGTTACCCATGTTCGTCCACCGCATAAGCCTGTATTACCGGTGTGGGATTTGAATTTGGTGCTTTCTGCTCTCCAGGGTCCTCCCTTTGAACCTTTGTGTGACGCTGCATTGTCTATTTTGACCATAAAGATGGTCTTTTTGGTAGCTATCGCCTTGGTGCGTCACGTGTCTGAACTGGCCGCGCTTTGTATGAAGCCTCCTTACTTTGAGCGGCATAAGGATAAGGTGGTGTTTCGCTTTAAGCTTTTTTGCCTAAGGTCGTTTCTCCCTTTCATCTTAATGAGAAAGTTGTCTTGCCTTCCCTGTGTCCAGCACCAACTAATTCTAAGGAAAAGACCCTCCATGCCTTGGATGTGGTCAGAGCCATTAAGTACTTTGCGACTGAATCCTTCAGGAAATCGGATTTGCTCTTTGTTCTCACTGAGGGTTCCAGAAAGGGCTTGCCTCCGGCCAAGTCCACTCTCAGTAAGTGGATCAGACAGGTGGTGGTGCAAGCATATTCTGCCAAGGGGAAGGAACCCATTTTTTGTGGTACAGCTCATTCTATTAGAGCTATTGGTACTTCCTGGGCTTTTCAGCACCAGGCCTCTGAACAAGTTTGTAAGGCCCCTACTTGGTCTTCTGTTCATACCTGTACAAAGTTTTACAAGGTTGACGTTAGGGCCTCAGCTGATGCTGTCTTTGGCCGAAAGGTGCTTCAGGCGGTAGTGAAATGAACTACATGCTGTTCCGCAATGGGGATCCCGCCCTAATGGACACTGCTTTTGGATGTCCCATATGTCATCACTTCTGGGACGACCTGGACTGGATATAGCGAAAAATAAAATTCTGTGAAACTCACCTGTAGAATTGTTTTTGAATATATCCAGTCCAGGTCATCCCACCCCGCCCTTGGGTTCATTATCTCTTGTTGCCTTTTATGGTGATTACCGTTTGTTTTGGACTGTTGTCCTTAGTCTTTTGTTGGAGAGAGTACATGCTGAAGCTATGTGATTTAACATGGTTTCTTGGCCTCCCGGTCTGTCTTCTTTATTACTGCTTTTTGACCACTGGGAATTCTACTGAGACACCTCATTTTATAGGGGGCCCGGGAGGAGTTACAGCTCTGGATCTTGCAGTAACTGCGCCACCTGGTGGCGGACTACCCGTATGTCATCACTTCTGGGACGACCTAGACTGGATATATTCAAAAACAATTCTACAGGTGAGTTTCATAGAATTGTATTTTTGATAAGTTTTAACACTATTATTTACATTATTATGTTCACTATTCACTATCCTGGGGATTGGTCTGTTTTCCTGAGTCTTCATTCTGATTTGTAAAAGCCCCCGGATCATCCTCAAAATGTACTTTTTCGCTGTTCCCACGATGCTTGAGCTGGCTTTCGTCTAATCCTTACTGACTGTCCTGAATATGAATGCATGGCACACTGCTCTGTTTGCCACAGAGTTCTGGCATAGGGAATAGAGAGCTGTGTGGAGATTGGTTAGTTTTATATTGGGGGGGGAGGGGGGGGCACGGGGGGGGGGAGGGGGGGCACAGGGGGGGGCACCTGAAATAAGAATGCCACAGAGGTTATGTTATTGGCCTGCCCCTGGAGTCTTTTAGCCATCCATAGTGGTCATATGAGGTCTGATTCTCCCAAGCACTTGTATGCTCACTTGTTTTTTTTAATTCAAATCTGATGTCATGAATGTGGTACTTTTCTGCAGAATAGACAATAATAGAAAATAAATAAGGTCTCATTTACATGTCTTAAATATAATGGTAATACTTTACACATCTGATCTTGGAAAGGGCACTCTTAGCTAGTGTCTTCTAAACCTGTAACCTGTTTTACCTCCTAAGAACCTGCCTACAGGAGGAGGGGATCAGACATTAGGGTGATGAGGTTGCTTTATTGTAAAGCCAATCGTCTAGACAGGAAGGTCATCGAGCTTTGTGTTCCTGGTCTGTAATACAGAAAAGTAAGGGAATTGAACAAGTAGCTGGCATGTGAATTGCAGGAATGGATGGATACCTGCAACAAATTGCCAGCTAGGGCTGTTCAAGTATGTATTTCTCCATCATTCACACTGCTATTTAGTTCATAAGGGGTTAAAACCACATGTAATGCCTAGAAGTGTACCTGAGTGAATATCAAGAGAAAGGGCTTTCACAGGGAGAATACTAAAATCCTCTTCTCTGTAATGCAGAATTCTATGCTGATAAATATTGAGTTATGCTATTAAGCTGGCAAGCTGCCCTTATTTTTGTGTGTGTACACTTGTATGTTTTTGACTGTTTATGATCCACATTAAATGAAAGTATCATACGTTTGCTACAAAAAGATGTTTCTTCCAACAAAGATTTATAGCTTTTTAAGACGTATTGCAGAAGTGCTCATTAAGCCAGTTTGTCTTGCTGGCATGTGCTGCTGAAATGTGTGTGGTTCCATAAATTCTACGTGAAACCTATTGCTACCGCCCTCTCTCCTTTCTGCCCCCCGATTGGTAAAAATAAGATAAGAATAACTTCTTCTTTTGCAGTCTGCATGTGTGTGTTTGTGTGGCTATGCGCGTGTTCCTTATCACTGTTGTAATTATGCACAGGCTGACATGGAGACATTAGCTGTTGCTATGGAAACCTGGTTTAAGTCGACAAGTTCCTGGCATGATGTCATTAGGACAGCATCCCCCTCCCATCTATCTCCCCGCATGCAGAGAGTGATTCTGATTATTCCAGCCAATCTAATCCTCCCCCCCCCCCCCCCCCCCCCACAGTATGTCTGTTCACGTGTTCTTGCTGAAATAGTGAGATCTCCCTGGGGAGACATAAAGCACCTTTGAGGACATGGAACCAGACAAGCCCACTTTTGTCGCTGCTTGAGCAGAACGTAATTCTAGGTTTTCATTCTTTTGAGAAATGGTGTAAATGCAGAAGTGTGTAAATCCTTTCACAACAAAAAGACATGGGTGACCCTACAATACATTTTCTCTGGAGCAGCCACTCCATTTAATGTAGAACTAACTTGATTAGGGGCTCAGAAAAACTGTGTCAGTAGGCAAATATTTTAGTTTTTTTTC
Organism: Gastrophryne carolinensis; assembly: GCA_027917425.1. Lineage (NCBI taxonomy): Eukaryota > Metazoa > Chordata > Amphibia > Anura > Microhylidae > Gastrophryne > Gastrophryne carolinensis. The sequence continues at coordinate 440,665,414 of CM051234.1, forward strand.
CCTCCTGCTTGTATGTCTCTGACTGCTGTTTCATCTCCTGCCATTGCTTTCTCTCCTCTTCACATGATTCTACTGGAAGAGCTATAAGAATAAACACTAGCTGAGAATGTAAGAGGCGATCAGGCTCTTGCAGGATTATCAATCAATATGACCTGTGTCTTTTGTGTCCTCAGTGAGAACCTCTCCTGCTCCTTCACCTTTTTTCTTCATGGGGAAAGCAGTGTTTGCACAAGCGTAGAGATTGCTCAGCACCAACCAGTGTATCTTGTCGACCAGCAACACCTCCACCTGGCTCAAACTTCCCATACACCATGTCAAGGTGAGCATCCAAAGTCCTGTTGCTCTCGTATGCAGGAGAATTGCCCTTGAGATTACTGCTAAAAGCCTAGAACAGTATTTTAGCGTAATTTATTTTGGCATGTGCTAAAGTCATGCCCTGTAAACCAAATACAAACATGCTCAATCCTCTTTCTTGATCTTCTCAGTGATCCTGAGCCCATATGGCCTGAGCGGTACCCTAACTGGCCATGCTTATAAAACTTCTGACCCCACCACCCGGAAGCTGCTTGAGGAATGGCGGCCATTTTACCCAACTGTGCTGTCTGCTAGGAAGGAGCAGCATGAAGATCAGGAGATGCTCTATGATGAAGATTTCCCTGCAGCGGTGGAGGTAATCGTAGGTAAGGAGCTGTGCTTAGATCACAGATTTGAGGGTGCTTCTTTAACAGAGATTTAAAGTGGACTAAAACCGAGCACGATCGGCCCGGGAATCTTTAAGATTCCCAGGCCGATCGGTTCCCTTAAAAATGTACTGCATGAAACTTTTACGAAATGACAGCAAAGCAAGAACATTTTGATGGCTGGATTTTATATTTCACTGGTTTTTATTGTATTACCGTATAAGAAAAATAACTTTCAATTTACAGCGTTCTTGATGTAGCTTCAAATAAGCAAAGATACAAAACTGTTATCGGACTAACCTGATACTAAAGCCATTGAGGGGTATAAAGTTTATTGATATCAACCCATTATCATAATAGACCCCAAAGACTACTAATGATCTAAGCCACTTCCCTTAAGCTAACTTAGTATCCAACAGCAGCCTTTCAGATAACAAAAACCCAATATGTCTATCTGGTGTACCATGAACTTAACCATATTATCTCTTTATACACTCACAGTCTGCACCGTGGGAGCGAAGAGAAGGTGAGTGTATGAGGCAACATGGGGGGTGCACACAATTTGGGATGCCCCCACTGAGAGGAACAACATATGGGAAAGTGAAATTCCTGTGTGGTGTTCCTCTTTAAAGGATCTTTATTGTGTAATTGTCTAGTATAGATCAACTTGCTGAATAGTGATAGATGGTATGAAAGAGAATGTAATTGGCTGAACCTGTACCCTAATATCTCGTCCAGTTCTGCTTCATTTTAGAAACGGAAAACCGTTTAGGACAGTGCTAAATGTAGCCCAACGCAATGGTGTAACAATTACCTTTGCCTGCAGTAGCACTTTTATGTTTTCACTTCTAGTTCGTCATCATGATCAAAGGTTGGCCACATAGCTCTAAAAAATGTTTCTCTAGGTGGTGGGTCAGTCTGGCTCTTGAGCACAAATTACAGAGCATGAAGTCTGATCATATACTGGTACTCACCATGGGAGGAGAGAGAAAACTTGGTTCAAGGGGCTCAGCAGTGCCTCTTTTGAAAGACCAGTCATTTGGGCTACTTATTGAAGCAGAGAGGACGATTACTGATGTAAATCCTGACCATTGTACTTTTACAGCCGCAATTCTCTTGTCCTGAGATGTTTTACAATCCGCAAGAAGAGCATTTTTTCTGAATGAGCCTTGCATTGTATTAGCTTACACCAGGTATGAGATGAGTATCTCTCCATTCCAACCTCCTCACAGCCTCCTGTGGTCATGCTTCCTCCCAAACCACTGAACCATCTGAAAGAATTAGGGTTGTAGGTTTAATGGTGATCGGGATAGAGGGCAGTGTCCTTCACTCAGTTACTCACCACACCTCTTTAAGTGGTCACCATTTAGGGTTGCTCTCGGTGCGTGTTTTTTATTTTAACACTTTAAAATTATATTGGAAGTTAATTGTGCATGGACCCTCTGTATTGAACACATTTCAAAACTGAATTTGGTGTTGAATGGACCCCTTCAATCTGTTATTGAATCTTCCGATTTTGCAGACTTAAAGCCTCCTTCGGGCATGTGAAGACATTTTATTGTGAAATGGAAGCTCATCTACATGTTACCTGTGTTTCTCAAAGGGCTCCAGGAGGTGGGAGATCTTGTGTAACGCCTTCATGATACTGCCGGCTATGACTGGCATAGAACAGTGGCCAGGATGCATGCACTTTTACTAGTTATGTGGTGCACAGGGTCGCTGAAGGTTTGTACCTGATTCTCTTCCTTTAAGAGGATCCCATACAGCCTTTCATTATATGTGGAGCAAGCAGTTTGGTATTAAATTAGGGAGAAACATTGGGCACCACTCACCTGTAGAATTGATATTATTGGTGTACATCACGTCCCATTCCGGAAGATATCCTTACTCATGGGTTATTCATCTTCAGATGTCACGTGACTGCAGAGCAGAAAAAGTGGCCCCTCCCGGCCTATATATACCGAGGCACCTCCCACAAGGCCCCAGTATATTCTTAGTATACAGTACGTTCTGCTCCAAATAGAATACTTACAAGTGGGTAATACTCCGCCAGATGGCGCTGGACTGCAGAGACATCGAAAATAGGCTCCTCCTGGCCCCTCAAATACCCGGGGACCTCCAACAAATCCCCAGAATTTTTCTCCAGTCTGGACTGCGAAGGACAAGAAATGGCTCTCTACTCGCAGGTGAGCGGGGCTATTAGCCTGTGGCCCTGTAGGACTATTCCCACCCGTTCCACTAGTAATATGCCTCCCAGCCTTGGCTGCGCTGGTCGGGTGAAGGTAGGCAGCACCGCTTTTAGGTGCTTAGGAGCGCTGCTCCACCGCAATCCCCCACCAAAGGGTAGGCGGTTCAGGCTTATGGTGAGCCTCTATGGGATGCCCCTCCCGCACTAGTGCCCCTTGCCCCTGCCTATCGGTGGGCCCTATTTAAGTGGCCGCTGTCCTCCCTCATTCTCCTTGTAGCCTTCGGGGGAAAAGAGGGGGGGGGGGGTGTAAATGTGTATGCTATGCATTCTGTGTTTTACACTTTATATTTATTCTGTCTGTTTTGTGTCAGCCGCCACGCTGGCTTCCTTTTACTATCTTTAAAAATTGCCGCCGCGCGCTCTTTATGTCACACTTTGTTCCGCGCTTGGCGGCGGCATTACCTCAGGCGCTAGTGCACCGTCATTCGCTGCTTGTCACGTCCTGGCTTCGCGCTCTTCGGGGGTGGGGGGCGGGGCCCGTCTATGCTCCGCGTCATCGCTGATACCGGGCTGCCCCTCGAGGTATACCAACGCCATCTTTAACCTGCTTGGTTGGCCCATGCGCGACGGACCTCTACCTACCGTGGTCCGTAAGTGCCCTCGCGGGCGGCTTTATATTCTTCCTTTTATTACTGTGTGCTTACGTCTTGTCTTCTTATGTCTTCAGGCGGGGCGAACCCTTTTTGGCTTTTCCCGGCTCTTTATTAGTTATATAACCAGTAGGCCTTGTTAATACTCCCACTTCCCTAGCGGGTTATTGGGGCATCCGGGGTTGCTATATAGCGTTATTCCTCATCGGCATATAGCGCCGCTATAATCACCATATGGAGGCATCCCAGGATAATGTGACCGGGGTTCCTTCGGGACAAGACCGGCTGTGTTTAGCGTGTGGGCAGCCTCATGCTGACGCTGACAAGGCGCGGGTCTGTGTAACCTGTGCTGAGCAGGTGCTTGCATTGCAATCTGGTCTACCAGTGGCTGCACCTCGTTTTACTTCGCCTACTCCCCCAAGCTTAAATCTCACTCCTACTGAGTTGGGGATTCTCAGCCTGATGTGTCTTCTAGACTGACTAGTGTTGAGAAGTTAATTGCTAATACCTTGGCGCGTAACGCCCCTGCTAAAAAGCGGCACTTGACTCCTAATGTCACTGTTTTCCCTATGGGAACTGAGGAGTTTTGGAATCTTGTGGCTATACCCCGTCTGATGAAGGGGAGCTCTTTTCTGATTCAGGCTCATCTGATGAAAGACCAAGGGGTCATGACGATTCTGGCTCTGACCCCTGGGCCCCGGATGACACTGACAGATTTTTGAGATTCTGTCCATCTCTCTCCCTGTTGCGGCTCTCAGGCAAAGAGGGGAGCTTTTCCATACAGCAAAATCAAGTTTGGAATCTCCCGAGCAGGCACATTTCCATAACCTTGTGCTCAAGGAATGGGAGCGCCCCAGTAAACTTCCCGGGGTTCCAAAAAGTTGGGATAGGAAGTATCCCTTTCCTGCTGAGGTGGTAAAGTGTTGGTCATCCCCCCCCCCCCCCCCTGAGGTGGATGCCCCGGTCCTAGGGCTATCTAACACCTCTGTCATGCATTCCCCTGACTCTACTAACCTGCGGGATGCTGAGGACCGGTGCATTGACCAGCTGCCATCCCACGCCTTTGCATGTGCAGGGACGGCGCTGCGCCCGGTCTGTGCCTCTGCCATTACTGCTGTGGCCACTAGAACCCTTATCAGATAATATACTTGATAGTGCCCCTGATGATTTGCCTTGTGAGGTGTTCAATGCACTCTGCAGTTGTGATGTTTTTGTAAATTTTGTCCTCCTCAGCCATGGATGACACCATCAGAATGTGTGCCAGAACTTCTGCCCTTGTGGTGGCTATGCGCCGCTCGGTTTGGCTGCGCCAGTGGGCTGCTTACAATGCTGCCAAGAAGGCCCTCACTGGTTTTCCCTTTAAAGGACTGCGCCTGTTTGGGGACCGCCTGGACCTTTTTGCTAAGGGAGGCAGGTTACCCCAGCGCAGGCGGCAATCTCTGCCCTTTCGGGGTCAGGGTTCCTTCTCCTCCCCTTACCGTGGTGCCAGACAGGGGAGGGGGGTTTCCTTTCCTGGGAACCGGGGAGATTTCTGGGGCAGGGGCAGAGGGTGCCATCTGGGTGGGGGGACGGCTGCAGCACTTTGCTCACGTCTGGAGGCTTCATGTCTCAGACCGGTGGATTCAGGAGGTAGTGTCCTCCGGTTACAAGATTTTGCTGCCTGTCCCCCTACAAGATTCATCAGATCCCGGATTCCTCAACCCTGTGTCAGCTCAGGAGCTAGTGCAAGCAGTGCAAGACCTCCTGGAGCTGGGGGATCATCTGCCAGGTCCCCTTAAGAGAAAAAGGCAAGGGCTTTTATTCCAACCTATTCAGAGTTCCCCAAAAAAGATGGTTCAGTCAGGCCCATCCTGGACTTGAAGATCCTCAACAAATTTGTCAGGGGCAGGCGTTTTCGCATGGAAACTCTGCGCTCTGCCATCAGTTCCCTGCGCCAAGGGGATTTCATGACTTCTGTGGACATCAAAGATGCTTACCTTCATATTCCTGTGTTCCCAGGTCATCAAAGGTTCCTCTGATGGATCAACACTACCAGTCTCTACATCAGGCAGAATTGGATACTCAGCTGGTGGTGTCCATTCTGGAGTCATTTGGATGGGTGATCAACCACCCCAAGTCCTCACTGTCCCCTTCCTTGGTAACTCCATTCCTAGGAATGAATCTGGATACAGTTCAGGCAAGGATCTTCCTTCCTCAGCAGAAGGTGGACAGTCTGATTGCACAGGCTCAGTACCTCCTATCTTGTCCTCATCCCTCCATCAGGCAGGGGGTGCATCTGGTGGGCCTGATGGTGGCATGCTTCGAAGCGGTCCCTTATGCTCAGTTCCACTTGAGGCCTCTGCAACGTCACCTATTGTTAGTTTGGGACAAGGACCCAGCGTCCCTGGACGGGGTCTTTGTGCTCTCCCCTTGGATCAGGAGGTCCCTCTTGTGGTGGATGGACTCAAGGAACCTGTTGGGGGGCAGATCCTTTCTTACCCCTCCCTGGGAGACGGTCACTACAGATGCCAGTCTGTCAGGTTGGGGGGGTTTCTGGAAGTCCCTGCGGTTCCAGGCGAGGTGGCGTCCTCAGGAGGCCCACACACCTATCAATGTCTTGGAATTGCGGGCTATCAGGTTAGTTCTGGCTCACTTGACTACTCACCTTTGGGGCCTGCCTGTTCAGGAGCTCTCTGACAACCAGACGGCAGTTGCCTACATCAATCATCAGGGAGGAACCCGGAGCAAGGGGGCCCTCCAGGAAGCGTCTCTGACCCTGACTTGGGTGGAGGCCAATGTTCCCTGCATATCAGCTGTGTACATCCCGGGGGTGGAAAATCGCCTGACGGACTCTGAGCAGGGGACCTCTAGCCAGGGAGAATGGTCCCTATGCAGCAGGGTGTTTCAATCCCTGTGTCACCGTTGGGGCCAACCGGATCTGTTTGCGTCCGCAATCACAAGCTCCCAGCTTTTGTCTCTCTGTCCCAGGATCCTCTGGCCTTGACCTCGGATGCTCTAGCAATGTCATGGCGGGACTTTCAGTTCCTGTATGTCTTCCCTCCAATTCCCCTGCTGGGCAGAGTTCTGCGCAAGATTGCTTTGGAAGGGGTGCCAGCAATTCTGGTGGCCCCCAGGTGGCCAAGAAGAGTGTGGTTCGCAGACGTGGTGCAGCTTGCAGTAGATCAGTACGTTCTGCCCTTGGTGCCAGATCTGCTCACTCAGGGCTCACTACGCTATCCCAATTTTCAAACTCTGGCTTTGACGGCCTGGCTGCTGAAACCTCCAACTTGATGGAAAAGGGTTTTTTCCTCCTCGGTTGTAGATACTTTGATTAAGGCTAGGAAGAAGTCTTCCTCTTCCATTTATTACAGGGTTTGGCGTGCCTACATTGACTGGTGTGAGTCTAAGTCACTTCCCTGTCGGGTGTTCTCTATTCCCAGGATTTTGGAGTTCCTGCAGCATGGGTTGGAGATGGGGCTCCAACTCAGTACTCTGAAGGGTCAGGTTTCTGCCCTGGCTATTTTCTTCCAGAAGTCCTTTATTCAGCACCCTCTGGTCAGGACGTTTTTCCAGGGGGTCACTCATGTGCGCCCTCCACGTAAGCCTATGGTGCCTGTTTGGGATTTGAACTTGGTTCTGTCAGGCTTTCAGGGTGCTCCCTTTGAACCTGTGCAGGATGCTGCCCTGGCCATTCTTACGCTCAAGATCATCTTTCTGGTGGCTATCACCTCTGTCAGGCGTGTGTCTGAGTTGGCGGCGCTTACCATTCAGCCTCCCTACTATGAGACACACCAGGACAAGGTGGTGTTTTGTTTCAAGCCTGGCTTTCTGCCTAAGGTAGTGTCTGCCTTTCATTTGAATAAGGATATTGTTCTTCCTTCTTTGTGTCCTAATCCTAGCAATGCTAAGGAGAGGGTTTTACATTCTTTGGATGTGGTTAGGTGTCTGAAGTACTATCTGGTGGCTACTGCACCTTTCTGGAAAACGGATGCTCTTTTTGTGGTCCCTTCTGGTCCTAGTATGGGTTTGGCTCCTGCCAAGTCTGCTATCAGCAAATGGATTAGTCAGGCTGTGATTCAGGCCTACTCTGCTAAGGGGAAGAATCCTCCCTTCCGCCTTACTGCTTATTCCACTGGTGCTATTGGTGCCTCTTGGGCTTTTCAGCACCAGGCTTCTGTTGAACAAGTTTGCAAGGCCGCTACTTTGTCTTCTGTTCATACCTTTTCCAAGTTTTACAAGGTTGATGTTAGGGCCTCAGCTAATGCTGCTTTTGGCCGAAAGGTTCTGCAGGCGGCAGTGGTTTAAACTGTCTGGTGCTGATTTTTCTTGGGGATCCCACCCTACTTTATGGACACTGCTATTGGATGTCCCAACTGTAAGTATTAGATTTGGAGCAGGACGTACTGTATACTAAGAATAATACAATTCTGTGATTACTCACCTGGAGAATTGGTATTATGAGTATACAGTACGTCCTGCTCCAACCCACCCTTGGTTTTTGCATTATCTTGGATCCCCTGTATGGTGATTGTTATCATTGGTATAGTTGATAGTTTGGGTTGTTAATTCTCCCGGCTTCTCGTTAACTGCTTTTTAATGCTGGGGATTTTTGGGACGTCCCCGGGTATTTGAGGGGCCGAGAGGAGCCTATTTTCGATGTCTCTGCAGTCCAGTGCCATCTGGCGGTGTATTACCCACTTGTAAGTATTCTATTTGGAGCATGGCGTACTGTATACTCATAATACCAATTCTACAGGTGAGTAATCACAGAATTGTATTTTAAAAAGCAGTTAACAAAAGCCGGGAGAAATAATCAACAATCACCATAAAGAGGTAACAAGAACAACAAGGGTGGGGCGGAACGGGACGGGATGTACACCAATAATATCAATTCTACAGGTGAGTAGTCACAGAATTGTAGTATTCTTTGTGTACATCCCGTCCCGTTCCGGAAGATATCCTTACTCATGGGACATCCAATAGCAGTGTCCGTAAGGTAGGGTGGGATCCCCAAAGGCGGCAACAAACTGTCTAAACCACTGCTGCCTGACGAACTTTGCAGCCAAAAGCAGCATCAGCTGAGGCCCTAACATCAACCTTGTAAAACTTAGCAAAAGTATGAACAGAAGACCAAGTTGCGGCCTTGCAAACTTGTTCAACAGAGGCTTGATGCTGAAAAGCCCAAGAGGCACCAATAGCACAAGTAGAATGAGCAGTAAGGCGGAAAGGAGGTTTCTTTCCCTTAGGAGAATAAGCCTGAATAACAGCCTGACGGATCCACTTACTGATAGTGGATTTAGCAGGAGCCTGGCCCTTCTTAGGACCAGACGGAACCACAAAGAGAGCATCAGTCTTCCTGAAGGGTTCAGTAGCCACCAAATAAATCTTCACAGCCCTAACAACATCAAGAGAATGTTAATCCCTTTCCTTGGGGTTACTAGGATTAGGGCACAAAGAAGGCAACACAATGTCCTGATTGAGATGAAAAGCAGACACAACCTTAGGCAGAAAGTCAGTTTTAAAGTGAAACACCACCTTGTCCTGATGTCTTTCAAAATACGGAGGCTTGATGGAAAGTGCCGCCAATTCAGAAACACGCCTGACTGAGGTAATAGCCACCAAAAAGGTTACCTTGACCGTGAGAGTGGGTAAAGCCGCCTCCTGCAAAGGTTCAGAGGGAGACCCCTGCATGGCAGACAAAACCAAGTTCAAATCCCAAACAGGTAACTTGGGCTTGCGTGGAGGATGCACATGAGTAACACCTTGAAAGAAGGTCTTAAAGTGGACCATCACCCTCCCGTGATCGGACCGGGAATCTTTAAGATTCCCGGGCCGATCACCTCCCCCTCCGATGAACCCCCCCCCAAACACCCCAAATCCCCTCACCCTGTCTTCGGCGGCGGGTCGCCGCCGCCTCCCTCGCGCCCCTGTAGACGTGCGCGCGCCCGCGCCGGCCGTCTGTGAGTGGCCGGCGCGGGCGCGCGCGCGTCAAGAGATCAGCAAGTGGATTCGTCAGGCTGTGATTCAGGCCTACTCTGCTAAGGGGAAGAACCCCCCCTTCGCCTTACTGCTCATTCTACTTGTGCTATGATGTTGAGGCCTCAGCTGTAGCTGGTTTTGGCCGCAAGCTTTTGCAGGCGGCAGTGGTTAAACTGTCTGCTGTTTCCTTTTTTATTGGGGATCCCACCCTACTTTATGGACACTGCTATTGGATGTCCCAAGTGTAAGTAATCTATCTGGAGCAGGACGTACTGTATACTAAGAATAATACAATTCTGTGAAATACTCACCTGTAGACTTGATATTATAAGTATACAGTACGTCCTGCTCCACCCCACCCTGGTTTTTTTCCATTATTCTGGATCCCCTGTATGGTGATTGTTATCATTGTTATATTGTTACCAGTTTTTGGTTGTTAAATTATCCCGACTTCTTTTTCACTGCTTTTCAATGCTGGGGATTTGTGGGAGGTCCCTGGGTATTTGAGGGGCCGGGAGGAGCCTGTTTTGCATGTCTCTGCAGTGCTGCGCCATCTGGCGGAGGATAACCCAAGTGTAAGTAATCTATCTGGAGCAGGACGTACTGCATACTTATAATATCAATTCTACAGGTGAGTATTTCACAGAATTGTATTTTTCCCTCCTTCCAACAGGCAGAGCTGGATACTCAGCGGGTGGTGACCACACTGGAGTCATTCGGCTGGGTGATAAACCACTCCAAATCTTCCCTGTCTCCCTCTTTGGTAAAGCCATTTCTGGGCATGAATCTGGATACAGCTCGGGCCAGGATCTTTCTTCCTCAGCAGAAGGTGGACAGTCTGCAGGCGCAAGCTCAGCTCCTTCTGTCATGCCCTCATCCTTCCATCAGGCAGGGAATGCAGCTGGTGGGCCTGATGGTGTCCTGCTTCGAGGCGGTTCCTTATGCTCAGTTCCACATGAGGCCTCTTCAACTCCACCTCTTGTCTGTATGGGACAGGGACCCTGTGTCCCTGGATCAGGTCTTGGTTCTGTCCCCCCTATCCAGATGGTCCCTCTCGTGGTGGCTGGACTCAAGGAACCTGTTGGTGGGCAGATCTTTTCTGGCCCCTTGCTGGGAGACAGTCACCATGGATGCCAGTCTGACAGGTTGGGGGGCTTCTGGGGATCCCTAACCTTCCAGGGGCAGTGGGGCCCTCAGGAGGCCCACACCCCTATCAACATTCTGGAACTGAGGGCGATCAGGTTGGTTCTAGCCCGCTTGACCCTGCACCTTCGGGGTCGGGCTGTTCAGGTCCGCTCGGACAACCAGGCAGCGGTTGCCTACATCAATCATCAGGGAGGCCCTCAAGGAAGTGTCTCTGATCCTGTCCTGGGCAGAAGACAATTCCTCTGCATTTCAGCTGTGTACATTCCGGGGGTGGAGAATTTGGAGGCAGACTCCTTGAGCAGGAGGACTTCTCGCTTAGGGGAATGGTCCCTCAGCAACAGGGTGTTTCGCTCTCTGTGTCACCGTTGGGGTCAGCCAGATGTGGATCTGTTTGCGTCTCGTCACGATCACAAGCTTCCAGTCTTTGTGTCTCTGAACCAGGACCCTCTGCCCTTTGCCGTGGATGCTCTGACAATGCCCTGGCAGGGCTTTCAGCTACTGTACGTCTTTCCCCCATTTCCCCTGTTGGGCAGGGTTCTGCGAAAGATAGCTCAGGTGGCCCCCTGTTGGCCAAGAAGTTTGGTTCGCAGACATCGTGCAGCTGGCGGTAGATCAGTACGCCCTGCCCAGGGATCCAGACCTGCTCACTCAGGGGCGGCTGTGCTACCCCAATTTACAAACGCTGGCTTTAACGGCCTGGCTGCTGAAACCTCCATCTTAATGGAAAAGGGGCTTCCTGCCTCTGTTGTTAACACCATGATCAGGGCTAGGAAAAATTCCTCTTCTTCCTTTTACTATAGGGTTTGGCGTACCTACATTGACTGGTGTGAGGCTAAATCTCTTCCCTGTCGTGTGTTTTCTGTTCCTAGGATTCTGGAGTTTCTCCAACATGGTTTGGATCTGAGGCTTCAACTCAGCACTCTGAAGGGTCATGTGTCTGCCTTGGCCGTTTTCTTTCAGAGATCTTTTGCTTAGCATCATCTGGTCAGGACTTTTTTCCAGGGGGTTACTCATGTGCGTCCCCCACGTAAGCCTATGTTACCAGTCTGGGACTTGAACTTGGTCCTATCTGCCTTGCAGGGGTCTCCCTTTGAGCCTGTGCATGAGGCTGCTTTGTCCATTCTTACGCTTAAGGTAGTCTTTTTGGTGGCTATCACTTCTGTTAGGCGTGTTTCTGAGTTGGCGGCGCTCTCCATCAAGCCCCCTTACTTTGAGAGACACCAGGACAAGGTGGTGTTTCGCTTTAAGCCAGATTTTCTGCCTAAGGTTGTGTCTGCTTTTCATCTCAATCAAGACATTGTTCTACCTTTTCTGTGCCCTAATCCTAGTAACTCTAAGGAGAGGGCTCTACATTCCTTGGATGTGGTCAGGAACCTAGTTCTATTTGGTGGCTACTGAGCCCTTCAGGAAGACTGATGCTCTTTTTGTGGTCCCTTCGGGTCCGAAGAAGGGTCTGGCTCCAGCTAAGTCTACTATCAGCAAATGGATCCGTCAGGCTGTTATTCAGACCTATTCTGCTAAAGGGAAGGATCCTCCCTTCCGCCTTACTGCTCATTCCACTCGTGCTATTGGTGCCTTTGGGCCTTTCAGCACCAGGCTTCTGTTGAACAAGTTTGCAAGGCCGCTACTTGGTCTTCTGTTCATACTTTTTCTAAGTTTTACAAGGTTGATGTTAGGGCCTCAGCTGATGCTGTTTTTGGCTGCAAAGTTCTGCAGGCGGCAGTGGTTTAATCTGCTTGTTGTTGCTTTTGGGGATCCCACCCTACCTTACTGACACTGCTATTGGATGTCCCAAACATATGGAATTACTATCTGGAGCAGGACGTGCTGTATACTTAGAATAATACAATTCTGTGATTACTCACCTGTAGAATTGGTATTGAGTATATAGCACGTCCTGCTCCACCCCGCGCTTGTTTTTCATTTTTCTTAGTGCCTCTGTATGGTGATTGTTATCATGGTTAAAATTGTTTGATTATGGTTATTATTCTCCCGGTCCCTGGAATATAAGGGGCCGGGAGGAGCCACTTTTTGCTGTCTCTGCAGTCCAGCGCCATCTTGTGGATGTATAACCCAAACGTAAGGAATTACTATCTGGAGCAGGACGTGCTGTATACTCATAATACCAATTCTACAGGTGAGTAATCACATATTTGTATTTTTTTTATAACTAAAGCCTTTGCTCAATATTTATAAATAAACTAAAAGGAAGCAGTATGAATTAGTGTAAACATGCATTACTTTTTATATGTACTATTTTTTAAGTGGCCGTTTTAATTTTATTTATTTTTTTATTTTTTTTACCTAGGTGGTGTTCGGATGGTGTACCCCTCAGCCTTTGTTCTCATCGCTCACAGTGATCTGCCTGTTCCACCAAGCACTGGAGCTTCTGTTCATAATACAACTACACAGCAGAACATAGTTGTTCCTAAAGATCCCAGCCCTTGCAGAATGCCCCTCACCCCACCCACCTCACCAGATCAGTCTGTGCCTGGTAAGTGCAAGCTTACACATGGGGAATATGGCATGCCAAAGTGACCATTTTAGAATGGGGCCAGCACAAAAAAGTCTTCCTTCAGACTCCCCTATTATTGTAAACCCGTGATTTGTACTTAGACTATCCCAGGTTTTGTTCCCTGCCCCGGGGCATCCTGATTTTGTGTGCCCTGCCATGTGAAAGCCCCCAGATCGCCCATTAAAAACGCCCCTTTCCTTGGACCTACTGCGCATGCGCGGGCTCTTGCCCAATCTGATCGTTTTGCCGTGCATGCTTATGATTCACAATCTGCTGGGGATGCGTTGACTATTTTTTCATCAGTGATGGAGCCAGGAAGAAGGTAAGGTTTGTGATGTCCATAGAGAGGGTTCACACAGTGGGTCCTGATTTTGGGATACCCGAGGTGTGTGTGTGGGGGGGGGGGGGGCAGTGGGTTGAGTTTTGTTTAGCTTTAAAGGCGCTGTATCACAAAATCTCCTAATATTAAAAATTCATTTAAACATGCTAGATAAGGGAGGGGGGTCACTTCTGCACCCTAACTGGAAAAATATCCCACCAAGCTTGTTGCTTTCTTCCCTTGGTAAGAATAATTCCAGGGGTGGCAGGTTTTTAACTACTCTAAAAATCTTCCCAAAGCATTTTATACTGTGTACAAGCAACTACACACACCAGAATTGCAGTTGGGAATTATTCCATGCTGGCTCAGAGGACAGGCCATTATAGTTCAGCCGTTCTCACAAATAAAGGCAGAATGATGCATCCAAAACCTGTAACCACTGACTTTTCCTTCTATTTAATGATAGAAATGGGCTTGTCTGCATTTTTGATTCCGGGTGTATAAGTGACCCCCCACTTACTGTCTAGCATATTTATGAACATTTTTATTGTTGGACTATGCTGTCACAATAGTGCTTCTATAAAAAAAAATACAAAATCATACATGACAGCAGTCAGAAGTGAATATATAAAATGATTTAAAATCTAATACAGGATTTGGTCTTGGCACGCTACGCACATACCGAAAGATTGCGTCGTCTTGCAGAAAACTTTTTGATGTCTTCTGTCTCCCTCTGCTGGCCTTATCTGAGAATTATACTTGTGCCCAGTTTCCTTTTTTTATATAGCCAAAACCGGTTTAACACCACCTCCAGTCCAGAAAAAAGGTTAAAGTGGTCCTTCACTCTGAATAGGAATCTATCTTATATGTTTCCCACACCCTGTACATACAGATTGCTCACATTAAAAATCATCCTACCTGCATCTACTGCATGTTATGAGCCTTTAAACATCCAAGATGGCGGCTCATGGAACATCAGGCAGCCTGCAAACAGGAAGTGCCTCCTGACTTTGCTGCTCTGCATTCTGGGATTGCTGACCTTTTCCTGACCCCAGCTCTGCTCTGTCTGAGCAAATCACACCTATAACCCACCCCCTGTACTTTATCCCACTCTCCTCAGTAAGTGTGATGCTTCTGAGTCAAGATTGCGGCGCCCGTATCCTAAAGTCCTGAACAGAGTTGCAGCCCAGTGGGGGGAAGAATAATAAGTAAGTGACTAAAAACTTAAAATATTAATTTTAGATTCTAGGGAATCGTTTTTTAAGGGTTTGGGCTGTTCCATAAATCATGGTGAAGGTCCGGTTTAAGCTAGAAACACATTTTGTTGTGGTCTTGAAATCCCATTACTAATATCTAGAAACTCTTATTTATTCTTAGTATACAGTACGTCCTGCTCCAGATATATTACTTACACTTGGGTTATCCTCCGCCAGATGGCGCTGCACTGCAGAGACATGTAAAACAGGCTCCTCCCGGCCCCTCAAATACCCGGGGACCTCCCACAAATCCCCAGACTTCTCTGCAGTGCTTACTGCGAAGACATGAAATATCACTCTCTCGCAGGTGAGCGGGGCTCTTAGCCTGCGGCCCTGTTGGACTATTCCCACCCGTCCTTCGTGTGATATGCCTCCCAGTCTGGGCTGCTCTGGTCGGGTGAAGGTAGGCGGCACCATGCGTGCTTATGGAGCGCTGCTCCACCGCAGTCCCCCACCAAAGGGTAGGCGGTATAGGCTGATGGTGAGCCTTTATGGGATGCCCCTCCCGCATTATTCCCCCATGCCCCGGGAGCGGTGGGTCCTGTACAAAGGGCTGCCATCCTCCCTCGTTCTCCCTGTAGCCTTCGGGGGGGGGGGGGGGAAAGAAAGGGGGGGGTGTGTGGGTGTCAGCGTATAGTGATTACGTGCATATGGACCTTTTGTAATGTCTTTTTGGACTAGTATATGTGCTGTCAAACGCCACGTTGACTTGTCTTTTTACTCTTGCAAATGCCGCCGCCGTGCGCACCTTTTCTTTAATTATGGATGTTCCGCGCTAGGCGGCGGCGTTACCTCAGACGCTTCTGCGTCCTCATTGGCTGCTTGTCGGTTGGACTTCGCGCTCTTCGAGGGGCAGTGGCCTGGCCTGGCGCGCCCCGCATCACGGCTCGCTCTGGCCCGCCCTTCGAGGTATGTTGTCAGGTCGCGCGCGCGTGTGACGTCCTTACTTACCGTGGTCCGTAAGTGCCCTCGCGGGCGGCTTTATACTCATTGTAGTGTCAATACACACAACTATGCAAATACATAGGGTAGACTCCGGGAAATCAAGGGTTAAAAGTCTCTTTTAGAAAACTTCACCAGCAGTGCTCTTCTTACAACACCATGTGACCCCACCACCAGAATCACATTGCACGTACCAGATTTCTCTTCAAAATAAGCCCATCATTACATGCATCAACTGCAATCCGGAACAATGATCCACAATAATTGTCTTCCAGCACTCCAGATAAAACCGAGATCCACCAAACTTATTCTCTTATTATTTCAAATAAATTGCCTCAATGGTTTCCGGTGTATATAGAGGGAATTAAAAAGCCAAACATAGCATAATACCATTTTCACGTAATGAATATTAAAAACTTTATTGCGCTTACCCCTCAGCAAGTTCCAATATGCATATAAAAACAATCCAACAGTAGTGGTTATCTTTATCTTCCTATGCTCCTCTATGGGTCGTCCAAAAGGAATAAAGCCTCACCGCCCCGGCCGTGGGCAATGTAGGCAAAGGAATCCGCTGCTATGTCCAGCCAGACAGAACGCAGTGACGTCGTGGAGGGTCCCGTCCAACGCGTTTCGTCGATTCTGACTTTTTCATTAGGCAGCGGGCCCTCCACTCCGTCACTAATTTATTCACCTCGCAAGGTGACTTGTTGGTGAGTATGTTAACTCGTTAGGTACTTACATCCTGGTTTCTACTTACAATTAAATAAACGGCAGTGTGTCATTCTCGCCACGGCGCAGCATTTAAAACACCGCTTTGAGCTTCTCTCTAATCTTCTTAGAACAAATGAGATTAACTTTCTTTAATATTACTATTTCTTTACGGCAAAAGTGTCATTATCACTCAGCACGGCTCAACTGTTACAAACACCGCTTAAAACTTATATCAACTTTTCTTAGTACAGAAGAGATTAACTCATTCTTTACCAATCTGCTGTATTTGATTATACAAAACAACTCATATTCTTTACTAACCAGATTAGTCCCTCAATTTATACTTATATTAAAAAAAAATTAAAGAGTACCTAAACTAATACAAAATCATATATAAATCGTACACTAAAAATACTAAAAAAAATTTCTAATCTATTAGGATTCCCCATAGAAGAATAAAGGCTAACAAGACACCTTAACATTGTTATAAAATGACAATTACACATTTAATTCTTTATATATCAATAAAAAAGAAATACATATTATTTAACCACTATTCATTTTTAAGCACAGTCACAAAATTACAATCATTATCCACTTAATAAAATCATACAGTGCATATGTATTATTAATAAAAATGTATCAGAAACTAATTGAACCACACAAATAGATCAATTGTTCCCAATAAAACAATTTATATCGAATTCAATATTCAATCCTGATGGGTTCATCGTTTGCATTCTAAAAATCCATCTGGATTCAGCTTGAGACAATGTTCTTATAATATTACCCCCTTTAAAGCCTCGGGTAACCACATTTATCCCCATAAATCGAAGTCCTTTGGGGTTACAACCATGGGCAATTTTAAAATGTGCTGATACACTATGTGATTCTACACCTTTCCTGATGTTATACAGATGTTCCCTTATCCTTATCTTCAATGGTCTACCTGTTCTCCCTATGTATTGCAAACCACAGGGGCATTCCAGTAAGTACACAACATTGATACTAGAGCAGGTAATAAATTGATCAATCTTAAATCTATCACCTGCAACCCTAGATGTGAACTCCTTAAGAAACCTGGGCATGTCTCCTCCTACTAATCTACAAGCCATACATTGTTTACATCTATAGAAACCTTTCATTTCACTCAAAATACCCATATTTTTATTTCTATCTCTTGTGGGCTCAACATAACTCTTAATCAGTTTGGTTGCCAATGTGGGAGGCCAGCGAAAAATTATTTTGGGTTTCTCTGGTAACTGTGGGCCCAACACCTCATCATTTTTTAATATATACCAGTGCTTATCCAAGATCTTTTTTAAATTCTTATAGTCTTTACCAAACTGCGTTATTATTGCAAATTCAGCTGGGTTTTTATCTCCTTTCTTCTTCCCCATGTTCCCTTTCAACATCAACTTTCTATCCATCTTTTCCACATTATTTATCTCCTCCTCTATATTTTTCTCATTATACCCTTTCTGAATAAACCTCTGTCCAACAATGTTGGCCTGGGTCCTAAAATCTTCATCCTCCTTACAATTTCTCCTCACCCGGATCAATTGGCCTTTTGGGATATTATCCAGCCATTTGGGGTGATGGCAGCTTGTAATAGGTACATAGGCATTCCTATCAGTTCCCTTGAAATATGTTTTTGTACATAGCTGTGTACCTTGTTTCCTTATTTCTAAATCTAGAAAGTTTACCTTTTCTGTACTATTTTCTTTGGTAAACGAAATCCCCCAATCATTAGAATTAATAAACGGGAAAAATTCTTCAAATGACTGCTGGCCCGGCTTCCAGGATTTTAATCCCTCATGTTGGAATCCAAAAATAAAATAGGTTTCCCACAAGCCCATAAATAAGTTAGCTAGGCTTGGGGCAAATTTTGCACCCATAGCCACTCCCCTAACTTGTAGGTAATATTCTCCATCGTACCAGAAGTAGTTGTGTGTTAACACAAACTGGAAACAATCTATTAGAAATTCAACCTGTACCAACAGTAGTTCAGATGACTGTATAAGGTAATATCTCAACGCCATTAGTCCCTTTTGTGTGGGATATTGGTATAAAGAGATACCACATCTGTTGTGGCCAAAATAGTGGTATCTCTAACACTAATGTCGGATAAAAGCCGCAACACCTGTTGGCTTTCCTTTAAATAGGAGGGTAATCCACTAATGCATGAGCATAACGGTAATTTTTCTTGAAAATTTCAGCTCTGCAGACAAAGTGCGCACCTTGCGATTTTTCAACCAAAACAACCCTTTACATTTGGAATATCCCCCATAAACCATATATTCCCTGAAAGTACACGTTAAGCTTTCTAAGCGTACTCAGCTTGTTGTAGTGGGCTCATCTTTCTGGAATTAATCCCTCAAAGAACTCTTTGGTTGCGCAGAGTTTAAAAAAATGTATAAAAAAGCAGAATAAAAAACACCTTTTCCTAAAATATAAATATGCAAACAAGAAAAAACAAGCTAAGTCTGAAAGCGCAAGGTCCCCCGAACAGAACAATACCCAACATGCAGAGGTACTATTAACCCTTTTAATTGCCAGCTTACTTGAGATTTTGTCACCCTCTGACAGGTCATTTTTCCCCATTTTGCGCCATGTTTTGCGCCATTTTTGCTGGAATTTTCAGGAAAATTATATATATATTTTTTGCAGCAGAGTTTAGGCTTTAACATGAAATGTCTTGTTTGTAAATTTTATTTATTATTAATTTTATTTATTATTTAGTAAAAAAAAAAAATAAATAAAAATTTTTTTTAGAAAATTGCCTCCTTTATTTTAAATAAAAAATGTATTTGATTAGGGAAAACCATATTGCATGTGAAAGCCCCATTTCTACCGATTAGAACGGTACCACATATTTATCGGTAGCCCCCTGTTCCTGCCCAGGAGACCCCTCTAACTGAAACAAGTAATTTTTAACATTTACAAATAAAATACAACTACCATCCACACTACAAAGGGTTAAATCGAGAAAAAAAAATGACATAGGGTCCCCCCTCCCGGGAAGGGGGGGGGGGGGGCATTTTTTGGGGGGATTTTTAAGGGTTAAATAAAAAAAAAAAATGACATGGGCCCCCCCTTACCCAAAGTAACCAGCCCGGGACCAGCTATGCAGGGTTTGGAGGAACAGGGCGCAGGGGCCAGCTTTTGTGGCCCCTGGCCCTGCAGGCTACAAGTCCGCATAGCCAGTGGGCCCGGGCTCTTCTGCCCCCCCCCCCCCCCCCCCCCGGGCTTTGGGGAGTCAGGTAATGGGGGTGCCGGGGGTTAATGGCAAGTCACCGGCTAGCGCAGGTGACTTGCCACCTCCCCCAGCCTTGTGAACTGGTATAGGGGTCATGGACCCCTTACCAGTTCACAAGGGAGTTCACAAGGGGTTAAATGTAAAAAAAAAAACACAGACACACAAAGAGAAAAAATATTTTATTATTTTTTTTTTAATACTTACCTCCCATCCATAGTGGAGCACTCTTTCAGCCTTTTATAGCTGCTGGATGACAGAAAACAAAAGGGTTAATTAAAAAAAAAAAATGACATAGGGTTAAAAACCCTTAAAAATCCCCCCAAAAAATGACGTAGGGTCCCCCCTACCCAGCATTACCGACCCGGGCCAGCTATGGGGGCTTGTAGAACAGGGCGCAGGGGCCAGCGTTGGTGGCCCCTGGCCCTGCAGGCTACTAGCCCACATAGCCACTAAGTGGCCCGGGCCCTTCTGCCCCCCCCCCCTGGTCGTTGGGGAGGCAGGTAACGGGGGGCTGGGGGTTATGGCAAGTCACCCGCTTGCCGCAGGTGACCTGCCATACCCAGAGCCTTGTGAACTGGTATAAGGGGTCTCATGGACCCCTTACCAGTTCACAAAGGGTTAAATGAAAAAAAACACCACACAAAAGTATTTTTACTGTACTTACCTCCGATTGTAAGCTCCTTTGTCCCGCGCCGCTCTGCTGACAGATGCCGGTGATCGGCATCCAGAGAAGGGGGAGACAGGAGATCAGAGGATCTCCTGCCACCTCCTTCCCCGTTGCCGATCACCGGCATCTGACAGCTGAGAACGCTGAAGCCTTAAGTGATCGGGGCTGGGATGACGTCATAGCCCCGCCCCCAAAAGGGGCGGGGCTTGGCGCGGAGACGGCCCGGGATGACGCTTAGCGGCAAGATGGCGTCCGCCATCGAGGAGGGGAGAGCCTCCCGGGCTCTCTCCTGAAGATCAGTAAGTCCTGGGGGGCGATCGGAGGCCCCCCAGGTGAAGAGGAGGGACAGCGGGAGCCAGCGCACACGCAGGTAAGTGAATGTCATTTTTATTATTTTTTTTTTCTACAGTTAGCAGCTGCTGCTGCAGAAGCGGGGGGGGGGCCTATTCCGGGGGCTCTCCTGGAGCCATCCGACCCCCCACGGGGGATCGGATGGCACCAAATTAAAGAGGAGACCCGGCCGGATCCAAGGGGTCAGTAGAGTATTTTTTTTTTTTTTTTTTTGCCCACTAGCAGGGGTAAATGCCAGGCACGTAAATTTTACGTGGCTGGCACTTAGGTGACGGAGAGGCAACCACGTAAATTTTACGTGGCTGGCATTTAAAGGGTTAAAGGGGGTAATATTATAAGAACATTGTCTCATGCTGAATCCAGATGGATTTTTAGAATGCAAACGATGAACCCATCAGGATTGAATATTGAATTCGATATAAATTGTTTTATTGGGAACCTATGGGAATCTATTTGTGTGGTTCAATTAGTTTCTGATACATTTTTATTAATAATACATATGCACTGTATGATTTTATTAAGTGGATAATGATTGTAATTTTGTGACTGTGCTTAGAAATGAATAGTGGTTGAATAATATGTATTTCTTTTTTATTGATATATAAAGAATTAAATGTGTAATTGTCATTTTATAACAATGTTAAGGCGTCTTGTTAGCCTATATTCTTCTATGGGGAATCCTAATAGATTAGAAAACTTTTTTAGTATTTTTAGTGTACGATTTATATATGATTTTGTATTAGTTTAGGTACTCTTTAATTTTTTTTTAATATAAGTATAAATTGAGGGACTAATCTGGTTAGTAAAGAATATGAGTTGTTTTGTATAATCAAATACAGCAGATTGGTAAAGAATGAGTTAATCTCTTCTGTACTAAGAAAAGTTGATATAAGTTTTAAGCGGTGTTTGTAACAGTTGAGCCGCGCTGAGTGATAATGACACTTTTGCCGTAAAGAAATAGTAATATTAAAGAAAGAGTTAATCTCATTTGTTCTAAGAAGACTAGAGAGAAGCTCAAAGCGGTGTTTTAAATGCTGCGCCGTGGCGAGAGAGAATGACACACTGCCGTTTATTTAATTGTAAGTAGAAACCAGGATGTAAGTACCTAACGAGTTAACATACTCACCAACAAGTCACCTTGCGAGGTGAATAAATTAGTGACGGAGTGGAGGGCCCGCTGCCTAATGAAAAAGTCAGAATCGACGAAACGCGTTGGATGGGACCCTCCACGACGTCACTGCGTTCTGTCTGGCTGGACATAGCAGCGGATTCCTTTGCCTACATTGCCCACGGCCGGGGCGGTGAGGCTTTATTCCTTTTGGACGACCCATAGAGGAGCATAGGAAGATAAAGATAACCACTACTGTTGGATTGTTTTTATATGCATATTGGAACTTGCTGAGGGGTAAGCGCAATAAAGTTTTTAATATTCATTACGTGAAAATGGTATTATGCTATGTTTGGCTTTTTAATTCCCTCTATATAAACCGGAAACCATTGAGGCAATTTATTTGAAATAATAAGAGAATAAGTTTGGTGGATCTCGGTTTTATCTGGAGTGCTGGAAGACAATTATTGTGGATCATTGTTCCGGATTGCAGTTGATGCATGTAATGATGGGCTTATTTTGAAGAGAAATCTGGTACGTGCAATGTGATTCTGGTGGTGGGGTCACATGGTGTTGTAAGAAGAGCACTGCTGGTGAAGTTTTCTAAAAGAGACTTTTAACCCTTGATTTCCCGCGGAGTCTACCCTATGTATTTGCATAGTTGTGTGTATTGACATATGTGGCTGTACTGACACAGCCTCTTTGGCTCCCTGCGCTGGATAATTTTATATTCTTAGTTGTGATTTTAATTAATTAATGTCGTTTGTGTTGCAAGGAAAATATATAGAGCAATAAATTACTAGCGCGGCTCTAGAGGAAATAGATTTTTTAATCTATTTTCCTCACAAACAGGGAAGGACTCATTGTAGTGTGTTCGGTTCTGACACCCCTTCTTCTCCTTGTGTCTTCAGATGGGTGAATCCATTGGCTTCTCCCAGCCCGGTGTAATTGATAGTCGGGCCTTGTAAAATTACTCCCACTTCCCTAGCGGGTCATTGGGGCATCCAGGGTTGCTTTATAGCGTCAATCCCTACTGGCATATTGTGCCTAATAATCACCATATGGAGGCATCTCAGCATAATGTGACCAGGGTCCCTTTGGGACAAGACCGGCTGTGTATAGCATGTGGACAGCCTCATGCTGACGCCGACAAGGCATGGGTCTGTGTACCCTGTGCAGAGCAAGCGCTGGCTTTGCAATCTGGCCTGCCAGTGGCTGCACCTCGTTTCATTACTCTCCCCACCTTAAATCTCACTCCTGTTGAGTTGCATACTTGTCGGGATTCTCAGCCTGATGTGTCTTCTAGACTGCCTACTGCTGAACAGATTATTGCGAGGTTTTTAGCGCGTAAGGGCCCTGGTAAGAAGCGGCACTTGACGCCTTATGTTACTGTTTTCCTTATGGGATCTCAGGAGTTTATGAATCTGTGTGGCTATACCCCTTCTGATGAAGGAGAGCTCTTTTCTGACTCAGGCTCATCTGATGAGAGACCAAGGGGTCATGACGATTCTAGCTCTGACCCCTGGGCCCCGGATGACACTGATAGATTATTGACCCAGATATTTGAGGTTCTGTCTATCTCTCTCCCTGGTGAGGCTCCCAGGCAAAGAGGGGAGCTTTTTCATACAGCAACATCACGTTTGGAATTTCTAGAGCAGGCACATTTCCATACCCTTGTGCTCAAGGAATGGGAGTGCCCCAGTAAACTTCCCGGGGTTCCAAGGTTCGGAGATGTCCCGATCATAGGACTGTCTAACACCCCTGTCATGCATCCCCCTCATTCTACTACCCTGCGGGATGCTGAGGACCGGCGCATTGACCTGCTGGCCTCCCACGCCTTTGCATGTGCGGGGACGGCGCTGCGCCGGTCTGTGCCTCTGCCATTACTGCTGTGGCCACTAGAACACTCATCAGAAATATGCTTGATGGTGCCCCTGATGATCTCCCTTCTGATGTGTTTAATTCACTCTCCAGTTTCGATGTGTTTGTAAATTTTGTCCTAGTAGCATTGGATGATACCATCAGAATGTGTGCATGAACCTCTGCCCTCCTGGTGGCTATACGTCGCTTGGTCTGGCTGCGACAGTGGGGTGCTGACAATGCTGCGAAGAAGGCCCTTACTGGGCTTTCTTTTAAGGGGCTACGCCTGTTTGGGGCCCGTCTAGACCTGTTTGGTAAGAGAGGTAAGTTACCCCAGCGCAGACGGCTGTCTCGGCCCCTTCGGGGCTAGGGCCCCCCTTCTATCCCCTACCATGGTGTTAAACAGGAACCAGGGGTGTCCTACACGGGGGCTCGCGCAGATTCCTGTCTCAGGAGCAGAAGACAACACCCTGGCTCCTCCGGGGGGGGGGGGGGGGGGGGGCGGCTAAGGTCAAATCCTCTCCCAAGTCCCCCCCCCAAGCATGATGGGGCGCCCGTCAGGGTGAGGGGACGGCTGCGGCACCTTGCTCAAGTCTGGAGGCATCACGCCTCAGACTGGTGGATTCAGGAGGTAGTGTCCTCCGGCTACAAGATAGAGTTTGCTGTGCGGCCTCCCCCAAGATTATCAGGTCCCGGGTACTCCTGGTCCCTGCCTCTGCTCAGGCGTTGGCGTTGGCGCAGGCCGTGCAAGGCCTGCTGGGTCTGGGGGTCATTTGCAGATTTCCCTTAACAGACAGAGGCAAGGGACTCTACACCAACCTTTTCACAGTTCCCAAAAAAGATGGGTCAGTCAGGCCCATTCTGGATTTACAGATCTTCAGCAAATTGTCAAGTACAGGCGTTTTCCGCATGGACACTCTGCGCTCGGCCATCAGCTCTTTGCGCCCCGGGGGCTTCATGCCGTCTGTGGATATCAAAGATGCTTACTTTCACATCCCTGTGTTTTCAGGACACCAAGGCTCCTCAGATTCGCATTGGAAGATCAACACTGCCAATTTGTGGCCTTGCCATCTGGCCTATCTTCGGCTCCCAGAGTGCTCACCAAGGTACTGGCGGGGGTGATGTCTTGGATGAGGCCAAGGGGCGTCCGTGTGCTGCCACTACCTGGATGTCCTCATCACTTCCCAGTCTCTACATCTGGCAAGTTGGATACTCAGCTGGTGGTGTCCATTCTGGAGTCATTTGGATGGGTGATCAACCACCCCAAGTCCTCACTGTCCCCTTCCTTGGTAACTTCATTCCTAGGAATGAATCTGGACACAGTTCAGGCAAGGATTTTCCTTCCTCAGCAGAAGGTGGACAATCTGCTTGCACAAGCGTTGTCAGGGACAAGGACCCAGCATCCCTGGACAGGGTCTGTGTGCTTTCCCCCCTGGTAAGGAGGTCCCTCTTGTAGTGGATGGACTCAAGTAACCTGTTGGGGGGCTGATCCCTTTTTGCCCCTTCCTGGGAGATGGTCACCACGGATGCCTGTCTATCAGGTTGGGGGGGGGGGTTCTGGAAGTCCCTGCAGTTCCAGGGGAGGTGGGGCCCTTAGATGGCCCATACACCTATCAATGTCTTGATGCTGTGAGCGATCAGGTTAGTTCTGGCTCGCTTTACTACTCATCTTCAGGGCCTGCCTGTTCAGGGGCATTCGGTCAATCTGATGGCAGTTGCCTACATCAATCATTGGGGAGGGACCCGGAGCAAGAGGGCCCTCCAGGTAGTTCTCTGATCTTGACCTGGGTGGAGGCCAATGTTCCCTGCATATCGGAGGTATACATTCTGGGAGGGTCCCTCTGCAACAGGGTGTTCCAATCTCTGTGTCACCGCTGGGGCCAACCAGATGTGGATCTGTTGGCGTCCCGTCACAATCACAAGATCCAGGCCTTTGTCTCCCTGTCCCAGGATCCTCTGGCCGTGACCACGGAGGCTTTAGTAATGTCATGGCAGGACATTCAGGTTCTGTATGTCTTTTCTCCCTTCCCCCTGCTAGGCAGGGTCCTGTGCAAGATTGCTCTGGAAGGGGGGCCAGTGATTCTGGTGGCCCCCAGGTGGCCAAGAAGAGTGTGGTTCGCAGACGTGGTGCAGATGGCAGTAGATCAGTGCTTTCTGCCAGGAGTGCTAGATCTGCTCACTCAGGGCCCCTTACACCATCCCAATTACAAACTCTGGCTGCTGAAACCTCCATCTTGCTGGAGAAATGCTTGTCTGCCTCGGTGGTTGAGTCCATGGTGAATGCTAGGAAGAAGACTTCTTCTTCCATCTATTACAGGGTATGGCGTACCTTCATTGACTGGTGTGAGTCTAGGTCTCTTCCCTGTTGGGTGTTCTCAGTTCCCAGGGTTCTGGAGTTTTTAATGCATGGGTTGGAGTCGGGTCTCCAACTCAGTACCTTGAAGGGTCAGGTTTCTGCCCTGTCTGTCTTCTTTCAGAAGTCCTTTGTTCAGCATTCCTTGGTTAAGACTGCTTTCAGGGGGTTACTCATGTGCATTCCCCACGAAAACCTATGGTCCCTGTTTGGGATTTGAACTTGGTCTTGCCTGCCTTGCAGGGTGCTCCCTTCGATCCTATTCAGGATGCTGCTCTGGCTGTAGTTACCCTCAAGCTTGTCTTTCTGGTGGCTATTACTTCGGTCAGGCGTGTGTCTGAGCTGGCGGCTCTGTCTATCCAGCCCCCTTACTTTGAGAGACACCAGGATAAGGTGGTGTTCCGCTTTAGGCCGGATTTTCTGCCTAGGTGGTGTCTGCTTTTCATTGTATCAAGATATTGTTCTTTCTTTATTGTGCCCTAATCCTGGCAATGCTTAGGAAAGGGTTTTGCATTCCTTGGATGTGGTCAGGTGTCTGAAGTTTGACCTAGTAGTAACTGCGTCCTTCAGGAAAACTGATGTTGTTTTTGTGGTCCCTTCTGGTCCTAGGAAGGGTTTGGCTCCTGCCAAGTCTACTATCAGCAAATGGATCCTTCAGGCTGTGATTCAGGCCTATTCTGCTAAGGGGAAGAATCCTCCTTTCCGCCTTATTGCTCATTCTGCTCGTGCTATTGGTGCCTCTTGGGCCTTCCAGCACCAGGCTTTCAGTTGAACAAGTTTGCAAGGCAGCTACTTGTCTTCTGTTCATACCTTTTCAAAGTTTTACAAGGTTGATATTAAGGCCTCAGCTGTTGCTGTTTTTGGCCGCAAGGTTTTGCATGCGGCAGTGGTTTAAACTGTCTGCTGTTTCCTTTTTTTGTTGGGGATCCCACCCTACTTTATGGACACTGCTATTGGATGTCCCAAGTGTAAGTAATATATCTGGAGCAGGACGTACAGTATACTAAGAATAATGCAATTCTGTGAAATACAGTATACAGTACGTCCTGCTCCACCCTACCCTTTTTTTTTTTTTTGCATTATTCTGGATCCCCTGTATGGTGATTATTATAGTTACCAGTTTTTGGGGTGGTTAAATTCTCCCGGCTTCTTGTTCACTGCTTTTCAATGCTGGGGATTTGTGGGAGGTCCCCGGGTATTTGAGGGGCTGGGAGGAGCCTGTTTTACATGTCTCTGCAGTGCAGCGCCATCTGGCGGAGGATAACCCAAGTGTAAGTAATATATCTGGAGCAGGACGTACTGTATACTTATACCAATTCTACAGGTGAGTATTTCACAGAATTGTGTTTTTTTTTTACTGCTTGTAATTCAGTGGGTTCAGTGATGTGGTAAATGCTGACCAAACAGGAATTGGTTCCACAGAAACAATTTGTCATGATGTCTTTCATTTTCAAATGGTACTGACATGTTTACATCATTAGCCTTTTAATTTATGGCCTATTGCTTTGGGTCTTAAATGATAACACGGAGTACTGTGCTGACACTTGTTGGAGAGAAAAATGTTTTACTGATAAAATCTTATACAAGACCCCTAATGAGCTACGCAGGCTATATATATATATATATATATATATATATATATACTCACACACACATCACACACACATCACACACACATCACACACACATCACACACACATCACACACACATCACACACACATCACACACACATCACACACACATCACACACACATCACACACACATCACACACACATCACACACACACACACACACACACACCTCTGCAGAAAAAAAAAAGTTTTTGAACACATTTCTTGCTTTAGTCAGTAGCCACTTTGGTAAAATTCATAATTTATCTCCTCCTTGGGGGTACTGTAATGGCTTGTTTGCTGGAGTGTATGTGGCATAGAAAGTCTGATCTAGGGAATTGGCTAAGATTTCCTTAGCATAGATCAGCGGTACTTAACTTGCGGGGCTTCAGATTTCCGAACCCCTGCCCTGACCGCCTTGCACTCATCTGCTTATGTGTTGCCATGCTCAGAGCTGCCCCCTTGATCAGCGATGTAGTGCTTAGTCTCTCTGCCAGTGTCATGGCTCCCTGGCACCTAACATTGCAATATGAAGTACTGCGCGGGCAGGAAATGGCATTGCAAGTTGCACACAAACCTTTTTGCTCTGTCACTTTGCCCCATCCAACCCTCTCCCCCAGCTTGGTCCCATGTATCCCTGTCCCACCATCTTTTCAGCAGCTTTTTTCTCATCTCTTTCATCCTGGGGCACCACTAGTAGCAACGCGTGGGTTAATCTCAACTGTAGGTGGGGACTGCGAGATAGAGGAAAAAAAAGCTACCCCCGGCATATATAGGGCAGGCTGTGGCATGATCTCCTCTTTTCTCGCAGTCGCAAGGGATGGCTGTATTTTTTTTTTGTTTGACCGGAAGCGGGGGCTTTGACCCCTTACCAGCTGCAGTGTTCTCGGGTAACCCAATTAAACCCTGAACTCTGGGCCTTGCATTGTGTCCCTGCTGTGTGCCTCCTGCTGAGTCCCTCTCACCCACTCTGGCCGCTGTCTGCCTTCCGTATGGCTGTGGGTGGTGGTCCTGAGCTAGTGCTGGACTCCCATGAGTCGGTGTCTGTTTTGTGTTTACCTCATTTCATGACACCCTGGGGGAGGCAGCCATGCTAGTCAGAACTCATTCATTTTTTTTTTTTTGGGGGGGGGGGGCATGGCCTGTTGGCAGGGGGGGGGGGGCAAAGCCTTTTGACTTGTATGGATTTCTATCAGAATCTGCCATTTGTTTATGTTGTTCCAGGGTGTGGGTCATGAAGCTGCTGCATGCTTGACAGGTGGTGTGATTTCAGCTGCAGGGAGGTTGCTATTCTGGTGGTGGAGCCAGGTCTGACCAGTACTCCACAGACAGAAGGGTGTGGGGACCAGCGCTCCAGCTGTATTGCTTAGCAGTTACAGCAGCTATTTTACCATGTCTGAGGTACCTGGGTTTCATATTTTAACAAAAAGTGGTGCAGCAAGTCCCATGTGCCAAGCGCTTATGACCTCGAGGGACCCCTGTACCCTGGGGACACTACTGGCCTGCACCGCCTTACGTACTACAGTACTTGGAGGGCCTTTTTGTCTTGATACAAATCTAAGGGCCACTCCTGTAGGAGGTTCTTGATACCCCAACTTTTGGAGTTCCTCCAGCAAGACCTTGATGCTGGCCTACATCCCATTAGTTTTAAGGGGCCAGGTCTTGGCCTTGTCTATTTTTTTTCCAATGGACGATCGCGGAGCATAGGTCAGTCTGCTCTTTCAAATTTCCTTTTTTAGTTTTGTCTGGGAAATCTATTGCCCCTCCCCCAGTGTGCTAATCAACCCCCCCCCCCCCCACGCCTTTTTTAATGGACCTTTTACAAGAAGTGGTTGAGTACCCCTGACATAGATCAATTATCATTCCGATGGCCCCCAGGAAATGTATGTGAGAGGCCTCCCCCTGGCTTTACCTGGTGTTTGGTCTGGTTTAGAGTGGTTTAGAGTACCTTCCTTCCTATCTGACTTGGGACCCTAGTGTAAAACCCTTGTGTAAAAGAAAAGGTTTGCCGCTTGGTACTGACGGAACTTCTTGACTTAGAGGAGAATGGCTCTGCCTGCATATGGTGCTCTTTGCCCTGGTTACATCTACCTCCATGTCCGTACTAGCCCATGCTTGGGTGAGGCAGCTTTCCTCGCTACCATCATGTTGATAGACACTCTTTTTGGCTTGTGTAAGCCCATGGGTGATCCTGTAGCTCCTTCTCTAAAACTGCTTTTGTTGTAGCAGGCACTGGCCTAGGGGGGCAGGGTCTTCTAGCCTGTTGGGCCCTGAGAAATGTTACTCAGGCAAATTCTTTCAAATCCTTCCTCATTTGGGTGTCCGGGACTCCCAGTAGATTGACCTGTTGCCCCAGAAGCCCAACTTAAGTGGTGTAGTCTTGCTTCAAGGGTGGTTGCCAAACCTTGTTTTAAGCGTGTCAGGCTAACCGTTCATACTCCTCCTAGCAGGGGTGACCTTCACAGGGTCCTTGCCTTCTTACAGGCCATTATTGATCTACCCCTCTATCGGGTTCTCTGTAAGAGTGAAACGATTCTCCCTTGGAGAGATACACTGTAAACCCCTCACCTTGGTACTGGGGTGGCTAGGCCTCTGTGGCTTCTAGCATTACGTTCTCTCTTGAGGCACACATTTAGGGCTGCCTTCCTCCCAAATGGTGATGGACACGTTTTGGGAGGCCAGTTGCACTGATGGATCAGATACTTAGTCCCACACACCAGTATGTTTGTGGCCATGTTGACTCCATGTGTGCTGTTTTGTGGACATCCTTTCCCATGCAACTGGTGGGAGGTGTTCTTTAAGCCGGTTTCACCTGAAAGCCGCTGGGAAGATGTTGTCGCATTTTACCAGTTTTAAAATATTTACAGGTGCTTCACTCCCCCACAGGAATAAGTACCTGGATTTTTACAGAATTAGCTTTGCTCTGTATTGGTGTAGTGACTTTGCAGCAGTCTGTCATTAAGACTACCTGCCCTTTTAGTTAATTTTGGCTTTTCTGGTAACAAGGGTCCAAGTATAGTATACCTTCTCGATATATGCCAATCGCGCTGCAGG
Organism: Gastrophryne carolinensis; assembly: GCA_027917425.1. Taxonomy (NCBI): domain Eukaryota; kingdom Metazoa; phylum Chordata; class Amphibia; order Anura; family Microhylidae; genus Gastrophryne; species Gastrophryne carolinensis. Next base: position 440,696,043 of record CM051234.1, read on the forward strand.
ACCTGATGAATCTTATCTTGTTGGTCAGTATATGTTAATATCAATGCAGGGCCCCTATTCACAATTGTTTTCTTTAATATATTCACATTTTTGTACAGAATCTCATTTCTATTGAGGTTTACATTTTTTAAAGGAAGATTTAAGAATGTCTCGGTTATATCCTCTCAGTTCTAGACAAGAACAGATTTTTCAAGCCGCTTTCTCACAAAATCTCTGGAGGGGTACTGTTAAGTTTTGCCCATAGATATTCACCATATGGAATGCTGTGGATGAGGGAACGAGAGTGGAAACTAGATGTCCTCAGAATCATATTAGCCGCTGTGGATTTTCTGTATAGATTTGTTGAAATCTCACCCTCTGAATTAATTGATATAGGGAGATCTAAAAAAAAAAAGAACCATGTCTTCATCAAAATGTAATGTTAGTTTATATTGAACCAATACCCAGGATTTTCACTGTCCTGGGTTTTGGTCCACTTCCGCAGGGCACCCCGCTGCGTGAAACCCCCCATAACGCCCCAAAAAATTCACAAATGGCCAGAGCGGGCACGCGCCTTGCTAGAGAGAAGCGCGATATGCGGCCACGGCCCGCGCGTGTGCTGTTGGACCGGGAATAAGGTAAGGTTTCTGGGCGTCTTTGGGCGATTTTGGATCCGCCTGGGTGTTGGTCCCCTTTAAGGTCGCCCTGCTTATTATTCAGGGTTTTCACAAACTTTAAGGAGATCTGGGGTGTTGGTCCAGAAGAGGAGAATGTCCTCTATATATCTGTCCCACATTAAAACGTGGCACATGTATTTTGATGGTTCCTCCCTGCCCTACAACCTCTTCTCCCATCCTCCCAGGTACAGATTGACATTGAACATGTAGTCCCCATTGAGATGACCATTAATGAGGTTGTGGGCAAGAAGGAACTACAGTAGGCACAGTAGGAAGGCGGTGTGATTGTGATGGTCGGGGACCCATCTCCGAAAGCAACTCGGCAACTGCCTGTACTCCCCTTCGGTGGGAGTGCTGGAGTAAAGTGCCTCTGAATCCAGGGTCACCAGAAGTGTGCCCCCACGGCACAGTCATGCCATCTAGGACCCTGAGAATATGGGAGGTATCCCACTCCCGACATAATGGGTCTGCCTGAATTGCATTAAATGTTGGAACTGTAGGGGAATCCAAGTATTGTCTCACCTGTTGGTCTATGACCAGATTCTCTAGAGCCTTGTCCAGGATGCTGTCCAGGATGCTGTTGTATAGGGTGCTTTACCTGGCCACCCTGGACATGGGGACCCTCTAATACAATAATACAAGTCACTGTTACGTAGTATGTCATAACACATACCTTTGTACTGTTTTCGATCCATCGCTCATTTTCAGATGATTATACTCCCCCCCCCCCCCCCACCCCCTTTTCGAAGATCCAACCAATCTGACAAGCCTGCTGGGATTGCATTATAGGAATGTGTGTATAGACAATTTCTTAGCCAGTCGCTACAGAGAAATATGCTGTACATACACTCCTTCTCATAGCTCTTGCTGGGCAGGGCCCTGTGCTGAGATGGAAGTGCCAAGCTCAGGCATGTTAGGAGGCTGAGAAGAGCCATTCTCTGCCGCGAGACTTCAGATGAGGGCTCATTGCATCGAGCCAGCATTGTCGTCTAAAAGATACTAATTTAGGGGAAAGCTGTGAAGGGCATGTGTGCCCAATTTAAGGAAAAGTGTTTCATGGGGGTTTATTAAAGTCAAAATATTTCTGATTTTTATGGCAACTACAATGCTGAGACTTTGATACACATTACATTTACAGTTGACTGGTTTTACTCTTCATGCAGCCTGATTAAGTGTAAAGCCTATGTTCTTTACAGGAGACTTCAGGTCAGTGTCTGCACCCGGAAATAGCCAGGCAGCAGGAGACAGTGCCGGCCACACTAGGCACAGTCCGAAGCGTGCAGGAAGGACCTATTCAAAGATGCGAAGTCACATGACGCAAAGAACATGGAGGGAATGCATTTTGCACAGGAAGTCATCCAAGTAGGTCTTATTTTATTATGGCAAAACTGCATAACTTAAAGGAAGATTTTCACTTTTACCATTGCTTTCTATATTACAGGGCATCTGCTGCAAACCAGCAAGAGGAGGAGGCACCAGTGAGAAAAACCAATTGGGACTTTGTGGATCCTGCCCAAAGGGTCAGCTGTTTATGCTCCAGGTAAGGCTCTGGGTTGTCTTATCTTAGTCATATACTCTTGGTTTAAGCATGTTTTACCTGGTATATCAAACACAACTGTTTTTTTAGACACTAATTCAAATTACCACTCTGCCCTGCCTCCCTCCTCTGACTGAAAATCTACTAAGCTTGCATCACAGTTGTCCACGCCTCTGCTTCTATTCACTCCTTTCACCACAATCTACATTCGCCACACTAAGGCTTCTGCTTTCAGACATTCAAGGGCACATTAAAACTAGATTTACAAACGTGTCTTAGCATACCACACAATGTGTGTTAATACAACCCAGCAAAATGATGGGGCTTGGGTTCTTGTTATGAGTTTGGAAAAGAGCTTTGGTAGCACATCATTTACCTCCTGCTCTACAATAGTGTCCACAGTAGCACTGCTATCTAACTTACCAAAGACTGGATGTGAAGGCCCCTCAAAAATCCAAGGAAAAAGTAGTCTGCATTACAGGATTTACACTAAAAACAATTAACATTATTATGCAAATAATGTTTTTTTACGATAAAGATCTTTTACTTTTGGCTTAATTTTTTCCTTTGTGCCCTGCACATAGGTTGTAGGGGTTAGTCTGTTATGGTGGACAATTGCTCTTCCTCTGGGTCATTTGAGGGCTGTGCTTAAAGCGGACTGAAACTCCCCAGCAACTCAATCTATTTTGCTCCCCCACCCTAGGTACATTACCATCTGGACGTTTTCTTCCCTCGGTGCTGCTTGTTATTCCTGTTATAGTGATTTTAATTTTTGTTTTCCCCAGGTATGCCATTGGTTTCTGACAGGATACTATTGTTCTGAACTAGCTGTTTAAACCTCTCCCACCGCCTTCACAATCCCCTGCCGGGAGCTATTAAAGCCTATTAAATACAGTGCTAGTAGGAAGATAAGAGCCAAAAGATTATTTTTCCCCCAATTTTTCCTTTGAAGCGAATATTGTTTTTGAGTATTTGTATCCCAATTCCTTACCAGGACACTATAGGGATTTAATACGTGTTTTTTAAGATCTCATTCCACCACTTTTTAAGACAAACACACGTGGTGGCAGCACAGATGGGCTTATGGGTTTGTTAAGTATTAAAAAAAGATAAAATAATTTTTTCTCTTTGTCCATGACCCCTATACCAGTTCACAAGGCTGGGGGGGTGGCAAGTTACCTGCGACTAGCGGGTGACTTGCCATTAACCCCCGGAACTCCCATTACCTGCCTCCCCAAAGCCCAGGGGGGGGGGGGGGGGCAGAAGAGCCCGGGACCACGGGCTATGCGGGCATGTAGCCTGCAGGGCCAGGGGCCACAAAAGCTGGCCCCTGCGCCCTGTTCCTACAAGCCCTGCATATCTGGTCCCGGGCTGGTTACTTTGGGTAAGGGGGGCCCCATGTCATTTTTTTGGGGGGGATTTTTAAGGGTTTTTAACCCTTAAAAATCCCCAAAAAAATCCCCCCCCTGGGAGGGGGGACCCTATGTCATTTTTCTTTCTCGATTTAACCCTTTGTAGTGTGGATGGTAGTTGTATTTTATTTGTAAATGCTAAAAATTACTTGTTTCAGTTAGGGGGGTCTCCTGGGCTGGAACAGGGGGCTACCAATAAATATGTGGTACCGTTCTAATCGGTAGAAATGGGGCTTTCACATGCAATATGGTTTTCCCTAATAAAATACATTTTTTATTTAAAATAAAGGAGGCAATTTTCTAAAAAAAATTTTTTTTTTTTTTTTTTACTTAATAAATAAAATGAATAATAAATAAAATTTACAAACAAGACATTTCATGTTAAAGCCTAAACTCTGCTGCAAAAAATATATATATAATTTTCCTGAAAATTCCAGCAAAAATGTCGCAAAACATGGCGCAAAATGGGGAAAAATGACCTGTCAACAGAGGCTGACAAAATCTCAAGTAGGCTGGCAATTAAAAGGGTTAATAGTACCTCTGCATGTTGGGTATTGTTCTGTTCGGGGGACCTTGCGCTTTCAGACTTAGCTTGTTTTTTCTTGTTTGCATATTTATATTTTAGGAAAAGGTGTTTTTTATTCAGCTTTTTTATACATTTTTTAGGGAAACCCTGCACAACCAAAGAATTCTTTGAGGGATCAACTCCAGAAAGATGAGCCCACTACAACAAGCTGGGTACGCTTAGAAAGCTTAACATGTGTACTTTCAGGGAATATATGGTTTATGGGGGATATTCCAAATGTAAAGGGTTGTTTTGGTTGAAAAATCGCAAGGTGCGCACTTTGTCTGCAGAGCTGAAATTTTCAAGTAAAATTACCATTACGCACATGCTTTACTTTGGGGTGTTTGGCAACTCTTCCCTTGACAGAACCTATGCATGTTGGGTATCGTTCTGTTCGGGAGATGTTGCTTTTTCAGATTATACTTGTATTCTAAGCAGACAGCACATCCTGCTCCAGACATAGTCCTTACATGTGGGTATACCTCCGCCTTCAGCGCCGTGCACTGCAGAATCATGAAGAAAACAAGCTCCTCCCGGCCCTACATATACCGAGGGACCTCCCACAAATCCCCAGATTCCTCTGCAGTGCTCAAACTGCGAAGACATGAAGTATCACGCTCTCGCAGGCGAGCGGGGCTTGACAGCCCGAGGCCCTGCGGGACTATTTCCACCCGTCCTCTTTGTGAGTAACATGCCTCCCAGCCTGGGCTGCGTTGGTCGGGTGAAGGTAGCCAGAATTTAGTGTGCTTACGGAGCCATGCTCCACCGCAATCCCCATCCATGGGGTAGGCGGGTTAGGCTAATGGTGAACCTCATAGTGGATGCCCCTCCCGTACCTTGCCCCACGCCCCATGTAGCGGTGAACCCTGAGTGCTGGGTCACCACCTTCCTTAGTTCCCCCCGTTAGTGGGGGGGAAAAAGAGAGGGGGGGGTTGTGTACGTTGGCCTAATCTTGCCATATCACACGCCTTGCCTTAGCCCTATCGGTTTCCGGGGGTCAGAGCCGCGCTTTAAATTTTGTTTTTACGTTGGCCGCAGTGCCTTCAAAATATGACTTGGCGCGTAAGGCGGCTCTGTCTCGCGACGCCATGGCGTTATTTCTGTTCTTTTCCTGTCTTGTTCCGCGGAGCTTCGCGCTCTCCGGGGTGGGCGTGGTCTGGCTTGGCGCGTTCCGCATCACCTATAGCTCTGGCCCGCCCTTCGAGGTTCGCTGGCGCCATTTTGTCGGTCTCCCGCACGCGCGTGGTCACGATCCTCCTTCTCCCTTGGTTGCTGTAAGTGCCCTCACGGGCGTTCGTTTAATTTTCTTTTTGTGCTGCGCATGGCTCTGACACCCTCTTTTCCCCTTTCAGACGCCAAGCTTCCAGTGGCTTCTCCCGGCCTGATATATATATATCTCACTGGGTTATATTAGAATCTCCCACATTCCCAGCGTGTTTTGGGGCATCCAGGGTTTCTTACAGCATAAATCCCTTCCGGCATATTACCTAGATTAATCACCATATGGAGGCATCTCAGAATTTGGTGTCCGGGGTCCCGCGGGGACAAGACCGGCTGTGTACCATGTGTAGACAACCCCACGCTGACGCCGACAGAGCAATGGTCTGCGGACCGTGTGCTGAACAAGCGCTGGCCCTGCAATCAGGCTTACCAGTAGCTGCACCTCGCTTCGATACACCTGTCTCCCCGGACTTGAATCTCGCTCCTGATGAGTGGCACTCGAGCGGGGAGGACCAGCAAGTGGTGCCGCGAAAGCTTCCCACCGCGGAGCATATTATGTCAGGCTTGGCAGAGTGCTTGGGCGCTGGGAAGAAACGATCCCTGACGCAACCTAGCTATAGGTTTTCCACTGAAACTGAAGAACCTGCCGCTATACTGGATCTGGATCAGTCCGTGGATGGTGATCTGTTCTCAGGGTCCAGTTCTTCAGATGAGTTGTCTTGGAACCGCGACTGTTCTGGCCCGGAGTCCTGGGGCCTGTGTGAAACAGACAAGTTACTCATTAAGATCTTTGAAGTGCTGTCCATCTCTCCCCCGGGAGAATCTCCTATGCCCAAGAGGGAGAGTTTCCACACGGCTACGCCGCGCCTGGAATTATTGGATCAGGATCATTTCCAGTATCTTATATCTAAGGAATGGGAATCCCCTTGTAAACTCACAGGGGTTCCGGGGGTTTGGGACTGGAAGTACCCCTTTCCCCAGGATTTGGTTGAACGATGGTCAGTTCCTCCAGAGGTGGATGCTCCAATTATTGGGGTGGTTAACCCTCCCTTCATGGCGGCCTCCCCCTCTCGCACCCTTCGGGATGCCGAGGACCGGCGCATGGACAGATTGGCCTCCCATGCCTTCTCTAGTTTAGGGACGGCTCTGCGCCCGGTCTGTGCTGCGGCTGTTACCTCGGTGGCCGCCAGGACGCTGCTCAGGAAGATAATTGACCAACAGCCGGAGGATCTCCCTTGTGAGGTCTTCAACGCACTGTCAGATTGTGACGTTTTTGTGAGATTTATCCTCTCAGCTATGGATGACACCATTAAAATGTGTGCTAGAACCTCGGCCCTTGTGGTGGCCATTCGTCGCCTGCTTTGACTGCGACAGTGGGGGGCTGACAATGACACTAAAAAGGCTCTTACTGCTATTCCCTTCTGAGGACGTCGCTTATTCGGGTCCAGGTTGGACCTTTTTGGCAAAAAGGGTAAGGCGCCCTCTCGCAGAAGGTCAGCCAGGCAACCCAGGGGCAGGGACCCCTCGCCCCCTCCTTATGTTTCTGTTAAAAGAGAACCAGAAGTGTGCTTCCAACTTTTTGGAGTGGAAGCTCGTTCCAGGGGAGGCAGGCATCGCCCTGGGACCTCTGGTAGGTCAAAACCAAAGTCTGCCAAAACCTCACAAGTATGAAGGGACGCCTGCGGGCGAGGGAACTGCCACAGCACTTGGCTCTTAGGGCAGGATGCAAGGCTTCGTTCGGGCGATGGCAGGTGATTGCCTTCCTGGACGTGGTTTTTGAAAGAATGGAGTGTTCTGGGCAGTTCCCCTCAAAATTAGCCAGGGGTGTTCTGGTCCCCGTTGTATCCTTTAGTGTTTGGACTCAAGTTGAGTTTGGTCTGGAGGGTCTGGGCCTTCTCTTAGGTTGGCCTTGGCCGATAATTGCATTCACTCTGCTCGCCCCCCGGGATGACGCAGTCTGCCCAGATCCGGCGGTCTAGACCGGGCATCTAGGTTCCACGGGCTCTGCCTACTTGGTATCCATCTGTTGGGCCGCAACCCCCCGTGTCAAGTGAACCTCTTGATGCCTGCAAGGATCCTTTTCCCCCTCGGTCCCTTGCTCCCTCTGGATGCCTAGTCCCTTTTTCCAGCCGGTGTTACAGGACCATTCTTTATATTAGGGCCTTGTCTGGGATCCCTCCCCTGTTCCCAGATGGCTCGCCAAGGCGAGTGAGGGAGCGCTTTCATGCTCATTCACCGGAGCTGTCCGCACGAGTTGCTACCTTGACTTGGGGCTCTCTTGGAGTCTTTTGGATTGGTGCCTAGGCACATCTATTACTTGGTGTAATCTGATTCATGCTCCCCCTACGGGCTGGCATTTAGATGGGTCCAGGTTCAACCCTTCCTTCTGATTTGGGTGCCTTGGTATGGAAGGGGCCTTGCCCTCTGTGTAATATCATTACATTCACCTTGCGGCTGGTGGGCCTATTGCTGGCGGCCCGAGGCTGTTCCTTTTCCCAGATGCCCCTGGGGCCTGCGGCACCTTGGGTTACTTATCCTGGATGGGGTTCCAACACCCCTGGAAATAGCTCAGTACGTTCCCCCTGTTTTATGGGGGTTCCATTCTGGTTGGTCTAATCATGGAAGTTGCTGATGGACATCACTTCCTTCTTGCTATCCCTGTAGATGGTCGCCATGGGGACCAGGTCTGGCAGGGTCACTAAAGGGGTTCTATTCCTTATGAATTTTCCCTGAGGTACCTAGGGAGGGCCCCTTTAAGAGGGCCCATTTTCATACCATTGGCAGGTCATCACATTGGGCCTTGTTGGGCCCTAGCTTGCTGGTCTGTTTCCCTTAGGCCTCGCCTCTTGGGGACTCTTGGTCTGTCTGGTCAGTGGCCTGTCCCAGCTTTTATCCGAGAAGGTCTCGGAACAGGTTGACCCTTCTTGTAGGGTCTGGTTCTGATCCAGTGGAGGTTTCTTTTTACACTCCTTGCGCTTCATTGGTATTGGCTCGTTGGCTGTCTTACCGTCCTGGGAGGGCCTTTCCTAGTGTCTCAATGAGCCTACTGGTTGGGGCCATGGCCCTGTAACTGTTACAGAGACTCTGTCCTGGTTAAGGTCCTAATTCGTTGCCCTGGGTGATTGTCCCAGGACTCTCTGGCCTTGGTCACGGTGACCTAGTCTGGCCTTTTGTCTGGGTATTCTACCCTTTGTCTGACCCTTACACGCTGCTAGGTGGGGCTCTGCACAGGCTTACTGTGGCAAGGGTGAACTGTTGCAATGGGGACCTGGAGTGGCCCTGTGTGGTTTGGCTCGCAATTTCTGCTGGAGACAGTTGTACTGTGTGCCCTCTCTTGTGGGCTGTTATGCCTAAGTCAGGCTCCTTACTACGTCATTCCCTTCACAGGGTTGTGACGATCGCTATTCGCCCTATCAGAAATGTTCCCTCTGGGTGTCTCTTCCTCTTGGAGGATTGTGCCTAGATCCCTCCCCTTTTCATTCTTCTCCCTTTTCCACCAGCTATGGTGGGAGTTGGCCCCCTAGTTGGATGACTGGGACTAGCTTCCTATTCCCTATTGAATGAGGTCTTACTCATGGGTTCCAGAGTCCTTATGGCACGACTGGAGTTGGTCCTCCAACTCAGTTCCTTGAGAGGCTCCAGGGCTCGCCCCGTCTGTCCTCGGTATAGACTAGTTTCAAGATTCGGCGTTGAGCATTCCTCAAGGGCGGCTCAGGCGCATTCCCCAGAGAATTCTAAGCTCCCTTGAGGGGAAGTTTGCTGATCCTGTTGCCCTGCTAAGGTTTTCCCTGGGTCTTATTCGGGTTCTTGTCTGAACTGTTCCCTGCCTCAGACGGCTCCTTCGGGGCGGGTGCCTCAGTCTGAGGCGTGTCATAGGAGACGGCGTTCTTAGCCTGGTCCTTTTTACATTTTACAACTTTCTTATTTCTGTACACCGTGTTGGTGAGGATGTGCCCGCCTTGCACCAAACTTGAGTCCAGACAGAGGGTTCTTATTCTTCTCTATTCCAGATCCTAGGGTCCTTGGACTGGTGTTCTGCTTACTCTGAGCTTAAAAGGGATCTGTATCCCTCAATAGGCGTTGGGAACCTCTGGACTGCTTTCTGTCCAGGGTTGGGACTATGCCTGTCGGGCTTATAGATGTCCTCATCCTTCCTGCAGCAGGATCTGGTTACTCCCATGATTATGGGAAGCTGGTTGGACTGGTCTCGTTTGGCTGGTTGTCCTTCTGAGCTCTTGATTATCAGTTTGGCTCTAGAGGAGCCTCGTTAGCTAGTGTGTAGTATTATGTTGGTCTCTCCGAGACCAGGGTTCGTATTCCCCGAAGGGAAAGGTTCTATAGTTGCCATGGCTACCCTATTATCGTTAGTAGCATGGTTAGGCCGTCATTCTGGCCTGTTTGTTAAGGGAGATTCATTCTCCTCTCTTGGTTTGGTTTTCTTCTACCGGTGCTTGGTTTGGGCCTTATGCACTTGGTTGTTGAGCAGGCTGACTAGTTCTCGGCTCGTGTTTCATTAGCCTTGTTAGGCCTCATAAGTTAAGTTAGAGCTTTGCTCTAGTTGCTCCTGGTAGCAAGGTTACAGGCGGTATCGCTGTTCTGGTTGGCTGTGCCTTTTTTCATGGGGATCCCACCCTACTTATGGACACTGCTATTGGATGTCCCACATGTAAGGACTATGTCTGGAGCAGGACGTGCTGTCTGCTTAGAATAATACAACTCTGTGAAGTACTCACCTGTAGAGTTGATATTATATGCAGACAGCACGTCCTGCTCCACCCCACCCTGATTCACCTTGTTCTGGATCCCCTGTGTGGTGATTATTATCTTGGATATTATTGCCAGTCTCTGGGTGGTTGTTTTCCTCCTGGTTCTTCTCTCACTGCTTGTTAATGCTGGGGATTTGTGGGAGGTCCCTCGGTATATGTAGGGCCGGGAGGAGCTTGTTTTCTTCATGATTCTGCAGTGCACGGCGCTGAAGGCGGAGGTATACCCACATGTAAGGACTATGTCGGGAGCAGGACGTGCTGTCTGCATATAATACCAACTCTACAGATGAGTACTTCACAGAGTTGTATTTTTTTCTTGTTTGTATATAGTTTTTTTTAGGAAAATGTGGCTTTGATTCTGCTTTTTTATCCTTTTTTTTTAGGGAAACTCTTTGCAACCAAAGAATACATTGAGGGATTACTTCCAGAAAACTGTGGCCACATCAACAAGCCTGGTACAAATAGAAAGCCTGAGGTGTGTACTTCCAGAGAATATATAGTTTGTGGGGGGTATATCAAATGTAAAGGGTTGTTTTTCTGGAAAAATTGTAAGGTGCGCATATCACAGTTGTATTTTTTCTGAAAATCCCCTAAAGCTCTGTTTCAGTTTGGGGGAGTCTCCTGGGCTGGAATGGGTGTCTACCTATACATATGTGGTACCGCTGTGATCGGGAGAAATTGGGATTTCACACGCAATAAGATTTTATTGACAAACTTACATTTTTTATTACAAAAAAAACTACAAATTGTAAAAAATGTTTTTTTTTTATTTTTTGAGAATACACCTAAAAATGACAAACAAGACATTTCATGTTAAAGCTCAGACTCTGCTGAAAAAAACAATATATCATTTTCCTGGGAAATCCCTTCAAAAATCACATTTGAACATGGGGAGCGCAAAATAGTGCAAAATGGTCTGGCAACAGAGTGTGACAAAAACTCCAGGTAGGCTGGCACTTAAAGGGTTAACATTCCTGGAATTATGAGGCATTGCTAGCTCTGAGGCAACCCAAACTCGCCACCACAGTCTAATGATTCTGAATATTATGTCACTGATAGTAGTAGTCTCTTTGGTTTTTCAGAGGATGCCATTCCCACAGGCACCAGAGAAAAACCATTAAACTGGACCTTCACCCTGAATAAGATCCTATCTTGTTATGTTCCCCCTAACCCTGTACATACAGAGTGACCACATTAAAGATCATCCTACCTGCACCTAGTGCTTTCCTGAGCCATTAAACATACAAGATGGTTGGCTTATAGAGTCTTGGGTCTGCCTGCAGGAAAAAATGTTTCTAATCTTTATCTTAGGATAGATGTGTGCTTATCCCAGGCATGTTTAAATTCAGTGACTGCTGATTTTTCAGCTGCCTCTGCTGGAAGTTTGTTCCAAGCATCTACTACTCTTTCTGTAAAATAATATTTTCTAACATTGCTCCTGATCTTCCCCCCGACTAGCTTCAGGTTGTGCCCCCTTGTTCTATCGTTAAGTTTCTTGTTAAAAACACTTCCCTCCTGAACCTTATTCAATCCTTTCACATATTTAAAGGTCTCAATCATGTCCCCCCTCTCCCTTCTTTCCTCCAGACTGTACAAATTAAGTTCTTTAAGTCTCTCCTGATAAGTTTTAAGTTTAAGTCCTTCCACCATTTTCGTTGCCCGCCTTTGGACCCGTTCTATTTGAATAATGTCTTTTTGCAGGTAAGGTCTCCAGAACTGCACACAGTATTCTAGCTGTGTCCTTACCAGGGCTCTATACAGCGGCATCACAACCTCCCTCTTCCTACTGGTGATGCCTCGAGCTATGCAGCCGAGCATCCTGCTTGCTTTTCCCACTGCCTGGCTACACTGTCCACTCATCTTGCAGCTATCAGTAATCAGTACCCCTAAATCTCTCTCCTCCGAGGTCCTGGCTAACACAGTACTGCCCATATGGTACTCAGAGCAGGGATTCCTTCTACCCAAGTGCATGATTTTACATTTAGAGACATTAAACTCTAGTTTCCACAGTTTTGGCCATCTATCCAGTAAAGCTAAATCATTTTCCATGTTGCAGACACCTCCAGGAATATCCACCCTATTACTAACCTTTGTATCAGCAAACAGACAAACTTTTCCTACCAAGCCTTCTCCTATGTCACTTACAAATATATTAAAAAGAATGGGACCCAGGACAGAGCCTTGCGGCACACCACTTGTAACTCGCCTTTGTTCAGATTGCACACCATTTACAACAACGCTCTGATACCGATCCCTCAGTCAACTGGAAATCCACTGAACTATCCAGGGATTGAGTCCTACCTTCAATAACTTATCTATGAGCTCCTTATGTGGTACAGTGTCAAAGGCTTTGCTAAAATCCAGATAGGCGATATCCACAGCACCACCTTCATCTAACACTTTAGTGACATTGTCAAAGAAATCAATAAGATTGGTCTGACATGATCTGCCCTCAGTAAAGCCGTGCTGTTTTGGGTCCAATAGGTCATTAATTTTTAGATGGGAAATTATCTGTTTTTTTAAGAGTGTTTCCATTAATTTGACCACTATAGATGTTAAACTAACTGGCCTGTAATTACTGGCTTCTTCTCTACTCCCCTTTTTATAGATTGGTACGACATTGGCCATTCTCCAATCATCTGGAACCTCACCAGTTGAAAGGGAATGGTTAAGTAAATCAGTCAGAGGGGCTGCAATCACAAACCTAAGTTCCCTTAGAACTCTGGGGTGGATTCCATCTGGACCCATTGCCCTACTTACCTTTAGATGTGCCAGCTCGGCTAAGACATCAGCCTCCAGAAACTCCGGAGCTGTACCCTCCCAGCTGGATGTTGTGCTATGACCATGCCTGCTACTATCTGAAAATACCGAACAAAAGTAGCTATTCAGATGGTCAGCCACAGCCTTATCTCCGTCAATATATTTATTTACCCTATTTCTAATTTTTGAGACTGCATTGTTTTTCTTCTTTCTGTTATCGGAAAAAGGTTTTATCTCCCCTCTTCATAGATTTGGCCATTTCTTCCTCTTTTTGCCCTTTAGCAGTCCTTATAATTAGTTTTGCTTCCCTCTGTTTAATTTTATATGCCTCTCTGTCACTTTCTGACTATGCTGCTCTGAATTTTGGGATTGTTCTTTGTCCTGACCCCAGCTCTGCTCTGTCTGCAAAGCATAGATATGACCCGCCCCCCCCCTGAGCTTGTTCCCCTCGGCACGTGATGGGAAGGAACAAGGAGTAGCAAGATGGCCAGATCCTGGAGTCGTGAACAGAGTTGCTGCCCAGCGAGGGAAAGGACAAGCGATAAAAATAATCAAATATATTCATATTCTAAGCATACAGCACGTCCTGCTCCAGAACCTATTCATAACATATGGGTATACCTCCGCCTTCAGCGCCGTGCACTGCAGATCATGAAGAAAACAAGCTCCTCCCGGCCCTACATATACCGAAGGACCTCCCACAATCCCCAGATTTCTCTGCAGTGCTGAAACTGCGAAGACATGAAGTATCACGCTCTCGCAGGTGAGCGGGGCTTGACAGCCCGAGGCCTTGCGGGACTATTTCCACTCGTCCTCATTGTGAATTAATGCCTCCCAGCCTGGGCTGCGTGGGGCGGGTGAAGGTAGGCAGCACCTGGTGTGCTTATGGAGCTAGACTCCACCGCAATTCCCCAACCATAGGGTAGGCGGTTTAGGCTGATGGTGAGCCTCCAAGGGATGCCCCTCCCGCATTATTGTCCCGTACCCCGCATAGTGCTGGACCCTATTATCGGGTCACCATTCTCCCTCTTTTCCCTGTCCACTAGGGGGAAAAGAAGGGGGGGGGGGGGTACGCGTGTGGCGGTCCCAGTGTACCGGTGTGTCACGCTCGTGGCTTCTATTCTGCCCTTTATTAGCTCAGAGATGTCAGGGCCGCGCTGCTTGCTCCTTATTTCGGCTGCCCCTGTGTGTTTTTTACTTGATTGGCACTTAATATTGTTGCCGCGGTGCCCGCGCTTATTGTCTGTGTCCGCTCTATGGTACGTTAGGCCTGCTGGTTGCATCCTTGCCTTATGTTTTACTTCAGAGCTTCGCTCTCTTTAGAATGGACGGGGCCTTAGTTCGGTGCGCTTCGCGTCACGGCGGAGTATTTAGCCTGCTCTTCGAGCTTTGCCTGCCGCTATTTTGGTTAGCTTCCCGCACACGCATCGTGGCGGTCTCCTCCTCCACTTGAGCTGTAAGTGCCCTTGCGGCCGAATCCCTCTCATTATTGTCTGCCCATCTGCGCATGTTCCTGACATCTCTTTCCCATTGTGTCTTTCAGACGCTGAGTTTCCGGTGGCCTCTCCCGGCCTCATATACATATATACCTACAGTATATACCTATTCATATATTTGCTTTATACGTATACATTGCTTTACTCATAAGTATAAGGAGCGGGCCTTCCCAAAATCTCCCACATTGATCAGCGGGTAGTTGGGGCATCCAGGGTTGCTTACGGCATAAATCCCTATCGACATCCTATATTTAAACAATCACCATATGGAGGCATCTCAGGATTGTGTTACCGGGGTCCCCCTGGGACAGGACCCGCTGTGTATATTGTGCGGTCTCCCCCATGCTGAGGCGGACGGGGCACGGGTCTGCGCGTCATGTTCTGAACAGACGCTGGAATTGCGAGCGACGCTTGCGGTTGTACCTCGCTCCTTCTCCCCCCTTTCCCCTTCCCTAAACCTCACTCCTGCTGAGTCTTGAACAAGTGGCGAGTTACAAATAGATTCCTCTCCTAGACGGCCCACGCTGGCCCAGATTGTGGAAGGTTTGTCTGGCCGGATCGGCCCAGTTAGACAACGGCCTTCTACTCCTGCGGCTTCGGCCTGTGCTATGGGCTCTGAGGAGTCCTTTTCTACACGTGCTAGCGCCACGTCGGAAGAAGGGGGGGTACCTGTTCTCTGACCTAGGCTCCTCTGATGAGAGACCGAGGGGTCAGGATGACTGGGACCAGCTTGATATTGGCGGGATGCTACTCAGGATTTTTAATGTATTGTCCGTTTCGCCTCCCGGTGCGGTCTCCAGGCCGAGAGGGGGGCGCTTTCATACTGCGCCTGCGCGCTTGGAATTTCTCGAGCAGGCTCACTTCCATACTCTTGTACTTAAAGGGTGGGAATGTCCCGCTTCAAAAGACCCCGGAGGACTGGGCTTGGAAATACCCTTCCCCCCCCCCCCCCGAGATGGTAGATATTTGGTCTTCGTCCCCATTAGACGCTCCGATTATTGGGGTCCCCAACCCCCCCTTCCTTACATCTCCGGCTTACAGCTCCCTGCGGGACACAGAGGACTGGCGTATCGATAGGCTTGCTTCCCATGCCTTTACCTGTGCTGGCACGGCGTTGCGCCCCGTCTGTGCCGCGGCTATCACGGCAGTGGCCGCTAAGACTCTTATAAGAAAGATACTGGAGCATCAGCCTGAAGACTTACCCTGGGAGGTGTTTTACGCACTCTCGAGCTGCGATATTTTTGTTAAATTCATCCTTTTGGCCTTGGATGACACCATCAAAATGTGTGCGAGGACTTCTGCCCAAGTGGTAGCTATACGTCGCCTACTCGTCAGTGGGGGGCAGACGATGATGCTAAAAGGATCTTGACGGGGCTTCCCTTTAGAGGGCATCGCCTTTTTGGGGCACGTCTGGACTTATTTGAGAAACAGGACAGTCCACCCAGTCAGAGGCGGCCATTGCGCCCCCCGCGGAGCAGGGATACTCCTCCTCCTCCATATCATTCTGTTAAGCAGGAACCGGGGTTGCCCCCTGCTGGGTCTGGTTCGGTATCCTGTCCCAGGGGCCCTCCGGTCGGGCTAAGCCCATTTCCTTCCCTGAATTCCCTCATGCATGATGGGACGCCCTCACCCACCTGGGTGAGGGGATGGCCACAGCACCTTACTCCTGCCTCGCTCTGGTGTCCTTAGGGGATAGTTCCTCCAGATATGGAACAGTGTTTGCTGGGTGGCCCTTCCCTGAGTCGGTTGGGAGGACCATGGTTCCATGCCCTTCTTCGGGCATGGGTGCAGGGTTAACTGGGCCTGTCATGTATGGCTTCCCTGCAGAACGCCATTATCACATAGCAACTGGGGCCCCTGAGCGGGTCTGCCCCTCTCTCCCTTCAAGGTTGAGGGAGTCTATCTGCCTAACCCCTAGGAGGATGTGGCATCTGTACCATAAGCTTTCGGCCTGGGGCCCTTGACAGGGCTGTCTGTGCCCCATTCCCCAGGGGTCCTCTGGCCGCTGGTGGCGTGTTCGGATTTCTTTCTAGGCTCTAAGGTGCCTTCTGGATATTGAGCCCTCTACGGCTGGGTATTGGTGATCACTGACACCGTTGAGACTTAAACTAAGCCCCCTGTTGTGCCCTTGTACGCACTGGGCTCAGGAAGGGTGTGATGACTCACACGGCACCAAGGGGCATTTTACAGGGGACCTATCAGGCCCTCCTGTTCCCTCACGAAGCGGTTGTGGGATGGAACTTGACAAAACTGGAGCTCTACTCTGCTCCACCCTCTAGTTCCTGGATTGCACCGGGAGTAGGCTTCACCCAGTGCCTTTTTTTCCTTTATAAGGAGTTTACAGGTATGAGACCTCGGGTCCTCCGTCCTGTATAGTGATTCCTCCAGACAGCTTCACTTCTGGTGAGCTGATTGGCGGCTCGTCCTTTGACACCACTTGTCTTGGGGATCTTTGGGCTCTAAGGTGAGTTAGCCCTGGATGAGGGGTTTGCACCCTGGGTCTGGGTCTGCTTACTTTACTCCTTGTGGAGGCGGTTATTCTTCTACTGGTTACTCGATAGTACCGTGGGGGAGCATTCCATACTCTTTTCTTTTCCCTGTTGGTTACCATGGTACCTAATCTGGCAGGATGACAAAGGGGGCCTATTCTTCTGAATCCCCCGGGGGTTCCTAGGAAGGGACCTTGAAGGTTCTGGTTTCCTAGGTGAATTTTGGTCATAAGGAGCACGTTGTGGGTCCTAGTTGGGGACTACTCCTTCTTTTACCCGTCCATTGGGGGACTTTTTGCCTTAATAGGACAGTGGTTGCTCCTTGTTCTTGCGGAATTCTTGGGCCTGGATCTATTCCAGGGGAGCCCTGATTCTTTAGGGGACTTGATATTCCTTGTCCTTCCTGAAGTATCCCTCCCTTGGGAGGTTCTCTGTTGTGCCTCTGGGCTCACACTGGCAGGGTTCTGTGGGACCCCGCCTCTATTACAGGGGTCTACCCCTGTTATTGGCCAGATTGGTCTGCCCTGGTTGGGGCTAGTGGTTCTGGCTGGGTAGTTTACTTGAAGATGTTATACCCTTGCCCTACCGGGCGCGGGGAGAGCTTGCGCTAGTCCCTGATGGCAAGCAGCACCTTATGCTTGGGGCCTGGGAGGCCCAGTGGGGTGTGGGTTCTCAGGGAGTTCTGCTGAGTACAGCTGGACGGTAAGTTCCCTCATGAGGACTATTTTTAACATAGTATGGTGCCTTTACTTTTGACCTACTTTAGCCTTGGCAGGATCTGGGGCTTACCCTGCCGGAGATGACAGATCTCGGGGTGTCTTGTTCCTTGGAGGCTCTGGACTTTCTTACTCCTTATTTTCTTCCTTCTGCCACCCTGGTTTAGCTTATGTTGTCCCTATGCTATTCGCTGGGTCTAAGCTCCTTCCCTGGCGGGATGGTATCTTCTCCTGGGATTAGGATCCTACAAGCAGTGTTTGGTATGGGCTCACTACTTGACTCGGTCTATGGTTGGGGCCTGATCTGTCCTTCTATTACGAGACCTGATCCAATCTTTTGTTTGCATTCCTCAGGGTCTGCTCAGGTGCATTCGTGGGGGATCCCTAGTTCCCCCTTTGGGGGAGGACTTATTCTGAAGCCCTACCAAGGGTTCCCACAGGTCTTAGTCAGGTCCCTGTCTGACCTGCTCCTTCCATCAGGTTGCTCTTCGGGGAGGTTACTCCAGGCAGTGGTGTGCCATAAGGAACGGCACTATTGGTGGTCCTAGTCATTATATATATTTCTTATGTATATGCATGCCTTGGTATAGATCTATACCATGAGGTGAGGGTACCCGCCTCACACTAAGTTGGATTCAGGCATTATTTCGTCCTTTCTGCCTTGGACGGCTCCTCTGGTCTCGGGACTATGATCTAAATTACTATGAGATGAAAGGGATCTGTGCCCCTCTTCTGGGGTTAGAGATCTGCCGGAACTGTCTTGTCCTTGATGGGATCTTATCTTGGGGTCTACCGCTGCCCCCTTCTGGATTGATTGTTTCCATGGATTAAGGGCCCTCTGGCCTGGTCCTATTCGGTTGGTCGTCCTTCCGGACCTGTAGGACTCTTTCGGCTCTGCTGAATACTACTGTTAGCACTTCTGTTGGTCCCGTCTGCGACCTGGACATGTATTCTCCGTTGGGAAAAGTTTTGAGTTACCATGGCTACCCCCTCTTGTAGTGGCATGGTTAGGCAGTTATTTTGGCCTATGCTTCTAGAGGAAGATTCTTCCTCCCTATTGTTTTTCGTTCTTTTACTATTAGTGCTTGGCTTGCCCTGTAGCACTATGTTCTGGCGATCAAGCTGGCTAGTCTGCTGCTTGCGCTCAGTTCAAAGGTTGAGGTTAGAGCATTGCTCTCGTTGTTGATAGCATGGTTAAGGGTGACAGCGCTTTACTGTTGGCTGTGCCTTTTCACGGGGATCCCACCCTATTGTGGACACTGCTATTGGATGTCTCATACGTTATGAATATGTTCTGGAGCAGGACGTGCTGTATGCTTAGAATATTACAATTCTGTGAGAATCTCACCTGTAGAATTGGTATTATATGCATACAGCACGTCCTGCTCCACCCCACCCTGGTTTCACTTTGTTCTGGATCCCCTGTATGGTGATTGTACTCACTTGGTGTTATTGCCAGACATTCTGGGTGGTTTGTTTCTCCTGGCTTCTCTTCTCACTGCTTTTCAATGCTGGGGATTGTGGGAGGTCCTCCGGTATATGTAGGGCCGGGAGGAGCTTGTTTTCTTCATGATCTGCAGTGCACGGCGCTGAAGGCGGAGGTATACCCATACGTTATGAATAGGTTCTGGAGCAGGACGTGCTGTATGCATATAATACCAATTCTACAGGTGAGATTCTCACAGAATTATATTTTTAGAAGTTGAGAAGTAGTTTTAGGGTTTGAGCATTTCATTAAATGATGCTGAAGGTCCGGTTTCAGAGTCTCAATCCGCTTTTGACTGAACCACTTTACTCTGTAATTCCACTAGATTTTGTTACTTGTTGCACTCCAGTTCCCTTCTGTCTGGTTGACCCACTTAGGTTCATTGGAAGACCTATATTTCCTTCTATTGTCTGTACATTTTGCTCATTTGCGTTATTAGAACAGCCCTCCAGAGTACACATTTTGCAGCTAATATGCAGACAGGTACTTTCACTGTGTTTGTAAGGGTTCCCTCCCTTGTCTGTTAGCTGGGCTGGCTGCCCAGACATGCCAAGCTCGGTTCAGGTGGTCGAAGTTTTTTTTTTTTCCTTGCATCCTTTCTAGTACCAACATTACAGCCTTTAAAGCCTAAGTATTCCAGGATTTAGCTTCCTCTTTGTCACCCGAATTGGCTCCCGAATTGGCTCATGATGGACATGAATGTACCCTCTGTTGCAAACTCTGGTAGAGATCCATCTACCATTAGGTGAACGTCTCCACATCGTTTTGACTTCACTGTTCTGCCTTTCTTACCAGCTTTTTTGTCATTTAAGCACGTTGGACAGTCTGTTTTGGTCAGCCTGTTGGCCTTTTAACATTCTAGGCACAATATTCTAAGTATACAGCACGTCCTGTTCCAGAATATTCCTTACACTTTGGTAATACATCCACAAGATGGCGCTGGACTGCAGAAAACAGCTTGTTGCTCCTCCCGGCCCCATATAAGTCAGGGACCTCCCACAAATTCCCCAGTTCTTTTCTGCAGTCTGGGCTGCGAAGATAGAAGATAGCTCTCTATGTGGCGCAGGTGAGCGGAGCTTATATGCCTGCGGCCCTGCAGGACTATTCCCACCCGTTCAGTTCCATAATGCTGCCTCCCAGCCTCGGTTGACAAGGTTCGTGTGAAGGTAGGTCAGTAAGCACCAGTTAGGTGCTGAGGAGCTATGCTCCTACCGCAGTCCCTGCTCTGACAGGGTAGGTGGTTTAGGCTGATGGTGAGCCTTTTGGGATGCCCCCCCCTGCTCCATGGGTTTTCGCCAGGCTCTACCTGTGCATTTAACCCTTATCCCCATAGGTGTTCCCCTCCACCCTCTCTCCTCCCATTGTCTTCTGGGCGCCGTCGTCTCCCTGGAAATACTTCTATTCCTGCCTCGCTCTCCCTCTGGGAGATCTCCGGGGGGAGGGGGGTGACTAGTGGTAAAAAAATCTGTGTCTTTTTTGTTTAACTCTGTACTGTTACTGTCCCCTTGTACGCCGCCACGCGCTTGTACAATGCTCGGCGGACGGCGGCGTCATTTACCTCAGAACTGCCGGTATTGGCCGGCCGGTTCACATGGGCGCGTTTCGCGCTCTTCGGGATGACGATTTTCACATCATCTCTCCATGGCCCGCCCCTCGAGGTCTGCGGACGCCATTTTGCTTGTCCTTAGTTGCGTGTGCTGCTGGCTCCCAGCGGTCCGTAAGTAACCCCGGTGGGGTGTTTTTTTCTCAGGATATTTCTTTCTGCTGTATTCTTATGGGAATGTTTTATGTCTTTCAGGTGGGTAGCTTTTTAGCGTTAACCCTTACTGGTCTGTTGAGCCATTCAAATCACCATATGGAGGCTTCTGGGGATAATGGGCCCGGGGTTCCTTCGGGACAAGCCCGGCTAAGTGTTGTGTGTGAGGTATCCCCCATAAGTGATGATGTCAGGGTATGTGTATCCTGTGCCCAGCAGGTACTTGCGCTGCATTCTGGGCTGTCTGTCACCGGGCCTGGTGGTGCGCCCCCTCTGCCTCACCTACCCCCCCACGCTTACATCTGACCCCCACCGAGGGGCATACTAGTGGGGAGTCTCAACCTGATTAGCTGCACGGGTGGCCAGCATTGAAAAACATCTTGCTGGGTCTGGCCCACGTAAGGCTTCTGCTAAGAAGCGGCATTTATCACCCGTGGTTTCCCTCTTCCCTGTAGAAGATGAGGGCCCTTACTCACTCTCAGGTCCCTACCCCCTTGAGGAGGGGGAGTTATTTTCTGATTCTGAATCCTCTGAGAAACAACCTAAGATTTACGGTGGTACTGGGACTCCCTTTAGGGAAGAACCGTGGTCCTGATGACACTGACAGATTGCTGAGTGACATTTTTGAAGTGCTTTGTATTTCTCCCCCGGCAGTGGCTCCGCAGCAGCAGGGTGAGCTTTTTCATACGGTTAAGCCACGCTGGGAGTTTCCTGAGCAGTCTCACTTTTAATAATCTAGTGCTCAAGGAATAGGAACGGCCTAGCAAGCTGCCAGGGGTGCCTAAGAGTTGGGACAAGAGGTATCCCTTTCCTGCTGATGTTGTTAAACGTTGGTCATGTCCTCCCGAGGTGGATGCGCCCGTTCTCGGGTTGTCCAATACATCTGTCATGCATTCTCCTGATACTACTACCCTGCGGGATGGGGAGGACCGGCGCTTGGACCAACTGGCCTGTCACGCCTTTGCCTGTGTGGGGACGGCGCTGCGCCTGGTTTGTGCCTCTGCTATTATGGCTATTGCCATTAAAGGGGTGCTTAAGTGTCTCTTGGACGGGACATCTGAGGATGCGGGTAGACAAGAGTATAGATCTCTCCCGCTTTGTGAGGAATTTATTGCCTATATTCTTTCTGCCATGGGTGATGCCATTAGAATGTGTGGTAGGACTTCTGCCCTGTTGGTGGCTATATGCCGCTCTGTCTGGCTACGTCAGTGGGTAGCTGATAATGCTGCTAAGAAGGCTCTCACTGTTTTCCCTCTCCTCTTTGGTGAACACTTGGATTTGTTTGCCAGGGGCGGTAGGTTACCTCTACGTAGGAGGCCGTCCCAGGCCTTTCGGGGGATGGGTGCCATTTTCCCATCCTTCCGTAGTTCCAGAACTGGCCGAGGAGTCTCCTTTACTGGGGCCCGCGGAGATCACTGGGGAAGGGGCAGAGGACGTGGCCGTCCTGGCCTCTCCTGGGGTCCCAAGCCAAAATCCTCACCCAAGCCCCCTCAGGCATGAAGGGGCGCCCTCACCCATGCGGGTGGGGGAATGGCTTTGGCTCTTTGCTCAGGTCTGGAGGGTTCACGTCTCAGACCGGTAGATTCAGGAGGTAGTGTCCTCTGGTTACAAGATAGAGTTTGCAGCCTGGCCACCCCCAAGATTCATCAAATCCCGGATGGCTCAAAACCCCCTGTCAGCTCAGGGTCTGTGCCTTGCTGTCCAAAACCTTTTGGAGTTGGGGGTCATCTGCTAGGTGCCTTTGAGGGAAAGGGGCAGAGGCTACTATTCCAATCTTTTCACTGTTCCCAAAAAAGATGGGTCCATCAGACCTATCCTGGATTTAAAGAGCCTCAACAAATTTGTCAGATTCAAACACTTTTGCATGGAGACTCTGCGCTCAGCTACGCCCGGGAGACTTCATGACCTCTGTATACATCAAGGACGCTTACCTTCATGTACCAATCTTTCCAGGTCATCAGAGATTCCCCAGGTTCGCTCTGGAGGATCAGCACTACCAATTTGTGGCCTTGCCTTTTGGTATCACCTCGGCTCCCAGGGTATTCACCAAGGTGCTGGCGGGTGTAATAGCTCTGCTGAGATCTCGGGGCATTCGCATCCTTCCTTACTTGGACGACATTCTCATCACGTCTCAGTCCTTCCAGTAGGCCAAGCTGGATACCCAGCTGGTGGTGTCCACACTGGAGTCCTTCGGCTGGGTGATCAACCACCCCAAGTCTTCCCTGTCACCGTCAATGGTGAGTCCTTTCTGGGCATGACTCTGGATACAGGTCAAGATTTTTCTCCCTCAGCAGAAGGTGGAGAGTCTTCAAGGCCAAGCCAGGCTTCCTATGTCTTGCTCTCATCCCTCCATCTGGCAGGGGAGATGCAGCTGGTGGGCCTGATGGTGTCTTGCTTCAAGGCGGTTCCATATGCTCAGTTTCACATGAGACCTCTTCAACTTCACCTCTTGTCGGTATGGGATCGGGACCCTCTGTCCCTGGGTCAGGTGTTGGTTCTGTCCCCTCTGGCCAGACGGTCCCTTTCGTGGTGGCTGGACTCCAGGAACCTGTTGGTGGGCAGATCCTTTCTGGCCCCGTGCTGGGAGACAG
The DNA here is from genome assembly GCA_027917425.1 of Gastrophryne carolinensis. Classification (NCBI taxonomy): domain Eukaryota; kingdom Metazoa; phylum Chordata; class Amphibia; order Anura; family Microhylidae; genus Gastrophryne; species Gastrophryne carolinensis. Next base: position 440,719,494 of record CM051234.1, read on the forward strand.
TCACCACAGATGCCAGTCTGACACGTTGGGGGGGGCTTCTGGAAATCCCTGAAATACCAGGGTCAGTGGGGCCCTATCAACATTCTGGAACTGAGGGCGATCCGGTTGGTTCTCGCCCAATTGACTCCACACCTTCGGGGTCGGGCGATTCAGGTCCGCTCGGACAACCAGACGGCGGTTGCCTACATCAATCATCAGGGAGGGACCCGGAGCAAGAGGGCCCTCAAGGAAGTGTCCCTGATACTGTCTTGGGCGGAGGAGAATGTTCCCTGCATCTCAGAATCTGGAGGCAGACTCCCTCAGCAGGGGCACTTCTCGTCTGGGAGAATGGTCCCTCAGCAGCAGGGTGTCTTGCTCCCTGTGCCACCGCTGGAGTCGTCCAGATGTGGATCTGTTTGCGTCCCGTCACAAGCTTCCAGTCTTTGTCTCTCTGTCCCAGGACCATCTGGCCTTGGCCATGGATGCACTAGCAATGTCTTGAAAGAGCTTTCAGCTCCTCTGTGTTCCCTCGTTATCTTCTGCTGGGCAGGGTGCTGCACAAGATTGCCCAGGAAGGGGTGCCAACCATTCTCGTGGCCCCCTGTTGGCCAAGAAGGGTGTGGTTCGCAGACGTCGTGCAGTTGGCAGTAGATCAGTATGCCCTGCCCAAGGATCCAGACCTGCTCACTCAGGGGCAACTACGCCATCCCAATTTACAAACGCTGGCTTTAACGGCCTGGCTGCTGAAATCTCCATCTTGATGGAAAAGTGGCTGCCTGCCTCTGTTGTTAATACCATGATTCGGGCTAGGAAGAAGTCCTCGTCATCCATCTACTATAGGGTATGGCATGCTTACGTTGACTGGTGTGAGTCTAAGGCCCTTATTTAACAAGGGATAGCGCCAGGTAGCGAATGGTGAGCGAACGGTAATGACGCTCACCGCCACGAGAACGCCGGCTCCTCTCCGCAATCACACATTTATCAAGCCGATCCTGCTTAGCGACTGACAGAGCGCTAGATAGCGAATCATTCATCAATATTCCAGCCTCACCCCACAGCGCCAGCGAGCGACCTTGAACAGCGACAGGTATGGCCTCTCGCTACCTGGCACTCTCCAATGCATTTCAATGGAGCAATCTTTAAATATTCATAATTAATTGCTATTAATTTTTTTTTTTTTTTTTTTTTTTAATGTCAAAAATTCTGTGACCACTTCTGCAATGTTAGATTTTTTTTTAAGGTAAAAAAAAAAAAAAATTTGTGCAGAATTGATATTACAGGTCTGATATTAATGTATCCATATTACAAAATGTTTTGAAAAACATGTTTTTTTTTTTCTTTCAAAAAATATGGTTGTTTGGGGGTTAAAAATCTACTTTTAACCCATCGCCGCCAGCGCTCTGGGGTTTAAACAAGCATTTCTCAACGCGAGAATTTTTGGAGCGTGATTTGTTAATGAATATGCTGGGAGCCGTTCGCTATGGCTGTTCGCTGTCATGCACTCCCATACAGCGCGGAACCTGTCAAACAGCGACTCCTAAGCACGTATTCAACATTACCGCACACCAACTGAGTCGCTCTCAACAGCCGAACAACGGCCAAGCACAGCGAATACTAGCGTGCGCTGTGAAAATGACGCTACTGGCGCTCATCTGTCGCTACCTGGCGCTATTAATGAATCGGCCTCTAAGTCGCTTCCCTGTCTGGTGTTTTCTATCCCGAGGATATTCTTAGTATACAGTACGTCCTGCTCCAAATCTAATACTTACACTTGGGATATACTCTGCCAGATGGCGCTGGACTGCAGAGACATCGAAAATAGGCTCCTCCTGGCCCCCTCAAATACCCAGGGACCTCCCACAAATCCCCAGAATTTCTCTGCAGTCTGGCTGCGAAGGACGAGAAATTGGCTCTCTACTCGCAGGTGAGCGGGGTTATTAACCTGCGGCCCTGTAGGACTATTCCCACCCGTTCCACTAGTAATTTGCCTCCCAGCCTTGGCTGCGCTGGTCGGGTGAAGGTAGGAAGCACCGCCATTGGTGCTTAGGAGCGCTGCTCCACCGCAATCCCCCACCAAAGGGTAGGCGGTTCAGGCTTATGCTGAGCCTCTATGGGATGCCCCTCCCGCACTATTGCCCCTTGCCCCTGCCTATCGGTGGGCCCTATTTATGTGGCCGCCGTCCTCCCTCATCCTCCTTGTAGTCTTCGGGGGAAAAGAGGGGGGGGGGTGTGTGTATGTGTATAGATATGTATGTTATGCAGTCTGTGCTTTCTCTTTTCACATACCTTTATTCTTGTGTCAGCCACCGCGCTGACTTGTCTTAACTGCTTTTTAAATTTTCCGCCGCCGCCGCGCACTGACTTGATTCCGCGATTTGTGGCGGCATTACCTCAGGCGCTAGTGCGCCATCATTGGCTGTTGGTCTTTCTGGCTTTGCGCTCAGGGGGCGTCTTTAGTGCGTTTCGCGTCATCGCTGTTACTGGCCCGCCCCTCGAGGTATACCGACGCCATCTTTTCTGCTTGGTTGGCCTATGCGCGACGGACTCCTACCTACCGCGGTCCGTAAGTGCCCTCGCGGGCGGCTTTATCTCCTTCACTTTTGTTACGATGTACTTAAAGTGGACCAACACCCTGAGGTGATCGGCCCGGGAATCTATAAGATTCCCGGGCCGATCACCTCACACACCGCGGGACATCCGAGATCGGGATGTCCCGCGGGGTGAACCCCCCCTGAACTCCCCAAATCCACCTACCTGGTCTTCGGCGGCGGCCGTCCGCCGCCGCCTCCCTCGCGCCTCCCCTATAGGTGTGCGCGTGCCCGCGCCGGCCGTCTCTGAATGGCCAGCGCGGGCGCGCACACGTCAAGAGTGACGCGCGGGAGGCGCCGACGGGCAAGCTGCTTGTACGTTTCTGTCAATCAGCTTGTCCGTCGGCGCCGATTGGACGGCGCGGCCACGTGGGAGCGGGGAGAGGTGAGTTTTGGGGGCTTTCTGGGGGGTTTCACACAGCGGGGCACCCCCGATCGGGGGGTCCCCGGGGAAGTGGACCAATACCCAGGATAGTCAAAATCCTGGGTGTTGGTCCACTTTAAGGTCTTGTCTGCTTATGTCTTTCAGGCAGGACGAACCCTTCTTGGCTTCTCCCGGCCCTGTTTTTAGTATATTACTTGTAGGCCTTGTAAAAATTATACTCCCACTTCCCTAGTGGGTTATTGGGGCATCCAGGGTTGCTATATAGCGTTATTTCCTATCGGCGTATAGCGACGCTATAATCACCATATGGAGGCATCCCAGGATAATGTTACCGGGGTCCCTTTGGGACAAGACCGGCTGTGTGTAGCGTGTGGGCAGCCTCATGCTGACGCTGACAAGGCACGGGTCTGTGTACCCTGTGCTGAGCAGGTGCTTGCATTGCAATCTGGCCTACCAGTGGCTGCACCTCGTTTCACTTCACCTACTCCCCCAAGCTTATATCTCACTCCTGCTGAGTTGCATACTAGTGGGGATTTTCAGCCTGATGTGTCTTCTAGACTGGCTACTGTTGAATAGATTTTTGCTAAGTCCTTAGCGCGTAAGGCCTCTGCTAAGAAGCGGCACTTGGCGCCTAATGTTACTGTTTTCCCTATGGGAACTGAGGAGTTTTGGAATCTGTGTGGCTATACCCCGTCTGATGAAGGGGAGCTCTTTTCTGATTCAGGCTCATCTGATGAGAGACCAAGGGGTCATGACGATTCTGGCTTTGACCCCTGGGCCCCGGATGACACTGACAGTTTATTGACCAAGATTTTTGAGGTTCTGTCTATCTCTCTCCCTTTTGAGGCTCCCAGGCAAAGAGGGGAGCTTTTCCATACAGCAAAATCACGTTTGGAATTTCCAGAGCAGGCACATTTCCATAACCTTGTGCTCAAGGAATGGGAGCGCCCCAGTAAACTTCCCGGGGTTCCAAAGAGTTGGGATAGGAAGTATCCCTTTCCTGCTGAGGTGGTTAAATGTTGGTCACCCCCCCCCCCCCCCCCCCGAGGTGGATGCCCCGATCCTAGGGCTATCTAACACCTCTGTCATGCATTCCTTTGATTCTACTACCCTGCGGGATGCCGAATACCAGCGCATTGATCAGCTGGCATTCCACGCCTTTGCATGTGCGGGAACGGCGCTGCGCTCGGTCTGTGCCTCTGCCATTACTACTGTGGCCACTAGAACCCTTATCAGAAATATGCTTGATAGTGCCCCTGATGATTTGCCTTGTGAAGTGTTTAATGCAATCTCCAGTTGTGATGTTTTTGTAAATTTTGTCCTATCAGCATTGGATGACACCATCAGAATGTGTGCCAGAACTTCTGCCCTCGTGGTGGCTACACACCGCTCGGTTTGGCTGCGCCAATGGGCTGCCGACAACGCTGCCAAGAAGGCCCTCACTGGTTTTCCCTTTAAAGGACTGCGTCTGTTTGGAGACCGCCTTGACCTTTTTGCTAAGGGAGGCAGGTTACCCCAGCGCAGGCCGCAATCTCGGCCCTTTCGGGGTCGTGGTTCCTTCTCCTCCCCTTACCGTGGTGCAAGACAGGGAAGGGGGGGTTTCTTTCCCTGGGGCCCGGACAGATTTCTGGGGGTAGAGGCAGAGGACGTGGACGTCCTGGCTCCTCCTGGGGTCCCAAAGCTAAATCCTCTCCCAAGCCCCCTCAGGCATGATGGGGTGCCCTCACCCATCCGGGTGGGGGGACGGCTGCAGAACTTCGCTCACGTCTGGAGGCTTCATGTCTCAGACCGGTGGATTCAGGAGGTAGTGTCCTCCGGTTACAAGTTGGAGTTTGCTGCCGGTCCCCCTTCAAGATTCATTAGATCCCGGATTCCTCAGGACCTTGTGTCAGCTCAGGAGCTAGTGCAAGCAGTGCAAGGCCTCCTGGAGCTGGGGGTCATCTGCCAGGTCCCTTTAAGAGAAAAAGGCAAGGGCTTTTATTCCAACCTATTCACAGTATCCAAAAAGGATGGTTCCGTCAGGCCCATCCTGGACTTGAAGATTCTCAACAAGTTTGTCAGGGGCAGGCGCTTTCGCATGGAGACTTTGCGCTCTGCCATCAGTTCCCTGTGCCAAGGGGATTTCATGACTTCTGTGGACATCAAAGATGCTTACCTTCATATTCCTGTGTTCCCAGGTCATCAAAGGTTCCTCAGGTTCGCTCTGATGGATCAGCACTACCAATTTGTGGCCTTGCCCTTCGGGTTCACTTCAGCTCCCAGGGTGTTCACCAAGGTGCTGGCTGGCGTGATGTCTCTGCTCAGATGTCAAACAAGATGGATATGCACCGCCAAGGATCTATATGATTATAACATAGGTGCTGGCCATGGGGGGTGAAAAACCAGACAAAATTATAAACAATAAAGGAGTCCTAGATTCACCCCTAAACAACCATCCCCATGTATAAGGCTGCACTCTGAGAATAAAATTAACAATAATATTTTATTGAATAATTTCTTGAAATTAATAGCACAATTCGCAACACATCACAATACAATACACAATTGTTTAAAAAACACACACAGCGGGGGATTCACCTAAAATATGTGACTATATTAATTAAGCCATAATTGTGGCTATTTTAAATATTATAGATATTTATTTATTATGGGCGTGTATTATGAATGTTCAATAAAGTTATTATATTTAAATTAGCAGCGTGACCGAACAAGTGCAGTTATTAAAGAAAACCATGATTAACTCACTATTAATATAGGCAGCAATATTCATAAAGTGCTATGTGCATAAATACAAAATGTGACATACAATTAATATAAGACAAATCTATTCATAAAGTGCTATGTGCATGAATGCCAACTGTGGTATACAATTATATACAGTGACAAAAACAACCACCAACAAAAAACACTTCTAATTAGCCAACCACATAAATGAAAACAGTGCTGTGCAAAACCATGTATACCAATGAACGCCAGTAGCAGGTATTTGTTGTTTGAATGAAGGCACGTCCAAAGCGGTTATAAACAAAATAGAATGTAGCTAATGAACTTACATTACCTAGTCACTAGGGGTTCCCCTGTAGCAGCCGCCACCTGCTCAGATGTCAGGGCGTCCGCGTGCTTCCCTATCTCATCACTTCCCAGTCTCTACATCAGGCAGAGTTGGATACTCAGCTGGTGGTGTCCACTCTGGAGTCATTTGGATGGGTGATCAACCACCCCAAGTCCTCGCTGTCCCCTTCCTTGGTGACTCCATTCCTAGGAATGAATTTGGATACAGTTCAGGCAAGGATCTTCCTTCCTCAGCAGAAGGTGGACAGTCTGATTGCACAGGCTCAGTCCCTCCTAGCTTGTCCCCATCCCTCCATCAGGCGGGGGATGCAGCTGGTGGGCCTGATGGTCGCGTGCTTTGAAGCGGTCCCTTATGCTCAGTTCCACTTGAGGCCTCTGCAACTTCACCTATTGTCTGTATGGGACAAGGACCCAGCGTCCCTGGACAGGGTCTGTTTGCTCTCCCCCCTGGTCAGGAGGTCCCTCTTGTGGTGGATGGACTCAAGGAACCTGTTGGGGGGCAGATCCTTTCTTGCCCCTTCCTGGGAGACGGTCACCACGGATGCCAGTCTGTCAGGTTGGGGAGGTTTCTGGAAGTCCCTGCGGTTCCAGGGGAGGTGGGGACCTCAGGAGGCCCACACACCTATCAATGTCTTGGAATTGCGGGCGATCAGGTTAGTTCTGGCTCGCTTGACTACTCATCTTCGGGGCCTGCCTGTTCAGGTGCGCTCGGACAGACGGCAGTTGCCTACATCAATCATCAGGGAGGGACTGGGAGCAAGGGGGCCCTCCAGGAAGCGTCTCTGATCCTGACTTGGGCGGAGGCCAATGTCCCCTGCATTTCAGCTGTGTACATGCCGGGGGTGGAAAATCACCTGGCGGACTCTCTGAGCAGGGGGACCTCTCGCCAGGGAGAATGGTCCCTATACAGCAGGGTGTTCCAGTCTCTGTGTCACCGTTGGGGCCAACCAGGTGTGGAACTGTTTGCGTCCCAGCTGTTGTCTCTCTGTCCAGGGATCCTCTGGCCTTGACCTCGGATGCGCTAGCAATGTCATGGAAGGACTTTCAGTTCCTGTATGTCTTCCCTCCAATTCCCCTGCTGGGAAGGGTTCTGCTCAAGATTTCTCTGGAAGGGGTGGCAGCAATTCTGGTGGCCAAGAAGAGTGTGGTTCGCAGACGTGGTGCAGCTGGCAGTAGATCAGTACGCTCTGCCCTTGGTGCCAGATCTGCTCACTCAGGGCTCACTACGCCATCCCAATTTACAAACTCTGGCTTGGCTGCTGAAACCTCCATCTTTATGGAGAAGGGGCTGTCTTCCTCGGTTGAGGATACTTTGATTAAAGCTAGGAAGGGGTCTTCCTCTTCCATTTATTACAGGGTTTGGCGTGCCTACATTGACTGGTGTGAGTCTAAGTCTCTTCCCTGTCGTGTGTTCTCTATTCCCAGGATTCTGGAGTTCCTGCAGCATGGGTTGGAGATGGGGCTCCAACTCAGTACTCTGAAGGGTCAGGTTTCTGCCCTGGCTATTTTCTTCCAGAAGTCCTTTGCTCAGCACCCTCTGATCAGGACTTTTTTCCAGGGGGTCACTCATGTGCGTCCCCCATGTAAGACTATGGTGCCTGTTTGGGATCTGAACTTGGTTCTGTCAGCCTTGCAGGGTGCTCCCTTTGAACCTGTGCAGGATGCTGCCGTGGCCATTCTTACGCTCAAGGTTGTATTTCTGGTGGCTATTACTTCTGTCAGGCGTGTGTCTGAGTTGGCGGCGCTGTCCATTCAGCCCCCCTACTATGAGAGACACCAGGACAAGGTGGTGTTTCGTTTCAAACCTGACTTTCTACCTAAGGTAGTGTCTGCTTTTCATTTGAATCAGGATATTCTTCCTTCTTTGTGCCCTAATCCTAGCAATGCTAAGGAAAGAGTTTTGCACTCTTTGGATGTGATTAGGTGTCTGAAGTACTATCTGGTGGCTACTGCACCTTTCTGGAAAACTGATACACTTTTTGTGGTCCCTTCTGGTCCTAGGAAGGGTTTGGCTCCTGCCAAGTCTACTATCAGCAAGTGGATTCGTCAGGCTGTGATTCAGGCCTACTCTGCTAAGGGGAAGAATCCTCCCTTCCGCCTTACTGCTCATTCCACTCGTGCTATTGGTGCCTCTTGGGCTTTTCAGCACCAGGCTTCTGTTGAACAAGTTTGCAAGGCCGCTACTTGGACTTCTGTTCATACCTTTACAAAGTTTTACAAGGTTGATTTTAGGGCCTCAGCTGATGCTGTTTTTGGCCGAAAGGTTCTGCAGGCGGCAGTGGTTTAAACTGCCTGCTGCTGCTTTTTCTTGGGGATCCCACCCTACTTTATGTACACTGCTATTGGATGTCCCAACTGTAAGTATTAGATTTGGAGCAGGACGTACTGTATACTAAGAATAATACAATTCTGTGATTACTCACCTGTATAATTGGTATTATGAGTATACAGTACATCCTGCTCCAACCCACCCTTGGTTTGCATTTTCTTGGATCCCCTGTATGGTGATTGTTATCATTGTTATAGTTGATAGTTTGGATTGTTTAATTCTCCCGGCTTCTCATTAACTGCTTTTTAATGCTGGGGATTTGTGGGAGGTCCCTGGGTATTTGAGGGGCCGGGAGGAGCCTATTTTCGATGTCTCTGCAGTCCAGCGCCATCTGGCGGAGTATATCCCAAGTGTAAGTATTAGATTTGGAGCAGGAGTAGAGTAATCACAGAATTTGTGCTCCCGTCTGGACCCAAGAAGGGTCTGGCTCCAGCTAAGTCCACTATCAGCAAGTGGATCCGTCAGGCTGTGGTACAGGTTTATTCTGCTAAGGGGAAGGAGCCTACCTTTCCGCCTTACGGCTCATTCTACTCGTGCTATTGGTGCCTCTTGGGCTTTTCAGCACCAAGCTTCTGTTGAACAAGTTTGCAAGGCCGCAACTTGGTCTTCTGTTCATACTTTTTACAAGGTTGATGTTTGGGCTTCAGCTGATGCTGCTTTTGTTCGCAAAGTTCTGCAGGCAGCAGTGGTTTAAACTGCCTGCCGTTGCTTTTGGGGATCCCACCTTACCTTACGGACACTGCTATTGGATGTCTCAAGTCTAAGGAATATTCTGGAACAGGACGTGCTGTATACTTAGAATAATACAATTCTTTGATTACTCACCTGTAGAATTGGTTTTATATGTATACAGCACGCCCTGTACCATCCCACCCTTATCATTATTCTTAGTTACCTCTGTATGGTGATTGTTCATATGTTCATTTTTGAATTCCTGTTGTTATTGTTCTCTCGGCTTCTTGTTAACTGCTTGTCAATACTGGGGAATTTGTGGGAGGTCCCTGACTTATATGGGGCCGGGAGGAGCCACAAGCTGTTTTCTGCAGTCCAGCGCCATCTTGTGGATGTATTACCCAAGTGTAAGGAATATTCTGGAACAGGACGCGCTGTATACATATAATACCAATTCTATAGGTGAGTAATCACAGAATTGTATATTCTAAGCATACAGCACGTCCTGCTCCATCTATAATACTTACACATGGGTAATCCTCCGCCAGATGGCGCTGTTCACTGCAGACATGCAAAAACAGGCTCCTCCCGACCCTTCATATACCCAGGGACCTCCCACAAATCCCCAGATTTCTCTGCAGTGCTGACTGCGAAGACATGAAGTATCACTCTCTCGCAGGTGAGCAGGGCTAGTGCAGCCTGCGGCCCTGTGAGACTATTCCCACCCGTCCTCTTCGATAAAGATGTGCCTCACAGCCTGGGCTGCGCTGGTCGGGTGAAGGTAGGTAGCACCATGTGTGCTTACGGAGCAACGCTCCACCGCAATCCCCCACCATAGGGTAGGCGGTCAAGGCTGATGGTGAGCCTTCAGGGGATGCCCCTCCCGCACATTGCCTCACGGCCCATGTAGCGGTGGACCCTATGTTAACGGGTCACCTTCCTCCCTCGTTCCCTCCTTAGTCAGGGGGAAAAGAAAGGGGGGGGGGTTGTGTGTATAGCTGCCTTAGTGTATACCTACACGCTTATGGCTTAACTGTGTTGCACTAGGATTGGGGATCAGAGCCGCGCTCTTACCTTACTGTTTAAGCACTAGTATTCACCCTTCTGCCGCAAGTACGGCGGCGGCTCGCGGACGCCCTGGCGTCTCCTTCTTCCTCCCTTCTTAGCCTAATCGGCTCTTCACAGGCTGCTCCGGCTTGAGCGCCAGTCTTAATTACAGTGTCTCTGTCACAAACCGGGATTCTTCCCCGACGGGGAGCCGCAGCAGAGCCCGAATACAGATCTCGGCTGTAACTGCCACGGCTCTGAGCGCCATTTTTTAATAGACGTCTGTCTTTTACTTCTCCTGTCTGTACACCATTGGCTGGCTGCCTTACGAGCTTCGCGCAGTTCAGGCCCGCCCCCTGAGGTTCTTCGGCGCCATTTTCTTCTCCCGCTTGCGCGGTGAAGATCGTTCCCTCCTCTCTGTATGTAAGTGCCCTCGCGGGCGACTTTTCTTTACTCTCATCCACCATTGCACGTGGCTCTGACATCCCGTTTCCCCTTATGTCTTTCAGACCGCGGATCCAAGTGGCTTCTCCCGGCCCAGCATAGCTCCCGGTCGCCACCATATAAACTTACTCCCACTTCCCAGCGGGTTATTGGGGCATCCAGGGTAGCTTACAGCGTCAATCCCTACGGGAAAATTGTGCCGATTAAATCACCATATGGAGGCATCTCAGGATATTGTGAATGGGGTTCCTTCGGGACAAGCCCGGCTGTGTGTAGCTTGTGGGGTCTTATCTAGCAGCGGTGACAATGCACGGGTCTGTTCCTTGTACACAGCAGGCGCTATCGGTGCTTCCCGTCTCCTCTGAGGCTGGGCCTGCACCCCGCCGCACTTCACCTACTCCCCCAAGCCTGAGTCTAACCCCCAATACCAGTGGGGATTCTCATCCTGATCTGGCCACTAGGCTGGCTAGTGTTGAAAACTTGCTTGCTAATTCCTTAGCGCGTAAAGCCACCGCCAAGAGGCGGCACTTGAACCCTGAATCGACCCTCTTCCCTGTAGAACCTGATGATTTGTTGCATTCCTATGCCCATATCCCCTCGGACGAAGTGGAACTGTTCTCTGACTCCGGGTCATATGACGATGAATCCAGGGGTCAGGAAGAGTCTGGCTCCGAGCATTGGTCCTCGGATGATGTCGATAGACTGCTGGTTCAGATCTTTGAGGTTCTGTCCCTCTCTCCTCCTGCTGCGGCTCCCCGACAAAGGGGTGATCTTTTCCATACTGCTAAAGCTCGCTTGGAGTTACCCGAGCAAACCCATTTCAATAGCCTCGTGCTTAAAGAATGGGAACATCCCAGCAGACTTCACGGGGTCCCTAAGAGCGTGGATAGGAAATATCCTTTCCCTGCTGACTTGGTTAAGTGCTGGTCATCGCCGCCCGAGGTCGATGCTCCTATTCTAGGGTTGTCCAACACCTCTATTATGCACTCCCCTGACACTACTACTTTCCGGGACTCTGAGGACCGGCGTGTTGACCAACTGGCATGTCATGCCTTTGCATTTGGGGGATCGACTCTGCGCCCGGTTTGCGTCTTAGCCATTACGGCGGTAGCGCTCAGGGCAGTGGTTAGGAGTGCTCCCTGTCAACCCCCTGTCGGGGGGCCAAGCAGGGTAGAGGGGCGCCCTTCGCATGGGCCCGCGCTGATTCCTGGAACAGGAACAGAGGACGCCGTTCAGGTTCCTCTTGGGGAACCAAGCCCAAAGCCCCTCCCATGAGGGGGCGCCCTCACCCGTCAGGGTTGGGGGACGTCTACAGCACTTCGAGCACGTCTGGCAGCGCCACGTCTGAGACCGGTGGATTCAGGAGGTAGTGTCCTCTGGCTACAAGATAGAATTTGCTGTACGACCCCCCACCAGGTTCATTGGGTCTCAAATCCCTCAAGACCCGGCCTCAGCTCAGGTCTTGTTGCTGGCCGTACAGGGTCTCATGGACCTAGGGGTCATTTGCTAGGTCCCCCCTGGAGACAGGGGCACGGGGTTCTACTCAAACCTTTTCACAGTACCCAAGGAGGATGGGTCAATCAGGCCCATTCTGGATTTAAAAATCCTCAACAAATTTGTCAAGAACAAGCACTTTCGCATGGAAACTCTGCGCTCGGCCATTGGCTCACTGCGCCCAGGGGACTTCATGACGTCCGTAGTTCCCGGGACACCAAAGGTTTCTCATATTTGCACTAAGAGATCAGCATTATCAATTTGTTGCCCTGCCATTCGGCCTAACGTCGGCTCCCAGGGTGTTCACTAAGGTGCTGGCAGGGGTGATGGCCCTGATAAGGCTAAGGGGCATACGCGTGCTGCCCTACCTGGATGATATTCTCATCACCTCTCAGTCTCTGCGACAGGCAGAGTTGGACACTCGGCTGGGAGTGTCCACCCTGGAGTCCTTCGGCTGGGTGATCAATTACCCCAAGTCATCACTGTCCCCCTCCTCGGTGACTCTCTCGAACCCACAGTTCTCCATCCGGCAGGGAATACAGTTGGTGGGCCTGATGGTGGCGAGCTTCGAGGCGGTGCCCTTTGCCCAGTTCCACTTGAGACCTCTGCAGCTTCACCTTCTGTCAGTGTGGGACAAGAACCCTGCGTCTTTGGACGGGTTCTGTGTGCTTCCCCCCTCGGTCAGACAGTCCCTTGCGTGGTGGTTGGACCACGGGAACTTGACAAGGGGCAGGTCCTTTCTGACCCCCTCCTGGGAGACGGTCACAACGGATGCCAGTCTGTCAGGTTGGGGAGGATTCTGGAAGTCTCTGCGCTTCCAGGGGACGTGGGGCCCTCAGGAGGCCCATTTGCCCATCAACATTCTGGAATTACGGGCAGTCAGGTTGGTACTGGAGCGATTGACCCAACACCTGAGGGGTCTGTCGGTCCAAGTTCGCTCAGACAACAGAACGGCGGTTGCCTACATCAATCATCAGGGAGGGACCCGGAACAAGGGTGCTCTCCAAGAAGTGTCTCAGATTGTGACATGGGCGGAGGCCAATGTTCAATGCATTACGGCTGTTTACATTCCGGGGGCAGAGAACCTGCTGGCGGACGCCCTGAGCAGGGGAATGTCCCGTCAGGGGGAGTGGTCCCTCTGCAACACGGTATTCCAGTCCCTGTGCCACCGTTGGGGTCTACCGGATGTGGATCTATTTGCTTCCCGTCACAATCACAAGCTCCCGGCCTTTGTGTCCCTGTCTCAGGATCCTCTGGCCATGGCCACGGATGCCCTGTCCATGTCTTGGAGGGAGTTTTGACTCCTGTATGCGTTTCCACCGTTTCCCCTTCTGGTGAGGGTTCTACGCAAGATTGCTTTGGAAGGGGTACCTGTGATACTGGTGGCCCCCAGGTGGCCAAGAAGAGTGTGGTTCGCAGACATGGTTCAAATGGCAGTAGATCAGTACGATCTGCCAAGCGTACCGGATCTGCTAACCCAAGGGTCATTACGCCATCCCAATTTACAAACGCTGGCTTTGACGGCCTGGCTGCTGAAACCTCCATCTTGATGGAGAAAGGGTTGTCTGCTTCTGTGGTGGCTACTATAGTGCAGGCCAGGAAAAAGACTTCTTCTGCTATCTATTATAGAGTATGGCGTTCCTACATTGACTGTTGTGAGTCCAGGTCTTTTCCCTGCTGAGAATTCTCCGTCCCTAGGGTCCTGGAGTTTTTGCAGCATGGTTTGGACTTAGATCTCAAACTTAGTACTCTGAAGGGTCAGGTTTCTGCCCTATCTATCTTCTTTCAGAAGACCTTTGCTCAGCATCACCTGATTAAGACCTTTTTCCAGGGGGTCACTCACGTGCGTCCCCCTCGAAAGCCTACAGTCCCTGTTTGGGATTTGAATTTGGTTTTGTCTGCCTTGCAGGGGGCTCCCTTTGAGCCTATTCAAGAGGCTGCTCTGGTCGTTCTCACTCTCAAAGTTGTCTTTTTGGTGGCTATTACTTTGGTTAGGCGTGTGTCAGAACTGGCCGCTCTATCTATTCAGCCTCCATACTATGAGCGACACCAGGACAAGGTGGTGTTCTGCTTCAAACCGGACTTTCTGCCAAAAGTGGTTTCGGCTTTTCATTTGAACCAGGATATTGTTCTTCCTTCTCTGTGTCCCAATCCTCGCAACGACAAGGAGCGGGTTCTGCATTCCTTGGACGTAGTCAGGTGCTTGAAGTATTACCTGGTTGTCACTATGGCCTTCAGGAAGACTGATGCTCTCTTTGTTGTGCCTTCGGGGCCTAGGAAAGGATTGGCTCCCGCCAAGTCTACCATCAGTAAATGGATTAGTCGGGCTGTGATTCAGGCCTATTCTACTAAGGGGAGGCCTCCCCGGTTCCGCCTTACGGCTCACTCCACTCGTGCTATTGGCGCCTCTTGGGCTTTTCAGCAACAGGCCTCTGTTGAACAAGTTTGCAAGGCCGCTACTTGGTCTTCTGTTCACAGCTTCGGCCTCAGCTGATGCTGCCTTTGGTCGTAAGGTTTTACAGGCGGTTGTAGTTTGAACTACGTGCTGTTGCCTTTGTTGGGGATCCCACCCTACTTTATGGACACTGCTATTGGATGTCCCATGTGTAAGTATTATAGATGGAGCAGGACGTGCTGTATGCTTAGAATAATACAATTCTGTGAAATACTCACCTGTAGAATTGGTATTATATGCACACAGCACGTCCTGCTCCACCCCACCCTGGTTTCACCTTGTTCTGGATCCCCTGTATGGTGATTGTTACAATTGTTATCATTGTTATTATTACCAGTTCGTGGTTGGTTTCTCACGGCTTCTTTTTCTCGCTGCTTTTCAATGCTGGGGATTTGTGGGAGGTCCCTGGGTATATGAAGGGCCGGGAGGAGCCTGTTTTTGCATGTCTGCAGTGAACAGCGCCATCTGGCGGAGGATTACCCATGTGTAAGTATTATAGATGGAGCAGGATGTGCTGTATGCGTATAATACCAATTCTACAGGTGAGTATTTGACAGAATTGTATTTTTTACCACCTATTCTCTGTGATAAGCTTTAGCCCCCCCCCCCCCCCCCTATTCTCTTTGCTTTTTTAAAAATAAAATCATTTAACACGATTCCTTAATCTGGATTATGGAGGCTTATATCTCTTCCTTGCTGGGCCTCATTTTTGTGATTGGATTTTACTGTACCTCCCATACCTTGTTTCATCTCCCTTCCAGAGCTTCAGGGCAACCCAGCTATCATGAAAATTAAGTAGTCTGAAGCTGAAAATTGGATATTTGTACTTTTTAGTTTACGTCACAACCATGTGAAGCCAGCACCACCCCCCCCCCCCTTTGTCCCCCAGGTTGCATTTTGGGTGGAGGGGAGGTATGCTTAGGCTAGATGGCATGATACATGTTTTTTCCTCTTTTTGGTGCTACTACTTGCTATAAAAACGGAAGGACTTCCCATTCTGCCTGGAATATAAGGAGGCAAAGCAGCAGACTTTTTTTTTAGGCATCTGTCTCCGAATTGCAGTTGCCTAATGAATATAATGAAGTTGGACCCGTGGGTTTCTGAGTCCTTCAAAAATGATTTCAGGGTAAAGCAGCTCTATAGTCAAGTCACCACTTCCTCATCCATTTTGTACGCACCAAATTTCAGTTAATCAGTTGACCAACTGAGACCTTTCAGGTTTGATTTGCAAGCCCACTGGGAAATTCAGATTGGTCACCGGCAATCACGTGATTGCCAGCCATACGTGAATGAGGAAGTGGTTAACATATGGCTATAAATAGCTTTAAAGTGCACCTATACTCAGGAAGTTTATGTGGTCACCCTCCGTCCCCAGCCATGTGCCCCAAAACGTCCTGTTTTTTTTACCTCAGCCTTTGCCTAATATCCACAAAAACACTAGGAAAAAACAGGAAGTAGTATTATGGTGAATGGCCTGCCATATGCTTGTTCATTCAGGTATAACGGTAGTTAGGTTGAAGTGCTTCCCATTTCTGAGTGGTGTGTGGTTTGGTTGCATCATCACTGGAGATGGGGCTGCTCAGCTGCTCAGCCATGGAGCAATACTGGACTGCATCCAGTTTGTGTCATTATGAATTTTGGGCACAGGCTGAGGTAAAAAAAGAAACTGGCTGTTTTGGGGCGAGGGATAGAAAGTGACCACACATACTTCCCTATAGCTGCGCTTTAAGTATTTATACTAATGGTATTTTTGTATGGGGCATGGCAGAAATTGTGCCTCGTATAGATCATCTGTGTATTTGTAATTAAAACTTTTAATGATTTAAACTTTTTTTCTGCAGGCATAAGCTGTCCAAGCAGCGTGGAGCTCAAATTGCAAATCGTCCTTCTGCCGTTCCCCAGCCTTGTGTGGCAGGAACTCCCTCTTCCAGTAACTCTTCCCTTCAGCCTCCTGCATCTTCCAAGCACAAACCTAACGATCGTCAGGAGAAGGCAGAAAAAATTCAGAAAAAAGCCACTACCCCATTTCATCACCGCCCATCTCCTACACAAAGTGAGCAGTGTTTTACACAGGAACAAACTGTGCAACAGCACCAAGTAACTGAACCTCCAACTGGAACATCAAACACATCAGACGCACAGTTCACAACTGCACCCCCTGCTGGGGAAATGGAACCGCTTTTACCAGTACCTTCAGTAAACCTGGAGGACTCCCCTCATTCCCCTGCTTCCCCTATGCCCCCTACACTTAGTCCCCAACCACCGCAACAGGAGGTTGAAGTGCCTGATCAAGAGGCAATGGTCTCTAATATTTATCCTAATGGTTTGGAGATGCAGCCACTTGATGACAGGACGATAATGGCAGCTGACCTTGGCATGCCAATGATGACAGAAATGAGTGAAACAAGTTTGTATTGTGCTGGGCTTTCCCAGAATCGCCAAACAGAGAACAGGTGGCATGTCTACAAGCTACCTGACATCGGCAGCCAAGAATTTCGTCCACCAGAGATCCAGGGGGAGTGGTATGAAGCCAGGCTGGAAGTGGGATCAGAGAGTACTGCACTTAAAAGGTAAAAAGTCATGTGTTAATGGCATTGAAATAAAAATGTTTTTTACTCGTGCATTGATATATTCTAAGTATACAGTACGTCCTGCTCCAGATACAATACTTACACTTGGGTTATCCTCTGCCAGATGACGCTGTGCACTGCAGACATGCAAAAACAGGCTCCTCCCGGCCCTTCATATACCCAGGGACCTCCCACAAATCCCCAGATTTCTCTGCAGTGCTGACTGCGAAGACATGAAGTAGGCGGTTTAGGCTGATGGTGAGCCTTTAGGGGATGCCCCTCCCACAGTGTTGCCCCACACCCCGTGTAGCGGTGGACCCTGTGTAAAGGGTCTCCATCCTCCCTCGTTCCCCCCCTAGCCCGGGGGGAAAGAAAGGGGGGGGGGGGGGTTTGTGAGTATGGCTGCCTCAGTGTACCCTATTACACGATTATGGCCTTAGTATCGCGTTTGACTGGGAATGGGTGTCAGAGCTGCGCTGTGTACCTTTTACTTGTATGATCGCCCTGTTTCCTCTATTGGCTACGCGTTTTTGTTTTTTTGGGAGCTTCGCGCTCTCCGGGGGGGGGGGGGGTGATTGGGGCGGGGCTCTGACTTGGCGTGCTCCGCGTCACGGTCAGCTCTGTCCCGCCCTTCGAGGTTCGCTTGGCGCCATTTTTTGCTTGCGCGCGCGTGGTGAAGACCGTCCTCCCCCCTCTGTAAGTGCCCTCGCGGGCGACTTTATATTACCTTTCTTACTCCCTTGCGCATGGCTCGGACATTCTTGTTCCCCTTATGTCTTTCAGACCGTGGATTCAGGTGGCCTCTCCCGGCCCGGTGTATCTCCCGGTTGAGACGATTACATTTACTCCCACTTCCCCGCGGGTTGTTAGGGCACCCAGGGTAGCTTACAGCGTCAATCCCTACTGGCCTATTGTGCTGATAAAATCACCATATGGAGGCATCCCAGGATATTGTGAACGGGGTTCCTTCGGGACAAGCCCGGCTGTGTGTAGCTTGTGGGGTCTTACCTAACAGCGGTGACAATGCACGGGTCTGTGTTCCTTGTGCACAGCAGGCGTTATCGGTTCTTCCCGCCTCTTCGGTGGCTGGGCCTGCACCTCGCCTCACTTCACCTACTCCCCCAAGCCTGAGTCTAACCCCCAATACAAGCGGGGATTCTCATCCTGATGTGGCAACTAGACTGGCCAGTGTTGAAAGATTGCTTGCTAGCTCATTAGCACGTAAGGCCACCGCAAAGAGGCGGCATTTAACCCCTGACTCTGCTCTTTTCCCTATGGAATCTGACGACTTGCTGCATCCTTACGGCCACCCCCCTCGGACGAAGGGGAGCTGTTCTCTGACTCGGGGTCATGACGAGTCTGGTTCCGAGCACTGGACCTCGGATGATATTGACAGACTGCTGGTTCAGATATTTTAAGTTTTGTCCATCTCTCCCCCTGTTGCGACTCCCAGGCAAAGGGGTGAGCTTTTTCATACTGCTAAGGCTCATTTGGAGTTTCCCGAGCAAACCCATTTCAATAGCCTCGTGCTTAAAGAATGGGAACATCCCAGCAGACTTTCTGGGATCCCTAAGAGTGTGGATAGGAAGTATCCCTTCCCGGCTGACTTGGTTAAGTGCTGATCATCGCCCCCTGAGGTCGATGCTCCTATTCTAGGGTTGTCCAACACCTCTATTATGCACTCCCCTGACACTACTACGCTACGGGACTCTGAGGACCGGCGTATTGATCAATTGGCATGCCATGCCTTTGCGTTTGGGGGAGCGACCCTGCGCCCGGTTTGCGCCTTAGCCATTACGGCAGTACCGCTCAGGGCCATGGTCAGGAATGCACTTGATGGCACAGATGAGTTGCCATCCGATACTGTCAATGCACTGTCTAACTGTGATGTGTTTGTAAACTTTATCCTGTCTGCATCGGACGATGTTATAAGGATGTGTGCCAGATCTTCTGCCCTGGCGGTAGCTATACGCCGCGCGGTTTGGTTGCGACAGTGGGCTGCTGACAATGCCGCTAAGAAAGCCCTTACGGGGCTTCCATGTAAGGGGCTGCGCCTGTTTGGGGACCGTCTAGACCTCTTCACCAAGGGAGGCAAGTTGCCCCAGCGCAGGCAGCAGATTCGGCCCTTTCGAGGCCAGGGCACCCTTTCAATCCCCTGCCGTGGGGCTAAACAGGGAAAAGGGGCGTCCTTCGCTGGGTCCTGCGCAGATTCCTGGCACAGGAATAGAGGACGCCGTCCTGGTCCCTCCTGGGGGCCCAAGTCCAAAGCTTCTCCCAAGACCCCTCAGGCATGAGGGGGCGCCCTCGCCCATCAGGGTGGGGGGACGTCTGCAGCACTTCGAGCATGTCTGGAGGTGCCACGTCTCAGACCGGTGGATTCAGGAGGTAGTGTTTTCCGGCTACAAGATAGAATTTGCTGTACGGCCCCCCACCAGATTCATTGGGTCCTGGATTCCTCAAGACCCTGCCTCTGCTCAGGTCTTGTTGCTGGCTGTGCAGGGTCTCCTGGATCTAGGGGTCATTTGCAAGGTCCCCTTAGGAGACGGGGGCATGGGGTTCTACTCCAACCTTTTCACAGTACCCAAGAAGGATGAGTCAGTCAGGCCCATTCTGGATTTAAAAATCCTCAACAAATTTGTCAAGAACAGGCACTTTCGCATGGAAACTCTGCGCTCGGCCATTGGCTCCCTGCGCCCAGGGGACTTTATGACGTCTGTAGACATCAAGGATGCTTACCTTCACGTTCCGGTGTTTCCAGGACACCAAAGGTTTCTCAGATTTGCACTGAAAGATCAGCATTACCAATTTGTGGCCTTGCCATTCGGCCTCACGTTGGCTCCCAGGGTGTTCACCAAGGTGCTGGCAGGGGTGATGTCCCTGATAGGGCTAAGGGGCATACGCGTACTGCCCTACCTGGACGATATACTCATCACCTCTCGGTCTCTGCGGCAGGCAGAGTTGGACACTCAGCTGGTAGTGTCCACCCTGGAGTCCTTCGGCTGGGTGATCAATTACCCCAAGTCCTCTCTGTCCCCCTCCACGGTGACTCCGTTCCTGGGAATGATTCTGGATACGGTTCAGTCACAGATATTCCTTCCTCAACAGAAGGTGGAAGCTCTGACTGCGAAGGCCAGGTTCCTGCTCTCGTGCCCACAGCCCTCCATCAGGCAGGGAATGCAGCTGGTGGGCCTGATGGTGGCGAGCTTCGAGGCGGTGCCCTTTGCTCAGTTCCATTTGAGACCTCTGCAGCTTCACCTTCTGTCAGTATGGGACAAGAACCCAGCGTCCTTGGACGAGGTCTGTGTGCTTTCCCCCCTCGGTCAGACGGTCCCTTGCGTGGTGGCTGGACCTCGGGAACTTGATAGGGGGCAGGTCTTTTCTGGCCCCCTCCTGGGAGACGGTCACAACGGATGCCAGTCTGTCAGGTTGGGGGGGATTCTGGAAGTCCATGCGCTTCCAAGGGAAGTGGGGTCCTCAGGAGGCCCATTTGCCCATCAACATTCTGGAATTGCGGGCAGTCCGGTTGGTACTGGAGCGGTTGACCCAACACCTGAGGGGTCTGTCGGTCCAGGTACGCTCAGACAACAGGACGGCGGTTGCCTACATAAACCATCAGGTAGGGACCCGGAGCAAGGGTGCCCTCCAGGAGGTGTCTCAGATTGTGACATAGGCGGAGGCCAATGTACAATGCATTTCGGCTGTTTACATTCCGGGGGCGGAGAATCTGCTTGCAGATGCTCTGAGCAGGGGGATGTCCCGTCAGGGAGAGTGGTCCCTCTGCAACAGGGTATTTCCAGTCCCTGTGTCACCGTTTGGGACTGCCGGATGTGGACCTGTTTGCGTCCCGTCACAACCACAAGCTCCCGCCCTTCGTGTCCCTGTCTCAGGATCCTCTGACCTTGGCCACGGATGCCCTGTCCATGTCATGGAAGGAGTTTTGGCTCCTGTATGTATTTCCACCATTCCCCCTGCTGAGCAGGGTTCTGCGCAACATTGCTCTGGAGGGGGTGCCTGTGATTCTAGTGTGCCCCCCGGTGGCCAAGAAGAGTGTGGTTCTCAGACGTGGTTCAAATGGCAGTAGACCAGTACGATCTGCCAGGGGTGCCAGATCTGCTAACTCAGGGCTCCCTACGCCATCCCAATTTACAAACGCTGGCTTTGACGGCTTGGCTGCTGAAACCTCCATCTTGATGGAGAAGGGTTTATCTGCCTCTGTGGTAGGTACTATGGTGCAGGCTAGGAAGAAGACTTCTGCTGCTATCTATTATAGAGTATGGCGTACCTACATTGACTGGTGTGAGTCTAGGTCTCTTCCCTGTAGTTCTCTGTCCCTAGGGTTCTGGAGTTCTTACAGCATGGTTTGGAGTTAGGTCTAAAACTCAGTACTCTGAAGGGTCAGGTTTCTGCCCTGTCCGTCTTCTTTCAGAAGTCCTTTGCTCAACATCATTTGGTTAAGACCTTCTTTCAGGGGGGTCACTCATGCGCGTCCTCCTTGTAAACCTGTGGTCCCCGTTTGGGATTTAAACTTGGTTTTATCTGCCTTGCAGGGTGCTCCCTTTGAGCCTATTCACGATGCTGCTCTGGCTGTGCTTACTCTCAACGTTGTCTTTTTGGTGGCCATAACTTCGTTAGGCTGCTCTATCCATTCAGCCTCCGTACTATGAGAGGCACCAGGACAAGGTGGTGTCTGCCTTTCATTTGAATCAGGACATTGTTCTTCCTTCATTGTGTCCTAGTAATGACAAGGAAAGGGTTCTGCATTCCTTGGATGTGGTCAGGTGCTTGAAGTATTACCTGGTTGTCACTGCGGCTTTCAGGAAGACTGATAGAAACATAGAAACATAGAAGGTTGACGGTAGAAGGAGACCATACGGTCCATCTAGTCTGCCCTTATGTGTATACTGTATGTACTCTTTATCTTAGGATAGATGTGTGCTTATCCCAGGCATGTTTAAATTCAGTGACTGTTGATTTTTCAACTACCTCTGCTGGAAGTTTTTCCAAGCATCTACTACTCTTTCTGTAAAATAATATTTTCTAACATTGCTCCTGATCTTCCCCCCCACTAACTTCAGGTTGTGCCCCCTTGTTCTATCGTTAAGTTTCTTGTTAAAAACACTTCCCTCCTGAACCTTATTCAATCCTTTCACATATTTAAAGGTCTCAATCATGTCCCCCCTCTCCCTTCTTTCCTCCAGACTGTACAAATTAAGTTCTTTAAGTCTCTCCTGATTTTTTCCATGTTTTAAGTTTGAGTCCTTCCACCATTTTCGTTGCCCGCCTTTGGACCCGTTCTATTTGAATAATGTCTTTTTGCAGGTAAGGTCTCCAGAACTGCACACAGTATTCTAGCTGTGGCCTTACCAGGGCTCTATACAGCGGCATCACAACCTCCCTCTTCCTACTGGTGATGCTTCGAGCTTTGCAGCCGAGCATCCTGCTTGCTTTTCCCACTGCCTGGCTACACTGTCCACTCATCTTGCAGCTATCAGTAATCAGTACCCCTAAATCTCTCTCCTCCGAGGTCCTGGCTAACACAGTGCTGCCCATACGGTACTCAGAGCAGGGATTCCTTCTACCCAAGTGCATGATTTTACATTTAGAGACATTAAACTCTAGTTTCCACAGTTTTGACCATCTATCCAGTAAAGCTAAATCATTTTCCATGTTGCAGACACCTCCCGGAATATCCACCCTATTACTAACTCTCTTCGTTGTGCCTTCGGGGCCTAGGAGGGGGTTGGCTCCTGCCAAGTCTACTATCAGCAAATGGATCCGTCAGGCTGTGATTCAGGCCTATTCTGCTAAGGGGAAGAGTCCTCCGTTCCGTCTTACTGCTCATTCTACTCGGGCTATTGGGGCCTTCTGGGCCTTCCAGCACCAGGCTTTTGTTGAAGAAGTTTGCAAGGCCGCTACTTTGTCTTCTGTTCATATCTTTTCAAAGTTTTACAAGGTTGATGTTCGGGCCTCAGCTGATGCTGTGTTTGGCCGCAAGGTTTTGCAGGCGGCAGTAGTTTAAGCTGCGTGCTGTTGTCTTTTTTGTTGGGGATCCCACCCTACTTTTATGGACACTGCTATTGGATGTCCCAAGTGTAAGTATTATATCTGGAGCAGGACGTACTGTATACTTAGAATAATACAATTCTTTGAAGTTCTCACCTGTAGAATTGGTATTATACGTATACAGTACGTCCTGCTCCACCCCACCCTGGTTTTTGCATTATTCTGGATCCCCTGTATGGTGATTGTTGCCATTGTTATTGTTACCAGTTTTGGTGGTTAATTTCTCCCGGCTTCTTGTTCACTGCTTTTCAATGCTGGGGATTTGTGGGAGGTCCCTGGGTATATGAAGGGCCGGGAGGAGCCTGTTTTTGCATGTCTGCAGTGCACAGCGCCATCTGGCGGGGGATAACCCAAGTGTAAGTATTATATCTGGAGCAGGACGTACTGTATACGTATAATACCAATTCTACAGGTGAGTACTTCACAGAATTGTATTTTTTGGCCTTGCCACCGTTTGTACCTTTTGCTCACTATAATTTTTGACCTTTTAGGCTTCTTTCTCAGCCAAACAAGCGTTTCAAAATTCTTGACGAGAAGCGGCAAGTTGTAGCAGATAATAACTTTTTGGAACAGCTACCTCTTCATCCATGTGAGGGCTTTGGTGACTCCTCTGATCCTTACACATTTGAAGAAGGTGATATAAAGTACAGTTTTACTAATGCAGGCAAGAAGTGCAAAATTGGAGCAGAGCAAGACCCTTCACAAAAGCTTAAGGTACTTGGCATTTGCTCATCCTGTTCTTTTCTCCACTACACTGTGAATGTAAAATAACTATTTTCCTTATGATGAATGTGGGGAGCAGGTTTGGGGATTTTTTTAATTTAATCTCAATTTGGGGTTTGGCTAAATTACATTGTAAATAGTGTAAAATGCAAAATATCTGTACAATAGTGATCATTGATGTTGCCCACCTGCAAATTGTGCTTCATTGTGTCCAATAAAGTAGGCCCCACTTTTTGGGGAAAATGTAAGAGTTAACCCCCCCCCTCAAAAAAAAAAAAAAACTGGTGTGAGCATAACCAGCCCAGGACCAGCTATGTAGGGCTTGTAAAACCTGGCGCATGGATTCAGCTTTGTTGGCCCCTGGCTCTGCAAGCTACAAGCCGGCATAGCCTATGGTCACAGGCTCTTTTGACCCCCCCTGAGCTTTGGTTGAGACAGGTAATGGGGAGGGGGGCGCTCGGGGTTAATGGCAAGTCGCCCACTAGCTGCAGGTGACTTGCCAGACCCATAGTCTTGTGAACTGGTATACGGGGTCTTATAGATCCCTTGCCAGTTCACCAAGGGTTAACTGTAAATAAAAACACCACACATGGAAAAAATGTCTTTCATTAAATAAAAATAAAAAAATTCTTAATTCGCCTCCAATTGTCAGCTCCCGTGTCCCGCGGTGATCGCTGGAGGGGGGAGGCAGGGGATCAGAGGATCTCCTGCCTCTCGCCGGCGATCATAACATCTGACAGCTGACCCGCAGGTGTTTAGTCGTGAAGGGGGGAGTCGGGCTCCCCCCTGAAGACTGAAGAGCCAGATCAAACTAGGGGTCAGGTGAATGAAGGAGGTTTCTTAGTATACAGTACGTCCTGCTCCAGATAAGAATCATTGCACTTGGGTATTACTCCGCCAGATGGCGCTGGACTGCAGAGACCGCGAAATTGGCTCCTCCCGGCCCCTCAAATACCTGGGACCTCCCACAAATCCCCAGAATTTCTCTGCAGTGTGGACTGCGAAGGACAAGAAGATGGCTTCCTCTTCTTGCAGGTGAGCGGGGCTATTAGCCGGTGGCCCTGTAGGACTATTCCCACCCGTTCCATTATTCCAAGTATGTCACACACCCCGCTTCCACTATTCATGACATATGGGTTATGGTCCAGTAGAGGGCGAACTTCTGCAGAGATGAAAGCAAAAAAGATGCCCCTCCCGGTCCATAAATATTTGGGACCTCCCACACATTCCCCAGTTCCTTCTCTGCAGGACGGCGAGCAAGTCAGAAGATGTATGCTGCTCTTCCTTGCAGGTAAGCCGGGCTTGCACCCGGCCATTTTTTGCCCATTTCTCCCTATACTAGCCTCCCAGCCTCGGCTGCAGGTCCTGGTGAGGGTAGGAATCGCCTTAATAGGTGTTCAGGGAGCCATGCTCCCCCGTGAGACCCCATGTTAAGGGGTAGGCGGAATCCGGGTTGGTGGTCCCGGTTTGGGATGCCTGTCCCTACATATACATATATGTATATATTTATATATGTATTTATTAATATATATTTATGTGTATATCCCTTACATTCATGGTGCGGGATCTCCCCTCCTTCCGGGTCCCCCTCGTAGCCCTCCGGGGGAGGGGGGGGGGGGTGGTGGGTCTTTTCCTGCTCAGCTTTTCACTCTTTATACTGTGTGTGTGTGATATAGTGTGCTTGTGGTGCGCACAGATCGCATCTATTCTTAGTATACAGTACGTCCAGATAGATTACTTACACTTGGGCCATCCTCCGCCAGACGGCGCTGCACTGCAGAGACATGCAAAACAGGCTCCTCCCGGCCCCCCAAACACCCGGGGACCTCCCACAAATCCACAGATTTCTCTGCAGTGCTGACTGCGAAGACATTAAATTATCACTCTGTCGCAGGTGAGCGGGGCTATTAAAGCCTGCTGCCCTGTTGGACTATTCCCACCCGTCCTTGATGTGATGTGCCTCCCAGCCTGGGCTGCGCTGGTCGGGTAAAGGTAGGCGGCACCATGTGTGCTTAAGGAGCATTGCTCCACCGCAGTCCCCCACCAAAGGGTAGGCGGTATAGGCTGATGGTGAGCCTTATGGGATGCCCCTCCCGCATTATTGTCCCATGCCCCGGTAGCGGTGGGCCCTGTACAAAGGGCTGCCATCCTCCCTCATTCTCCCAGTAGCCCTCGGGAGGAAGAGAAGGGGGGGTGGATGTCCGTGTACTGTGTTTACATGCCTATGGCCCTCTTTGTAATGTCTGCTTGGACTGGTATATGTGGTGTCAACCGCTGCGCTGACTTGTCTTTTTACACTGTTAAGGGCGCCGCCACGCGCGCTTTTTCCTTCAAGTGGACCGTCACCCATGGGTGATCGGCCCGGGAATCTATAAGATTCCCGGGCCGATCACCCCCCTCACCGCGGGACATCCGAGATCGGGATGTCCCGCGGTGAGGGACCCCCCCCAAAACCCCAAAAGAACTGTAGCCGTGCGCGCGCCCGCGCCGGCCGTTTGGGCGCGCGCACTGTCAGAGGGGCGCGCGGGAGGCGGCGGCGGACTCGCTGCCTTGTCCGCCGCTTGTCCGTGGGAGCGTGGTGAGGTGAGTTTGGGGGTTTCTGGGGGGTTTTACACAGCCCCTGAAGTGGACCAAAACCCAGGATAGTCAAAATCCTGGGTGTTGGTCCACTTTCATTTGGATGTTCCGCGCCGGGCGGCGGCGTCACCTCAGACACTTCTGCGTCCTCATTGGCTGCTTGTCTGTTGGACTTCGCGCTCTTCGGGGAGGCGGGGCCTGGCATGGCGCGCCTCGTGTCACGGCTCGCGCTGGCCCGCCCTTCGAGGTTCTCGCGCCATATTGTCTGGTCGCGCGTGTGTGTGTGACGTTCTTACTTACCGTGGTCCGTAAGTGCCCTAGCAGGCGGCTTTATAATTCACTGTAGTGTGTTAAGGTTCTGACACCCTTCTTCTCATTGTGTCTTTCAGAGGGTGAATCCATTGGCTTCTCCCGGCCCGGTGTAATTGATAGCGGGCCTTGTAAATTTACTCCCACTCCCTAGTGGGTCATTGGGGCATCCAGGGTTGCTTATAGTGTAAATCCCTACTGGCGCATTGTGCCTTGAATAATCACCATATGGAGGCATCTCAGAATTATGTGACCGGGGTCCCTCTGCGACATGACCGGCGGTGTATGGCGTGTGGACAACCTCATGCTGATGCTGACAAGGCATGGGTTATGCGTACCCTGTGCTGAGCAAGCGCTGGCTTTGCAATCTGGCCTGCCAGTGGCTGCACCTCGTCTCACTTCACCTACTCCCCCAGGCGTAAATCTCACTCCTGCTGAGTCGCACACAAGTGGGGATTCTCAGCCTGAATTGTCTCCTAGACTGCCTACGGCTGAACAGATTATTGCAAGGTCTTTAGCACGTAAGTGCCCTGGTAAGAAGCGGAACTTGGCGCCTAATGTTACTGTTTTCCCTATGGGAACTGAGGAGTTTATGAATATGTGTGGCTATACCCCTTCTGATGAAGGAGAGCTCTTTTCTGACTCGGGCTCATCTGATGAGAGACCGGAGGGCCATGAAGACTCCGGCCCTGATCCCTTGGTCCAGGATGACACTGACAGATTATTGATCCAGATCTTTGAGGTTCTGGCTATCTCTCCCCCTGGTGAGGCTCCCGGGCAAAGAGGGGAGCTTTTCCATACAGCATCATCACGCTTGGAATTTCTAGAGCAGGCACATTTCCATACCCTTGTGCTCAAGGAATGGGAGTGCCCCAGTAAATTTCCCAGGGTTCTAGGAGATTGGGATAGGAAGTATCCTTTTCCTCCTGACGTGGTTAAATGTTGGTCGTTCCCCCCTGAGGTGGATGTCCCGATCATAGGGCCATCTAACACCCCTTTCTTGCACCCCCCGACTTTACTACCCTTCGGGATGCTGAGGACCGGCGCATTGACCTGTTGGCCTCCCACGCCTTTGCATGTGTGGGGACGGCGCTACGCCCAGTCTGTGCCTCTGCCATTACTGCTGTGGCCACTAGAACCCTCATTAGAAAAATGCTCGATCGTGCCCCTGATGATCTCCCGTGGGATATGTTTAATGCACTCTTCAATTGTGATGTGTTTGTAAAATTTATCCTATTAGCATTGGATGACACCATTAGAATGTGTGCAAGAACTTCTGCCCTTATGGTGGCTATACGTCGCTTGCTCTGGCTGCGACAGTGGGGTGCTGACAATGCTGTGAAGAAGGCCCTTACCGGGCTCCCCTTTAAAGGGCTGCGTCTGTTTGGGGCCCGCCTAGACCTGTTTGGTAAGAGAGGTAAGTTACCCCAGCGTAGACGGGTGTCTCGGGCCAGGGCCCCCCTTCCACCCCCCACCATGGTGTTAAACAGGAACCAGGGGTGTCCTTCGTGGGGGATCGCGCAACTCCCTGTCCCAGGAGCAGAAAACAACACCCTTGCTCCTCTGGGGGGGCTATGCTCAAATCCTCTCCCAAGTCCCCTCAAGCATGATGGGGCGCCCTCACCCGTCTGGGTGAGGGGACGGCTGCGGCACCTTGCTTAAGTCTGGAGGCACCACGCCTCAGATCGGTGGATTTTGGAGGTAGTGTCCTCCCGGCTACAAGATGGTGTTTGCTGTGCGCCCCCCCCCCCCCCCCTATGATTACCGGGTCCCGGGTACTCCTGGTCCCTGTTTCTGCTCAGGTGCTGGCGCAGGCCGTGCTGGGTCTGGGGGTCATTTGCAGATTTCCCTTAACAGACAGAGGCAAGTGACCCTACACCAACCCTTTCACAGCTCCCAAAACAGATGGGTCAGTCTGGTCCATTCTGGATTTACAGATCTTCAGCAAATTGTCAAGTACAGGCGCTTTCCTCATGGGAACTCTGCGCTCGGCTCCCTGCAACCCGGGGGCTTCATGCCGTTTGTGGATATCAAAGATGCTTTCCTTCACATCCTTGTGTTTTCAGGACACCAAGATTCCTCAGATCCATGTGGGAAGATCTAAACTGCCAATTTGTGGCCTTTCCATCTGGCCTCTCTTCAGCTCCTAGAGTACTCACCAAGGTGCGGGTGGGGGTGTTGTCTCTGAGGAGGCCAAGGGGCATACGCGTGCTGCACTACATGGACGTCCTCATCACTTCCCAGTCTCTACATCTGGCAAGTTGGATACTCAGCTGGTGGTGTCCATTCTGGAGTCATCTGGATGGGTGGTCAGCCACCCCAAGTCCTCACTGTTCCCTTCCTTGGTAACTTAATTCCTAGGAATGAATCTGGACACAGTTCAGGCAAGGATATTCCTTCCTCAGCAGAAGGCGGTCAATCTGTTTACACAGGTTCAGTTCCTTCTAACTGTCCCTGTCCCTTCACCAGGTAGGGGATGCAACTGGTGGGCCTGATGGTGGCGTGCTTCGAAGTGGCCCCTTGTGTTCAGTCCCTCTTGGGGCTTCTGCACCTTCTCCTATTGTATGTATGGGACAAGGACCCAGCATCCCTGGACAGGGTCTGGGTGTTTTCCCCCCCGGTGAGGAGGTCCCTCTTGTAGTGGATGGGCGGAACCTTTTTGCTCCTTCCTGGGAGACGGTCACCACGGATGCCAGTCTATCAGGTTGGGGGGGTTGTTCTGGAGGTCCCTGCGGTTCCAGGGGAGGTGGGGCCCTTAGGAGGCCCATTCACCTATCAATGTATTGAAACTGTGAGCGATCAGGTTAGTTCTGGTTCGTTTGACTACTCTATTCAGGGCCTGCCTGTTCAGGGGCACACGGTCACTTTGATGGTAGTTGACTACATCAATCATCAGGGAGGGACCCGGAGCAAGAGGGTCCTCCAGGAGGTGTCTCTGATTCTGATCTGGGTGGAGGCCAACGATCCCTGCAATTCAGTGCTGTACATTCCGGGGGGGTCCCTCTGCAACAGGGTTTTCCAATCTCTGTATCACCGTTGGGGCCAACCTGATGTGGATCTGCTTGCGTTCCGTCACAATCACAAGCTCCCGGCCTTTGTCTCCCTGTCCCAGGATCCTCTGACCGTGCCCATGGATGCCTTAGTAATGTCATGGCAGGACATTAAGTTCCTGTGTCTTTTCTACATTCCCCCTGCTAGGCAGGGTTCTACGCTAGTTGGTCTGGAAGGGGTGCCAGTGGTTCTGGTGGACTCAGGTGGCCAAGAAGAGTGTGGTTAGCAGATGTGGTGCAGATGGCAGTAGATCAGTGCCTTCTGCCTGGAGCGCCAGACCTGCTCACTTAGGACCCTTACGCCATCTCAGTTACAAATTCTGGCCTTGACGGCCTGACTGCTGAATCCTCCATCTTGATGGAGAACGGTTTGTCTACCTCGATGGTTGAGTCCAGGGTGAAGGCTAGGTAGATGTCTTCTTCTTCCATCTGTTATAAGGTATGGCGTACCTACATTGACTGGTTGAGTCTTGGGCTCTTCCCTGTTGGATGTTCTCAGTTTCCAGGGTTCTGGAACTTTAGTGCATGGGTTGGAGTCGGTCTCTAACTCAGTACCTTGAAGGATCAAGTTTCTACCCTGCCTGTCTTCTTTCAGAAGTCTTCTGTTCAGCATTCCTTGTTTAAGACTGCTTTTAGGGGGTTGCTCAGGTGCGTTCCCCACGCCAACCTATGGTCCCTGTTTTTGGGATTTGGAATTGGTCTTGCCTGCCCTGCAGGGTGCTTCCGTCGAACCTGTGCAGGATGCTGCCTTGGCCTCTCTTACGCTCAAGGTTGTGTTTCTGGTAGCTATCACTTCTGTCAGGCATGTGTCTGAGTTGGCGGTGCTGTCCATTCACCCCCCCTACTTTGCGAGGCACTAGGACAAGGTGTTGTCTTGTTCAAACCTAATATTCTAAGCATACAGTACGTCCTGCTCCATATATAATACTTACACGTGGGTAATCCTCCGCTAGAGGGCGCTGTTCACTGCAGACATGCAAAAACAGGCTCCTCCTGGTCCTTCATATACCCAGGGACCTCCCACAAATCCCCAGATTTCTCTGACTGCGAAGACATGAAGTATCACTCTCTCGCAGGTGAGCGGGGCTTTTACAGCCTGCGGCCCTGCAGGACTATTACCACCCGTCCTCTTCGATAAAGATGTGCCTCCCAGCCTGGGCTGCGCTGGTCGGGTGAAGGTAGGCAGCACCATGTGTGCTCACGGAGCCACGCTCCACCGCAGTCCCCCACCATTACGTAGGCGGTTTAGGCCGATGGTGAGCCTCCAATAGATGCCCCTCTCGCATTATTGCCCCGTGCCCCTCGTAGCGATGAACCCTGCGTGAAGGGTCGCCTTCTCCCTTGTTTCCCCCCGTAGCTCGGGGGAAAAGAAAGGGGGGGGGGGGGGTATGC
This sequence comes from Gastrophryne carolinensis, assembly GCA_027917425.1. Taxonomy (NCBI): domain Eukaryota; kingdom Metazoa; phylum Chordata; class Amphibia; order Anura; family Microhylidae; genus Gastrophryne; species Gastrophryne carolinensis. Next base: position 440,750,643 of record CM051234.1, read on the forward strand.
GTGTGGCGGTCTCAGCGTAATGATGTACACGTTTATGGCCGTTGTTTTGTCTTTGAACAAGCGGTTTGGTTCAATGGTTGGTGTGCTGGTTTATGAAGCAAGGTATTGTGAGTTCATATCCCAGTCCTTACAATTATGGGTGTCAGAGCCGCGCTCCTTGATCCACATAACCCTTGTCAGGTTGCGCACGTGTGTGTCTTTCCTTTATTGAAGTGTGCGGCCCGGGCGGCAGCGTCATTCACTAGTTTTGGCGTTTCCTCTAAACTCTAACTGTGTGTCTTATCCACTGCTTGTCATCTGCTTGTCATCTACGTTACGCTGGTTGCAGCTTCGCGCTCTTTGGGGGAGGCGGGGACTTGGCATGACGGCACGGGTCTGCGGACCATGTGCTGAACAGGCACTGGCCCTGCAATCAGGTTTGCCAGTGGCTGCACCTCGCTTCAATGCACCTGTCTCCCCGTGCTTAAATCTCACTCCTGATGAGTCGCACTCGAGCGGGGATAACCAGCAAGTCGTGCCGCGCCTTCATGACTGCCCCTCATTACCGTACCCTTCGGGATGCTGAGGACCGGCGCATAGACAGACCGGCGCCCTGTCTGTGCCGCGGCCATTACTGCGGTGGCCGTCAGGACCCTCATTCGAAAGCTACTTGATCACCAACCTGAGGATCTCCCCTGGGAGGTCTTTAATGCACTCTCAGATTGTGATGTGTTTGTGAGGTTTATCCTCTCAGCGCTGGATGACACCATTAAGATACGAAAAAGGCTCTCACTGGCCTTCCCTTCAGAGGACGGCGTCTATTTGGGGCCCGTTTGGACCTTTTTGGAAAAAAGGGTAAGGCACCCCTACGCAGAAGGCCGTCTCGGCCTCCTCGGGTCAGGGACACCCCTCCCCCTCCCTACGTTAGTGTCAAACATGAACCAGAAGTGTGCTTCCAACTTTTCGGCGTAGATTACCACTCCAAGTCCAAATCTGCCAAGACCTCCCAAGCATGAAGGGACGCCCTCACCCTTCTGGGCGAGGGGACTGCCGCAGCACCTGGCTCCTATCTGGGAGCGTATCGTCTCCTTCTGGTGGATCCAGGAGGTAGTTCCCCTGGACACGGGATAGAGTTTGCTGCGCGGTCCCTTTCAGAGGTTGTCGGGGTGCTTCTAGTTCCTTGTTTTCCCTTCAGGAGTTGGTGCAGGCCGTACTCGGCCTGCAGAGTCTGGGCTCACTTGCAGGTTGCTCTTAACAGGCTGGGGCGATGGCCTCTATGTTAACCTTCCTCTTTCCCTCAAAATGATGAGGCAGTCTGGGCCATGCTGGCCTATGGTAGGCTTGGCAATTCTACACTCACAGGTAGTCCCTGCATGATATCTCTGTGTTGGGACACAGGCGCCCTGTGCAAGGGGGGCTTCTGGCCTCCTGTGGAGATCTAAGATCCTTTTAGTTTCCCCTGTGTCTTCTGGACACCGAGACCTTTACAGGTCAGTGTTGAAGGACCAACCCTGCGGATTGGGGCCTTGTTTTTGTCCTCTCTTCTGCTCCTAGGCTGTTTGACAACGCGCGGATGGGGGTGATGTCTCTGACATGCCTGTGGGGCTTCCGCACTAGGACCTACCGGATCGTCCTTCTTTACTTCCCAATCTCTACGTCAGGCCCAGTGGGTTAGTCAGCCGGCGGTGTCCTCGGAGTTATTTGGATGAGTGCTCAGTCACCTCAATCCCTCATTGTCCCTTATTCGCTATCTCCATTCCTTGGTTTTGGTTCAGGCTTGTAACTTCTTCCTTGGCAATAAGTGGACTCCTGGTTACATGGGCTCTGTCCCTCGTTGCTGTCTCCTTCCTTCACCAGGCAGGATTGCAGCTGGTGGGCCCGTTGGTGGCGGATCAGAGGATGTCCCTTATATTCAGAGCCATTGGGCTCTTCGGCACAGTAGATTATTAATCCTGGATGGGGTTCCAGCACCCCTGGAGCTAGGTCTGTGCTCATTCCCCCTTGGTACGGTGGTTCCTCTTGGTCTGGTTAAATTCAAGAACCCTGTCCGGAGGCACCACCCCTCCTTTTCTTGCATCTTCCTGTAGATGGTCACCTTGGGTACCAAGTCTCGCAAGGGGGGGGGGGGGGATATTTTCTTCTAAAATCCCCCGTGGTTCCTAGGTAGGGTCCCTTAGAGGGTCCATTTTACCTACTGATTTTGTTAAAACAGTGAGCCTTCAGTTGGCTCTATCTTGCTGGACTACTCCTCTTCAGGACCTGTCTATTTGGGGACTCTTGGCCTGTCGGAGGACAGTGGCCTGTATTTATTATCAGTCTGGAACTTGGAGCAGGATGATTCCCCTGGAAGGTTTCTGATCCTGATCTAGGTGGGGGTCAACGTTCCCTGCATCTCATTGGTATTTGCTCCAATGGATGTCCTTCAGTGGCAGGTTGTGCTATCCTGGTGTCCCCTTTGAGAGCCATCTAGGGTGGCTCTGTTGGGTTCCGTTAATATTACAGGGGCTCTGCCCTTGTTTTTACTGCCCCAGAATATTCGTACTCTGGTCATGGGGGCTTAGTAATTTTATGTCTGGACATTCTATTTTATATGTTTTTTCTTCATTTCACCCTGCTAGGCGGGGTTCTGCGCAATCTTGCGCTGATAAGGGGACCCGTGATACTGATGGCCCCTGGGTGGCCTAGCGGTCTGTGGTTCGCAGACGCTTCTGCTGAGGACAGCGGTCCTGTACGCGCTCTCAGAAGTGCGGTTCTGCCTTTTTCAGGCTCCTTCTTATGTCGCCCCAATCTACAGGCTCTAGTCTGATGGCTTGACAGTTGATTCTTTCACCCTTTTGGAGACGGATTTATCTTCTGGGTGACTTTGTCTATGGGGGGCTGGGAGCAAGCTTCTTCTTCTTCCTCAGTCTATTATAGGGTATGGCGTACCCATATTGATTGGCGTGAGTCTTGGTCTCTCCCCTGTTGGACGTTCTCAGGGTTCTAGAGTTATTACAGCATGGGTTGGGGTTGGCTCCCCATCTCGGTACTCTGAAGGTTCAGGTTCTGCCCTGTCCGCCTTCCCGTAGAAGTCTTGTTCAGTCTTCCTTGTTAAGCGTTCTTTTGGGGATTGCTCAGGTGCATCTCCCAAGTAGTTCTATGGTCCCTGTTGGGATTAATTCTTATTCTGTTTGCCTTGCGGGTTGTTCCCTTTGGACCTATTCCGGATGCTGTCTGAACTGTTCTTACTTCAAGTTGCCCTTCCGGGGGCTGTTGCTTCAGTCAGACGTGTGCCTGAGAAGGTGGCTCTGTTTAGTTAGCCCTCGTTCATTATATATATATATATATATATATATATATATACACACCATGATGTGGTGGTATTCCCGCCTTACGCCGGACCTTATGCCCAAGGTGGTGTCTTATGCTCATTTATTCAAGTCCTTTTGTCTGGCTCTAGGCCTTATTCTTAGTAATGCTGCAGTAAGGGGGTCTACATCCCCTCAACAGGTGTTGTAGTTTTCCTGGTTTGTTGCTTGTCCCTTAGGGGGACTGATGCCCCTTGGTGTTTGTGGGCGCCTCCATACGTATGCGCCTGATTTCATCTGCTTCCAGGGGTTATGCGCCCTTTGCACTGGTCTTCCTTGGACGGATTGTCCTTTCTGGTCCCAGGTAAGGGTGTTGGCTTCTTGCTGATCCTTGTTAGTGTAGTGGTCAGTATCCCCGCCTGTCGTGCGGGAGACCAGGTTTCAATTTCCACGATGGGGGAGCTTTGAGTTTTTACCGAGGCTACGGTTGCATTTGGACTGGTCAGGATGTTACTCTGGCCTATTCCTTTAAGGGGAAGAATCTTCTTCTCTTTTTATTCTGTTTCTACTTGTGCTTGGGTACCTTGGGCCTTTCAGCACCAGTTTTCTGTTAATCAGGTTTTTGCTAGACTGGGGAATCTGAGACTGAAGAACTGCAGTTCCTTGATTCTGATGCCGGGCAGGCGCTGGGGGATGCTGTGGATACCCCCAAAGTACTGGCCCATATCTTAGAGGTTCTGGATATATTCTAAGTGTCACACACCCCGCTTCAAGACATTCATTACATGTGGGTATACTGACCTGTAGATGGCGATCTTGCAGAGATGATATCAAAAAAATGTAAGACCCTCCCGGCCCATAAATACCTGGAACCTCCCACTCATCACCCAGTCTTTCATCTCTGCAGTGGCGAGCAAGTCAGAAGATGATGTCTCCTCCTTGCAGGTAGCCGGGATTACTCCCGGCCTTCTTTTCTTCTATTCCTGCCCGGATCCCCTTATTTACATTTCCTGCTTCCCAGCCTAGGCTGCTGGTCCGGGCAAAGGTAGTTGGCACCCCTGGTGCTTAGGAGCCGTGAGACACCATAACAAGGGGTAGGCGGCTATCTGGGTTGGTGATCCCGGTTTGGGATGCCCTGTCCCTTGGCCCTACCCTGGCATGGATTCCCCCTCTCCCGGATACCCTAAGAGGGCGGGGGGGGGGGGGGGGGGTGGGCCGGGTCCCTTAAGGATTTCTCTTATTTATTGGTGTGTGTCTGTGTGTGTGTATGTTTCACTGTGTGTGTGTCTTTTACACTTGACAGCGACGCCGGCCTCCGGCGTGCTGCTAATGGCGGCGGTGAGCCCATGAGGTCTTCTTCTTCTTCTCCTCTGGGCGGGGGGGGGGGGGGGGGGGGGTTGGAGGGCACGAACCGCGCCCGCCCTCCCTCCTCCTACTGCACATTGCGTGTCTTCATTGTGCTGGTGTGCGGTACGGGGGAGTCGCAATCTGAGGTGTGTTGCCACGGCAAAGAGAAAACATTTGTATTCGGCTGCGCAGGCCTTTGATAGGGAGGATTTTGACTCCCTGGATTGGTCTGATTGTTCCCCGCGTGAGGAAGGGGAGCTGTATGAGGAGTCTGACTCCGACGATCAGCAGTTTGTGGGCGCTGATGCCGAGCAGGGCCAGGGGGATTCCTCGGATACCTCTAGGGTCCTGGCTCATATGTTTTAGGTCCTGGCTATTTCTCCCCCCGAGGCGGCTCCTCCGCTGAAGGGGGAGTTCTTTGAAGTGACCAAGCTGCGCTTGGAATTTCCTTATCAAAAGCATTTTGATGGTATCATTCTCAAGGAATGGGAGAGGCCGACGAGGCTTCCGGGTGTACCACCAGGTTGGGACAAGAAATATCTTTTTCCGGCGGACGCGGTGAAGCACTGGTCGTCTCCCCCCGAGGTGGATGCTCCTGTTTTATGGTTGTCCAGTTCCTCAGTCCTCCATTCTCCGGAGTGCACTACTCTCAAGGATGGTGAAGATAAACGCATTGACCAGATGGCTTGTCATGGTTTTGCCAGTGTTGGATCGGCCTTGCGGCCGGTTTGTGCTTCTGCGCTTGTGTTGGTAGCTGCCAGGTCGGTTATTAGAGGATTGTTGACCTCTTCGACCTTAAGCACTGTGAGTTATTTTTGTCCTTTGTGCTGTCCGCCCTGGATGACACATTGGTGATGTGTAGCAGATCTGCGGCCCTGCTTGTGGCTATACGGCGGTCGGTTTGGTTACGCCAGTGGGCGGCTGATTTTGTGTCCAAAAAGTCGCTCACGGCCCTTCCCTTTGTGGGGTTGCTGCTCTTTGGAGAAAAATTGGATTCGGTGGCAAAGGGAGGTAAGTTACCTCAGCGTAAGAAGCAGCGTCGTCCCTTTCGGGGGGCGGCTTCCTTCTCTCAGTCCTTTCGTGGGGCTAGAGTTGGCAGGGGTTCGGCCTTCCCTTCGTCCAGAGGTGATTCCTGGACCAGGGGCAGGGGTCGGGCCCGTCCAGGACACAGTTGGGGCTCCAAGCCTAGAGCTGCTGCCAAGCCGGCTCAGCAATGAGGGGGCGCCCTCACCCTTGCGGGTGGTGGGACGGCTGCAACTCTTCTCCCGGGTCTGGGTCCAAGAGGTCTCGGACAGGTGGATTCAGGAAGTGGTGTCTTCCGGTTACAAGCTGAAGTTTGAGTTCTGGCCCCCTCCCAGATTCTTCAGTTCTCGGGTGCCGTCAGATCCTCTGGCCGCCCAGGGGCTTCGGGCGGCAATAGCAAGTCTCTTGGACATGGCTGTCATCTGTCTGGTGCCTCGCTCAGACCGGGGCCTGGGCTTCTATTCCAATTTGTTCACGGTGCCCAAGAAGGACGGATCCGTTCGTCCCATTATGGATCTGAAGTTGCTCAACAGGTTCGTCCGTCCCCGGAAGTTCCGTGTGGAAACTCTGCGTTCAGCCATCAATTCACTTTGTCAGGGGGACGTCATGACGTCCATAGACATCAAGGATGCTTACCTGCGTATTCCAATATTTCTACCACACCAGAGATTCCTCAGGTGTTTCGTGGACAATCGGCATTTTCAGTTTGTGGCTCTTCCGTTTCGCCTTACCTGGGCTCCAAGGGTGTTTACCAAGGTGTTGGCAGGAGTGATGGCCATCCTCAGAGCCAGGGGTTTCCGCATCGTGCCCTATCTGGACGATCTTCTCATCATGGCGTCTCTCAGTCAGGCGCAGCTGGATACCAGGACCGTGGTGTCCACTCTGGAGAGTTTTGGTTGGGTGATCAACTATCCCAAGTCCTCCCTCACTCCCTCCAGGGTGGTGGAGTTCCTGGGAATGTCTCTGGATACTTCTCAGGCCAGGGTGTTTCTCCCCCGAGCCAAGGTTCTTCTGATTCAGGAATTGACTCAGCGTCTTCTATCTATTCCCCGCCCGTCCATCCGGCTAGGGATGCGACTCGTGGGATCGATAGTGGCGTCGTTCGAGGCGGTTCCCTTTGCCTAGTTTCACACAAGGATGCTCCAGCTACATCTCTTGGCGGCCTGGGACGGTCCCCGCTGTCATTGGATCAGTCCTTTCTGATGTCCCCCCGGGTGCGGCGTTCCCTTCGGTGTTGGCTAAAACCAAGCAATCTGACGAAAGGGCAGATTCTTTCTGACCCCTCGTTGGGAGACGGTCACCACGGATGCCAGCCTGTCAGGTTGGGGGGGATTTTGGAAGGATCTTCGGTTTCAGGGGCTGTGGGGACCTCTGGAGGCTCACGATCCCATCGATGTTCTGGAGTTGAGAGCCATCAGGCTGGTTCTGGCTCACTTGACTCATCAGTTGCGGGGCCTACCGGTTCTAGTTTGGTCGGACAATCGGATGGCGGTCGCCTACATCAATCACCATGGAGGGACTCGCAGCAGGCGTGTTCTCAGGGAAGTGTCCTTGATCCTTGCTTGGGCAGAGAGCAATGTCCCATGCATCTCGGCGGTGTACATTCCGTGAGTGGAGAACACGGAGGCCGACTCCCAGAGCAGGGGGTCATCTCTCCGGGGGGAATGGTCGCTCAGCCCCAAGGTGTTTCGGTCGCTTTGCCACCGGTGGGGGGCTCCGGAGGTGGATCTCTTTGCCTCTCGTCACAATCACAAGCTTCCGGCATTTGTGTCTCTCTCGCGGGATCCACTGGCTCTGGCAGCGGATGCCATGTCTCTGAACTGGAGGGATGTGGGGTTTCTGTACCTGTTCCCTCCGTTTCCCATGGTGGGCAGAGTGGTGGGCAAGCTGGCCCTAGAGGGTGCGTCAGCAATCCTGGTGGCTCCAAGGTGGCCAAGACAGGTTTGGTTCGCAGACGTGGTAAGGTTGGCGGAGGATCAGTTAGACGTGCCCCTTCTGCCGGATCTGCTCACTCAGGAGCCACTGCTCTACCCCAATTTACCAACGCTGGCTTTGACGGCGTGGTTGCTGAAACCTCCATCTTGAGGGAGGAAGGTCTTTCTGATGCTGTCATTCAGTCTCTGGTTAGGGCTAGGAAGCAATCTTCCTCTGCCATCTATTATAGGACTTGGAGGTCTTATATTGATTGGTGTGAGGTCAGGGCCTTGCCTTGCAGGGCGTTTTCTATCCCTAGGGTTTTGGAATTTCTGCAACATAGTCTGGACCAAGGTTTGCAGCCTAGTACGCTGAAGGAGCAGGTTTCTGCCCTGGCGGTTTTCTTTCAAAAGTCTTTTGCTCTTCATCCTCTGGTTAAGACCTTTTACCAGGGGGTTACGCATGTGCGGCCTCCTAGGAAGCCTTTGCTCCCAGTTTGGGATTTGAATTTGGTTTTGTCTGCCTTACAGGGTCCTCCTTTTGAACCTTTGCAGGATATTGCACTTTCTACGCTTACTCAGAAGGTTGTTTTTCTGGTTGCCATCACTTCTGTTCGGCGTGTTTCGGAGTTGGCGGCCTTGTCTATTAAGGCTCCTTACTTTGAGAGGCATCAGGACAAGGTTGTTTTCCGCTTCAAGCCAGGTTTCCTTCCTAAGGCGGTCTCTGCTTTTCATTGGAATCAGGATATTGTTCTTCCCTCCTTGTGTCCTAAGCCCAGCAATGACAAGGAGAGGGTTTTGCATTCTTTGGATGTGGTTCGCTGTGTGAAGTACTATTTGGTGGCTACTTCTCCTTTTCGTAGGACTGACGCCCTTTTTGTGGTGCCCTCTGTGCCTAGGAAGGGTTTGGCTCCTGCCAAGTCTTCCATTAGTAAATGGATTCGCCAGGCCATTGTTGGGGCTTATTCTGCCAAGGGGAAGGTTCCCCCTTTTCGTGTTACTGCTCATTCTACTCATGCTGTTGGGGCGTCCTGGGCCTTCCAGCACCAGGCTTTTGTTGAGCAGGTTCGTAAGGCTGCTACTTGGTCTTCGGTTCACACTTTTTCCAAGTTTTACAAGGTTGATGTTCGGGCCTCAGCAGATGCTGTTTTTGGCCGCAAAGTTCTGCAAGCTGCAGTGGTTTAAGTTTGTGCCTTGTTGCCTTGTTTTTTTGGATCCCCGCCCTTTATGCACACTGCTATTGGATGTCCCACATGTAATGAATGTCTTGAAGCGGGGTGTGTGACATACTTATAATACCCATTTTACAGGTGAGTATTCACAAAATGGTATTTTCCCCTCCAGCGGAGGCCCCTCCGAAGAAGGGGGAATTCTTTGGCTCATCTAATGTCTTGAAGCGGGGTGTGTGACATACTTAGAATAATACCATTTTGTGAATACTCACCTGTAAAATGGGTATTATAAGTATGTCACACACCCCGCTTCACCCTGCCCTTTTGTATTCTGGATCCTTTATATGGTGAACCTTTGTTAGTTGTAATTGGCTTTCCTGGTCCCTTGATCTTACTGCTATCTTTATACTGGGTGATGAGTGGGAGGTCCCAGGTATTTATGGGCCGGGAGGGTCTTACATTTTTTTGATATCATCTCTGCAAGATCGCCATCTACAGGTCAGTATACCCACATGTAATGAATGTCTTGAAGCGGGGTGTGTGACATACTTATAATACCCATTTTACAGGTGAGTATTCACAAAATTGTATTTTCCCCTCCAGCGGAGGCCCCTCCGAAGAAAGGGGAATTCTTTGGCTCATCTAAGCCCCGCTTGGAGTTCCCAAATCAGGCTCATTTTGATAGCATGATTCTTAGAGAATGGGAGAAGCCAAGTCGGCTTCCCGGTGTTCCCCAGGGATGGGATAGGAAGTATCCCTTCCCAGTGGATGCGGTGAGGCGATGGTCTTCCCCTCCTGAGGTTGATGCGCCCATCTTAGGATTGTCCAACACCTCCGTTGTACATACTCCTGACGCCACTACCCTTAAGGATGGCGAGGATTGCGCATTGATCAGATGGCATGCCATGCCTTTTCCAGTGTGGGTTCAGCCTTGCGGCCTGTTTGTGCTTCTGCACTCGTGGCTGTGGCTACCAGGTCTGAGATTAGGGACATGTTAAAAGGGTCCCAACTCAACCTGGCCAGTGTTGAATTCACAGCCCTTAAGAGGTGTGAATTGTTCATGAACTTTGTGTTGGCGGCTATGGGCGACACTATTATCATGTGTAGTAGAACCTCGGCTCTGCTGGTGGCCATGCGTCGATCGGTATGGCTATGCCAGTGGGCGGCCAAGAAATCACTCACAGCACTGCCCTTCCTGGGTATGCGGCTGTTTGGTGACAAATTGGATTCTTTGGCAAAAGGTGGGAAGCTGCCTCAGCGTAAGAGGCCGCGTCGCTCCTTTCGGGGGGCAAGCTCCTTCAATCCTTCCTTTCGCGGTGCCAGAGTGGACAGAGGTATTGGCTACTCTAGCTTCAGAGGTGATTCCTGGAACAGAGGCAGGGGACGCGCCCGTCCGTCCTCTACCTGGGGTTCCAAGCCCAAGCCCGCTGCCAAGCCGGCTCAGCAATGAAGAGGCGCCCTCACCCTTGCCGGTGGGGACGGCTGCGGCTCTTCTTCCAGGTCTGGGCCCAGGAGGTCACAGACAAGTGGATATTGGAAGTGGTCTCATCTGGGTACAAACTGGAGTTCGAGTCCCGGCCTCCTCCCAGATTCCTAAGGTCTCGGGTGCCATCGGATCCTCGGGTGGCGCAGGGGCTCCTGTTGGCTGTAAAGAATCTCCTGGACATGGCGGTCATATGCAGGTGCCTCTTTCAGAGAGAGGCCAGGGCTATTATTCCAACCTCTTCACGGTTCCCAAAAAGGATGGCTCCATAAGACCCATCCTGGATTTGAAGCTTCTCAACAGGTTCATCAGAACGAAGAAGTTCCGCATGGAGACTCTGCGTTCAGCCATCGGTTCCCTTCGTTTGGGTGTTTACCAAGGTTCTGGCGGGCATAATGGCCCTGCTCAGAGCCCAGGGCATTCACATTGTGCCATATCTGGACGACCTACTCATTACAGCTTCTTCCCTCTGCCAGACGGAGTTGGACACCAGGACGGTGGTGGCGACGCTGGAAAGGTTTGGATGGGTGATCAACCACCCCAAGTCTTCTCTCTCCCCATCCAGGGAGATCTTTCTGGGCATGAATCTGGATACCAGTCAGGCCAGAGTGTTCCTACCTCAGCCAAAGGTGCAGAGGGTTCAGGATCTGATACGTGTTCTCCTGACCAACCCTCGCCCTTCCATTCAGCTAGGGATGACTCTGGTGGGTTTGATGGTGGCCTCCTTCGAGGCAGTCTTTGCTCAATTCCACATGAGGTCGCTACAACTCCATCTATTGCTGAAATGGGACAGATGTCCACAGTCCTTGGATCAGTCATTTCTGATGTCTCCCAGGGTTCGGCAGTCCCTTCAGTGGTGGCTGGAATCAAGCAATCTGATGAGGGGCAGATCATTCCTGGCCCCTCGTTGGGAGACTGTTACCGCGGATGCCAGCCTGTCGGGCTGGGGAGGTTTCTGGAAGGATCATCAGTTCCAGGGGTTGTGGGGTCCTCAGGAGGCTCACAACCCTATCAATGTCTTGGAGCTCAGAGCTATCCGCTTGGTTCTGTCACGTCTGACACTTCACCTACAGGGTTTACGGGTTCAGGTTCGATCAGACAATTGTACTGCGGTAGCTTACATCAATCACCAAGGGGGGACTCGCAGCAGGAGTGCCCTCAGGGAAGTCTCTCTGATTCTGACATGGGCGGAGAGCAATGTTCCTTGCATCTCAGCAGTATACGTTCCGGGAGTGGAGAACACGGAGGCGGACTCCCTGAGCAGGGGATTCTCTCGCCGAGGGGAATGGTCTCTCAGCCACAGGGTATTTCGGGTCCTGTGTCACAAGGGGGGGGACTCCGGAGGTGGATCTCTTTGCCTTTCGGCACAATCACAAGCTCCCAACCTTAGTATCTCTGGCTCAGGATCCTCTGGCCCTGGCAGTGGATGCCTTGTCCCTTGCCTGGAGGGATCTGGGGTTTCTGTACCTGTTTCCCCCCCTTCTCCATGGTGGGCAAGGTAGTGCGCAAGCTGGCTCTAGAGGGGGCACCAGCAATTCTGGTGGCCCCAAGGTGGCCAAGACAGGTTTGGTTCGCAGACGTCGTAAGATTGGCGGTAGATCAGTACAGGTTGCCCCTGTCTCCGGATCTCTCAGGGTCAACTACGTTACCCCAATTTACAAACGCTTTCTTTTACGGCGTGGCTGCTGAAACCTTCATCCTGAGGGAGGAAGGTTTGGCTGAGGCGGTTATTCAAACCTTGATTAGAGCTAGGAAGAGGTCTTCCTCTACCATTTACTATAGGACTGGGCAGTCCTATATTGACTGGTGTGAGGCTAGGGCCTTACCTTTCAGGGTGTTTTCGATTCCTAGGTTTTTGGAGTTTCTACAACACGGTCTGGATCTGGGGTTCCAGCTCAGTACTTTGAAAGGTCAGGTTTCTGCCCTGGCTGTCTTTTTTTCAACGGTCTTTTGCTTTGCATCATCTGGTCAAGACTTTTTTCCAAGGGGTCACTCATGTTCGGCCCCCTAGAAAGCCTTTGGTTCCCGTTTGGGACCTAAATTTGATTCTTTTGGCCCTCCAGGGGCCTCCCTTTTAACCGATGCAGGATGTGGCTCTTTCTGTGCTCACTCAAAAGCTGGTCTTTTTGGTGGCTATTACCTCTGTTCGGCGTGTCTCTGAGTTGGCGGCTCTGTCTATTCAGGCCCCTTACTCTGAGAGACACCAGGATAAGGTGGTTTTTCGCTTTAAACCAGATCTCCTTCCTAAGGTGGTTTCTGCCTTCCATCTCAATCAGGATGTAGTTCTCCCTTCCTTGTGTCCTAGGCCTAGCAATGACGAGGAGAGGGTTTTGCACTCTTTGGATGTGGTTCGTTGTGTGAAGTACTATTTGGTTGCTACTTATCCTTTTCGTAAGACGGACGCCTTGTTCGTGGGGCCTCCTGGGCCCAGAAAAGGTTTGCGCCCGCCAAGTCTACCATTAGCAAATGGATACGCCAGGCCATTGTTGGGGATAATTCTGCTAAGGGGAGGGTTCCTCCTTTTAAGATCACTGCTCATTCTACTCGTGCTGTTGGGGCTTCCTGGGCTTTTCAGCACCAGGCTTCTGTTGAACAAGTTTGTAAGGCTGCTACTTGGTCTTCCGTTCATACTTTTTCAAAGTTTTATAAGGTTGATGTGCGTGCCTCAGCGGATGCTGTTTTTGGCCGCAAGGTTCTGCAAGCTGCAGTGGTTTAAATTGGTGCATTTTTTTTGCTGTATTTGGATCCCCACCCATGACGGACACTGCTATTGGATGTCCCATATGTCATGAATAGTGGAAGCGGGGTGTATGACATACTTGGAATAATACCATTTTGTGATTACTCACCTTTAAATGGGTAATATGTTACACACCCCACTTCATCCCGCCCTTTTTTGTATTCTGGATCCTTTATATGGTGAACCTTTTTATGGTGAACCTTCCTGGTCCCCTTACTGCTGTCATATACTGGGGAATGTGTGGGAGGTCCCAGGTATTTATGGACCGGGAGGGGCTTATTTTTTGCTTTCATCTCTGCTGAAGTTCGCCCTCTACTGGACCATAACCCATATGTCATGAATAGTGGAAGTGGGGTGTGTGACATACTTATAATACCCATTTTAAAGGTGAGTAATCACAAAATGGTATTTTTCCCTACATCTAGTCCAGGTCGTCCCAATATCCTTACGACTAGGTGTTCGTCCCTAGGGGGCGCTTGACTGCAAGATCAAAGATACAGCTCCTCCCGGCCCCCTATAAAGGCAGCTGTCTCTCTATCTTTCCCCAGTTGTTCATCTTGCAGTCTTGGCTGCATCAGATCGTTGGCACTCTCTCTGTTATTGGCAGCAGAGCGGTGCCACCTAGCCCGTCGGCCGCTGCGGACTCTATTTCTATGGATCCCACCTGACCCACTCCTGCCTCCCAGCCTCCTGCTGCTTCAGGATCCGTGACGGTAGGGTGAACGCCGGGATCTGTTGGAGTTCAGCAGAGCTTGGGGGGGACGAGCGCGCAATGGTACTGTATGTGCGGTGGGCCTCGGGCGCTGCCGCCGCCATATTGGGGCCAGCTTTCAGCAGTTTTCTGAAGGGGGCGGGCGTCTTCTTTCGACGTGTCGTGGAGGAGGCGGAGCCAAGGATCCTTTTGGAAGGTGGCTGGCCTGCGCACGCTGTTGTCTGGGGCCCGGATGGACGATGCGGAAATTGCAGCTGTGTTGCTGCTGCTGGGGGATCATGCTGGGCCTTTCTGGCTGCGGGCACCGTGGGATCCCTCTGTCGGTGTCACGGGTCCCTCCTTTTTTTTTTTTTTTTTTGGGCTGCATTGATTGTCTATTGCATTATGCCTAAGCTTCCCTCTCTCCTCTCTCTTTCCCCTCTCTCTCCTCCCTCTCTCTCCTCTCCCCTCTCTCTCCCCTCTCTCCTCTCTCTCTCTCTCTCTTCTCAATCCTCTCTCTCTCTCCACTCTCTCTCTCTCTCTCTCTCCTCTCTCCTCTCTCCTCTCTCTCCTCTCTCCTCTCTCTCTCTCTCCTCTCTCTCGAGTCTTGTAGCCTTATTGAATTTTACTATTTTAAATCACCATAATGGAGGCATCAGGAGATAGTGAGCTGGGGGCCCCATTTGGGCAGGACAGGCTTTGCCCCTTGTGCAGAAGGAATCCTCTGGGCGGATTCAGCACTGTTTGTACCACATGCGCCAGAGGCATTATTTTGGACCATGAGCGGGCGGTCGTCCCTGACCCTAGCCCTGAACTACCACCGGCCTCTCCAGACCCTCCGCTGCTGCATTCAGCCCCCAGTGAAGGGGGAGCCAGCAAGGGGTCTCATACTGACTTTGCCCAAAGGCTGGCCAGTCTCGAGAGACAGATCTAGTTGACGGCCTTAAGAAAGCCTTGAGTAAGAAGCGGCATTTGGAGCCGATTTTTGATGGTTTGGGCTCTACGGAGGAAGGTGAGTTGCCAGATGATTCACGTTCCACGGGGGATTATTCTGCTGGCGATTACAGTATTTCGGGCCCCTCATCGGACGAGTATTCGTGGCTCCTGGATGATATTCCTTACCAGAGCGGTTAAGAGGAAGCAGGGTGATTTGTTTCGGCCTGAGAGACAAAGGCGGGAGCAGCCCCACTTCTCACTTCAACATGATCCTTAAGGAATGGAAAAGGCCTAACAAGTTACTGTCGGTCCCTAAGGGCCTGGATAGGCGGTATCCCTTCCCTGATGAGCTGGTTCAGTTATGGTCTCACCCTCCCGAGGTGAACCCTCCTGTGTCAGGTCTGTCCAACACTACTGTTATGCCATTACCTGACCTGCTCGCTCCTTTCGGAACCCCTCTTTCTATCGTTCCTTTCGAGGAGGAAGAGGTTCTTCATTTCCAGGTGGCCGCAGAGATACCTGGGGCAGAGGTAGGTCCCATGGCCGACCCAACCCCTCCTGGGGAGCTAAGTCCAAGCCCCCCCGCCAAGCCCTCTCAGGCATGAGGGGGCGCCCTCACCCATCGGTGTGAGGGGACGGCTTCTGCTGTTTGCTCAGATCTGGAGACGTCACGTCTCGGATCGGTGGATTCAGGAGGTAGTGTCCTCCGGTTACAAGATAGAGCTGGCAGCCAGGCTGCCCACAAAATTCCTCCGTTTAAGGATATCCTGAAACCCGCTACAGGCTCAAGCTTTGAGAACGGCTGTGCAACACCTCCTGCGGATAGGTGTGATTTGCCCTGTACCTCGGCAGGAACGGGGTCCGGGATTCTTTTCCAATCTGTTCACGGTTCCCAAGAAGGATGGAACGCTAAGGCCAATCCTGGACCTGAGGGGTCTCAACAGGTTTGTCACAGTCAGACATTTCCGTATGGAAACATTACGGACGGCGGTGAGATCACTTTCGGCTCGGCGGCTTCATGACCACGGTGGACATCAGGGATGCTTACCTGCACATCCCGATTTTCTAGGGACATCAGAGGTTCCTGAGGTTTAATCTGGAGTATCAGCATTACCAGTTTGTAGCACTTCCATTCGAGATATCCTCAGCCCCCCGTGTGTTCACCAAGGTGCTGGCAGGCATCATGGCTATCCTGAGGAGCCTGGCCATTCGTGTGTTACCCTATCTGGACGACTTGCTGATTGCAGCCCAGTCCCTTCAGCAGGCCGAGAGCGATACTCGGACGGTGTTGTCAACCCTGGAGGCTTTCTGCTGGGTAATCAATTACCCCAAGTCCTTTGTCACTCCCGCAACAGTGAGATCCTTCCTGGAAATGACGATAGACACCGCTCAGGTCAAGGTTTTCCTGCCACAGCAGAAGGTTTTGGGTCTCCAGACGCAGGTGCAGGCTTTGCTGTCCTGTCAGCAGCCGTCGGTTTGTCTGGGGATGAGATTGGTGGGCCTAATGGTGAGTCAGTGCCCTTCGCCCAATTTCACATGAGACCTCTTCAATTGAACCTGCTGGCCGGCTGGAATCGGACTCAGGAGTCGCTGGAACACGGCTTTTCGCTGTCCCCCCTGTCCAGGCAGTCCCTCTTGTGGTGGTTGGACTCTCGGAACTTGCTGGTAGGCAAGTCCTTCCTGACTCCCATTGGGAGATAGTTCCCACGGATGCCAGTCTGACAGGCTGGGGAGGAGTTTGGCAGGCTCAGAAGATCCAGGGTTAGTGGAGTCCGCAGGAGAACCGCTTACCCATCAATATCTTGGAGCCGAGAGCGATCCAGTTGGTGATTCTACGCTTGACTCCCCATTTAAGGGGTAGTGCGATCCGGGTTCGCTCAGACAATCAGACGGCTGTAGCCTACACCAACCACCAGGGCGGGACTCTGAGCAAGAGATCCTTCAAGGAGGTAACTCAGATTCTGGCTTGGGCAGAGGATAATGTTCCCTGCATCTCGGTGGTCTAGATCCTCGGGGGTGGAAAACCAGGAGGCAGACTCCCTGAGCAGGAGTGCCTCGCGCCTGGGGGAATGGTCTCTCAGCAGCAAGACCTTTCACGTGTCTTCGCTGGGGTCAGCCGGACGTGGATCTGTTTGCATCCAGACACAATCACAAGCTTCCAAGGTTCGTCTCCCTCTCAAGAGATCCTCTGGCCATTGCAACGGACGCTCTGGCAGTTCCTTGGACGGAGTTCAAGTTTCTTTATGCATTCCCTTCGTTTCCACTCCTGGGCAGAGTTCTGTGCAAGATAGCCTAGGCAGGGGTACCAACCATGCTGGTGGCTCCTCGCTGGCCGAGAAGGAGTTGGTTTGCAGACATAGTTCAGATGTCAGTGGATCGCTACATCATGCCCGACGACCCAGGGCTTCTCACACAGGGGTCGCTGCGGCACCCCAATTTACGGACGCTGTCTTTGACGACCTGGCTTTTGAAACCACAATCTTGACGGAGAAGGGGTTGTCGGCCACGGTTGTGCGGACAATGATTCAGGCACAGAAGAAATCTTCTTCTATGATATACTACAGAGTTTGGCGCGCCTATATTGCTTGGTGGGAGACCAAGAGTCTTCCCTGGCGCATATTTTCTGTTGCTAGGATCCTGGAATTTTTACAACACGGCTTAGACTTTGGTCTCCAGCTGAGCACCCTCAAGGGTCAGGTCTCGGCCTTGGCCATCTTTTTCCAGAGATCCATTGCCAACCATAGGTTGATCAAGACTTTTTTCCAGGAAGTTAGCCATGTCCGGCCACCGCATAAGTCAATATTACCGGTGTGGGACTTGGTACTTGAGATTTGGTACTATCTGCTCTTCAGGGTCATCCTTTCCATTGTGCGATGCTGCATTGTATATGCTGACCCTCAAAGTGTTTTTTCTGGTAGCGATCACCTCGGTGCGTCGTGTATCAGAGCTGGCCGCGCTTTGTATGAAACCGCCCTACTTTGAGCTGCTTAGGGATAAGGTGGTTTTTCGCTTTAAACCTGATTTTTTGCCTAAGGTCTTTTTCACTTTAATGAAGAAGTTGTCTTACCTTCCTTGTGTCCAGCACCGGCTAACTATAAAGAACGGACCCTCCATGCCTTGGATGTGGTCAGAGCCATAAAGTATTACCTGGCTGCGACTGAATCCTTCAGGGAATCTGATTTGCTCTTTGTTCTAACAGAGGGTTCTAGGAAAGGTTTGCCACCAGCCAAGTCCACTCAGTAAGTGGATCAGACAGGCGGTGGTACAAGCATATTCTGCCAGGGGGAAGGAACCCCCTTTTAGGATCACAGCTCATTCTACCAGAGCTATTGGTGCCTCTTGGGCTTTTCAGCACCAGGCATCGCTGGAACAAGTTTGTAAGGCCGCAACTTGGTCTTTTCATACTTTTACAAAGTTTTATAAGGTGGATGTCAGGGCCTCAGCTGCCGCTGTTTTTGGCCGAAAGGTGCTTCAGGCGGTAGTGAAATTAACTACATGTTGTTCTGCACTGGGGATCCCACCCATATGGACACTGCTTTTGGATGTCCCAGTCGTAAGGATATTGGGACGACCTGGACTGGATGTAGGGAAAAATAAAATTCTGTGAAACTCACCTGTAGAATTGTTTTTGGTTACATCCAGTCCAGGTCGTCCCATCCCGCCCTTGTGTTCATTATGTCCCGTTTGCCTTTTATGGTGATTACCATTTCTTATTCATGGACTTGTATTTTTAAGTCTTGTTAGAGAGAGTACAAGCTGAAGCTATGTGAAGTAACGTGGTTTCTTGGTCTCCCGGACTGTCCTCTTATTGTTTACTGCTTTTTAACCACTGGAGAATGATAGAGGGACACCTGCCTTTATAGGGGGCTGGGAGGAGCTGCAACTTTTGATCTTGCAGTCGAACGCCCCCTAGGGGCGGAATACCCACATGTCATCACTGGGATGACCTGGACTGGATATAATCAAAAACAATTCTACAGGTGAGTTTCACAGAATTGTATTTTTTATCCAAAATCACCATAATGGAGGCATCAAGGGATAGTGAGCCGAGCACCCCACTTGGGCAAGACAGGCTCTGCCCCTTGTGCAGACGGAATCCCCTGGGCGGATTTAGCACAATTTGTTCAACTTGCACCAGAGGCATTGTTTTGGACCATGAGCGGGCGGTCACTTCTTACCCTAGTCCTGCGTTACTCTCCGGATCCTCCGCTGCTGCAGTTAGCCCC
The DNA here is from genome assembly GCA_027917425.1 of Gastrophryne carolinensis. NCBI lineage: Eukaryota > Metazoa > Chordata > Amphibia > Anura > Microhylidae > Gastrophryne > Gastrophryne carolinensis. Next base: position 440,769,440 of record CM051234.1, read on the forward strand.
TAGTGAAGGGGGAGCCAGCAAGGGGACACACAATGATTTTGTGCACAGGCTGGCTAGCCTTGAGAAACAGATCTCCTTGGCAGCCCCTAAAAAGGCCTCGAGTAAGAAGCGGCATTTGGAGCTGGTTTACTCGGATGATGATTTTATATGATTCTTTGGGCTCTGCGGAGGAAGGCGAGTCGCCAGATGACCCACTCTCAGTGGCTGAGTTGCTCTCCGCCGGAGACAGCATCTCTGGTTCCTCCTCGGATAAGGATTCCTTCCTTCCGGATGATACAGAAAGTTTGCTTTCTTCCGTTTTTGATACCTTGCACATTGTTCCTCCCAGAATGGCTAAGAGGAAAAAGGGTGATTTGTTTTGGCCTGAAAGACAGCGGCAGGTTTTTCACAAGCAGCTGTACTTTTGTAATATGATACTTAAAGAATGGGAGAGGCCCGACAAGCTACCGTCGGTTCCTAAGGGCCTGGATAGACGGTATCCTTTCTCTGCCGAGTTGATTAGGTTGTGGTCTCTGCCTCCCAAGGTGGACCCTCCGGTTTCAGGTCTGTCCAACACCACGGTTATGCTTCTTTACGTGATCCTGCAGACAAACGCTTGGATCAGTTGGCTTGCCATGCTTTTACCTCTGTTGGTTCCCTTTTACTGCCTGCACATGCCACGTCAATTGTTTCCCTAGCCATGAGGAGAAAGGTTAAACACCTTGTGGCTAAGGCTAAATCTCGCAAACGGGCGGAGGAGTTTTAGGAACTCAAGTCCTGTTTGGATTTTATCGGCTTTGTTGTTACTGCCATGGATGAAGTGGTCAGGCTCGGTGCCAGAATTTCGGCCTTGCTTATAGCATTACGCCGTTCGATGTGGTTGAAGCAGTGGTCGGCCGATGTGGCCGCCAAGAAGTCCCTCACAAGTTTGCCCTTTGTGGGGGGGTCGGCTGTTCACGGAGCGACTGGACCTTTTGGTCAAGGATGGGAAGCTCCCTCAAAGAAAAAAGCCTACTCGCCCTTCCGGCACTCCTCTTCTTACCAGCCCTTTCGGGGAGGAAGAGGTTCTTCATTTTTTGGCACTCCCCTTCGGCATAGCCTCAGCTCCCCGAGTGTTCACCAAGGTTCTGGCGGGCATCATGGCTATCCTGAGAAGTCAGGGTATTCGTTTATTACCCTATCTAGACGACTTTCTGATCTCGGCCCGGTCCCTTCAGGAGGCCAAGAGCGACACCCGGACTGTACTGTCAACCCTGGAAGCCTTCAGTTGGGTGATCAACTACCCCAAGTTGTATATCACGCCTTCAACAGTGAGATCTTTCCTGGGGATGACTCTAGACACTGGTCAAGTCAAGGTCTTTCTGCCGCAGCAGAAAGTCTTGGGACTCCAGACGCAAGTACAGGCCTTGCTGACTTGTCAACAGCCATATGTGCGTCTAGGTATGAGATTGGTGGGCCTAATAGTGGCTTGCTTCGAGGCAGTGCCCTTCGCCCAATTCCACATGAGACCTCTACAGTTGAACCTGCTGACCAGCTGAGATCGGTCGCCGGAATCACTGGAACAAGGTTTTTTGCTGTCCCCCCCCCCCGGCCAGGCAATCCCTCTTGTGGTGGTTGGATTCTTGGAACCTGCTGGTAGGCAAGTCCTTTCGGGCTCCCCAATGGGAGATAGTTACCATGGATGCCAGTCTTATAGGCTGGGGAGACATTTGGCAGACCCAGAAGATCCAGGGTCAGTGGGGTCTGAAGGAGAACTGGTTTCCCATCAATCTCTTGGAGCTGAGAGCAATTTGGTTGGTTCTACTACGTCTGACCCCATATTTAAGAGGCCATGCGGTTCAGGTCCGCTCGGACAATCAGACGGCTGTAGCCTACATCAACCACCAGGTTGGAGCAAGAGATCCCTCAGGGAGGTAAGCCGGATTCTGAATTGGGCAGAGGAGAATGTTCCCTGCATCTCGGGAGTTTACATCCCGGGGGTGGAGAACCAGGAGGCAGATTCCCTGAGCAGGAGCTCCTTGCACCTGGGGGAATGGTTCCTCAGCAGGAAGACCTTTCAGGCCCTGTGCCTCCGCTGGGGTCAACCGGACGTGGATCTTTTTGCGTCCAGACACAATCACAAGCTTCCAAGGTTCGTGTCTCTCTCAAGAGACCCTCTGGCCATAGCAACAGATGCTCTGGCGATCCCTTGGACGGAGTTCAACCTTCTGTATGCATTCCCTCCGTTTCCACTCCTGGGCTGAGTGCTACGCAAGATAGCCCAGGAGGGGGTACCAGCCATCCTAGTGGCTCCTCGTTGGCCAAGGAGGAGTTGGTTTGCGGACATAGTACAGATGTTAATAGATCACTACATCGTGCCCGACAATCCAGAGCTTCTCACACAGGGGTCGCTAGGTCACCCGAATTTACGGACACTGGCTTTGATGGCCTGGCTATTGAAACCTCCATCCTGACGGAGAAGGGGTTATCGGCCACGGTTGTTCACACAATGATTCAGGCACGGAAGAAATCTTCTTCCATGATATACTACAGAGTTTGGCAGGCCTATATCGCTTGGTGCGAGGCCAGGAGCCTTCCTTGTCTGACATTTTCTGTTTCCTGAGTGCTCGAGTTTCTACAAAGCCGTCTAGACTTGGGCCTCCAGCTGAGCACCCTCAAGGGTCAGGTCTCGGCTTTATCCATTTATTCTTGGTGTGCCACACACCCCGCTTCACTTCTTAAATATTCATCACTTCATGGGTTAATCCACCGCAGGTGACGTAGTGCAGAGAGGAAGTCTTGTAACGAGCCCCCTTCCGGCACATATATACCTGGTACCTCCCTTCAATCACCAGTATTTTTTCTCTCTGCTTGCTGACAAGTCAGAAGTTGGAAGTCTCCTGCTTACAGGTAGGCCGGGGTATTCTTACCCCACCACCCCCCTTTTGGTCTATTTCTGCCCGGTTTGAGTTTGTATACCTTTATGGTGAAATAGGAAGCCTCCCAGCCTTGGCTGCTCACCGGGCAAATGGTAGATGGCACTTTAAGTGCCTAGGAGCTTATCTCCTACCGCTCGACCTCATGCGTGGGGCAATGCGGCGAACCGGCATGGTGATCCGGAAATGGGATGCCCCTGTCCCGAGGGTCCCCGTAGCCCCTTTCTCTCCCGTTCGGTCCCTTCTCCCTTCACTATGGGGGGAGGGGGGGGGGGGGGTGGTGAGGGTGTGCTTTAGTATGTGTGTTTCACTGTATCACTGCATGTTAACATATATGTCATGTTTATACATTCACTGTAGCATGTGTATATTTTGGGTCTGCTTTAGGGCAGCTTGCGCTGGGTATGGGCTGGCCACTTCTCTGGCAGTTGGTTGCTTTGTGGCCCCCTACCCCTCTCCCCTCTTCTCGCCTGGCATTCATTGAGCTTTGTCAGCACATGCGGTTTTTACCCTCCCCCCTCCGCCGCCTGGACGCGCGTGCTGTGATCAGCTGTAAAGCGTTCCAGCTGATCGGCGTAGGGGGGGGGGGGGCGGCGCCGACGTCATGCGGCGTCAGCGGCGTCTGCGGCGGGCCCAGCGTCCCAGCTTCCTTCAAAACAGGAAGGCACGTGGGCGCGCGGCCGCACTTTGTCTTCTGCCGGCTCATGGCTGCTGGCTGCAGGCTTACCGGCTGATTGCTGTACAGGTAAGCGGCCCCTCCCGTTGGGGCCGTTAAATGGGGGATATTGTTTAATAATACAGTGAGAAATCACTATTATCAAGGGGGCGTCATTTAAGGGCACTTGGTGCCATACTTATATGTTATACACATGTGAAGGATCTGATGGTTGTTTTCTTGCCTTGCAGATCCTGGGATCCCTGCTTATGCTAGCCCTCCGGCTCTATGTGCCTGGCTAATTATTGGGATTGATTTGAATGTTTATATACAAAGGGGACCTAAACTTAAAAAAAAAAAAAAAAAAAAAAAAAATTTTTTTTATATAAATCCTTCCGGGACATTACTAAAATAAAGGGGGCATCTTATGCCTTAAAAGTCCCATTATTGCGAATACCATAAATCACCATATGGAGGCTTCCGTAGATTCCGGAAACGGTTTCGCTGTTCCGTTTGGGGGGTGCGTAGGTTGTGGGGTTCCACTCCCAGCTGATGATATCTTTATTTGCATCCCTTGTGCAAAACAGACTATTGCGCGCCAGTCCGTTGCTTCGGCTGCGGTGCCATCGCATCCTTCATCATCTCCTACCTCTCCGTCCCTATTCCGGACCCCGCATGACACTGTCAAAAGTGGGGATTCGCATTCCGAGGCAGCAGCACAGCCCTGCCCTCGGAAAATGATGCCCGTTAAAGCAGCGTTTAAAACCGCTACAGAACGAAGGCACCTGACTCCGGTACCTTCGGCTCCACAGGACCAGTTTTGTGAACCTGTGGAATGGTCCGATGGATCCCCAGACGAGGATGAACTCCCGTCGGAGTCAGATGAGCCGACAGGTCAGCATGTGGCTGATGAGATCGGCGATTGGTCAGAGGGGGTTGTTTTTGACACCCCCTCCATTCTGGCTCAAATGTTTAAAATTTCGAGTTTAGATACGCCTGAGGCGGCCGCCCCGCCAAAGGGTCAGTTATTTAAAGAGCCTCAGCCGAGTTTGGATTTTCCCAGACAGCACCACTTTGAGAGGGTGGTTCTTAAGGAATGGGAACATCCCACACGGTTATCTGGAATTCCTTCCAGTTGGGAAAAGCGTTATCCTTTTCCACCAGAATTGGTGAGGCTGTGGTCTGTCCCTCCGGATGTCGATACCCCTACTAGGACTCTCCAGCTCGGCTATGGTACAATCTGCTGAGACCACTACCCCCAAAGATGGGGAAGATCGCAGGATTGACCAATACGCTCGTCATGGTTTTATCTATTCCGGGTCAGCATTGCGCCCGGTATGTGCTTCAGCCCTTCTTCTATTGGCAATTAAGTCCCTAATTCAGGGGCTATATGAGGATCTTGATCCCGCTTGCAAACAGTTCACTGCACTTAAGCAGTGTGAATCTTTTGTGGCTTATGTCCTGGCCGCTCAGGACGATGCGCTGACTATGAGTAGCAAGGCGGCAGCTATGCTGGTGGCTATTCGCAGGTCAGTATGGCTGCGTCAGTGGTCAGCAGACACGGCTTCCAAAAAGGTACTCACAGCTCTCCCCTTTTTGGGGTTGCGTCTGTTTGGGGAGAAAATTGATTCAGTCCCAAAAGATGGTAAGATGCCACAACACAAAAGGCCTCGTGGTCCCTTCAGGGGGACAAGTTCCGGTAGGCCTTCCTTTCAAAGGTTCGGAGCGGGCAAAGGTACGTCCTTTCCCGCTACCAGTGGCGCAGGTTGGACTCGGGGGAGGGGCCGTGGCCGGCCCACTCAGTCCTGGGGCACCAAGCCCAAGCCTGCTGATAAGCTCACTCAGCAATGAGGGGCTGCCCTCACCCGTGCGGGTGGGGGGACTATTGCGACACTTCTACCATTGGAACCTTGTGGTTCTAGGCAGATGGATCCAGGAGGTAGTGTCGACAGGTCACAACCTGGAATTCGAGTCTCACCCTCCCTCGCGGTCCATTCAGGGGTCGGTTCATCCCGGCCTGAACTCCCATCAAGACGGAGTGTGTCTTTCCTTTGCCCAAATTCACACAAGAACACTTCAGCTGTTTCTGCTAGCGTGTTGGGTACAGCAGCCTCTGTTGTTGGAGCAGTCCTTCCGATTGTCCTCCCGTGTACGGCAGTTCCTCCTGTGGTGATTGGTCTCGACCAATCTTGTACAGGGCAGGTCTTTCCTGACCCTCCCTTGGAGAGGTGTCACCACGGACACCAGTCTGTCGGGATGGGACAGATTCTGGAAGGAGCTGCAGCTTCAGGGGCAGTGGAGGCCCCACTTACCCATCAGAGAAATGTCCCTGATCCAGACATGGGCAGTGTTCCATGTTCCCTGTCTCTCGGCGGTTTACATTCCAGAGGTGATGGAACAGGTAGCGGACCGGTTGAGCAAGTGCTCTCCCCGTCTGGAAGAATAAGCTCCCCATCCTCGGGTGGTTCTCTTATTGTGTCTCCAATGGGAGACTCCGGAGGTGGGCCTGTTGGCCCCTCATCACTATCACAGGCTCCCGAGCTTCGTGTCACTCTCCCGGGATCCTCTGGCTCTGACAGTGGACGTCAGGTCCCTGAACTGAGAAGCTCTGGGATTTCTATACCCGTTTCCTCCGTGGCCCTTGCTGGGCAGAGTTCTTCAGAAGTTGGCTCTGGAAAGGGTGTACGCCGTTCTCATGGTCCCAAAGTGGCCAAAACGAATAAGGTTCGCAGACATCGTTTGGCTGGCAGTGGACCAGTTCATTCTGCCTCTTCGGCCCGATCTGCTCACTCAGGGTCAATTGTGTTACCTCAATTTACCAGCGCTGGGTTTGATGGCCTGGCGGCTGAAACCTCCATCCTGAAGGAGGAGGGTCTTTCTGATTCAGTCATTAAGACTCTGATCAGTGCCCGGAAGAAGTCTTCTTCCGTCACCTACTATAGGACTTGGAAAGCCTATATCACTTGGTGTGAGATAAGATCTTTTCCTTGTAGGGTCCTTTCGGTCCCCAGGATTCTGGAGTTTTTACAATCAGGGTTGGACTTTGGTCTCCAGCTAAGTACATTGAAAGGGCAGGTGTCTGCCTTATCTGTCTTTTTTCAGAAGCGTGTTGCGCTTAAACCTTTAGTTAAAACTTTTTTCCAGGGGGTTACGCATGTGCGGCCTCCCAGGAAACCATTACTCCCTGTTTGGGATTTGAATTTGGTTCTTTCGGCTCTTCAGGCTCCTCCTTTTGAGCCTTTGCAAGATATTGCTTTGTCTACCCTGACTCAGAAGATTGTCTTCTTGGTAGCGATCACTTCTGTCTGGCGTGTCTCAGAATTGGCGGCTATCCAGGCTTAACTATCCAGGCGCCCTACTTCGAGAGGCATCGGGATAAAGTGGTCTTTCGGTTCAAGCCAGACTTTCTTCCTAAGGTTGTTTCTGCTTTTCATTTGAACCAAAATATTGTTCTTCCCTCCTTGTGTCCTAATCCTAAGAATGACAAAGAGAGGGTTTTGCATTGTTTGGATGTAGTACGCTGTGTTAAGTACTACTTGATTATCACGTCTCCTTTCCGTAGGACGGATTCCTTTTTTGTTGTGCCCCATGGGCCTAAGAAGGGTTTGGCACCAGCCAAATCTGCCATTAGCAAGTGGATACGTCAGGCCGTTACTGCGGCCTATTCTGCTAAGGGAAGAGTTCCCCCTTTTCGTATTACTGCTCATTCCACTCGCGCTGTTGGGGCGTCTTGGGCTTTTCAGCACCAAGCTTCTGTTGAACAGGTTTGTAAGGCCGCCACCTGGTCTTCTGTTCACACTTTTTCTAAGTTTTACAAAGTTGATGTGCGGGCCTCAGCGGATGCTGTTTTTGGCCGCAAAGTTCTGCAGGCTGCAGTCATTTAAGTTATGCTTCACCTGGCCTTGAGATGCCCTTCCCTTGTGGACACTGCTTTTGGATGTCCCATGAAGTGATGAATATTTAAGAAGTGAAGCGGGGTGTGTGGCACACCAAGAATAATACCATTTTGTGAGTACTCACCTGAAAAATGGATATTGTTGGTGTGCCACACACCCCGCTTCACACCGCCCTTTTCGGTATTACCGAAGCATTTATATGGTGAAGCCCTTTTTTATTTATATCAAAATTAATTTTGGAGGTTACTGGTGGAATACTGGTACCTTGTTTTACTGCTTTTTGAATATACTGGTGATTGAAGGGAGGTACCAGGTATATATGGGCCGGAAGAGGGCTCGTTACAAGACTTCCTCTCTGCACTACGTCACTTGCGGTGGATTAACCCATGAAGTGATGAATATTTAAGAAGTGAAGCGGGGTGTGTGGCACACCAAGAATAATACCATTTTGTGAGTACTCACCTGAAAAATGGATATTGTTGGTGTGCCACACACCCCGCTTCACACCGCCCTTTTCGGTATTACCGAAGCATTTATATGGTGAAGCCCTTTTTTATTTATATCAAAATTAATTTTGGAGGTTACTGGTGGAATACTGGTACCTTGTTTTACTGCTTTTTGAATATACTGGTGATTGAAGGGAGGTACCAGGTATATATGGGCCGGAAGGGGGCTCGTTACAAGACTTCCTCTCTGCACTACGTCACTTGCGGTGGATTAACCCATGAAGTGATGAATATTTAAGAAGTGAAGCGGGGTGTGTGGCACACCAACAATATGCATTTTTCAGGTGAGTACTCACAAAATGGTATTCATCAAGACTTTTTTCCAGGGGGTCACCCATGTCCGTCCACCGCGTAAATTAGTCTTACCGGTATGGGACCTAAATCTAGTGTTATCTGCTCTCCAGGGTCACCCCTTCGAGCAAGTAAATGACACTCAGTGTTTTTTTCTGGTGGCGATCACCTCGGTGCGTCGTGTATCAGAGCTGGCTGTGCTATGTATGAAACCACCCTATTTTGAGATGCACAGAGATGAGGTGGTTTTTCGTTTTAGCCGGATTTTTTGCCTAAGGTCGTTTCTCCTTTTCACCTTAATGAGGAAGTTGTCTTACCTTCCTTGTGTGCAGCACCGGCTAATCCCAAATGTGGTCAGAGCTATAAGGTATTACCTGGCTGCAACTGCATCCTTCAGGAAATCGGATTTGCTTTATAGTCTTGACAGAGGGTTCTAGGAAGGGATTGCCACCAGCCAAGTCCACTCTCAGTAAGTGGATTAGACAGGCGGTGGTACAAGCCTATTCTGCCAGGGGGAAGGACCCTCCTTTTCGGATCACAGCTCATTCTATTAGAGCCATTGGTGCTTCGTGGGCTTTTCAGCACCAGGCCTCGGTGGAACAAGTTTGAAAGTCTGCTACTTGGTCTTCAGTTCATACTTTCACAAAGTTTTGCAAGGTGGATGTCAGGGCCTCAGCTGACGCTGTTTTTGGCCGAAAGGTGCTTCAGGCGGTAGTGAAATGAACTACCTGCTGTTCCGCACTGGGGATCTCGGCCATATGGACACTGCTTTTGGATGTCCCAATCGTGATTACTACTGGACGTGCTGGAATGGATTGGAAAGAAAAAGGCAATTCTGTGATACTCACCTGTCGAATTGCTTTTGTTTCCGATCCATTCCAGCCAGTCCACCCTGCCCTTGAGGTTTATTATGTCCTGCATGCCTGTTATGGTGATTGAACCATTTTTGCTCATAGGACACTAGTTATACAAGTTTTAGATTTACGTTTTTGATTCGAGAGAGTACAAGCGGAGGCTATGTGAAGTAACATGGTCTCCTATTTTTTTGGATCTCCCTGCCTGCCTCTTCTATTGAGTACTGCTTTTAAATTACTGGGGCTGGGTTGAGAGGAAGCTGCCTTTATAGGGAGGGGCTACATCTCTAATCTTGCAGTCAGCTCCCCCTAGGGGCGAACTCCCCAATCGCGATGACTTCTGGACGGGCTGGAATGGTTCTGAAACAAAAGCTATTCTACAGGTGAGTATCACAGAATTGCCTTTTTTTTTAACTTTCTTTCACTGTAGCAGGGGTCAGAATCGATACTAGGGAGAAAGAATCGGTTCTGGTATTGCCCTATGAAATATTGTGATACTTGACAATCAATTTTTTCAGACACCCGTATTACATTGTAATATATTTTTTTTGTTCTATCACAATCACGTTTATTTCTTCATGTACATAAGTTACATACATATTAGGAATTGGTTTTGGCAGGTAGGCTACAGAGATGCAACAGAAGGGGAGGGGGTCAATACTTAACAATTCTAGCAGATGCGTACTTCATTTCTGTATGGGAGAGAAGCACCAGTGGGAGGGTAGGGAAAGCGAGTAAGAGGAACTCAATGAGAAAGAAAGTAAGTAGGTGAGACAGGAACTTTTGTGACACGTGTCACACGTTTTTAACATAAATCCCTTGATGCATATTTAATAACTTGCCATTTTATTGCTTGTAGATTGAAGAAGAGTTTGAGAAGGATGCCTCACCAACAGAACCCCCTGTATCAGTGCCTGATGGGAAAGACGCCATGTCCATTTTCAGTCCCACGTCTAAGACAGGTTTGTGCTACACTTGAATAATAATATATCAACGTCTGCCAACTGGCTTCAACAACATTTTTCACCTAATTTACTTGGTGACATTGCTATATATTGGTTATTGGTTAAGCCTGCCTACCTGCCAAGAGGTTAGTCCACTGGAAATGGTCTCCCATGTCCACATATCTCCCATTTCCAAAAATCTCCCATCCTATTACCTTACCATTTCTTATTCAGCTTTCCAGTATGAAAGTCTTGCTGCAAACATTTTTTCTTTTCTTTTTTTAATTGTTCATCTTTTAGTTCCACTGATCATTGAGGCAGGAGCTTTTGTATTATGTGTTTTGTAGATTTTTGGGATGCAGGTGAGGTCTAGTGCCATTCTCCTTCTTGGACAAGTTCTGAAAAGCTGATCCGTATTTGGAAGCGTTTTTCTCCCCTGCTTACTTCAGAGTGAGCCAGCTATCTGTAGCTGCTGTCTGGGACCGATGAGCAGTCATTTGAGTCTTCATTCTTTTTTTTTTTTTGTGAGGCATTAGTTACTTTCTTGTGAGTGTTAACTAGGCATGTCCGTTTTGTTGTTGCAGCCTCTGAAAATGAGCTGTTCTGGATAAATGAGTCTTATTTTTAGTGTTTGATTGTTAAATGGGTTGTCCAGGATAACTGTAAAATCAAAGTATACTTTTCTTCCTTCTGTGCTGCTGCATAATTCTACTATTGCTGTGCTGTTCTAACTCCTATTCCAAGTGTGACATACACTCCGCTTCAATACTTCTTGACAGTTGGGTTATTCTCCAGTAGAGGGCGAACTTCTGCAGAGATGAATGCTTAAAAAGAAGCCTCTCCCGGTCCTTAACTACCTGGGACCTCCCACCAATTCCCCAGTTGTCTTCTCTGCAGGAAGCGAGCAAGACAGAAGATGAAGACTTCTCTGCGCACAAAAGGCCATAAGTCGGCAGTCGGGTACCCAGCCTTCTGGGTCGGCTCCTCCCGCTTCATCGCCTTCCCCTCCCCACCTGATCCGTACCCCAAGTGACATTGGTACTAGTGAGAAGTCGCTTTCTCATGTTTGGGCTAGGTTGGCCAGCATAGAGAAAATGATTGCTAGCACGGTGGGCAAGAAGCCCCAGGCTAAAAGTGCATCTGCCCTGGTGTCGCTTGTTACCAGGTCTCTTATCAGGGACTGGCTGAATAACGCTCAGCTGGATCCAGCTGGCGCTGAGTTCGCTATACTTAAGAAGTGTGAATTGTTCATGGATTTTGTCATGGCTGCGATGGAAGACTCCATTGTCGTGTGAAGTAGGGCGTCAGCCTTACTGGTGGCCATGCGCAGATTGGTCTGGCTCCGTCAGTGGACAGAGGACGTTGGAGCCAAGAAGTCGCTCACAGCTCTCCCCTTCTTGGGTGTGCGGCTGTTTGGAGATAAATTGGATGCTGTTGCTAAAGGCGGTAAGTTACCTCAGCGGAGGAAGCAGCGCCGTCCCTTTCGAGGGGCCAGAGCGTCTAGGGGTCTGGCCTTCTCAGGGGTCAGGGGCTTGTCCTGGAACAGAGGCAGAGGTCGGGCACGTCCCACGGCTGCCTGGGGTACCAAGCCTGCCGTTAAACCAGCTCAGCAATGAAGGGGCGCCCTCACCCGTAATGGTGGGGGGACGGCTGCGGCTCTTCTTCCGGGTCTGGGCCCGGGAGGTCACAGACAATTGGATCTTGGAAGTGGTCTCCTCCGGGTACAAACTGGAGTTCGAGTACTGGCCGCCCCCAAGATTCTTAAGGTCTCGGGTGCCCTCGGACCCTCAGGCTGCACAGGGGCTCCGGTTGGCAGTGAAAAGCCTTCTGGACATGAGGGTGATATGCCCTGTGTCTCCGTTGGAAAGAGGCAGGGGTTACTACTCCAACCTTTTCACGATTCCCAAAAAGGAGGGTTCGGTGAGACCCATTCTAGATCTCAAGGTTCTCAACAGGTTTTTCAGAGCCAAAAAGTTTCGCATGGAGACTCTGCACTCGGCTATCAATTCCCTTCGCCAAGGGGATTTTATGACATCCATAGACATCAAGGATGCGTATCTGCATGTTCCGATTTTTCAGGCACATCAGAGATTCCTCCGGTTTGCAACATTATCAATTCGTAGCTCTTCCCTTCGGTCTGACCTCGGCACCGAGGGTTTTCACCAAGGTTTTGGCGGGCGTAATGGCTCTGCTCAGATCTCAGGGCATTTGCATTGTGCCTTATGTGGACGACCTATTGATTCCAGCTTCTTCCCGTCAGCAGGCAGAACTGGACACCCACCAGGTGGTGTCGACCCTGGAGAGGTTCGGGTGGGTGATCAACCGCACCAAGTCTTCTCTCTCCCCATCTCGAGTGATTTCATTTCTGGGCATGAATGTCGATACCAGTCGGGCCAGAGTGTTTCTGCCCCAGACCAAGGTGCAGGGGATTCAGGACCTGATCCGTCTTCTTCTGGCCAGTCCTTGTCCATCTATCCGACAGGGGATGAAACTGGTGGGTCTGATGGTGTCCTCCTTCGAGGCGGTGCCGTTTGCACAGTGTCACATGAGATCTCTTCAACTTCTCCTATTGACGTATTGGGACAGGAGCCCACAGTCATTGGATCAACCTTTCAAGATGTCTCCCAGGGTTCGGCAGTCCTTTTGGTGGTGGCTGGACTCGAGCAATCTGGTGAAGGGCAGATCCTTTCTGGTCCCTTGTTGGGAGACGGTTACCACGGATGCCAGCCTGTCGGGCTGGGGAGGTTATTGGAAGAGTCATCAGTTCAGCGGGGTGTGGGGTCCCCAGGAGGCTCATACCCCCATCAATGTATTGGAGCTCCAAGCCATTCGTCTGGTTCTGGCTCGGTTGACCCCACAGTTACCGGGTCTTCCGGTTCAGGTGCTTTCGGACAACCGAACGGCAGTGGCCTACATAAATCACCAAGGAGGGACTCGCAGCAGGAGTGCCCTCAGGGAAGTCTCTCTGATCCTGCGCTGGGCGGAGAGCAATGTTCCTTGCCTTCGGCAGTCTACATTCCGGGGGTGGAGAATACGGAGACGGATTCCCTGAGCAGGGGGTCCTCTCGCCATGGAAAGTGGTCTCTCAACCCCGAGGTCTTTCTGGATCTTTGCCGCAAGTAGGGGACTCCGGAGGTGGATCTCTTTGCCTCGAGGCACAATCACAAACTTCCGGCATTTGTCTCTTTCTCAGGATCCCCTGGCTTTGGCAGTGGATGCCTTGTCTCTGGCGTGGAAGGACCTGGGTTTTCTGTACCTGTTTCCACCTGTCTCCATGCTTTGCAGGGTAGTTCGCAAACTGGTTCTAGAAGGGGCACCAGCGATTCTGGTGGCTCCAAGGTGGCCAAGAAGGGTTTGGTACGCAGACGTCGTAAGGATGGCCGTAGACCAGTGCCGGCTTCCCTTGCTGCCGGACCTGCTATCTCAGGGTCATCTACTTTACCCCAATTTACGAACGCTGGCTTTGATGGCCTGACTGCTGAAATCTTCATCTTGAAAGAGGAGGGTTTGTCTGAGGCTGTTGTTCAAACCCTGATTAGGGCTAGGAAGCGGTCCTCTTCTGGCATTTACTATAGAACTTGGAGGTCCTATATTGATTGGTGTGAGGCTAGGGCCTTGCCTTGCAGGGTTTTTTCTGTACCCAGGATTTTGGAGTTTCTTCAGCATTATCTGGATCTTGGGTTCCAGCTTAGTACTTTGAAAGGACAGGTTTCTGCTCTGTCGGTTTTCTTCTGCTTTACACCCGCTGGTTAAGACCTTTTTCCAAGGGGTGGCGCATGTGTGGCCCCCTTGAAAGGCTGTAGTTCCTGTTTGGGATTTGAATTTGGTTCTTTCGGCTCTGCAGGGTCCTTCCTTCCGCAAGACGGACGCTTTTTTCGTGGTGCCCTGCGGGCCCAGGAAAGGTTTGGCACCTGCTAAGTCTACGATTAGCAAATGGATTCGTCAGGCCATTGTTGGGGCCTATTCTGCTAAGGGGAGGACTCCCCCTTTTAGGGTCACTGCGCACTCTACTCGTGCTGTTGGTGCATCCTGGGCTTTTCAGCACCAGGCTTCGGTTGAACAAGTTTGTAAGGCTGCTACTTGGTCTTCGGTTCATACTTTTTCCAAGTTTTACAAGGTTGATGTGCGGGCTTCAGCGGATGCTGTTTTTGGCCGCAAGGTTCTGCAAGCTGCAGTGGTTTGAGTTGGTGTATTCTTTACTGTTTTTGGTTCCCACCCTTGACGGACACTGCTATTGGATGTCCCAACTGTCAAGAAGTATTGAACACTCCGCTTCACCCACCCTGTTTGGTATTCTGGATCCTTTATATGGTGAACCATTGTTTTTTGTTAGTATTGTTATATTTGGTTCTTCCTGGTCCCTTTACTGCTATCTTACACTGGGGAATTGGTGGGAGGTCCCAGGTAGTTATGGACCGGGTGGGGCTTTTTTTTTTTTTGCATTCATCTATGCAGAAGTTCGCCCTCTAATGGAGAATAACCCAACTGTCAAGAAGTATTGAAGCGGAGTGTATGTCACACTTATAATATCCGTTTTAAAGGTGAGTAATCACAAAACGGTATTTTTCTATAGCCAAGTCCCCAGTCTTTTTCTTTCTGGCGCTACTAACTTTGGCTTAAATCATAGGCGAATGAACCCCTGATCTGTGTAACTGTAAAGTTTTAGGGAGCTATATGGACAACTATTCGAACAGTAGACTGCTTCCTGTTAGTGTTTTGATGGATACTGAGCAAAATCTTCAGTAAAAAAAGAAAAAGAAATGCCTACTGTTTTGAGGCACTGGGCTGGGGAACTGCCCCCTTCAGAGAAAAGGAAAGTCTACTTTAGATGGAATTTTCGAAAGCTGGACATCCATTTATGCTGATGTCAGCAGCGACCACCAACAGCAGTGTTCTCTGTGTACAGGGCTCACTTCTCTCTAGTGTACAGTTGCCAAGTGCAACAGATTGGAGGTATTGAAAACCACATCCATAAAACACACATTAGCTAACTAGATAAACTCCACACCTTGAGGATATGGTGGTGTCATGTTTGTTGCTGAAATGTGTTTTTGGTGAAGGTGGTGTTGGTTTTAAAACGCAGATTAAAACGCAATGTGGCCGACCCTGAAGTCTAAAAGACTGCCCCCACCCCATCTGGTCCCCAGATGTCACTCACCTTTCCGATGCCCCCACAACGCAATTACAGTCCTTGCCCACATCTCCAAGTTGTCACAGGTACTTGGTGGTGGTAGTTAGAGGGTAAGGTTTCACTTTAAAATGGACATCATTCTTCCTACCTTCTGCCTTTCACCAACCATCAGTAGATAGATCTGCCTGGAAAAGAGACATCCTTTAGGGTCAGAACTCCCTCAATGAAGCCCATAAGTTCCTCCATATGCTTTTTTAAGACACGTTGATCTGTACTTAGGCAGACCTGATCCACCTGGTCTTCATTACAAACTCATACAAGGTCACTGATGAATCCTGTGTTTGGCCTTGAGGTGGACCAAAACCCAGGATTTTTACTATCCCATGTTTTGGTCCTTGCCCCGCCTCATTGTATGAACACCCCCCCCCCCCCCTCCTCCCTAGGTCACCCACTCCAGCTTTCCTTTCCCATTCCTGCAGTGCATGCGTTGCCTTTGGTCCAGGCTCGTCTAAGGCTCCAGCCGAGGACAGTGGTGCCCGCATTCCAGCTACCCTCTAATAGGGAGTGTGCCCGCGTTGGCCATTCACAAATGCCTGATGCAGGTATAGCGGGGAGTGACCACTACTTGCTCATGCATCATTCGATCAGGGGGGAAGGCAAGTTTATCTGGCGACCTGGGGGGGGGGGGGGGGAGGTTTCACACAGCGGGGCATCCCTAATCTAGATGCCCAGGGGGGGAGGGAATCAAGCTATCTTATAGATTCCAAGGCCATTGGGCCTGGGTTTCGGTCCACTTTAAGGTTTTTTTTATTAGTTTGGGTCTCTTAGTTGTTGCAGCTGTTATGTAGGTGGGGAGGCTCCTGTCCATTTTTATTAGGACTGCTTTAGAATAAGCTTTTCACTGCTTTTAACCCAAATGAATTGAGTGAACAGAAGATTTGACCTTGCTGTAAAATCATTGTCTTGATGTTGACTAACACTGATCCAGGACTGGATCTGCCTTATATTCTGCAGTTTGCTCTGACGTGCTTTGGGCTGTCACTCTTCAGGTTAAGCCTCTGTCCAGGTACACACAAAACTTCCTCCTACCTTATCTCCCATGTGAACAGTGGCAAATAAGCCATTCTATTACACCTTTAAATCTCTGAAAGCTGCTTTCCTCTCCATTTTCTGGGCTGACCCGGGAAGGGCATGTCATGGGCATACTCTGATTTGGTCAAAGACAGCTGCGGGACCACTGTGACTGGTCACTCACGCTGAGAGCACCAAGGGACAGAATGGCTGTTAGACCAGGTTTTTTCTGTTACTCCAGAGGAGAGAAATTGAAAGGAGGGCAAACTTTAAAGCCCTGCTACCGCTTCTTCCCTGGAAGAAATGGAGTAGTGGCACATTGGAGAGGTATGAGGTGAGCTGCTTGCGGCATTATCCTTGCCATTGGGTTTATAGTCCCTTTAACTTTTATTTTGCTTAAAAGACTCACCTGCACATGTGATGGAGCATTTTATAGGTGATGTGCATCATTTTCACTATATCCAGTCCAGGTCGTCCCAGAAGTGATGACAGTTGGGGTAGTCCGCCACCAGGTGGCGCAGTTATTGCAAGATCCAGAGCTGTAATTCCTCCTGGACCCCTATAAAAAGAGCTATCTCAATAGAATTCCCAGAGTTCTTCTTGCAGTAAGCTGCTGCTAGGATCGGCTTGGATACTCTCTCTGGATACGGCAGCTGAGCGGGGCATTTTAAGCCTGTCGGCCGCTGCACCCCTATTACCTCTGTTCCCGTGGACCCACTTTTGCCTCCCAGCCTCGGCTGACGGGACAGGTGAACGGCCATAGGTGATGGTGAGCCTATTGGGGGGGGGGGGGACCACCTAAAATGCCCGGAGTTCCCTCATCTGTGCCCACTAGCTTTATTGTCATGAGTTGTGCTTCATGTTTTACTTCACTCTGGCAGCTGTGCTGAAAACTCACCTTCCCTCGTTCCCTTGCCTCTTCCCCTTCCCCTCCTTCTTGTCAAACAGCGGTGTGGGGGGGGGGGGGGGGGGGCAGAAGTGGCACTTGTCGTGGCTTTCTTCTGCGGCCATCTACCGCGGCCTCGGCGTGTAGTAGTGAGGTGCGCCGCGCTCCGCGTTGGGTAGGGGTCCCTGCTGGTCCTCCCTTCCTCCCATGCTCTCTGCGCGTTTTGCGTCACGACTGCGCAGCCCGCCACTTGAGGTTCGCGCTTCTCAGTCTCCGGCGCCATTTTCTGCTGCGCTCTGCTGTGCTGCCATCTGGGTCCCAGTTGTGCTGTCGCCATACTACCTACAGTTTGGTGCTAAGAGGGAGCATCAGTTGCCTGCCATCCTGGACCCCCCTACTCCTGCCGGTCAGGTTTCCTTTTTTTTTTAATGTTATTTTTATGGCCATGTGCTGTGGGATGCTCATGGCTCTTTATGCTTGTGTCTTCTAGGTGGGCCCCCCGTTTCCCAGCTGAGGGTTGTGGTTTCTCCCGGTCTCCTACCACCCCCCCCCCCCCCACCTCTCTCTCCACACCCTTACTCGCCATCATTGGCGGTTGGCCTTTCTGGCTTTGCACTGTTTGGGGGGGACGGGGCCCGTCTTTGGCACGTTTCGCGTCATCGCTTTTACTGGCCCGCCCCTCGAGGTATACCGACGCCATCTTTTCTGACTTGGTTGGCCTGTGCGCGACGGACTCCTACCTAACGCGGTCCGTAAGTGCCCTCGCGGGCGACTTTATCTGCTTCACTTTTGTTACGATGTACTTAAGGCTCCCATGTCCCTAGCGGGTTATTGGGGCATCCAGGGTTGCTATATAGCGTTATTCCCTATCGGCGTATAGCGCCGCTATAATCACCATATGGAGGCATCCCTTCGGGACAAGACCGGCTGTGTGTAGCGTGTGGGCAGCCTCATGCTGACGCTGACAAGGCACGGGTCTGTGTACCCTGTGCTGAGCAGGTGCTTGCATTGCAATCTGGCCTGCCAGTGGCTGCACCTCATTTCACTTCATCTACTCCCCCAAGCTTAAATCTCACTCCTGCTGCATACTAGTGGGGATTCTCAGCCTGATGTGTCTTCTAGACTGGCTACTGTTGAACAGATTATTGCGAAGTCTTTAGCGCGTAAGGCCCCTGCTAAGAAGCGGCACTTGGCGCCTAATGTTACTGTTTTCCCTATGGGAACTGAGGAGTTTTGGAATCTGTGTGGCTATACCCCGTCTGATGAAGGGGAGCTCTTTTCTGATTCAGGCTCATCTGATGAGAGACCAAGGGGTCATGACGATTCTGGCTCTGACCCCTCGGCCCCCGGATGACACGGACAGATTGACCCAGATTTTTGAGGTTCTGTCTATCTCTCTCCCTGTTGAGGCTCCCAGGCAAAGAGGGGAGCTTTTCCATACAGCAAAATCACTTTTGGAATTTCCAGAGCAGGCACATTTCCATAACCTTGTGCTCAAGGAATGGGAGCGCCCCAGTAAACTTCCCGGGGTTCCAAAGAGTTGGGATAGGAAGTATCCCTTTCCTGCTGAGGTGGTTAAATGTTGGTCATCCCCCCCCCCCCCCCCGTGGATGCCCCAATCCTAGGGCTATCTAACACCGCTGGCATGCATTCCCCTGATTCTACTACCCTGCGGGATGCTGAGGACCGGCGCATTGACCAGCTGCCATCCCACGCCTTTGCATATGCGGGGACGGCGCTGCAACACGGTCTGTGCCTCTGCCATTACTGCTGTGGCCACTAGAACCCTTATCAGAAATATGCTTGATAGTGCCCCTGATGATTTGCCTTGTGAAGTGTTTAATGCACTCTCCAGTTGTGATGTTTTTGTAAATTTTGTGCTATCAGCATTGGATGACACCATCAGAATGTGTGCCATAACTTCTGCCCTCGTGGTGGCTATACGCCGCTCGGTTTGGCTGCGCCAGTGTGCTGCTGACAACGCTGCCAAGAAGGCCCTCACTGGGTTTCCCTTTAAAGGACTGCGTCTGTTTGGAGACCGCCTGGACCTTTTTGCTAAGGGAGGCAGGTTACCCCAGCGCAGGCGGCAACCTCGGCCCTTTCGGGGTCACAGTTCCTTCTCCTCCCCTTACCGTGGTGCAAGACAGGGAAGGGGGGTGTCTTTCCCTGGGGCCCGGGGAGATTTCTGGGGAAGGGGCAGAGGACGTGGACGTCCTGGCTCCTCCTGGGGTCCCAAAGCTAAATCCTCTCCCAAGCCCCCTCAGGCATGTTGGGGCGCCCTCACCCATCCGGGCAGCACTTCGCTCATGTCTGGAGGCTTCATGTCTCTGACCGGTGGTTTCAGGAGGTAGTGTACTCCGGTTACAAGTTGGAGTTTGCTGCTGATCCCCCTCCAAGATTCATCAGATCCCCGATTCCTCAGGACCCTGTGTCAGCTCAGGAGCTAGTGCAAGCAGTGCAAGGCCTCCTGGAGCTGGGGGTCATCTGCCAGGTCCCTTTAAGAGAAAAAGGCAAGGGCTTTTATTCCAACCTATTCACAGTACCCAAAAGGATGGTTCTGTCAGGCCCATCCTGGACTTGAAGATTCTCAAAAAGTTTGTCAGGGGCAGGCGCTTTCGCATGAAGACTCTGCGCCCTGCCATCAGTTCCCTGCGCCAAGGGGATTTCATGACTTCTGTGGACATCAAAGATGCTTACCTTCATATTCCTGTGTTCCCAGGTCATCAAAGGTTCCTCGGGTTCACTCTGATGGATCAACATTACCAATTTGTGGCCTTGCCCTTCGGCCTCACTTCAGCTCCCATGGTGTTCACCAAGGTGCTGGCTGGCGTGATGTCTCTGCTCAGATGTCAGGGCGTCCGCATGCTTCCCTATCTGGACGACATTCTCATCACTTCCCAGTCTCTACATCAGGTAGAGTTGGATACTCAGCTGGTGGTGTCCACTCTGGAGTCATTTGGATGGGTGATCAACCACCCCAAGTCCTCACTGTCCCCTTCCTTGGTGACTCCATTCCTAGGAATGAATCTGGATACAGTTCAGGCAAGGATCTTCCTTCCTCAGCAGAAGGTGGACAGTCTGATTGCACAGGCTCAGTCCCTCCTAGCTTGTCCCCATCCCTCCATCAGGCAGGGGATGCAGCTGGTGGGCCTGATGGTGGCGTGATTTGAAGCGGTCCCTTATGCTCAGTTCCACTTGAGGCCTCTGCAACTTCACCTATTGTCAGTATGGGACAAGGACCCAGCGTCCCTGGGCAGGGTCTGTGTGCTCTCCCCCCTGGTCAGGAGGTCCCTGGGCAGGGTCTGTGTGCTCTCCCCCCTGGTCAGGAGGTCCCTCTTGTGGTGGATGGAAGGAACCTGTTGGGGGGCAGATCCTTTCTTGCCCCTTCCTGGGAGAAGGTCCCCACAGATGCCAGTCTTATAAGAAGAGTGTGGTTCGCAGACATCGTGCAGCTGGCAGTAGATCAGTACGCCCTGCCCCGGGTTCCAGATCTGCTCACTCAGGGGCACCTATGCCACCCCAATTTACAAACGCTGGCTTTGACGGCCTGGCTGTTGAAACCTCCATCTTGATGGAAATAGGGCTGCCTGCCTTGGTTGTAAATACCATGATCAGGGTTAGGAAGAGGTCCTCTTCTTCCATCTACTACAGGGTTTGTTGTACTTAATTGACTGGTGCGAGTCTAACTCCCCTGTCATGTGTTTTCTATTCCTAGGATTCTGGAGTTTCTCCAACATGGTTTGGATCTGGGTCTTCAGCTCAGTACTCTGAAAGATCATGTTTCTGCTTTGGCCATTTTTTTCCAAAGATCCTTTGCTCAGCAGCCCCTGGTCAAGACCTTTTTCCAGGGGGTTACTCACGTGCGTCCCCTACGTAAGCCTATGTTACCAGTCTGGGACTTGAACTTGGTCTTATCTGCCCTGCAGGGGTCTCCCTTTGAGCCCTTGCAAGGGGCCCCTTTGTCCATTCTTACGCTTAAGGTGGTCTTTTTGGTGGCTATCACTTCTGTTAGGCGTGTTTCTGAATTGGCGGCGCTTTCCATCAAGCCTCCTTATTTTGAGAGACACCAGGACAAGGTGGTGTTTCGTTTTAAGCCAGATTTTCTGCCTAAGTTTGTTTCTGCCTTTCATCTCAATCAGGACATTGTTTTGCCTTCTCTGTGTCCTAATCCCAGTAACCCTTTGCATTCTGGCGTAGTCAGAACTCTGAAGTTCTATTTGGTGGCTATTGAATCCTTCAGGAAGACTGATGCTCTTTTTGTGCTTCCGTCTGGACCTAAGAAAGGTCTGGCTCCAGCTAAGTCCACTATCAGCAAGTGGATACGTCAGGCTGTGATTCAGGCCTACTCTGCTAAGGGGAAGGAACCTCCCTTCCGCCTTACTGCTCATTCTACTTGTGCTATTGGTGCCTCTTGGGCTTTTTTGTTGAACAAGTTTGCAAGGCTGCTACTTGGTCTTCTGTTCATACTTTTTCAAAGTTTTACAAGGTTGATGTTAGGGCCTCAGCTGATGCTGCTTTTGGCCGCAAGGTTCTGCAGGCGGCAGTGGTTTAAACTGTCTGCTGTTACTTTTGGGGATCCCACCCTACCTTACGGACACTGCTATTGGATGTCCCAAGTGTAAGGAATATCTTCTGGAACAGGATGTGCTGTATACTTAGAATAATACAGTTCTGTGATTACTCACCTGTAGAATTGGTATTACCGTATATGTATACAGCACTTCCTGTTCCACCCCACCCTTGTTATCATTTTTCTTAGTTACCTCTGTATGGTGATTGTTCAGTTTTTTGTAATGGTTATAGTTCTCCCGGTTCCATTTTAACTGCTTTTCAATACTGGGGAAATTGTGGGAGGTACCTGGTATATGTGGGGCCGGGAGGAGCCACTTTTCTGTCTCTGCAGTCCAGCGCCATCTACTGGATGTATAACCCAAGTGTAAGGAATATCTTCTGGAACAGGACATGCTGTATACATATAATACCAATTCTACAGGTGAGTAATCACAGAGTTGTTTTTTTGGAGGTCGGGACTCCATGGAGGAGGGAGAGTTGTTTAAGGACGGTTTCCTCGGGGGATCAGTCGGTTGGCTATGACAGCGAGCCTGGTTCCTCCCCGGACGAGGATATGTGGCTCCCTGACGACACCGAGAAGTTGCTGTCATCTGTGTTTGAGACCTTGCATATTGTCCCTCCTAAAGTGGCTAAGAGGAAGCAGGGTGATTTATTCCGGCCTGAGAGACAGAGGCTTGTCTTCTCTGAACAGGCTCACTTTTTCCAATATGGTGTTTAAGGAATGGGAAAGACCTAATAAATTACCATCAGTGCCTAACGGCCTGGACAGGCGGTATCCCTTCCCTGAGGAGCTGATCCGCCTCTGGTCCCTTCCCCCGATGTGGATGCCCCTGTGTCGTGCGCGACCCTGCTGACAGGCGCATGGATCAGCTGGCTTGTCATGCATTCACCTTTGTGGGTGCTGGGCTTTGCCCTGTCTGTGCTGCGGCCATTGTCTTTTTGACCATCAGGAAGAAGGTGAGACGCCTTGTTGATTTTGCCAAGTCTCGCAAGCGGGTGGAGGAGTATAAAGACCTCAAAGCCTGTGTGGATTTTATTGCCTTTGTTGTCTTGGCTATGGACGATAGTGTCCGGCTTGGCGCCAGGGCTTCGGCCCTGCTTGTTGTGCTTCGTCGCTCGCTCTGGCTGCGGCAGTGGTCGGCTAATGCTGCGGCCAAGAAGTCTGACACTAGTATCCCCTTCCTGGGGCTCAGATTATTCGGGGAGGGGCTGGACCTTTTTGGCCAAGGATGGAAGACTCCCTCAGCGACGGAAGCCTGCGCGGCCCTTTCAGGGTTCATCTGCCTATTGCTCCTTTCGAGGATTAAGGGGCTCTTCATTTTCTGGTGGCCGCAAAGATTCCTGGGGACGAGGTAGGTCTCGTGGCTGACCCAATCCCTCCTGGGGAGCTAAATCCAACCCCCCTGCCAAGCCCTCTCAGGCATGAGGGGGCGCCCTCACCCATCCGGGTGGGGGGAAGGCTTCTGCTATTTGCTCACTTCTGGAGACAGCACATCTCGGATCGGTGGATTCAGGAGGTGGTTTCCTCCGGGTACAAATTAGATATGGCAGTTTGCCTGCCCTCAAGATTACTTCGGTCGCAGATTTCCCAGAACACATTGACAGCGCAGGGTCTAATTCTGGCCATTCAACGCCTTCTGCTATCAGGTGTAACCCCAGAATTCTGGCGGTGGGCAAGTCCTTTCTGACCCAGTCTGACCAGCTTGGGGGGTTTTTGACAAACGCTGAAGTTCCAGGGTCAGTGGGGGCCGCAGGAGGCCACTTGACCATCAATCCCCTGGAGCTGAGAGCGATCCGCTTGGTGCTTCTTCACTTGATTCCCCACCTCAGGGGTCGTGCAATCCAGATCCGCTCAGACAATCAGACGGCGGTCGCCTATGTCAATCACCAGGGCGGGACTCGGAGCAAACGAGCCCTCCAGGAGGTGACCCAGATCCTGATTGGGCAGAGGAGAATGTTCCCTGCATCTCGGCGGTTTTTATCCCCGGGGTAGAGAACCAGGAGGCAGACTCCCTGAGGAAAGGGGGGCCTCTTGTGTGGGGGAATGGTCTCTCAGCAACAAGATCTTTCACGCTCTGTGTCTCCACTGGGGTCTGCCGGACGTGGACCTGTTTGCATCCAGACACAATCACAAGCTACCAAGTTTCGTCTCCCTGTCAAGAGATCCTCTGGCCTACGCCACAGACGCTCTGGCATTTCCTTGGACGGAGTTCAGGCTCCTTTATGTATTTCCTCCTTTTCCACTCCTGGGCTGAGTGCTGCGCAAGATAGCCCAGGAAGGGGTTCCAACCATCCTAGTGGCTCCTCGCTGGCCGAGAAGGAGTTGGTTTGCGGACATAGTTCAGATGTCAGTGGATCACTACATCATGCCCGACGGCCCAGGGCTTCTCACTCAGGGGTCGCTGCAGCACCCCAATTTACAGACGCTGGCTTTGACAGCCTGGCTATTGAAGCCTCAATCCTGAAGGAGAATGGGTTGTCTGCTAAGGTTGTTCAGACCATGATTCAGGTGCGGAAAAAGTCGTCTTCCATGATTTATTACAGAGTTTGGCATGCCTACATTGCTTGGTGTGAATCCTAGAGTTCCCCTTGTCGCACTTTCTCTATTTCTAGTATTTTGGAATTTTTACAACACGGCTTAGACTTGGGTCTACAGCTGGGCACCCTCAAGGGTCAGGTCTCGGCCTTGGCCATCTTCTTCCAAAGATCCTTTGCCGATCATAGACTGATCAGGACTTTTTTCCAAGGAGTTACCCATGTACTTCCACCGCGTAAGCCTGTATTACCAGTGTGGGATTTGAATTTGGTGCTTTCTGCTCTCCAGGGTCCCCCCTTTGAGCCTTTGTGTGATGCTGCATTGTCTATTTTGACCCTAAAGGTGGTCTTTTTGGTTGCTATTACCTCGGTGCATCGTGTGTCAGAGCTGGCCTCGCTTTGTATGAAGCCTCTTTACTTTGAGCGGCATAGGGATAAGGTGGTGTTTCGCTTTAAACCTGATTTTTTGCCTAGGTCGTTTCTTCCTTTCATCTTAATGAGGAAGTTGTTTTACCTTCCCTGTGTCCAGAACCGTCTAATTCTAAGGAAAGGACCCTCCATTCCCTGGATGTGGTCAGAGCCATTAAGTACTACCTGGTTGCGACTGAATCCTTCAGGAAATCGGATTCACTCTTTGTCCTCAATGAGGGTTCTAGGAAGGGCTTACCTCCAGCCAAGTCCACTCTCAGTAAGTGGATCAGACAGGCGGTGGTACAAGCATATTCTGCCAAGGGGAAGGGTGTTACAGCTCATTCTACTAGAGCTATTGGTGCTTCCTGGGCTTTTCAGCACCAGGCCTCTGTTGAGCAAGTTTGTAAGGCCGCTACTTTGTCTTCTGTTCATACCTTTACAAAGTTTTACAAGGTTGACGTTAGGGCCTCAGCTGATGCTGCTTTTTGCCAAAAGTAGCTTCAGGTGGTAGTGAAATGAACTACATGCTGTTCCGCACTGGGGATCCCACCCTAATGGACACTGCTTTTGGATGTCCCAACTGTTAACCCTTCTGGGACGACCTGGACTGGCTATTGTGAAAAATACAATTCTGTGAAACTCGCCTGTAGAATTGTTTTTGAATATAGGTTGTCCCACCCCGCCCTTGGTTTCATTATCTCTTGTTTGCCTGTTTAGGTAATTGCCCTTTTATTAAACCGTTGTCCTTAGTTTTGTTGGAGAGAGTACATGCTGAAGCTATGTGAGTTAACATGGTTTCTTGGCCTTCCAGCCTGTCCCCTTTTTACTGCTTTTTGACCACTGGGAATTCTATTGAGACAGCTCACTTTATAGGGGGCTGGAAGGAGTTACAGCTCTGGATCTTGCAGTACCTGCGCCACCTGGTGGCGGACTACCCACATGTCATCACTTCTGGGACGACCTGGACTGGATATATTCAAAAACAATTCTACAGGCGAGTTTCGCAGAATTGTATTTTTTCCATTGAGGTAAGAATGTTTTGCAACATCTGGAAACCTCACCCTATGGGTTATGCTAATTGCCCCATACGATGATGTTGTTTCCAAACTTTTAAACAATTATTATTACCTCATTGGAGAAATGATGAACCTCACTTGTACAAATGTCCCATCACACATGCTGGTGATTTTTGAAAAATTTGAACAAATATTTTATGTATTTTAAAACTAAGAAGCATCTCCGAGATGCAGGCTGCAATTTACACCCAAATGTGCCCGAGAGTTGATTTTTCTTTACTTAATCTTTAGCATAACCCCCTTTGGCAAGTAAGGATTTTTGCTGGACATATAGCTGAATGGTATATGGATCCATGTGTCTTCCCATCTCTGGTCATATTTTTGTATTTTGTAGGTTTGTGTAACAGTCTTGTTTTTATTGCACCTCTGTGTGACTGATATTCTTACTAGTGTAGGTTTATCATATATAACACTTGCTTAGTTTTGATTTTATTTTGATTATTGTGTCCCACATACAAGTATTTTTAATTGAAATTGTTTCAATGAGAGTATATGCATTGAAATCAAATGTCATTAATGCGGGGAAATTCATTTCCTCCATTACATGGTCCCAAAATGGAGTGTTTGACCTAATGTCCAGCATAAAACATTCATGTTAGGTTGTCTACTTCTGGTGCCTTTTTTAACAGGGCTGCGTTGCACCAATCTTTGTGCCTATATTGCTATATGGAAATAAAGATAAATGTTTGTAGTTGCTCTATTAAAGAGATTATCCTTAAATTTATGTTCAAGTAGTAATTTTCCTTGTAGAGTAACTCCTCCCAATAATTAAGATATTGACCTGACTTCTTCACCTTGTGTTTTTATTGACCTACAGACCCACGGCAGGACCGCGGGGTTGCAGCTAGTCTCACACAGGTTACAGACTTGGCTCCCTCCTTAAATGACCTGGACAACATATTTGATAATTCTGAAGATGAAGACCTGGTGAGTTTGAATTTACTTTGTTCTATTTACATGAATTTGTTTAGATTATGTTTAATTAACATAGACGTTAAAACAATGTTCTTGTAAGTTTATTGGTCTTTTACGCTAACTATACTAAAAATAAACTCTACCTTCTAAACAGTCACAACATAAAATACAACTATAAACAAAAGTGTTTCAGTATATTAAGTGTGTTTTTCATCATGCATAGGTTTTGGCTAAGAGATACAAATGAAGGTGAAGAATACTTTAAAGTTTTGTGCCTAAAAGGATTTGACATTTTGCCCAATATCTTTTTCTAAATCCATTTCAAGGCTGGATCACCAGGGACACGAGCAATGAAGGTGCCATTAGGAGGGACAGAGGATCGGAATACAGGCAAAGAGGGGAAAGCAGCTGTACCCTATCTGCCAAGTAGGTATTTCATTAATCTGGAAAGTCATGCAGTAAATGTGCTGTTTTTTTTTCTTTTTTAAAACGGGTCTAAAGGCTGCTCTATGCCCTCCCCAAAAACCCATTTTCTATGCAACCCCTGAAGTCCGGCTACTAAAGTTGTCAGCTCTAATGGTCGCTCTTCTACAAGGAAAGTGGGAGGGAGGGTTTTTTTTTCCCCTCTCCTTGAACCCCACTCCCATATTGTGCTTGGCTTGAGGAACAGGGGTTTGCTTCAAAGGAGGAGGAAAAGTTGTCAGGCTGCTACGTTTAAGGCTCAATGCTACTCAAAGCATGATTATGCTTTTTCTCTGCTTCCCCACCCAAGCTGTATAATCCCTGGAGGGACCCTTCCTAAAAGGGAACATTGTTTAAAGTGGACCATCACCCTCCGGTGATCGGCCCGGGAATCTATAAGATTCCCGGGCCGATCACCTCCCTCCCCGCGGGACAACCGAGATCGGGATGTCCCGCGGGGTGAAACCCCTCCAAATCCCCTCACCTTGTCTTCGCCTCGCGCCCCTCCAGACGTGCGCGCGCCGGCTGTCTGTGAATGGCCGGGGCGGGAGGCGGCGGCGGAGGAGCTGCTTGTCCGCGGCTGTCAAACCGCTTGTCCGTCGGCGCGGGGAGAGGTGAGTTTTTTGGGTGATCGGGGGGGTTTCGCACAGCGGGGCACCCCGATCGGGGGTGCCCCACCGAAGTGGACCAAGACCCCGGATAGTCAAAATCCTGGGTGTTGGTCCACTTTAAGGAGTCAAGGGTCAGACAGCAATGCTTCCAAACTGTAGACCTCAGGGGGATGAAGTGGTTCTATGCAACAAAGACTCCCTGATCTAATCAATGATTTCCTAATTGTTAAATCCCGAAGGCCCTAGACTGCCCCAATCTCGCCCTCCTCTTCCCTAAACCTAGAGGGTACTTGATTCCAGGGCTCGTAAAAACTTGGCTGCAGTGGCATATTCTGCATCCTGCTACAACTGTGACTGAATTGCTGACACAGCTGAACACAGCCATAGAAGGATGCAGGGGATGCCGCTGCTGATAGCGAAAAGCACCTATATACCCCTTCAGCATTTTAGGAACAGGAGTTTGAATCCACTAAGTGTTTACAACCTTTAGAATCTATTTTGTTAAAAATGGTGTTCTCACAATGTAGGTGTGGCTATGTTCCAATCGGCTTCTTTGGTGGCTAAAGAAGCTAGATTGGAGCTGCACCTCGCGTGTCGGCCATGCCAACCATTCAGTTACACATGCCCCGTGGGCTTGTTGGTAAGTAAATTTGGGAATCTGTTTTGGGATTGCCCCACTGTGTGTATACCCACAGATCGCCCAGGAAACTCACCTTTCCACCATTTCCACGCCGCAGGTACAGGCCGCTCAGCCAATCAGTGAGCTAAGTTTCGTTCGCTCGGCTGCAAGCCGCTGCGACGTTACATGACTAGTGAGACGAATGGAGCCAAGCAGGCCACTGGCCACATCGCCGCTCACCTCTCTCTGTAGTTGCGCCAATGTTCCATTAGAACTTCCCAGTGTGGGAATGTATTTTCTGTATTAAGGTGGACCAAAACCCGACCTAGTGACTGTTACACGTCCCGATTTGGGATGCCCCGCTAAGTGAAACCTCACCAATGAGACCAAAAGCAGCTGTGCACAACTGTAGAGGAATGTAGGTCAATCACAAGTGCGGCTAATCTCTTATTTATCTGCCCATTAATATGTGCTGCAAAAGAAGCTGATTGGAGCAGTGCCTGTTGGGGTAATTCTCTGGGGTATCCAGCACCCCTGTCTGTTGAGCATCTGCCTCCGTGGAGTCTTTGAGTAGCTCGAGCTAGGAACTCAGTTCAGTTTAATGAAGAGAAGCTTACAATCTTACACCCTGCGCGTAGCCAGTGCCCCCACCTTTTCCAAAACAAAATCTCACACAGGACACATAGATAAGCAACACTTCTTAAGAAAACAGAAGGATGTGCGACCTTGTAGCTGGGCACATCCTGCTCAGGGAGGAGAGATACGAGGTCATGTTGTGGAAGCGCTGGCAGGGTATGTATATTGGCCGCTGCCATCCTGAGTTTTGGTCTGTCCCTCTGGGGCACCCTGATTTCCCTATTTAATGCCCCCTTTTAGGTGCACAAGTAACTTTGTTTTGATTTCCTATTGCTGATTGTCAGAGCTAAGATCAGAAGATTTAGTGCAGTGTATGAGGGATCCTAATGATGTTTACACCACTTGTTTAAACCGGACCTTCAGCGTGATTTAATGAAAAGCCCAAACTCTTAAAAAACGGTTCACCAGCATCTAAAATTAATATATTTTAAGTTTTTAGTCACTAACTTATTATTCTTTCCCCCACTGGGCTGCAACTCTGTTCAGGAATTTAGGTTACGGGCTTACTGAGGAGAGGAGAGTGGGATAAGGTACAGGGGGGCGGGTTATAGCTGTGCTTTGCTCAGACAGAGCAGATCTGGGGTCAGGTAAAGGTCAGCAGTCCCAGAATGCAGAGCAGCACAGTCAGGAGGCACTTCCTGTTTGCAGGCTGCCTGATAAGATGGCGGCCATAAGCAGCCATCTTGGATGTTTAAAGGCTCATAACATGCAGTAGATGCAGGTAGGATGATATTTAATGTGGACAATCTGTATGTACAGGGTGTGGGAAACATATAAGATAGGCTGTTATTCAGAGTGAAGGTCCGCTTTAAATCCATAAATATTTTTTAACCAGCACCCAGCTGCCTCTAGTAAAGTGCTCAATACTTGCTTATTTAACAGTCACACTTGGTTGCGTTTGATTATCTATTTAATGCCTAAAGCAGCTAATTAAATATTACTTTCTATGTATCCCACAGCAGCGACTGATCTGCAAAGGATGTTTCCTACTCCCCCATCGCTAGAGCAGCATCCTGCATTTTCCCCCATCATGGTATACAAGGATGGTGTCGGCTCCGACACTGCAACTGCTCTTGGCATGATGGAAAGTCCAATGGTTAGTTTTGCCTCTGTGCAGCACGTGGAGTTTAAGATGGAAGTAGAAGAAGGCCTATGCAGTCCAAAACCAGAGACGATCAAGGTATTTTGAAAATTGTGCAGATTATTTTATTCAGCTGATGACCGGCAAGAGTGGGATTTGTCATTATGCTGGCTAGTAAATGTAATGCAGTATAGACTTTGGCCATGGCCTTTTTGGGAATTAAATGTGTAATATGTGGAACATAATAGAATGCAATTACAGGTGGGGTATATAGTTCATTTCTAAATCATTGACTGATGTTTACTCGTAGGTCTGGTTTTCTCAAAACTGCATTTTATTTTTCTCTTACAGGACTATTCTTATGTGTTCAAAGTCCCTTCCTATCAGCCATTTTTGGGCTCCTCCATGTTTGCTCCTTTGAAGTCTTTGCCCAGTCAGTGCCTGCTTTCCTTGAAAATACCAGATGCTTGCATATATCGGCCCTCATGGGCAGCTCCGCCGAAAGTTCAGCACCTACCTTTACCACCCCCTGCCACTTTCAGCAGAGATGGCTACATGTGAGTGTGTCTATTTAAAAAAATGTTTTTTTTTTATTAATCTATCCTCATCTTTTTAATATGTATACCTACTTATTTTTCCCCTTCTTAGGAATGTGCCAAGTGAAGGCAGTGTAACTGATCCAGATTACCTACAACTGAACACTCCACAGACCAACACGCCAATCGCACCTTGCAGTGCAGCTCCTGCCAGCAATGGTGGGACTGGTGGTGTCTTGCCTTCTCCAGCTACCCCAAGGTTTTCTGTTCCTACTCCCCGGACACCAAGAACTCCTAGAACTCCAAAGGGAGCTGGAGGTGCCAGTGGACAAGGTTCTGTAAAGTATGACAGCACAGACCTTTGTTCTCCAGCTTCCACCCCTTCCACTGCAAGGCCGCTAAGTTCTGTTGATCCAGCTAGTAGCCATCCTGCTCCTGAGGCCCACAGCCTATATGTTACCTTACTTCTTTCCGACTCTGTTCTTAACATCTTCAAAGATCGAAACTTTGATAGCTGCTGCATATGTGCCTGTAATCTGAACATCAAGGGATCGGACGTGGGCATCTATATCCCGGATTCTTCTAATGAAGACCAATATCGCTGCACCTGTGGATTCAGTGCTATTGTCAACCGTCGACTGGGTTACCACTCTGGCCTTTTTATAGAGGATGAAATGGATATTTTTGGCAGATCATCCTATATTGGGCAGGCAGTAGAAAGAAGATTTAACATGAAAGAAGCTGCACGAAGAAGTCAGGAACCTCCCCCTCCTAGCCTTTTGTTGCTTCTCCAGGGTCAATGCACTAAACCGTTCACAAACAGTGGAGGAACTTGGGACTTATTCTACAGCAAAGGAGAGTATCTTCTTGAAGGAAACAACTGCAGTTATGAGAAAGTAAGAGTAGAAAGCTCTGATGCCTGGCCAGAATGTCTGAATGCACTGGAGCAAGGACGACAGTATGTGGATAATCCAACTGGGGGGCGGGTTGATGAGACTCTGGTTAGAAGCGCCACCTTCCACCTCTGGCCACACAGTAATGGTAAGAGGATTTTTTTTTTTATTCCAGAATGCAAATTAGAGTACAATAATGATTCTGCTTCTCTATATCTGTTATAATGGGGGACATGTTAAACATTTAGTGAAGCTCTGCATGCACATTTGGGTATGAATTGCCGTCTGCATCTCAGTGAGCTTTTCCAAGTATACAGCACGTCCTGTTTCACTAATATTCTTTACGCTTGGGATATCCCACCACGAGGTGGCGCAGTGGACTGCAGAAAGTCTTGTGGCATCTCCCGGCCCTATAAAAGGACAGGAACCTCCCACAAATTCCCAGTTTCCTTCTGCAGTCTGGACTGCGATGATAGAAGATGGCTCTCTATATTACGCAGGCGAGCTGGGCTTATCAGCCTGCGGCCCTGCAGGACTATTTCCACCCCTTCTGGACCCACTGCCTCCCAGCCTCGGCTGCCTGGTTCGGGTGAAGGTAGGACAGCGCCAGGGTCAGGTGCTGGAGGAGCGCTGCTCCAACCGCAATCCCTGTACCGCCTAAGGGTAGGCGGTTCAGGCTTATGGTGAGCCTTGTGGAATGCCCCTTCCTGCCTTATTGTGGGCCTTCCCCTGCCCCCTCCCTTTTCCTAGCTCAGCATGCCTTGGGTGCGCCTACCGTTGCTCATCCCCGCCTCACTTTCTCCCTGGGGAGCTATCCGGGGGGAGGGGGGAGGCTGTGTTGTTTCACATTGAATTTTATCTGCCTTTTACTTGTATTGTCCACGCTCGCCGCCACGCCGTTTTGCACGGCGTTCCGCGGCTGGCGGCGACATTCTCCTCATGTATTCCTAGTATGTCACACACCCCACTTCCAAAGATCCATGACACTTGGGAAACCGGCCTGTAGAGGGCGATCTTGCAGAGATGACATGGAAAAAGGAGCCCCTCCTGGTCCATAAGTACCGGGTTCCTCCCACTATTCCTCAGTCTTTTGTCTCTGCAGTCAGTGAAGCAAGTCAGAAGATGACTCTCTCCTCCTTGCAGGTAGCCGGGGTAACTCCCGGCATTTTTTGATGTCTATTTCTGCCCGGACTTCTTTTTCTTTTAAAAATTAAGCTATAACAATATGCCTCCAAGCTTAGGCTGCAGGCTCAGGCAATGGTAGCAGCACCTCTGGGTGCATAGGGGAGCTTGCTCCCCCCGTGAGACCCCATACTAAGGGGTAGGCGGTGTCCGGGTTGGTGATCCCCGGCTTGGGATGCCCTGTCCCTCTTGCCCTTTCACCTATTGGTGTGGGTCCCCCCCCCCCCCTGCAGTGTCTCTCCGTGCCCCTTGGGGGGGTTGGGGGGGGTGGCCTTTCTCCCATAATAAAGCTAAAAAATCACATGGGAAAAGTGTATGTGTCTGTGTGTGTTTTAGCACTGTTCAACAGCACAAGTATCGCAGGAAGCTCCGCTTGTGGCAAGTCTTTGCTTTTAAAATAGATGGTGTAATCTTCAAATTCGGCCATTGTTATTTTCAGCTGGTTTAGGCTGCTGCTCCTCAGCTGTGGTTAAGGAGAGGGCAGGGCCAGGAGCTAAGCTATATTGGCTTCACTGGTGTGTTTTTTTTCTGGCCCACCCTCTCCTTCCTGTCTCTCCTTCCTGTCTCTCCTTCCTATTTCTCCTCAGGACACGTGAGTTTTGGCCACTTGTGTTATATATTTTTATGTATATATTTACTCTGTGATTCACTCAATGGTATTTTTCAGTAGCTAGCTCCAGCTCTTTCTAGAGAGACAACACTTTGATTGCACAGGCTGGAGTTTCTTTGTAAACACTCCCCTGTGCTGAGCTGCCTTACCTACGCTTGTTTGCAAGCCTTACTGCTGCTAAAGCCATTTCTTGTGGCTGGAGCAGCTGGCCTGTTGTCCAGCCTTCTTTGGAGCCTTGACTCTGGATATGCTGGGTTTTGACTACTGAAGAAAATCTGTCTTATAGATACACACATATATGTATTGGTTTTGAGTGATGTGTATGTTTGGCTTATGTCCTCCTGCCCTTATTTTGTGTTCCACTTTAAGGTGGACCTGGATTCATGTTACCTGGCTCTATGTGTTAAAGACCAACAACATGGAAACATAGAAGGTTGACGGCAGAAGGAGACCTTATGCTCCATCTAGTCTGCCCTTAAGTAGACCTAAAGTATTTAAAAAAAAAAAAAAAAAACCTCCCACTTGGGACTTGAAGGGGCATGCCGGGTAGCAATTGCGTAAAACCCAGATATACTTGGCGACTATAATCAATTTTAAGTATAATACTAAAGCATCATATGGAGGCATCTCAGGTTAATGGGCTTGCAATTCCATTGGCACAGACTCTGCAATGTTTTGGATGTGGGGCATCCCTTGGGATAACGCAGTTCTTGCCTCCCTTGTGCAAAATTAACCATTATGCAGCAAACTGGGGCCCAGGCTTCAGGGTCTGCGGCTACTGCCTCTTCTCCTACTCCGCCGTGTCTTGTCCGTACCCCCAGTGATATTGTCATGGGTGGTGAGTCGCATTCTGATTTATGTGCCAGATTGGCTCATCTTGAAGGATTTATGTCTACCTCTGTGGCTAAGAAGGCCTCAGCTAAAAGAAAGCATTTGACTCATGCTGTCTTGGCAAGTGAGTTGGACAATTGGGAATTGCTTGATTGGTTTGACCCTTCTCAGTTAGAAGAAGGGGAATTATATGAGGATTCAGATGTTTCTGACGAACAGCAATTTGTTGGTACTGAAAGTGATCAGGATGAAGAGAGTGTTGTGGTTACCCCAAAAGCTGTTGCCCAGTTATTTGAGGTTTTGGTTATTACTCCTCCTAAAGTAGTCCCTCTCAAGAGAGGGGAATTCTTTGGAGCCTCTAAACCTTGTTTGGAATTTCCAAATCAAAAGAATTTTGATGATATTATTTTTAAAGAATGGGTGAAGCCTGCGCGGCTTCATGGCATTCCCTTGGGCTGGGACAAAAAATATCCCTTTCCAGCTGATACGGTTAAACGTTGGTCATCACCTCCTGAGGTGGATGCCCCTGTATTTCCTGACTCCACTACACTCAAGGATGGAGAGGACAAACGTATTGATCAAATGGCGTGCCACGCTTTTTCCAGTGTAGGCTCGGCCTTGCGGCCTGTTGGCGCTTCGGCTCTTATGTCGGTGGCTATTAGGTCTGTTGTGAGAGACCTAATGAATAACTCAGGGCTTGATCCGGCCTCTGAGTACGCCGCTCTTAAGCGTTGTGAGATGTTTGCATCTTTTGTACTTTCTGCTTTAGATGATACTCTGCTCATGTGCAGCAGAACCCCTGCCTTGTTAATCGCCATTCGGCGGCCAGAATGGTTGCGGCAGTGGGCGGCGGATGTTGTAGCCAAGAAATCGCTTACAGCGCTTCCGTTTGTGGGATTGCGCCTATTTGGAGAAAAATTGGGTTCTGGAAGTAGTTTCTTCTGGTTACAAACTGGAATTCGAGTCCCAGCCTCCTCCCAGATTTTTCATGTCCCGGATGCCGTCAGATCCGGCAATTGCGCAGGGACTGCGGGCAGCAGTAGCGAATCTGTTAAACATGGCTGTCATCTGCCTAGTGCCTCCGGCGGAAAGGGGTTTGGGGTTTTACTCCAACCTATTCACGGTACCCAAGAAGGACGGCTCTGTTTGGCCTATCCTAGACCTAAGGAGACTCAATCAATTTATCAGTTTCTGAAGATTCCGCATGGAGTCTCTGCGATCAACGATCGATGCTCTCCGTCAGGGGGACTTCATGACATCCATAGACATCAAGGATGCTTATTTGCACATTCCTATTTTCCGGGTCACCAGAGATTTCTCAGGTTCTCGATAGAAGACCAGCATTATCAATTTGTGGCCCTGCCATTCAGCCTTGCCTCGGCCCCAAGAGTCTTTACCAAGATGCTGGCAGGAGTGATGGCTATATTCAGGGTCCAGGGCATCCGCATTGGGCCTTTTCTGGACGATCTTCTTATCGCGGCCTCCTCCCTCGAACAATCAGAGTTGGACACCAGGATGGTGGTCTCTACGCTAGAGAGGTTCGGATGGGTAAAAAGTTACCCCAAATCCTCTCTCTGTCCATCCAGGGAAATTCCCTTCCTGGGCCTGATTCTGGAATGGTTCTGATTCAGGACTTGATTCGTCTATTCTTGTCCAACCCTCGTCAGTCTATCTGTCTAGGGATGAGACTAGTGGGATTGATGGTAGCTGCATTCGAGGCAGTCCCGTTTGCCCAGTTTCACATAAGGACGCTCCAGCTCTTCCTCTTGGCAAAGTGGGACAGGTGCCCACTATCATTAAATCAGACTTGTCTGTTGTCTCCCCACGTTTTGCAGTCCCTTCAGTGGTGGTTAATATCGCACAACCTCCAGAAGGGCAAGTCATTTCTGACTCCGCGTTGGGAACTGGTTACCACGGATACCAGCCTGGTAGGCTGGGGGGGCTTCTGGAAGAAGCATCAGTTCCAAGGATTGTGGGGGCCTCAGGAGGCTCATTCTCCAATCTATGTATTAGAGCTTCGGGCCATACGACTTGTTCTACTTCGACTGACCCATTTCTTACAGGGTCTGCCAGTTCAGATTCGGTCAGACAGCCGAACAGCTGTTGCATACATCAATCACCAGGGAGGGACTCGCAGTTGGGGTGCCCTCCGGGAAGTGTCTCTGATCCTTCAGTGGCAGAGATCAATGTTTCCTGCATATCAGCAGTTTACATTCCGGGGATAGAGAATTTGGAGGCGGACTCCCTGAGCAGGGGATGTTCTTGCTAGGGAGAATGGTCTCTCAATCCAAGGGTCACAGGTGGGGGACTCCACGGTTGGGCCTGTTGACTTCTCGTCACAATCACAAGCTGCCAGCTTTTGTGTCTCTGCAGTGGCAGCGGATGCCAGGTCTCTGGCCTGGAAGGATCTGGGGTTCCTATATCTGTCCCCCATTCTCCATGATCGGCGAAGATGGTGCGCAAGTTAGCACTGGAGGAGGCGCCAGCAATTCTGGTGGCGCCAAGGTGGCCAAGACGTCTGTGGTACACAGACGTCGCAAGGCTGGCAGTGGATCGGTTCCATCTGCCTCTTCTTCCAGATCTCATCGCTCAGGGACAACTTTGTTACCCCAATTTACAAACGACGGCTTTGACGGCATGGCTGCTGAAGTCTCCATCTTGAAAGAAGAAGGTCTTTCTGATGTGGTTATTCAGACTCTTATTAGAGCTAGGTAGAAGTCTTCCTTTGTCATTTATTACAGGACTTGGACGTCCTATATTGATTGGTGTGAATCCAGGGCTTTGCCCTGTAGAGTATTTTCTATTCCTAGAATTCTGGAATATCTGCAACGAGGTCTGGATATGGGATTACAGATTAGTACTTTGAAAGGGCAAGTCTCTGCCTTGGCTATTTTCTTTCAAAGATCGTTCGCTCTTCATCCTTTGGTTAAGACCTTTTTCCAAGGTGTCGTGCATGTGCGGCCTCCCAGAATTCCTATACTTCCTGTTTGGGACCTTAACCTAGTGCTTTCAGCTATGCAGGCCGCTCCCTTTGAGCCTTTGCAGGATATTCCTCTCCCTATTCTTACTCAGAAGGTTGCCTTTTTGGTTGCTATTACTTCTG
This sequence comes from Gastrophryne carolinensis, assembly GCA_027917425.1. Lineage (NCBI taxonomy): Eukaryota > Metazoa > Chordata > Amphibia > Anura > Microhylidae > Gastrophryne > Gastrophryne carolinensis. The sequence continues at coordinate 440,806,641 of CM051234.1, forward strand.
TCCGCCAAGTTTCTGAACTGGCGGCTTTGTCTATTCTAGCCCCTTATTTTGAGAGGCATCAAGATAAGGTTGTTTTCTGTTTTAAACCGGATTTCCTTCCTAAGGTGGTGTCTGCTTTCCACCTAAATCAGGATATAGTTCTTCCTTCCTTGTGTCCTAAACCTGGTAACGACAAGGAAAGGGTCTTACATTCTTTGGATGTAGTTAAGTTGGTTGTGTTAAGTATTATTTAGTTACTACCTCGGCCTTCCGCAAGACGGATGCCTTTTTTGTTGTGCCTTCTGGGCCCAAGAAGGGTTTTGCTCCTGCCAAATCTTCCCTTAGTAGGTGGATACGTCAGGCCATCATTTGGGCCTATATGGCTAAGGGGAAGGTTCCCCCTTTTCGTGTCACCGCTCATTCTACTTGTGCTATTGGAGCTTCTTGGACTTTTCAGTGGTAATTGATGGTATGGTATTTTTCAGCACCAGGCTTCTGTTGAACAAGTTTGTAAGGCTGCAACTTGGTCTTCTGTGCATACTTTTTCTAAGTTTTACAAGGTTGATGTGCGGGCCTCAGCGGATGCTGCTTTTGGCCGCAAAATTCTGCAAGCTGCAGTAATTTAAGTTATGCATTATTCCTTGGGGATTCCCACCCATTATAGACACTGCTATTGGATGTCCCAAGTGTCATGGATCTTTGGAAGTGGGGTGTGTGACATACTAGGAATAATACCATTTTGTGAGTACTCACCTGTAAAATGGTTATTACGAGTATGTCACACACCCCACTTCCCCCGCCCTTTCTGTTCTAGGGATCCTTTATATGGTGATTATTATTGAATATAATTGGCTCTTCCTGGTTCTCACTGCTTTTTAATAAGACTGAGGAATAGTGGGAGGAACCCGGTACTTATGGACCAGGAGGGGCTCCTTTTTCCATGTCATCTCTGCAAGATCGCCCTCTACAGGCCGGTTTCCCAAGTGTCATGGATCTTTGGAAGTGGGGTGTGTGACATACTCGTAATAACCATTTTACAGGTGAGTACACACAAAATGGTATTTTACTGCGCTGTCATTGGCGCTGGGGGGGTCACGTGGAGCTCGATTCGCGCTCTTTGGGGGGGGTCCTCCGGGTGACGCTTTTTGCGTCATACCTCTGCGGCCCTCCCCTCAAGGTCCTTGCTGGCGCCATTTTGGTTGGAGTTTGTCTTCTCCTGACCTGCGGTACTTCGGCGCGCTGCTGGCCTGCCTGGATGTGCGATCGGCTTCTTAGTCCGTGAGTCCCCTTCGGGGTTGTATTGTGCTCTTGTCACCACATTAGGGGACTGTTATGTGTGGTTTTCTTATGTCTTTCAGGCGGGATAAACGTGACTGTGGTTTCTCCCTTCTCCCACCTTCCCTAGCGGGTTTTTGGGGCATCCCGGGTGGCTCTTGTTAGCCTTAACCCTATACTGGCCAGTGTGTCCGCTCTAATCACCATATGTAGGCTTCCGGGGATAATGTGCTTGGGGGTTCCTTCGGGACAAGCCCAGCTGTGTGCCGCGTGTGGGGTATCCCCTGTGAGTGACGGTGTCAGGGTATGTGTGCCCTGCATCCAGAAGGTACTTGCTCTGCAGTCTGGGTTACATCCCCCCCCCCCCCCCCCCCCGGCGCCTGCATTTGACCCCTAGTGAGGGACATGCTATTGGGGAATCACATTATGACTTGGCCTTGCGGGTGGCCAGCCTGGAAAGGCATATGGCTGGGCCAGTCCTTTGTAAGGCTTCTGCCAAGAAGCGGCATTTAACTCCCACTGTTTCCCTTTTTCCTGAGGAGGATGAGGGACAGTTTTCTTTCCCTGGCCTGTACCCCCTAGAAGAGGAGGAGCTTTTCTCTGATTCTGATTCCTCTGAGGAGCAGCAGGAGGTTTATGGTGGTACTGGGTCTCCTTTTGGAAAAGACCCATGGTCTCCTGAGGATACTGACAGGCTGTTGGCTCACATTTTTGAAGTACTGTGTATTATACCTCCTGTCCCGGCTAAAAGGCAGCAGGGTGAGCTTGTTCAGACTGTTAAACAACGCTTGGAGTTCCCTGAGCAGATCCACTTCAGTAATTTGGTGCTCAAGGAGTGGGAACGTCCTAGCAGATTTAGGCACCGCGGGCAGAGTTGGGACAGGAGGTATCCATTTCCTGCTGATGTGGTTAGGCGCTGGTCGTGTCCCCCCGAGGTGGATGCTCCCGTGCTTGGGTTGTCCAATACCTCGGTCATGCATTCCCCTGACACTTCTACTCTGAGGGATTGTGAGGACCGGTGTGTTGATCAGCTGGCCTGTCACGCATTTACTTGTGCGGGGACTGCGCTGCGCCCTTTGTGCACTTCTGCCATCACGGCTTTTGCTATTAAAGGGCTACTCAAGTGCCTTCTGGATAATGCCTCGGATGCCAATAGGGGGGAGGAGTATAGATCCCTCCTGCTTTGCTATGAATTTGTGGCATTTATTCTTTCTGCTATGGATGATGCGGTCAGGATGTGTGGTAAGACTCTGCCCTTTAGGTGGCTTCCCCTTTACTGGGCTACGGCTTTTTGGGGAGCGTCTGGATCTGTCGTCTGGATTTGTTTGCCAAGGATGGTAGGCAGTCTCAACGCAGGAGGCAGCTGCGGCCCTTTTGGGGGGCTGGTTCTTCCCTCCCCTCCTTCCGTGCTCCCAGGTCCAGTTGGGGTGCACCATTTGCGGGGGCACGTAGAGACCCTTGGGGCCGGGGTACAGACGCCCCGGTCTCTCATGGGGTCCCAGGTCCAAATCTTCCCCCAAGCCCCCTCAGGCATGAGGAGGCGCCCTCACCCATTGGGGTGGGGGGCGGTTGCGGCTCTTAGCTCACGTTTGGAGACTGCGCGTCTCAGACCGGTGGATTCAGGAGGTGGTGTCCTCCGGGTACAAGATAGAATTTGCAGCTTGGCCGCCCCCAAGATTCATCAGATCCCGGATGGTTCAAAGCCCCCTGTCAGCTCAGGGCTTGAGTCTTGCGGTCCAAAGCCTTTTGGATTTGGGTGTCATCTGTCCTGTGCCTTTCCAGGAAAGGGGCAGAGGCTTCTACTTCAATCTGTTCACGGTTCCTAAAAAGTATGGGTCCCTGAGGCCCATCCTGGATTTGAAGTGCCTCAACAAAATTGTCAGGTTCAAGCATTTTCGCATGGAGACTCTGCGCTCGGCGGTCAGTACCTTGCGCCCGGGCGATTTCATGACTTCTGTGGACATCAAAGATGCTTACCTTCATGTTCCTATCTTTCCAGGTCATCAGAGATTTCTCAGGTTCGCTCTGGATGATCAGCATTACCAATTTGTGGCCTTACCGTTTCTTACCTCAGCCCCTCCGGTCTTCACCAAGGTGCTGGCGGGGGTGATGGCTCTGTTGAGATCTCAGGGCATTCGCATCCTTCCTTATCTGGATGACATTCTGCGTCTCAGTCCTTCCATCAAGCCGAGCTGGATACCCAGATGGTGGTCTCCACACTCAAGTCCTTCGGTTGGGTGATCAGCTATCCCAAGTCTTCTCTGTCTCCGTCCTTGGTGAGGTCCTTTCTGGGCATGACTCTGGATACATCTCAGGTCAAGGTATTCTAAGTATGTCACACACCCCGCTTCAAGATATCCATAACATGTGGGTAGTACCGACCTGAAGAGGGCGTTCTGCAGAGATGATAGTAAAAAGAAAGCCCCTCCCTGATCCATAAATACCTGGGACCTCCCACTCATTACCCAGTTTTCCATCTCTGCAGACGGCGAGCAAGTCAGAAGATGATGTCTCCTCCTTGCACGGGGGATTGCAGGTAGCCGGGACAACTCCCGGCCAGTTGTTTTTCTATTTCCGTTCGGACCCTTTTTTCCTTATTTAATCCTTGTTATATGACATGCCTCCCAGTCCTGGCTGCTGGTCCGGGCGAGGGTAATTCAGCACATCAGGTGCTCAGGAGCTAGGCTCCGCCGTGAGACCCTATATAAGAGGGTAGGCGGTAACACCGGGTTGGTGACCCCGGTTTGGGATGCCCTGTCCACCGACGGTATGGCCTGATTGGCTCCCTTCCACCTTTACTAAATTGGGTTGGGCCCCCCCCCCTTGTTTTAGCATTGCTGTTAGGTTAGTTTTTTATTGTAGTTTTGGACCGTGTTAGGAGCGCTGCACTCACTGGGGTATACAACACGTCCTGTCTCTCTATCCTTCTACTATGCAGGCTTCTATTCGGGGTACTCCGCCAACGGAGCTCTTTGAGGTGCTGCGTGTTGATGGGGAGCGTCTGGAAGTTATCCCTCAATGGATTTGGAAAGTGTGGTGTGTTTTTTTTACTTTTTTGTATTGGCACCGCGGACGCACTATCGCCGCAGCGCCAATTTTTACCTCAGAGAGTGTTGAGGGGAGCTCTCCCCTCACACACTCTCAGTTGGGGGCGGGGCCGGGCCTTCGGCGCGAGGCCGCGGCCCGCTCCCGCTTTCATTTTTACACTTGTAGCATGGCTCGAGCGGTCGGCGGTCCCGCATGTCAGCTGCGGGCTGCTACCTCCTTTTCTTCCTTCACCGGTGGCGCGGGTCTCCGCGACACCGGTTCTCCGGCGCTTTGAAAATGGAGGGGAGCTCTCCCCTCACGCGTTGTCATTGGGGGCGGGGCCGGGCTTTCGGCGCGTCGCCGCGGCCCGCCCCCTCTGCCTCGGACACTGCTGAGGAGCTCGCTCCTCACAAGTTGCGTTAGGGAGGGGGGTGGAGCAGGTCAGTGGCGCGATCCGCGCTGGCCACGCCCCCCTTCCTGTTCCGCTCTATCCCTTCACCTCAAGATTCATGAGGACTCAGCGTCTGGATTCCTATGGCAACTGTGAGTGGCCCTGTGGGCCCCCCCTTTCTCCATGCTTTCTGAATTTTGTCCCTGCTTTATTTTTATTAGTGTATTCTGGCAGGTAGATCTTAGGGGGTTCCTCCTGGTGGACTTCATGGCGTCCATAGCCTAAGGTCCCTGGGTTTATTAATTTTCCCATACAAACCCTCCCACTTGGACATTGAAAGGGCATCCCGGGTTGCGTATTAGCGTAATTCCCTCGGTCATTACAAATAACTACAAGTTCACCGTATGGAGGCATTCCTGGATACCGGGCTCCCCTCGGGGCAATCCCGGAAGTGCATAAGTTGTGGGGTATCCCTTACCGGGGATGATGTATTTTTATGTATACCATGTGCACAGCAGACCATTACACGGCAGTCCGGACCCCAGATTTCTGGGTCAGCACCGCCGGCTCCCTCTCCTCTCCCTCCCATTTTGACTCGGGGGGGCCCCGTGTGACGTTGTCATGAGTGGGGTGTCACAGTCTGATGTGTGTGCCAGATTGGCCACTCTTGACAAATTATTTTCTATCACGATTGTCAAGAAGGCCACCGCTAAGAGAAAGCACTTGTCACCGGTCATTACGGCATTTAATTATGATGAAATGGATTGGTCATATTACTCTCCGCTGAGGAAGGAGAGTTGTTTGAGGATTCTGATACTTCAGATGATCAGCAATTTGTTGGCGTTGATTCTGAGAAGGGGGCAGGGTCTTCCTTTGATGCTCCTAGTCAAACGGATTTTGCTGAATTATTTCTAGGAATGGGTGAGGCCTGCTTGGGCCCCAGGCATTTTTCAGAGTTGGGATAAAAGATATCCTTTCCCTTTGGATACGGTTAAGCGCTGGGCGTCCCCTTCCGAGGTGGGTGCACCAATTCTGGGGTTATCCAACTCAGCTGTTTTAAATAACCCTAATCGCTCCTCCCTTAAAGGTGGCGAGGATTAACGCATTGACCAGATGGCTTGTCATGGTTTTGCCAGTATTGGGGCAGACATACGGCCTGTTTGGACCTCATCGCTGTTGGTGGTGGCTACCAGGTCGGTGGTCAGGGACTTGTTGTCTTCTTCAGGTCTGGCTCCGGACAGTGACGAATTTCTTGGACTTAAACGATGTGTGTTGTTTTTTGTCCTTCATGTTAGCCGCTTTGGATGATTCCTGGATGCTGTGTAGCAGAGCTTCTGCTCTGCTGGTGACTATCAGGCGTTCAGTTTGGTTGCGCCAGTGGGCGGCTGATTTTGGGTCAAAGAAGTCGCTCACGTCTCTTCCCTTCGTGGGGTTTTTTTTTTTTTTTTTTAGAAAAATTGGACTCCTAGGGAGCCCTTTGTTCCAGTTTGGGATTTGAACCAGGTTCTTTCTGCTTTTCAGGGTCCTCCGTTTGAGCCCTTGAATGAGGTTGGTTTGTCTTTACTTACTCAAAGGGTGGCCTTTTTGGTAGCTATCACTTCTGTTAGGCGTGTTTCTGAGTTGGCAGCTTTGTCCATTAAAGCTCGATACTTCAAAAGGCATCGGGACTAGGTGGTCCTTCGTTTCTAGACGGATTTTCTTCCTAAGGTGGTCTCTGCCTTTCATCTGAATCAGGACATTGTTCTGCCTTCTCTATGTCCTAATCCCAGCAACGACAAGGAAAGGGCGCTGCATTCCTTGGATGTAGTTCGTGTTGTGAAATATTGTCTGGTGGTTACGTCTTCCTTTCGTAAGACTGATGCCTTTTTTTGTGGTGCCCTTTGGGCCTAGGACAGGTTTGGCTCCTGCCAAATCTTCCATTAGTAAATGGATTCGTCAGGCCATCATTGGGGCCTATTCTGTTAAGGGGAGGAGTCCCCCTTTTCGTGTCACTGCTCATTCTACTCGTGCGGTTGGGGCGTCCTGAGCTTTCCAGCACCAGGCCTCTGTTGAGCAAGTTTGTAAGGTCGCTACTTGGTCCTCTGTTCACACTTTTCCAAGTTTTACAAGGTTGATGTTCGGGCCTCAGCGGATGCTGTTTTTGGCCGCAAAGTTCTGCAAGCTGTTGTGGTTTAAGTTGTACCTTGTTGCCTTGTTTTGGATCCCCGCCCTTTTATGGACACTGCTATTGGATGTCCCACATGTTATGGATATCTTGAAGCGGGGTGTGTGACATACTTAGAATAATACAATTTTGTGAAATACTCACCTGTAAAATGGGTATTATAAGTATGTCACACACCCCGCTTCACCCGCCCTTCTTGCATTCTGGATCCTTTATATTGTGAACTTTGCGTGGCTTTGGTTTATATTTGCCTCTTCCTGGTCCCTTACCTTACTGCTTCTGTATACTGGGTAATGAGTGGGAGGTCCCAGGTATTTATGGATCAGGGAGGGGCTTTCTTTTTACTATAATCTCTGCAGAACGCCCTCTTCAGGTCGGTACTACCCACATGTTATGGATATCTTGAAGCGGGGTGTGTGACATACTTATAATACCCATTTTACAGGTGAGTATTTCACAAAATGGTATTTTTTCTGCCTCAGCAGAAGGTGGAGAGCCTGCAGACGCTGACACGGTCTCTACTTTCTTGCCCTCACCGCTCCATTCGGCAGGGGATGCAGCTGGTGGGTCTGATGGTGTCATGCTTCGAGGCGGTTCCCTATGCTCAGTTTCACATGAGAACTCTTCAGTTGCACCTCTTGTCAGTTTGGGATTGGGACCCTGTGTCCCTGGATCAGATATTTGTTCTGTCCCCTCTGGTCAACCAGTCAGTCCCTCTCGTGGTGGCTGGACTCAAGGAATCTCCTACTGGGCAGGACCTTTCTGCCCCCGTGCTGGGAGACTGTCACCACAGATGCCAGTCTGACAGGTTGGGGGGGTTTTTGGAAGTCTCTGAAATTCCAGGGTCAATGGGGCCCTCAGGAGTCCCATGCTCCCATCAACATTCTGGAACTGCCGGCGATAAGGTTGATTCTTTTCCAGTTGACTCCGCACCTTCTGGGGCCGGTCTGTTCAGACCCGCTCGGACAACCGGACAGCGGTTGCCTATATCAATCATCAGGGAGGGACTCAAGTGTGCCCTCAAGGAAGTGTCTCTGATATTGTCCTGGGCGGAGGAGAATGTTCCCTGCATATCGGCAGTTTACTTCCCGGGAGTGGAGGCAGACTCTATGAGCAGGGGGATGTCTCGGCTGGGGGAGTGGTCCCTCAGCGACGGGGTGTTTCACTCTCTGTGCCACCGCTGGGGTCTGCCGGATGTGGACCTGTTTGCTTCACGTCACAATCACAAACTTCCATTCTTTGTCTCTCTGTCTCAGGATCCTCTGGCCTTTGCCAGGGATGCGCTGGCAATGCTTTGGAAGGGGTTTCGGCTCCTCTATGTGTTCCCTCCGTTTCCTCTGCTGGGCAGGGTGCTGCGCAAGTTAGCCCAGGAAGGGGTGCCAGCCATTCTGGTGGCCCCCTGTTGGCCAAGAAGGGTATGGTTCGCAGACATCGTGCAGCTGGCAGTAGATCAGTACGTCCTGCCCAAGGATCCAGACCTGCTCACCCATGGGCAGCTGTGCCATCCCAATTTACAAACGCTGGCTTTGACGGCTTGGCTGCTGAAACCTCCATCTTGATGGAAAAGGGGTTGCCTGCCTCTGTTGTTGATACCATGATAAGGGCTAGGAAGCAGTCCTCATCCTTTATCTACCACAGGGTCTGGCATGCTTACATTTCCTGTTGTGATTTCAGATCTCTTCCCTGTCGGGTGTTTTCTATTCCCAGGATTCTGGAGTTCTTGCAACATGATTTGGATTTGGGCCTTCAACTTAGTACTCTCAAGGGTCATGTTTCAGCTCTGGCAATTTTTTTCCAAGGGGGTTTCTCACGTGCGTCCGCCATGTAAGCCTATGTTACCAGTTTGGGATTTGAATCTGGTGTTATCTGCTCTGCAGGGTCGTCCCTTTCAGCCTCTCCGTGAGGCCGCTTTGCCCATTTTGACTCTTAAGGTAGCCTTTTTGGTGGCTATCACTTATGTTAGGCGTGTTTCTGAGTTGGCGGCACTTTCCATCCATTTGATCGACACCAGGACAAGGTGGTGTTTCGGTTTAAGCCTGATTTCTTGCCTAAGGTTGTGTCTGCTTTTCATCTCAATCAGGACATTGTTTTGCCTTCCTTGTGTCCTAATCCTGCTAATTCCAAGGAGAGGACTCTGCATTCTTTAGATGTGGTCAGGGTTCTGAAGTTTTACTTGGTCGCTACTGAATCTTTTAGGAAGACTGATGCTCTTTTTGTTCTGGCCCTAGGAAGGGTTTGCCTCCGGCTAAGTCCACTATTAGCAAGTGGATCCGTCAGGCGGTGGTGCAAGCCTATTCTGCTAAGGGGAAGGAGCCTCCCTTCCGCCGTACTGCTCACTCCACACGACTAGCTATGGAGTGGCCTCCACCCACTCCCAAATCCTAACCCCACAGAGACTGACTCTTGCACTCAAAAATTCATAATCTGATCATTTTTATTGTACATACACTTAAAAACATTTGTTAAAACCAAAATTACTGTGCCACAAAAAAATGCGCCACCAGGGGGAGCTCACACTCAAATTATATGGCTATCCAATAAATAAAATTATTCTACCATCTAACTATACTAAATTTATTGTGAACGTATATTAATAATAATAATCCATAAAGTGTCAGTGCCTATTAAAGTGCATTCATCTCAAATAAACAGCACCATTAACATGAATAGTGCAAAGCAAGAAAACCTATAGTCGAGGGTAAAGTGCAGCAGTGCAAAAACATTACAAGTAAAATAGTGCTTACATGTAGATAGCAGAGTGGCCCCCCCTGGGGTGCGACCAACGCGTTTCGAGCCTCAGCAGGCTCTTGCTCACAGCCAGTATGAGACGGTGTCTTGCATGGAGTGCATGCAAGTGCATGCATGGAGTGCCTGGACTCCATGCAAGACACCCCCTCAGGCATGAAGGGGCGCCCTCACCCATCCGGGTGGGGGGATGGCTTCAGCACTGCAGACGTCTGGAGGCTTCATGTCTCAGACCGGTGGGTTCAGGAGGTAGTGTCCTCCGGTTACAAGATAGTTTTTTTTCAGATCCCGGATTTCTCAGGACCCTGTGTCGGCTCAGGCTCTAGTGCAGGCGGTGCAAAGCCTTCTGGAGCTGGGGGTCATCTGCCAGGTCCCTTTACAAGAAGTAACAGTCAGGCCCATCCTGGACTTGAAGATCCTCAACAAATTTGTCAGGTGCAGGCGCTTTTGCATGGAAACTTTGCGCTCTGCCATCAGTTCCCTGCATCCAGGGGACTTCATGACGTCTGTGTATTCCTGTGTTCCCAGGTCATCAAAGGTTCCTCAGGTTCGCTCTGGAGGATCAGCACTACCAATTTGTGGCATTGCCCTTTGGTCTCACTTCAGCTCCCAGAAGAGTATTCACCAAGGTGCTGGCGGGAGTGATGTCTCTGCTCAGGTCTCAGGCCATTCGCGTGCTGCCCTACCTGGACTACATTCTCATCACTTCCCAGTCTCTACATCAGGCAGAGTTGGATACTCAGCTGGTAGTGTCCACTCTGGAGTCATTTGGCTGGGTGATCAACCATCCCAAGTCTTCTGTCTCCCTCCTTGGTGACTCCCTTCCTGGGAATGAAAAAGAAGCTGGACAGTCTGATTACGCAGGTTCAGTTTCTGCTATCTTGCCATCATCCCTCCATCAGGTAGGGAATGCAGCTGGTGGGCCTGATGGTGGCGCGCTTCGAGGCGGTCCCTTATGCGCAGTTCCACTTGAGGCCTCTGCAACTCCACCTCTTGTCAGTATGGGACAAGGATCCTGCGTCCCTGGACCAGGTCCTTGTGCTTTCCGCCCTGGTCAGGCGGTCCCTCTCGTTGTGGCTGGACTCTAGGAACCTGTTGGGGGGGCAGATCCTTTCTGGCCCCCTCCTGGGAGACGTCACCACAGATGCCAGTCTGACAGGCTGGAGGGGGGGTTTCTGGAAGTCCCTGCAGTTCCAAGGGAGGTGGGGTCCTCCAGGAGGCCCACACACCTATCAACATTCTGAAACTGCGGGCGATCAGGTTGGTTCTGACTCAGTTGACTCATCACCTTCGGGGCCTGCCAGTTCAGGTACGCTCGGACAACCAGATGACAGTTGCCTACATCAATCATCAGGGAGGGACCCGGAGCAAGAGGGCCCTCCAGGAAGTGTCCCTGATCCTGGCCTGGGCGGAGGCCAATGTTCCCTGCATATCAGCTGTGTACATCCCGGGGGTGGAGAATCTGCAAGCAGACTCTGAGCAGGGGGACCTCTCGCCTGGGAGAATGGTCCCTCTGCAACAGGGTGTCTCAATCTCTGTGTCTCCGTTGGGGCCAACCAGATGTGGATCTGTTTGCGCCCCGTCACAATCACACGCTCCCGGCCTTAGTCTCCCTGTCCCTGCCTTGGCCACGGATGCTCTAGCAATGTCATGGCAGGACTTTCAGCTCCTGTATGTCTTTCCTCCATTCCCCCTGTTGGGCAGGGTTCTGCACAAGATTGCTCTGGAAGGGGTGCCAGCAATACTGGTGGCCCCCAGGTGGCCAAGAAGAGTGTGGTTTGCAGACGTGGTGCAGCTGGCAGTAGATCAGTACGCTCTGCCCAGGGTGCCAGACCTGCTCACTCAGGGTCACTTACGCCATCCCAATTTACAAACTCTGGCTTTGACGGCCTGGCTGCTGAAACCTCCATCTTGATGGAGAAGGGGCTGACTGCCTCTGTTGCTACCATGATAAAGGCTAGAAAGAAGTCTTCTTCTTCCATTTACTATAGGGTTTGGCGTGCCTACATTGACTGGTGTGAGTCTAAGTCTCTTCCCTGTCGTGTGTTCTCTATTCCCAGGATCCTGGAGTTCCTGCAGCGTGGGTTGGAGATGGGGCTCCAACTCAGTACTCTGAAGGGTCATGTTTCTGCCCTGGCTGTTTTCTTCCAGAAGTCCTTTGCCCAGCACTCTCTGATCAGGACTTTTTTCCAGGGGGTTACTCATGTGTGTCCCCCACGTAAGCCCATGTTGCCTGTTTGGGATTTGAACTTGGTCTTGTCTGCCTTGCAGGGTGCTCCCTTTGAACCTGTGCAGGATGCTGCCCTGGCCATTCTTACTCTCAAGGTTGTCTTTTTGGTGGCTATCACCTCTGTTAGGCGTGTTTCTGAGCTGGTGGCGCTTTCCATCCAGCCCCCCTACTTTGAGAGACACCAGGACAAGGTGGTGTTTCGCTTCAAGCCAGACCTTCTGCCTAAGGTAGTGTTTGCCTTTCATTTGAATCAAGACATTGTTCTTCCTTCCTTGTACCCTAATCCTAGTAATGCTAAGGAGAGGATCTTGCATTCTTTGGATGTGGTTAGGTGTCTGAAGTACTATCTGGTGGCTACTGAACCTTTCAGAAAACCTGATGCTCTTTTTGTAGTCCCGTCCTAGGAAGGGTTTGGCACCTGCCAAGTCTACTATCAGCAAATGGATCCGTCAGGCTTTGATTCAAGCCTATTCTGCTAAGGTAAAGAATCCTCCCTTCCGCCTTACTGCTCATTCTACTCGTGCTATTGGTGCCTCTTGGGCTTTTCAGCACCAGGCTTCTGTTGAACAAGTTTGCAAGGCCGCTACTTGGTCTTCTGTTCATACCTTTTCAAAGTTTTACAAGTTGATGTTAGGGCCTCAGCTGATGCTGCTTTTGGCCGTAAGGTTCTGCAGGCGCCAGTGGTATGACCTGTCTGCTGTTACCTTTGGGGATCCCACCCTACTTTATGGACACTGCTATTGGATGTCCCAAGTGTAAGTAATCTAATCTGGAGCAGGACGTACTGTATACTAAGAATAATACAATTCTGTGATTACTCACCTGTAGAATTGGTATTATGAGTATACAGTACGTCCTGCTCCACCCCACACTTGGTTTTGCATTATCCTGGATCCCCTGTGTGGTGATTATCATTGTTTTAGTTACCAGTTTGGTTCTGTTTAATTCTCCCGGCTTCTCGTTAACTGCTTTTCAATGCTAAGGATTTCATGGGAGGTATTTGAGGGGCCGGGAGGAGCCTGTTTTCAATGTCTCTGCAGTCCAGCGCCATCTGGCGGAGTAATACCCAAGTGTAAGTAATCTAATCTGGAGCAGGACGTACTGTATACTCATAATACCAATTCTACAGGTGAGTATTCACCCAACACGGGGGGACATCCCATGCGATGTGCTGATGAATGAAGGAAGCAGCCCTGACAGCCAACACATGGCAAGCAGGAAATAGGCTAATTTTAACCCTTTGTTTGGAATGTCCCTTTAAGGTCTTAAGCATTTTAGGTTTGTGTTCTCTAACAATATGTTCTTATTCATATAATAACAGCAACCACACACGTTCTAATTGTATTTGTTTCTCCCTAGTTCTTGATGTAAGCATGCTTCCCTCCCAAGATGTAGTAAGGACACTGCTATCACTTCAGCCCTTTCTGCAGGATGCTATCCAAAAGAAGAGGACAGGAAGGACCTGGGAAAATATCCAACATGTTCAGGGCCCCCTCACATGGCAGCAGTTTCACAAAATGGCTGGACGTGGATCCTATGGTATGGACGGCAGATTTGTATTATATTGTACATTTAATTGGCAAACTTCTCACAGTTTAAAGTGACCAAAACCTAGGATTTTGACTATCCTGGGCGTTGGTCCTTTCCCCCTGGGCGCCCTGATCGGAGGTGCCCTGCTGTGTGAACCCCCCCAGATCACCGATGCCAACTCACCTCTTCCTGGTCTTACGGCGCATGCCTGGCACCTTGTCCAATCAGCGTGCTCTGAGCCGCTGACGTCATGTTTAAGCCTTCATCTGAGGCCAGCGGCTCAGTGTGCGCTGGTGGCCACATCCACCACTTCCCTCTAACAGGGAGCGTGCTCGCAACGGCCCTTTACAAATGCCTGGCGCAGGCACGCACCCTGCTGTAGGGATACCAGGTAAGTTACTGGAGCGACCTGAGGGGTTTCACACAGTGGGGCATCCCGATTTTGGATGCCCCGGGGGGGAGAGAATCGATCAACCCAGGAATCGTATAGATTCCCGGGCCGATCGGGGTGGGTTTTGGTCCACTTTAAGAGAACATCCATAGTTGACTGGAGGTCATCTTGCCCCAATAGCATGGGATGTCTTGCCACTCCTCACCATGCCACAGCCTAGATCCCCTTACCATGATACCACTTCCACGTTCCCTGCCACTCATGTGACCACGAGCAGCCAATCTGTTAACATTAATGTGCAAGCTTTAGTCTGTGAACTTAAATGGCTGATGGCAGTCTCATGTCCATCTGCCGTGGAATATAATGTGGATGAAATAAATATCAGGGTGTGGGTACCTGGGCTGGGAAGTGCCGGGATACCCCCATTTGTGCTATTAGCATAAGAAGACCTCCAATCAATTATGACTGGAGGTTCTCTTCAAAAATAAATGCAGAACAAAACAGAATAACACATTCTACATATGTAGCTTGTGAAATGTTATCCCTCTAAACTATAAGGTTATGGATTTTTTCCCTTTCTTTTGTCAGCCCAGGCTCCTATTGGTGACTCATGGGCTGGAATAATGGCTGCTGCCTGTGTAACCTAATCTGCAAGTGCAGAGGGGCTAAAGTGCTACTGCAGGCAATGGTAATTATTACACCATTGCCTTGGGGCAACATTTGGCACTGTCCTAAACTGTTTTTCCTGTTTTTAAATTGACTTAGAAATGGTCGAGATATCGAGGTTTATAGGTTCAGCTTTTTTTTTTTTTTGTTTGTCCTTCTGAAAAAAGTGGGCATAGCCCTTGGATCTGTGATGCTGCATAATAATCAGTTCTCTGTGCTGACAGCAATGTGATGAATCTGGAGCAGCAGCGAGGGACTAACAGTCCTGTCCCGCTCTGCTGAGCTGATTAGAGGACGGGATGAAAATGAGAAGGTCATTGACTGCACTTTTAAACCCTGATATCTCCCTGCTTTATTGCTGGGTGTATAAGTGACCCCTCTTCCCACCATCCAGCATATTTATATGGATTTTTATTTTGGGGCTATTTTTCGTGATAATGCTTCTTTAAAAGAAAAACAATATCGGACAGCGCCAAATGCAGCCCCACGCAATGGTGTAACAATGACCTTTACCTGCAGTAGCACTTGCACTAGTTTCACTCAGTGGGAGCTAAACTCACTGTCAGCAAGTTGTAAAAGTTTTTATTAAATAAAAGCAATTTCATTATTATAGCCAGCAGCGCAAAAAAGGCAACTAGACCATGCACCAGGCATAAAGTCCATGCCCAAGCTCCTCCGCACCCCCCCTTCCCCGTGCACTGGTATAGTTCACCCCAAGTAAGTAAAAAATATGACACCACACAAATATGTTTTCATATTCTTAATTTGACTAGTTACTGTTCCCCATCTTCTGTCTCATCCTCCTGTCTTCTGGGTGGTCACTGCTGCTCTTGGGGGCTCTTCGTCTGTCAACATCTGTCAGTCCTGGCTGCTGCTGCTCAATGGAGGCCAGGGGGACAAAAGGTCTGTCATCCTGGCTCCCAGCGAGTGACACTATGTGGGCCGTGGCCGAGCCGCCTTTTACAAAGAGAGGTGGATCTCCCCCCACATCGCTACATACGTCACAGGACCTGTAATGTGTATGTCACGGGGGGGGGGGGGGGGGAGGACCCACCTCTCAATACCTCACCGCTCTCCGTGGCTCATTATGGATTCCCTGGCCAGGAGCCAAGATAAAAGGAGGGGAACCTGTGTTTTCCATACCAAATACCAACGGAACGTCAATAGCAGCCTTACCTGCATAATTCTCCTTGATGCAGCGCTGGACACATGACTTGGAAAGGTATGATTAAGTTCATTGAGAATATTAAAATATAACCTGTTTTTTTTCCACTTTGCCTTTCGAAACTGCTAAGTTTCAAGCTCCATTCACATTACCTCTATCACCAATGGGCAAGGGGCATGGTAAGCCTTTGAGGGGTCATGCATTTTTTGGAGGGAATATTTTTTTTAATTTAGCCCAACTCCCCTTAATTTTAAAAAAAATTGAAAAGATGCCTTCTCCAGTACCAGTTCAAAGTTTAAAAGTTTTAAGTTTAAATCAAACACCCCTGTTATTAATTTTCAGGATCTGAAGAGTCTCCAGAGCCACTTCCTATACCCAACCTCTTGGTCGGTTATGACAAAGACTTCCTGACCATTGCTCCCTTTTCTCTCCCTTTCTGGGAACGTTTGCTTATGGAGCCCTTTGGGGGACAGCGAGATGTAGGTTACTTGGTGTTGTGTCCTGAAAGTCCAGCCCTGAAAGACGGAGCAAAAGCTTTCTTTAGTGATCTCAGTGCAGTATATGAGGTAAATACTTGCATGGCTGTCTGCATTACAGTGAATGTTCTCACATGTGTTTTGTTTGGATAGTATTTATAAGTAAATCTCTATATCTATCTATCTATCCATCTATCTATTATATTCTTAGCTTTCTCGCACTATTATCCTAGAATTTTTGCTGTCCATTATTAATGTTAAAAATTTATTATTATAAATTATTGGTAAAAAATGTATTTTAACTGATCGATTCAAACAGCTCTTTTGTTGTTTGACTCCCAGATGGACTTTTGTTGTTTGACTCCCAGACCCCCGATCAGGGTGCCTGGGGGGCAAGGACCAAAATCCAGGATAGTCAAAATCCTGGGTTTTGGTACACCTTAAACAAAGGCATCTAGATAAAATTGAGTACAAAATAAGAAAATGGATGATTTAGGAAAATTGCAACATATACACAAGTCTGCTTTTGTCCTAAAGATGTGCCGCCTGGGTCAGCACAAGCCAATCTGTAAAGTGCTGTGTGATGGCATTATGAAAGTAGGATGTTCCGGATCTGAACCCTCCAGTGAGGACACACCAACAGAGGAAATGGACAACCAAGCCCGATTGCGGATGTATGCTCAAACCTGTCAACAACATTTAGGTAAGCTCTTTATGTCATGTAGTGCTGTATACAGTTCTTGCTGCCAACATCCTTTTTCATAAACCTACCACAAAGAACTGCCTTGGCACACCCTGGTCTCAATGTCTAAGCATAGAAGATCTTTTCCCACTTTTATTTTTTTTGTTCACTGTGATGGTCTTTATTTTTATTAAGGCTTTTAATAAAACATGTTTGTGCATGTTTCTGGCAACGTGGTACATGTGGTAAGTCATAGTTAATACAGTGGAAATACATGTCTAAGTCAACCAGAGGGCAGGGTAGAGAAAACATAGACATTTTTACAAAATATCTGACCTGTGACAGTTCTAAAATAAATGATCCTTTTATGAAGTGGTCAGCTGCTGTTGCTGTGACCAGCTCCTGTGGGAGGCTCTTCCATAGACTTACAGTTCTTTTGGTAAAGGATTGTTGCCTGAAGAATTTGATTTTTATTTTTCTCCAGGTGGAGGTAGTTCCCCCTTGTCTTATGAGACATTTTACGTGGAATGGCTTTACCAATATATTCCTAGTATGTCACACCCCCCACTTCCCGGCCTGTAGAGGGCGATCTTGCAGAGATGACATGGAAAAAAGGAGCCCCTCCTGGTCCATAAGTACTGGGTTCCTCCCACTATTCCTCAGTCTTTTTGTCTTTGCAGTCGGCGAAGCATTCAGAAGATAACTCTCCTTCAAGCTGCAGGTAGCCGGGTTTGCTCCCGGCTCTTTTTTTCTCTATTTCTGTCTGAAACTCTTTAAACCTGTTTTGTTATATTGTATGCCTCCCAGCCCTGGCTGTGTGGTTCAGGCAAAGGTAGATACATACACCTTCTGGTGTATACAGGAGTATTACTCCTCCGTGAGACCTAAATGTGGGTAGGCAGTTTCCGGGTTGGTGTTCCCGGCATGGGATGCCCCTGTCCCTTTATAATCCCCTTGTGCCTTATGGGTGCCTTTCTATCCTCTCCCCTTAGTTCTCCTTTAACCCTGCTGGGTAAAAAGGAGGGGGGAAGGGGGGCGTTATCTGGGCTTATTTGTCACCATGCACACACAAAAAAAAAAAAGATATATAAAATAAGTCTTTATTTCTTATTTTTATTATGTATGTTTTACTATACTATTTAATAGGAAATGTTTTATTTAGTTTTTCCTATATCTGTCTAGGCAGCATTTTTTGCTTACCTATTAAAGCTCTCTGGCTTTAATTTTTTTTAAGTTTTCTGGCTGTGTTCAGATTTGAATTTTCCCTCCATTTTTGGCCATGTGATACTGGAAGTGGGCGGGGCTTAGGAAGTCAAACAGAGCACACCAGGTGCTCGCTGAATAAAAGCATGCCTGTTTCCTGCTTCCCTGTGGCCTTACCTCATGATGTGAGCTTATTGCATGGGCTGTGAGTACCCTTCAGTTTGGCTGAAGGGAGTTTTTTTTCTGTCATTTATTTATATTGTGTGCATTTGGTGACTGTTTTTTTATTTTCTTTGTAGGTAGAAACTCCTTATTTAAGAAGGGGTTCTCCTTTTAAAAAAAAAAAAAAAAAAAGCCCTTAAGCCTTATTTGGGGGTCCATTTGTGTTTCAATCCTCCCACTTGGGACTATTTAAAGGGGCATCCCGGGTAGCAATTGCGTAAATCCCATATATACTTGGCGACTATAATCAATTATAGTATATTACTAAACACCATATGGAGGCATCCCAGGATAACGGACATGCAATTCCCTCTGCACAGACTCGGCAATGTTTTGGATGTGGGGCATCCCTTGTTGGGGATAACGCAATTCTTTGCGTCCTTTGTGCACAATTAACTATTATGCAGCAAACTGAGGCCCAGGCTTCAGGGCCTGCGGCTAATGCCTCATCTCCTACTCCGCCATGTCTTGTCGTAACCCCAATGATATTGTCATGGGTGGTGAGTCGCATGCTGATTTATGTGCCAGATTGGCTCATCTTGAAAGATTAATGTCTACCTCTGTGCCTAAGAAGGCCTCAGCTAAAAGAAAGCACTTGACTCATGCCGCTCCGGCAAGTGAGTCAGACAATTGTGAATTGCTTGATTGGTCTGATCCTTCTCGGTTAGGAGAAGGAGAATTATGAGGAATCAGATGTTTCTGATGAACAGCAATTTGTTGGTACTGAGATTGAGCAGGGTGAAGCAAGTGTTGTGGATACCCCAAAAGCTCTTGCTCAGTTATTTGAGGTTTTGGTTATTACTCCTCCTGAAGTAAAAAGGGGAATTCTTTGGAGTCTCTAAACCTCGTTTAGAATTTCCAAATCAAAAGCATTTTGATGAAATTATTCTTAAAGAATGGGAGAAGCCGGCGCGGCTTCCTGGCATTCCCTTGGGCTGGGACAAGAAATATCCCTTCCCAGCTGATACTGTTAAGCGTTGGTCATCACCACCTGTGCCCACCGCTCTGGGCATGTGTACACTCACTGCACGCTACGCTAGAGAGGTTCGGATGGGTAATAAGTTACCCCAAATCCTCTCTCTGTCAGTCCACGGAAATTCCCTTCCTGGGCCTGATTCTGTAATGGTTCTGATTCAGGACTTGATTCGTCTATTCTTGTCCAACCCTCGTCAGTCTATCTGTCTAGGGATGAGACTAGTGGGATTGATGGTAGCTGCATTCGAGGCAGTCCCGTTTGCCCAGTTTCACATAAGGGCGCTTCAGCTCTTCCTCTTGGCAAAGTGGGACAGGTGCCCACTATCATTGAATCAGACTTGTCTATTGTCTCCCCACTTTTTGCAAACCCTTCAGTGGTGGTTAATATTGCACAACCTCCAGAAGGACAAGTCATTTCTGACTCCACGTTGGGAACTGGTTACCACGGATACCAGCTTGGTGGGCTGGGGGGGGGGGCTTCTGGAAGAAGCATCAGTTCCAAGGATTGTGGAGGCCTCAAGAGGCTCATTCTCCAATCAATGTATTAGAGCTTCGGGCCATACGTCTTGTTCTACTTCGACTGACCCATTTCTTACAGGGTCTGCCAGTTCAGATTTGGTCAGACAACCGAACAGCTGTTGCATACATCAATCACCAGGGAGGGACTCGCAGTTGGGGTGCCCTCCGGGAAGTGTCTCTGATCCTTCAGTGGGCAGAGATCAATGTTCCCTGCATATCAGCAGTTTACATTCCGGGGGTAGAGAATGTGGAGGCAGACTCCCTGAGCAGGGGATGTTCTCACCAGCGAGAATGGTCTCTCAATCCAAGGGTCTTTCAGTTCCTCTGTCACAAGTGGGGGACTCCACGGTTGGACCTGTTTGCTTCTCGTCACAATCACAAGCTGCCAGCTTTTGTGTTTCTATCCCAGGATCCTCTGGCAGTGGCAGCGGATGCCATGTCTCTAGCCTGGAAGGATCTGGGGTTCCTATATCTGTTTCCCCCATTCTCCATGATCAGCAAGGTGGTGCGCAAGCTAGCTGGAGGAGGTGCCAGCAATTCTGGTGGCGCCCAGGTGGCCAAGACGTCTGTGGTACGCAGACGTCGTAAGGCTGGCAGTGGATCGTGTCCATCTGCCTCTTCTTCCAGATCTCATCACTCAGGGTCAACTTTGTTACCCCAATTTACAAACGCTGGCTTTGACGGCATGGCTGCTGAAGTCTCCATCTTGAAAGAAGAAGGTCTTTCTGATGTGGTTATTCAGACTCTTATTAGAGCTAGGAAGAAGTCTTCCTCTGTCATTTATTACAGGACTTGGAGGTCCTATATTGATTGGTGTGAATCCAGGGCTTTGCCCTGTAGAGTATTTTCTATTCCTAGAATTCTGGAATATCTGCAACGAGGTCTGGATATGGGATTACAGATTAGTACTTTGAAAGGGCAAGTCTCTGCCTTGGCAATTTTCTTTCAAAGATCGTTTGCTCTTCATCCTTTGGTTAAGACCTTTTTCCAAGGAGTCGCGCATGTGCAGCCTCCCAGAAAGCCTTTACTTCCTGTTTGGGATCTTAATTTGGTGCTTTCAGCTATGCAAGCTGCTCCCTTTGAGCCATTGCAGGATATTCCTCTTCCTATTCTTACTCAGAAGGTTGCCTTTTTGGTTGCTATTACTTCTGTCCGCCGAGTTTCTGAACTGGCGGCTTTGTCTATTCAAGCCCCTTATTTTGAGAGGCATCAAGATAATGTTGTTTTCCGTTTTAAACCGGATTTCCTTCCTAGGGTGGTGTCTGCTTTCCACCTAAATCAGGATATATTCTTCCTTCCTTGTGTCCTAAACCTAGTAATGACAAGGAAAGGGTCTTACATTCTTTGGATGTAGTTAAGTTGGTTGTGTTAAGTATTATTTAGTTACTACCTCGGCCTTCCGCAAGACAGATTCCTTTTTTGTTGTGCCTTCTGGGCCCAAGAAGGGTTTTGCTCCTGCCAAATCTTCCCTTAGTAAGTGGATACGTCAGGCTATCATTGGGGAAGGTTCCCCCTTTTCGTGTCACCGCTCATTCTACTCGTGCTATTGGAGCCTCTTGGGCTTTTCAGCACCAAGCTTCTGTTGAACAAGTCTGCAAGGCTGCGACTTGGTCTTCTGTGCATACTTTTTCTAAGTTTTACAAGGTTGATGTGCGGGCCTCAGTGGATGCTGTTTTTGGCCGCAAAGTTCTGCAAGCTGCAGTAATTTAAGTTATGCATTATTTCCTTCCCATTATAGACACTGCTATTGGATGTCCCAAGTGTCATGAATATCGGGAAGTGGGGGGTGTGACATACTAGGAATAATACCATTTTGTGAGTACTCACCTGTAAAATGGTTATTACGAGTATGTCACACCCCCCACTTCCACCGCCCTTTTTTGTTCGAGGGATCCTTTATAGGGTGATTATTATTTCAAATAATTTTACAATTATTGAATATAATTGGCTCTTTTTGCTCTAAGGGATCCTTTATTTGGTATTATTATTCTCATATAATTTTACAATTATTAAATATAATTGGCTCTTCCTGGTTCTTCACTGCTGTTTAAAAAGACTGCGGAATAGTGGGAGGAACCCAGTACTTATGGACCAGGAGGGGCTCCTTTTTTCCATGTCACCTCTGCAAGATCGCCCTCTACAGGCTGGGTTCCCAAGTGTCATGAATATCGGGAAGTGGTGGGTGTGACATACTCGTAATAACCATTTTACAGGTGAGTATCTCACAAAATGGTATTTTCTACATGCTGACCCTGTTCCCCTTAGGCCCCTTTTCACATCTCCCTGCTTGCGTAACACTGCCCTTTCACATCTTAGCGCTGCATTTTAGAAAACGCTACATGCAGCATTTTACCCTCAGCTCGACAGCAACACAGAACTTAAAGTGGACCAATCGCCAGGATTTTCACTATCCTGGTGATTGTTCCCTGTCCCGGGACATTCTAATATGCCCCCCTGTGTGAACCCCCTCCAGATTGGTTATTCAACTCACCTTTCCAGTGCTCCCACGGTGCATGTGTGGGTTCTTGTCCAATCAGCACTATATGCAAAGCATACAAATGCACGGCATAAAGCCACTATATTCCAAGTGTGACATACACTCCGCTTCAACTCTTCATGACATTTGGGTTATTCTCCAGTAGAGGGCGAACTTCTGCAGAGATGAATGCAAAAAAGGAGCTCCTCCCAGTCCATAAATACCTGGGACCTCCCACCAGTTCCCCAATTTTTTCTCTGCAGGAAGGCGAGCAAGACAGAAGATGAAGACTTCTCTTACTTGCAGGTAAGCTGGGATTGCGCCCGGCCATTTTTGTCCCTATTGCTGCCAGGACCTTTCCTAAATTATTCCTATTTGAGCCTCCCAGCCTTGGCTGCGGGTCCTGCTGAGGGTAGATAGCACCTTATGGGTGTGCAAGGAGCCTTTCTCCACCATGAGACCCCATTACAAGGGGTAGGAGGTTGCCCGGGTTTGGTGATCCCGGTGTGGGATGCCCTGTCCCTTTCATTCCTATGGCCAGATTCTGGTGGGGATTACCCCCTTCTGGGTCCCTTACTTCCCTCTGGGGGGGGGGGGGGGGGGGGGGGCTGGCTGGCCTTTATACTCGGTTGGTTTTTTTGGTCTTATGTGTGTGACACTGTGTGTGTGTGAGTGTTTTCACTTGTGTTGGTGCCGACATGTGTTTGCCTTGTACATGGGGCCATAACTGTGCTGGCCTCCTTCATTCAGCCTGGGGAGCTTCTCCCCAGCAGGCTTTGTTCGGGGAGGGGGGCGGGGCTCTCGGCGCGGCCGCGGTAGCCCTGTTCCCTCGTTTGGCGCGATGCTGCGGGCCAGCCCATGGCTGGGATCCGCGTTGCTGGGAGGGGGCGTGGCCTGGCGAGCGCGCGTTCTGCGCTTGCCCGCCCCCCCTTCTCTTCCTCCTCTTCTCATGAGGCTCTTCTCCGGGGCCATCTTGGTGCTGCTGTGGCTGATCCTGCGTGGTCCTGGCCGGTAAGGGCCTGTTGGCCACTTCCTTAGCTTATGCTGCTCTTTAGCAGGGGGGCCTCCTGTTTTTTCTCGCATGTGTTTATATAGGTATATATGGAGATATATGTAAATATATATATATATTTTGAGGCGATTGTGACTTATGATGCCTTCATTGTGTGTTACAGATTGCATCGTATATGTGCATGATAAGGGGATCCTCCTGGTCCTGGGGTCCCTAGTCTTAAAATAGATCACCACAAATCCTCCCACTGGGACTTTTAAGGGGCATCCCGGGTTGCTTATTGCTTAAATTCCCTGCGGTCTTGCGACTGACCACAAGAATCACCATATGGAGGCTCCGCAGGATACCGGGCTCGGGCCCCCTCTGGGACAATCCCGGCCATGTGTGGGTTGTGGGGCATCCCTTACGGGTGAGAATGTGCTTATTTGTATACCATGTGCACAAAATGCCATATCGCGGCAGTCGGGTGCTCAGCCTTCTGGGTCGGCGCCCCCCGCTTCATAGCCTTCCCCTCCCCGCCTTAACCGTACCCCAAGTGACATTGGTGCCAGCCGGGAGTCGCATTCCGATGTTTGTGCTAGGTTGGCCAGCATCGAGAAATTTATGGTTAGCGCGGTGGGCAAGAAGGCCCAGGCTAAAAAGAGACATTTGTCATCGGGCCAGGCGACTTGGGATATTGATGATGATTCATTTGATATGTCGGATTATTCCCCGTTAGAGGAGGGGGAATTGTATGAGGAGTCAGAGGCTGATGATGTACAGTTTGGTGAGGCTGATGTTGGGCAGGCGCTGGGGGATGCTGTTGACACGGCCACGGTTTTGTCACATCTCTTGGAGGTTTTGGATATTGCGCCGCCTGAGGCGCCCCCTCTCAAGAAGGGGGATTTTTTGGGGGCCCACAAGCCTCGTTTGGAGTTCCCTACCCAGGGTCATTTTGGTGCACTGATCCTTAGGGAATGGGAGAAACCTAGTCGGCTTCCGGGTGTTCCTCAGGGATGGGATAAGAAGTATCCTTTCCCGGTGGAAGCGGTTAAGCACTGGGCTTCTCCTCCCGAGGTCGATGCGCCAGTTTTGGGGTTGACCAACTCCTCCGTGCTTCACACCCCAGACGCCACTTCCCTAAAGGATGGTGAGGATAGGCGCCTTGATCAGATGGCATGCCATGCCTTTGCCAGTGTTGGCTCGGCCTTGCGGCCTGTTTGTGCATCTGCGCTAGTGTCGGTGGCTGCTAGGTCTCTGATTAGGGACTGGTTAAATGACGCTTACCTTGATCCGGCCAGCGCTGAGTTCACTACGCTTAAAAGATTTGAATTGTTCATGGATTTTGTCTTGGCTGCTATGGAAGACACTATTGTCATGTGTAGTAGGACTTCAGCCTTATTGGTGGCCATGCGCCGATCCGTATGGCTCCGTCAGTGGAGGGCGGACTTTGCGGCCAAGAAGTCGCTCACAGCTCTTCCCTTCTTGGGTACGCGGCTGTTTAGAGATAATTTGGATGCTGTGGCAAAGGGAGGTAAGTTACCTCAGCGGAAGAAACAGCGCCGTCCCTCTCGGGGGGCAGGCTCTTTCAATCCTTCCTTTCGAGGTGCCAGAGCTGGCAGAGGTTTGGCCTTCTCGGGTGTCATAGGCTCTTCCTGGAACAGGGGCAGAGGTCGGGCCCGTCCCGCTTCTGCCTGGGGTCCCAAGCCTGCGGGTAAACCAGCTCAGCAATGAAGGGGCGCCCTCACCCGCACGGGTGGGGGGACGGCTGTGGCTCTTCTTCCAGGTGTGGGCCCGGGAGGTCACAGACAATTGGATCTTGGAAGTGGTCTCCTCCGGGTACAAACTGGAGTTCGAGTACTGGTCTCCTTCAAGATTTGTAAGGTCTTGGGTGCCCTTGGACCCTCAGGCTGCACAGGGGCTCCTGTTAGCAGTGAAAAACCTTCTGGACATGGGAGTTGTATGCCCGGTGCCTCTGTCGGAGAGAGGCAGGGGTTTCTACTCCAATCTTTTCACAGTCCCCAAAAAAGAAGGTTCTGTAAGACCCATTCTGGACCTCAAGGTCCTCAACAGATTCATCAGAACCAAGAAGTTCCACATGGAGACTCTGCGTTCGGCCATCAATTCCCTTCGTCAAGGGGATTTCATGACATCCATAGACATCAAGGATGCGTATTTGCATGTTCCAATTTTTCCAGCGCATCAGAGATTCCTCAGGTTTGCGGTGGACGATCAACATTTTCAGTTTGTAGCCCTTCCCTTCGGGTTGACCTCAGCGCCGAGGGTCTTCACCAAGGTTCTGGCCGGCATAATGGCCCTATTCAGAGCTCAGGGAATTCGCATTGTGCCGTATCTGGACGACCTATTGATTTCAGCTTCTTCCCTCCGTCAGGCGGAGCTGGACACCCACCAGGTGGTGTCGACCCTGGAGAGGTTCGGGTGGGTGATCAACCTCCCCAAGTCCTCCCTCTCGCCATCACGGGTGATTTCATTCCTGGGCATGAATCTGGATACCATTCAGGCCAGAGTGTTTCTACCCCAGATCAAGGGATGAAACTGGTGGGATTGATGGTGGCCTCCTTTGAGGCGGTCCCGTTTGCGCAGTTTCACATGAGATCTCTTCAACTTCATCTATTGACACATTGGGACAGGTGTCTGCTGTCATTGGATCAACTGTTCAGGATGTCTCCCAGGGTTCGGCAGTCCTTTCGGTGGTGGCTGGAGTCGAGCAACCTGTTGAGGGGCAGGTCCTTTCTGGTTCCTCGCTGGGAGACGGTTACCACGGGTGCCAGCCTGTCGGGCTTGGGAGGTTTCTGGAAAAGTCATCAGTTCAGCGGGGTGTGGTGTCCTCAGGAGGCTCAGAACCCCATCAATGTCTTAGAGCTCAGAGCCATCCGGCTTGTCCTTTCACGGCTGACGTCGCCCTTACAGGGTCTTCCGGTTCAGATTCGATCAGACAATTGGACGGCGGTAGCCTACATTAATCACCAAGGAGGGACTCGCAGCAGGAGTGCCCTCAGGGAAGTGTCTCTGATTCTGACATGGGCGGAGAGCAATGTTCCTTGCATTTCGGCAATCTACATTCCGGGAGTGGAGAACACGAAGGCGGACTCCCTGAGCAGGAGGTCCTCTCGCCAAGGAGAGTGGTCTCTCAACCCCGAGGTTTTTCGGTCTTTGTCGCAAGTGGGAGACTCCGGAGGTGGATCTCTTTGCCTCTTGGCACAATCACAAAGGGTAGGCGGTATAGGCTGATGGTGAGCCTTTATGGGATGCCCATCCCGCATTATTGTCCCATGCCCCGGTAGCGGTGGGCCCTGTACAAAGGGCCGCCATCCTCCCTCATTCTCCCTGTAGCCTTCGGGGGGAAAAGAAAGGGGGGGGGGGGGTGTGGATGTCAGTGTATTGTGATTACATGCATATGGCCTTTTTTGTAATGTCTGCTTGGACTAGTATATGTGGTGTCAACCACCGCGCTGACTTGTCTTTTTACACTGCAAATGCCGCCTTTACCTTCATTTGGATGTATAGCGCCAGTCGGCGGCGTTACCTCAGACCTCTGCGTCATCATTGGCTGCTTGTCGGTTGCGCTCTTCAGGGGGGCGGGGCCTGGCATGGCACGCCCCATGTCACAGCTCGCTCTGGCCCGCCCTTCGAGGTACTCGGCGCCATGTTGTCTGGTCGCGCGCGTGTGTGACGTTCTTACTTACCGTGGTCCGTAAGTGCCCTCGCGGGCGGCTTTATACTTCACTGTATTGTGTTTCGGTTCTGACACCCTTCTTCTCATTGTGTCTTTCAGAGGGTGAATCCATTGGCTTCTCCCGGCCCGGTGTAATTGATAGTCGGGCCTTGTAAAATTACTCCCACTTCCCTAGCGGGTCATTGGGGCATCCAGGGTTGCTTTATAGCTTCAATCCCTACTGGCATATTGTGCCTAATAATCACCATATGGAGGCATCTAAGGATAATGTGATAATGCTGATGCTGACAAGGCATGGGTCTGCGTACCCTGTGCTGAGCAAGCGCTGGCTTTGCAATCTGGCCTGCCAGTGGCGGCACCTCGTTTCACTTCACCTTCTCCCCCAAGCTTAAATCTCACTCCTGCTGAGTTGCATACAAGTGGGGATTCTCAGCCTGATGTGTCGTCTGGACTACCTACTGCTGAGCAGATTATTGCGAGTCCTTAGCGCGTAAGGGCCCTGGTAAGAAGCGGCACCTGACGCCTTATGATACTGTTTTCCTTATGGGATCTCAGGAGTTTATGAATCTGTGTGGCTATACCCCTTCTGATGGAGAGCTCTTTTCGGACTCAGGCTCATCTGATGAGAGACCAAGGGGTCATGACGATTCTGGCTCTGACCCCTGGGCCCCGGATGACACTGACAGATTATTGACCCAGATCTTTGAGGTTCTGTCTATCTCTCTCCCTGGTGAGGCACCCAAACAAAGAGGGGAGCGCTTTAATACAGCAACATCACGTTTGGAATTCCTAGAGCAGGCACATTTCCATTCCCTTGTGCTCATGGAATGGGAGTGCCCCAGTAAACTTTTCGGGGTTCCAAGGGATTGGGATAGGAAGTATCCTTTTCCACCTGAGGTGGTTAAATGTTGGTCATCCCCCCCCCCCCCAGGTGGATGTCCCGATAATAGGGCTATCTAACACCCCTGTCATACATCCCCCTGATTCTACTACCCTGCGGGATGCTGAGGACCGGCGCATTGACCTGCTGGCCTCCCACGCCATTGCATGTGTGACCCGGTCTGTGCCTCTGCCATTACTGCTGTGGCCACTAGAACCCTCATCAGAAATATGCTTGACAGTGCCTCTGATGTTCTCCCTTGTGAGGTGTTTAATGCACTCTCCAGTTGTGATGTGTTTATAAATTTTGTTCTAGTAGCATTGGATGACACCATCAGAATGTGTGCAAGAACTTCTGCCCTCGTGGTGGCTATACGTCGCTTGGTCTGGCTGCGACAGTGGGGTGCTGACAATGCTGCGAAGAAGGCCCTTACTGGGCTCTCCTTTATGGGGCTACATCTGTTTGGGGCCCGTCTAGACCTGTTTGGTAAGAGAGGTAAGTTACCCCAGCGCAGACGGCTGTCTCGGGCCCCCCTTCCACCCCCCACCATGGTGTTAAACAGGAACCAGGGGTGTCCTTCGAGGGGGCTCGCGCAGCTCCCTGTCCCAGGAGCAGAAGACTACACCCTGGCTCTTCTGGGGGGGCTATGCCCAAATCCTCTCCCAAGTCCCCTCAAGCATGATGGGGCTCCCTCACCCGTCTGGGTGAGGGGACGGCTGTGGCACCTTGCTTAAGTCTGGAGGCATCACGCCTCAGACCGGTGGATTTAGGAGGTAGTGTCCTCCGGCTACAAGATGGTGTTTGCTGTGCGGCCTCCCCTAAGATTATCTGGTCCCGGGTACTCCTGGTCCCTGCTTCTGCTCAGGTGCTGGCGCAGAACATGCAAGGTCTGCTGGGTCTGGGGGTCATTTGCAGATTTCCCTTAACAGACAGAGGCAAGGGACCCTACACCAACCCTTTCATAGTTTCCAAAAAAGATGGGTCAGTCTGGCCCATTCTGGATTTACAGATCTTCAGCAAATTGTCAAGTACAGGCGCTTTCCTCATGGAAACTCTGCTCTCGGCCATCTGCTTCTTGCGCCCCGGGGGCTTCATGTCGTCTGTGGATATCAATGATGCTTACTTTCACATCCTTGTGTTTTCAGGACACCAAGATTCCTCAGATTCACGTTGGAAGATCAATACTGCCAATTTGTGGCCTTGCCATCTGGCCTCTCTTCAGCTCCCAGAGTGCTCACCAAGGTGCTGGTGGGGGTGATGTCTTTGATGAGGCCAAGGGGCGTCCGCATGCTGCCACTACCTGGACGTTCTCATCACTTCCCAGTCTCTACATCTGACAAAGTTGGATACTCAGCTGGTGGTGGCCATTCTGGAGTCATCTGGATGGGTGATCAGCCACCACAAGTCCACACTGTCCCCTTCCTTGGTAACTTAATTCCTAGGAATGAATCTGGACACAGTTCAGGCAAGGGTATTCCTTCCTCAGAAGAAGATGGACAATCTGCTTGCCCAAGTTCAGTTCCTCCTAGCTGTCCCCGTCCCTTCACCAGGCAGGGGATGCAGCTGGTGGGCCTGATGGTGGCGTGCTTCGAAACGGCCCCTTGTGCTCAGTCCCTCTTGGGGCTTCTGCAACTTCTCCTATTGTCTGTATGTGACAAGGACCCAGCATCCCTGGACAGGGTCTGTGTGTCTTCCCGCCTGGTGAGGAGGTCCCTCTTGTAGTGGATGGACTCAGGGAACCTATTGGGGGGCGGAACCTTCTTGCTCCTTCCTGGGAGACAGTCACCACGGATGCCAGTCTATCAGGTTGGCGGGGTTCTTCTGGAAGTCCCTGCGTTTCCAGGGGAGGTGGGGCCTTTAGGAGGCCCATTCACCCATCAATGTCTTGAAGCTGTGAGCGATCAGGTTAGTTCTGGCTCGCTTGACTACTCATCTTCAGGTCCTGCCTGTTCAGGGGCGCACAGTCACTCTGATGGCAGTTGCCTACATCAATCATCAGGGAGGAACCCGGAGCAGTGTCTCTGATCCTGATCTGGGTGGAGGCCAATGTTCCCTGCATTTCAGCTGTATACATTCCGAGGGGGGATCTGGGTGGAGGCCAATGTTCCCTGCATTTCAGCGGTATACATTCCGTTGGGGCCAACCGGATGTGGATCTGTTTGCGTTCCGTCACAATCACAAGTTCCAGGCCTTTGTCTCCCTGTCCCAGGATCCTCTGGCCGTGACCACGGTTGCCTTAGTAATGTCATGGCTGGACATTCAGTTTCTGTATGTCTTTTCTCCATTCCCCCTGCTAGGCACGGTTCTGCGCAAGATTACTCTGGAAGGGGTGCTAGTGTTTCTGGTGGCCCCCAGGTGGCCAAGAAGAGTGTGGTTCCCAGACGTGGTGCAGATGGCAGTAGATCAGTGCTTTCTGCCTGGAGTGCCAGTTCTGCTCACTTAGGGCCCCTTACGCCATCCCAATTACAAACTCTGGCCTTGACAGTCTGGCTGCTGAAACCTCCATCTTGATGGAGAAAGGTTTGTCTGCCTCGATGGTTGCGTCCATTGTGAAGGCTAGGAAGATGACTTCTTCTTCTTCCATTTGTTATAAGGTGTGGCGTACCTACATTGACTGGTGTGAGTCTTGGTCTCTTCCCTGTTGGGTGTTCTCAGTTCCCAGGGTTCTGAAATTTTACTGCATGGGTTGGAGTCTGGTCTCTAACTCAGTACCTTGAAGGGTCAGGTTCTACCCTGTCTGTCTTCTTTCAGGAGTCTTTTGTTCAGCATTCCTTGATTAAGACTGCTTTTAGGGGGTTACTCATGTGCGTTTTTGGGATTTAGAATTGGTCTTGCCTGCCTTGCAGGGGAGCCTTTGAACCTGTGCAGGATGCTGCCTTGGCCATTCTTACGCTCAAGGTTGTGTTTCTGGTGGCTATCACTTCTGTCAGGTGTGTGTCTGAGTTGGCGGTGCTGTCCATTCAGCCCCCCTACTTTGAGAGGCACCAGGACAAGGTGGTGTTTCGTTTCAAACCTGATTTTCTGCCTAAAGCTAGTGTCTGCCTTTCTTTTGAATCAGGATATTGTTCTTCCTTCTTTGTGCCCTAACCCTAGCAATACTAAGGCGAAAGTATTTGCACTCTTTGGATGTGGTTAGGTGTCTGAAGTACTATCTGGTGGCTACTGCACCTTTCATAAAAACTGATGCTCTTTTTTGTGGTACCTTCTGGTCCAAGGAAGGGTTTGGCTCCTGCCAAGTCTACTATCAGCAAGTGGATTCGTCAGGCTGTGATTCAGGCCTACTCTGCTAAGGGGAAGAATCCCCCCTTCACCTTACTGCTCATTCTACTCGTGCTATGGGTGCCTTTTGGGCCTTCCAGCACCAGGCTTCTGTTGAACAAGTTTGCAAGGCCACTACTTGGTCTTCTGTTCATACCTTTTCAAAGTTTTACAAGGTTGATGTTACGGCCTCAGCTGTTGCTGTTTCTGGCCGCAAGGTTTTGCATGCGGCAGTGGTTTAAACTGTCTGCTGTTACCTTCTTTGTTGGGGATCCCACCCTACTTTATGGACACTGCTATTGGATGTCCCAAGTGTAAGTAATCTATCTGGAGCAGGACGTACTGTATACTTAGAATAATACAATTCTGTGAAATACTCACCTGTAGAATTGGTATTATAAGTATACAGTACGTCCTGCTCCACCCCACCCTGGTTTATTCTTAGTATACAGTACGTCCTGCTCCAGATATAGTACTTACACTTGGGTTATCCTCCACCAGATGGCGCTGCACTGCAGAGACATGCAAAAACAGGCTCCTCCCGGCCCCTCAAATACCCCTCAAATACCACAAATCCCCAGATTTCTCTGCAGTGCTGACTGCGAAGACATGAAGTATCACTCTCTCGCAGGTGAGCGGGGCTATTGAAGCCTGCTTCCCTGTTGGACTATTCCCACCCGTCCTCCTTGTGATGTGCCTCCCAGCCTGGGCTGCGCTGGTCGGGTGAAGGTAGGCAGCACCATGCGTGCTTATGGAGCCATGCTCCACCGCAGTCCGCCACCAAAGGGTTGGCGGTTTAGGCTGATGGTGAGCCTCTAAGGGATGCCCCTCCCGCATTATTGCCCATGCCCCGTGTAGCGGTGGGCCCTGTACAAAGGGTCGCCATCCTCCCTCGTTCCCCCCGTAGCTCGGGGGGAAAGAAGGGGGGGGTGTATGTGGTCTCAGTGTATTGGATTACACACTTGTGGCCTTTAGTAATGTCCTTTGACTTATATACTTGGTGTCAGACGACGCGCTGATTCGCAGCCTTATTTGTGTATCTGCCGCCGCCGCTCGCGCCTCTTTGCTTCACTGGATGTGCTGCGCCGCGGCGTCATCATTGGCAAATCATCTATTCTAAGTGTGTCATACACTTCGCTCCTCATGACATCCTTGTCTACTGTCTTAGAGCTTCGCGCTATTCGGGGGGGCGGGGACCTGGCTTGGCGCGCTCCGCGTCACGGGCCGCTCTGGCCCACCCTTCGAGGTTCGCTTGGCACCATTTTGATGGTAGTCGCGCACGCGTGTGGTATCGGTCCCCCTCCTTCCGCGGTCTGTAAGTGCCCTCACGGGCGATTTTCATGCTCCTTGCTTACTGTGCATGGTTCTGACACTCTTTATTCCCCTTATGTCTTTCAGACGGTTAAATCCAGTGGCTTCTCTCGGCCCGGCGTAATTGCCAGTTGGGCCTAGTATAATTACTCCCACTTCCCTGCGGGTCATTGGGGCATCCAGGGTAGCTTCAGGGTCAATCCCTGCTGGCCTATTGGGCCTATTAATCACCATATGGAGGTGTCTCAGGATATTGTGACCGGGGTTCCTTCGGGACAAGCACGGCTGTGTGTAGCTTGTGGGGTCTCGCCTATCAGCGGTGACAATGCACGGGTCTGTGTTCCTTGTGCACAGCAGGCGCTAATGGTACTTCCCGCCCCTCCTGTGGCGGAGCCTGCACCTCGCCTCACTTCACCTACTCCCCCAAGTCTGAGTCAATACAAGAGGGGATTCTCATCCTGATGTGGCTGCTAGACTGGCCAGTGTTGAAAAATTGCTTGCTAATACCTTAGCGCGTAAGGCCACCACAAAAAAGCGGCACTTAGCCCCTGATACCGCTCTTTTCCCTACGGAGTCTGATGAGTTTTTGCATCTATATGGCCATACCCCCTCGGACGAAGGGAGCTCTTCTCCGACTCAGGGTCATCTGACGAGAAGTCAAGTGGTCATGATGATTCTGGCTCTGATCACTGGACCCCGGATGATACTGACAAACTGCTGGTTCAGATTTTTGAGGTTTTGTCCATCTCTCCCCCTGTTGCAGCTCCCAGGCAAAGGGGTGAGCTATTTCATACTGCTAAGGCTTGATTGGAATTTCCTGAGCAAACCCATTTCAATAACCTTGTGCTTAAGGAGTGGGAACATCCCAGTAGACTTCCCGGGATTCCTAAGAGTTTGGACAGGAAGTATCCTTTTCCTGCTGATATGGTCACGTGCTGGTCATCGCCCCCGAGGTTGATGCTCCTATTCTAGGGCTGTCTAACACCTCTATTATGCACTCCCCTGACACTACTACGCTACGGGATTCCAGCGCATTGACCAATTGGCATGCCATGCCTTTGCATTTGGGGGGGGCGGCGCTGCGCCCAGTTTGCACTTTGGCCATTACTGCGGTGGCACTCAGGGCCATGGTCAGGAATGCACTTGATGGTCCAGACGATTTGCCACCTGA
Source organism: Gastrophryne carolinensis (assembly GCA_027917425.1). Lineage (NCBI taxonomy): Eukaryota > Metazoa > Chordata > Amphibia > Anura > Microhylidae > Gastrophryne > Gastrophryne carolinensis. The sequence goes on from CM051234.1 coordinate 440,840,065, forward strand.
TACTATTAATGCACTGTCTACCTATGATGTGTTAACTTTATCCTGTCTGCATCGGATGATGCAATTAGGATGTGTTCCTCCTGGGGGGTCCAAACCCAAAGCCCCTCCCAAGACCCCTCAGGCATGATGGGGCGCCCTCGCCCGCCAGGGTGGGGGGACGGCTACAGCACTTCGCGCACGTCTGGAGGCGCCAAGTCTCAGACCGGTGGATTCAGGAGGTAGTGTCCTCTGGTTACAAGATAGTTTGCTGTGCGGCCCCCCACAAGATTCATCAGGTCCCGGATCCCCCAAGACCCTGTATCAGCTCAGGTCTTGCTACAGGCCGTGCAAGGTCTTCTGGATCTGGGGGTCATTTGCAGGGTCCCCTTAAGAGAATTGGGCAAGGGGTTCTATTCCAACCTTTTCACAGTGCCCAAAAAAGATGGGTCAGTCAGGCCCATTCTGGATTTAAAGATCCTCAACAGATTTGTCAAGAACAGACGCTTTCGCATGGAAACTCTGCGCTCTGCCATTGGCTCCCTGCGCCCAGGGGATTTTATGATGCTTACCTTCACATCCCTGTGTTCCCGGGACATCAAATGTTTCTCAGATTCGCGTTGAAAGATCAACATTACCAGTTTGTGGCCCTACCATTTTGCCTCACTTCAGCTCCCAGAGTGTTCACCAAGGTGCTGGCGGGGGTGATGTCTCTGATAAGTTCAGGGGGCATACACGTGCTGCCCTACCTGGACGACATTCTCATCTCTTCACGGTCCCTACAGCAGGCGGAGCTGGACACTCAGCTGGTGGTGTCCACCTTGGAGTCCTTCGGCTGGGTGATCAATCATCCCAAGTCCTCTCTATCCCCTTCGTCAGTGACCCCATTCCTGGGGATGATTCTGGATACGGTTCAGTCGCAGATATTCCTTCCTCAACAAAAGGTGGAAGCTCTGACTGCGCAGGTGAGGTTCCTGCTCTCGTGTCCCCAGCCCTCCCTCAGGCAGGGAATGCAGCTGGTGGGCCTGATGGTGGCGAGCTTCGAGGTAGTGCCCTTTGCTCAGTTCCATTTGAGGCCTCTGCAGCTTCACCTTCTGTCAGTTAGGGACAAGGACCCCACGTCTTTGGACGGGGTTTGTATGCTTCCCCCCTTGGTCCGAGGGTCCCTCTCGTGGTGGCTGGACAACAAGAACTTGCTACAGGGCAGGTCCTTCCTGGCCCCCTCCTGGGAGACAGTCACCACGGATGCCAGTCTGTCAGGTTGGGGGGGATTCTGGAAGTCCCTGCGGTTCCAGGGGAGATGGGGCCCTCAGGAGGCCCACCTGCCCATCAATATTCTGGAACTACGGGCGATCAGGTTGGTACTGGAGCAGTTGACCAATCACCTGAAGGGTCTGGCTGTGCAGGTGCACTCAGACAACAGGACGGCATTTGCCTACATCAACCATCAGGGAGGGACCCTGAGCAGAGGTGCCCTCCAGGAGGTGTCGCGGATTCTGACATGGGTAGAGGCCAATGTTCAATGCATTTCGGCCGTGTATATCCCGGGAGTAGAGAATCTACTGGCAGACTCTCTGAGCAGAGGGACTTCCCATCAGGGGGAGTGGTCCCTCTGCAACAGGGTATTCCAGTCCCTGCGTCACCGTTGGGGTCTACCGGATGTGGATCTGTTCGCATCCCGTCACAATCACAAGCTCCCGGCCTTTGGATCCTCTGGCCTTGGCCACGGATGCTCTGCCAATGTCATGGAAAGAATTTCGACTCCTGTATGACTTTTCTCCGTTCCCCCTGTTGGGCAGGGTTCTGCGCAAGATTGCTCTGGAAAGGGTGCCAGTGATTCTGGTGGCCCCAAGGTGGCCCAGAAGAGTGTGGTTTGCAGACGTGGTACAAATGGCAGTAGACCAGTACGTCCTGCCAGGGGCGCCAGATCTGCTCACTCAGGGCTCCTTACACCATCCCAATTTAAAACTCTGGCTTTGACGGCCTGGCTGCTGAAACCTCCATCTTGATGGAGAAAGGCTTGTCTGCCTCGGTGGTGGATACCATGGTGCAGGCTAGGAAGAAAACTTCTTCTGCCATCTATTATAGGGTATGGCGTACCTACATTGATTGGTGTGAGTCTAGGTTTCTTCCCTGTAGGGAGTTCTTAGTCCCCAGGGTTCTGGAGTTTTTACAGCATGGATTGGAGTTGGGTCTAAAACTCAGTACTCTGAAGGGTCAGATTTCTGCCCTGACTGTCTTCTTTCAGAAGTCTTTTGCTCAGCATCCCTTGGTTAAGACCTTCTTCCAGGGGGTCAGTCATGTGCGTCCCCCACGTAAACCTATGGTCCCTGTTTGGGATTTGAACTTGGTTTTGTCTGCCTTGCAGGGTGCTCCCTTTGAGCCTTTTCAGGATGCTGCTCTGGCTGTGCTTACCCTCAAGGTTGTCTTTCTGGTGGCTATTACTTCGGTCAGGCGGGTGTCTGAGCTGGCGGCTCTGTCTATTCAGCCCCCATACTATGAGACACACCAGGACAAGGTGGTGTTCCGCTTTAAGCCAGATTTTCTGCCTAAGGTGGTGTCTGCTTTTCATTTGAATCAGGATATTGTTCTTCCTTCATTGTGTCCTAATCCTAGCAACGCTAAGGAAAGGGTTCTGCATTCCTTGGATGTGGTCAGGTGTCTGAAGTATTACCTGGTAGTCACCGCAGCTTTCAGGAAGACTGATGCTCTTTTTGTGTTCCCTTCGGGTCCTAGGAAGGGTTTGGCTCCTGCCAAGTCTACTATTAGCAAATGGATTCGTCAGGCTGTGATTCAGGCCTATTCTGCTAAGGGGAATTGTCCTCCCTTCCACCTTACTGCTCATTCTACTCGTGCTATTGGTGCCTCTTGGGCCTTCCAGCACCAGGCTTCTGTTGAACAAGTTTGCAAGGCCGCTACTTGGTCCTCTGTTCATACCTTTTCAAAGTTCTACAAGGTTGATGTTAGGGCCTCAGCTGATGCTGTTTTTGGCCGCAAGATTTTGCAGGCGGCAGTGGTTTAAACTGCCTGCTGTCACCTTTTGTTGGGGATCCCACCCTACTTTATGGACACTGCTATTGGATGTCCCAAGTGTAAGTACTATATCTGGAGCAGGACGTACTGTATACTAAGAATAATACAGTTCTGTGAAGTAGTCACCTGTAGAATTGGTATTATTTGTATACAGTACGTCCTGCTCCACCCCACCCTGGGTTTTGCATTATTCTGGATCCCCTGTATGGTGATTGTTATCATTGTTATCATTACCAGTTGTTTTGGGTGGTTAAATTCTCCCGGCTTCTTGTAATGTAAGTACTATATCTGGAGCAGGACGTACTGTATACAAATGATACCAATTCTACAGGTGAGTACTTCACAGAATTGTATTTTTTGCATTATTCTGGATCCCCTGTATGGTGATTGTTATCATTGTTATAGTTACCAGTTTTTGGTTGTTAAATTCTCCCGGCTTCTTTTTCACTGCTTTTCAATGCTGGGGATTTGTGGGAGGTCCCCGGGTATTTGAGGGGCCGGGAGGAGCCTGTTTTACATGTCTCTGCAGTGCAGCGCCATTACTTATAATACCAATTCTACAGGTGAGTATTTCACAGAATTGTATTTTTCCAGGGGGTCACTCGTGTCCGACCCCCTCGGAAGGCTATGGTTCCTGTTTGGGATTTGAATTCTTTCGGCTCTCCAGGTTCCTCCTTTTGAGCCGTTACAGGATATTTCTGTTTTCACTCAAAAGGTTGCCTTCTTGGTGGCTATTACCTCTGTTCGGCGTGTCTCTGAGTTGGCGGCTCTGTCAATTCAGGCCCCTTACTTTGAAAGACCAGGGCCAGATTTCCTTCCTAAGGTGGTTTCTGCTTTCCATCTCAATCAGGATATTGTTCTCCCTTCCTTGTGTCCTAAGCCTAGAAATGACCAGGAGAGGGTTTTGCACAATTTGGATGTGGTTCGCTGTGTTAAGTACTATTTGGTGACTACTTCTTCTTTCCGCAAGACGGATGACTTTTTCGTGCAGGAAAGGTTTGGCGCCCGCCAAGTCTACCATTAGCAAATGCATTTGTCAGGCCATTGTTGGGGCCTATTCTGCTAAGGGGAGGACTCCCCCTTTTAGGGTCACTGCGCATTCTACTCGTGCTGTTGGTGCGTCCTGGGCTTTTCAGCACCAGGCTTCTGTTGAACAAGTTTCTAAGGCTGCTACTTGGTCTTCCGTTCATACTTTTTCCAAGTTTTACAAGGTTGATGTGCGGGCTTCAGCGGATGCCGTTTTTGGCCGCAAGGTTCTGCAAGCTGCAGTGGTTTAAGTTGGTGCATTCTTTACTGTTTATGGTTCCCACCCATGACGGACACTGCTATTGGATGTCCCAAATGTCATGAAGAGTTGAAGCGGAGTGTATGTCACACTTGGAATAATACCGTTTTGTGAGTACTCACCTTTAAAACGGATATTATAAGTGTGACATACACTCTGCTTCACCCACCCTTTTTGGTATTCTGGATCCTTTATATGGTGAATTATTGTTTCTTGGTTGTTAGTATTGTTATATTTGGTTCTTCCTGGTCCCCTTACTGCTATCTTACACTGGGGAATTGGTGGGAGGTCCCAGGTATTTATGGACTGGGAGGAGCTCCTTTTTTGCATTAATCTCTGCAGAAGTTCGCCCCCTACTGGAGAATAACCCAAATGTCATGAAGAGTTGAAGCGGAGTGTATGTCACACGTATAATATCAGTTTTAAAGGTGAGTACTCACAAAATGGTATTTTTGTCTGCGTGTCGGCATAGCGTGCTGCAGTGGCCACACTCCCATTCTACCTGTGGGGCGCATGCTCCCACGAGCCCGGCCTATCTGGATGGCTGGGTGTGGGAGTGCACATAGCTGCAGGGATGCAGCTTGCGTTCGTGGTGAGGGACTGTTGGAAAGGTAAGGTTATTGGGGGGGGGGGGGGGGCGTTACACATTGGGGAACCTAGTTTGGTTAACCCGCAGAAGTACCCTTGGTTCCAGGGCCTGCCTGGTCTGTGATTTGTCCACTTTAAGAGCCTCACAAGCAAATTTCCCACAATGGACATTAAGCTTACAGGTCTTTAATACCTGGGAATAGAGCCCTTTTTAAAAAAAGAATACGCTTCACGTTTGCCTTGCACCAAACCCTTGACATTCGTCCAGTCATTGCAGAATCTTTAAAAATCAAGAACAGGGTTACATAGAAATCTTGGGCATTACCTTCTACTTCTCTAGATTTCTGGGCGGGTCAGCCACAGGTTTTGGTTTTCTGTAAGAACTGTTGGGTGACGTTTATCTTGTTTTCATGTAGATTATTTAGCCTTTCTTGGATGATATGTACACTGAGCCAGTTATTAATTTTGCTTGGGGTATAGCCAGCACTGGCATTGCCCCACGTTCTCTTGATCCTACATGACCAATTCTATATTACCATTAATTACGGAATCAACTTGTTCTGCCCTTGTTTTCCTTTATATAAAGCTATTTTGGGTGTTGGTTTCACGTTAAGCCACTTGTCCCCGGTTTTAGTGCCTCAGACGTCTTTGTTTTTTCTTCCTGGGTTTATAAAATCTGTAAAAAAGAAATAGACACTTCCCTTCTCTCCGCTGCAGCAGGTCCCAGGCCAGTCTACGCTCAGAAACCTCCCAGTTTCTGAGAGCGGGGCCCCTGGTGTCCTGGTATGCTGTCCTGCCCATCACGTCAGTCGCTATGCCTGTTTATAGCCCCCTCCATTTATTGCAATGGAAGGGGCTATGCACAGGAACAATGACTGTCAGAAGTGGCCGTGCCAAGACCTACAGCCAGCGTTGGTTGTGGCCCAAAGAATTTTGACGTGTACGCTCATGGCACCCATGGCATTCTCATAACCCGTAGTTTCTGAGCTGCGTATTGTCTGGGACTTGCTGTAGGGAAGAGAAGATTTACAGTCCCTTTAATTCTACCCCCTTTCCCAGTCCAGGGAGAAGGTTGATCATCTAGTACAGAGATGGATATTCCGAGAGTATTAAAAAATTTTATTACATGCCAGGATGGTCTGTTCCTTCAGTGGTCCCCAGGTTCCCATCTGTATATTAAGTAGAAATGCCTGACATTGGTCTGAACTACTCACCTGGCCCATACTCCTACATTACACGCGGCACATGTGCTCTACTGCATGCTGATAAGCATGAGGTGGGTAGACCTTCTTTAGCGAGTATTAGGACTGACTCTATATATTTTGTTCTTCCCTAATAAGATTTTTTTTGCTTCCACATACTAAACCATGCTATAATGTGCTTATTTAGAGTACAGAAGAAAGCCCAGTGGATAATTCCTGCATCAATAGATAAAGGGATGGTTGGAATATTGCCATTTGGCAAAGCTTTTCTATCTGGCCCTTATGTTGGGGCAAATCTGGTTTGATGCCTGTATAAAGAATGGGGATTGTGAGGTTTAGACGCAATCACTCTAGCATAGCATTTTATGTCTATAAAAAGGATTTTTTTTTTATTTTGGATTCAACACATTAAACCTGCCTAAATGAAACCCTTTATAGTGGCTGCTATTATTTCATGGGTGTATATTTTACACCACTAAATAAGTATAATGTATTAACATTCTTTTGTTTTTAGCTTCTTTTTTTATAATCTTTCTTTTGTTGTATTACACAGCTCCTTATCTGTCTTCTCTGCAACTAGACAGCAGTCTACTTTTACCTCCTAAAAACCAGTCAAATAGTTCCCAAGCAACACCAAGCCCAGCAGCACCTCCATGTCCTCCCAATCCTTCTGCTAGTTCTACACCTAATGGCACAGGAACCATGGCTGTTGCACCACAGCCATCCAATTCATCCGTTCCAGTAGGGAATAGCACATCTTCAGCATTAAACAGCTGTCCAACCCAGAATTCCTCAGCTTCCGCTGAACGACCATCAGGAAACCAAACCAGCAGTGAAACAGCAGAATCCAGCCAGCCGTCCATACAACCAGAGACTCCTGAGAAGTAAGCGGGTCTGCCATATCTGCCACATGGCTAATCATGTTTTTCACCATTGTATTTTTTAAAGGCTTTTATAGGTAAATAGTCAGTTGTGGTCAATTTTTATTTGGATTTCTAACCTGCACTAGCCCTAGGATTATGGGTCCTTATCTGGTAGAATTCAAAATAGGTGTTGCTTTGAAAGAGGTAGGCCAAGATTTTTGTAACCCAACAGCCGCCCCTCGCTCGTTTTGGGTATTAAAATAATAAAACTTGGATTGCTGAAATCCTACCCGCCGATGCCCCCCTGGAGTTTGTTATTGCACAAATTGAGCTTCTCACAAGGGGAGGAAGGTGTGGGTGAAGTGTTAAAAATGTTTGGACCTAGTTAAGTTCTAAAAAATGCACTATTATTATTGGGTATAGTGCTATAAACCACATGACCCGATTTATAGTAATAAGCTGCAATTACTAAGCCACCCTCGTAGGCTCCCTTTCTAATCTAAAGGTGCTTCTAAGGCAGCCTATCCCCCTTGGGATCAATGTCAAATGGGTTGTTTCAAAGCATCTGAAAATCTCCACTTATATATGTATAACTTGTGTATTCTAAGTAGAGTCTGCTTTCTTTGCCACAATTTCTGGTAGAGTCACTGTGACTGATCAGGAGACGGACGTTTGTCAGAGAGGTGCCAGTGACTGGATATCGGGACTAAATGGTGAGGGATCTTGCGATCAGGTGAGTTGTTCACCAGAATAGGAGCGATCAACTGTGGACAGACTAAAGGTGAGTATTGAGTTGTGTTTTTATTAGTTTCCTGGACAGTCCCTTTAAAGCGGACCTTCAGCGTAATTTAATGAAAAGCCCAAACCCTTAAAAAATGATTCCCCAGCATCTAAAATTAATATATTTAACGTTTTTAATCACTTTTTTTTATTTTCCCCACTGGTCTGCAACTCTGTTCAGCACTTTAGGATACGGGCACCAGCATCTTGGCTCGGTAGCATCACACATACTAAGCAGAGGGGTCAAAAGTGCAGGGGGGGCGAGGTTATAGCTGTGCTTTTCACAGACAGAGCAGAGCTGGGGTCAGGAGAAGGTCAGCAATCCTAGAATGCAGAGCAGCACAGTCAGACACTTGCTGTTTGCAGGCAGCCTGAAACTCCATGGGCCGCCATCTTGAATGTTTAAAGGCTCATAACATGCAGTAGATGCAGGTAGGATGATATTCCAAGTATGTCTCACACCCTGCTTCGGAAGTATTCATTACACGTGGGTTATGTCCAGTAGAGGGCGAATTTCTGCAGAGATGACTAGAAAAAAAGAAGCCCCTTCCAGTCCATAAATGCCTGGGACCTCCCACACATTCCCCAGTCTTAGTCTCTGCAGACGGCGAGCAAGTCAGAAGATGACTGTCTCTTTCCTTGCAGGTAAGCCGGGTGTACACCCGGCCAATTTCTGCCCCTATTTCTGCCCGGACCTTTTTAAATTTAGTACCTATGCCTCCCAGCCTTGGCTTTAGGTCTGGGCGAGGGTAGGGTACACCTTAGTGGTGTACTAACTGGGAGCCATGCTCCTCAGGTTCGGGATCCTGGTTTGGGATGCCCTGTCCGTTTTATTCCCTGCGCTGCATTAGGTAGCTGGGAACCCCCCCTCCCATTGCTCCCAGCCCCCCTCCCATTGCTCCCTGTTCCTGGATTATAGGGGGGGAAGGGGGTAGCCTGTCCCTCCTTTTGTGACCTTATTGTCCTTTGCTTTCACTGGCTGGCCCTGCCAGCCTATGTATTTGGAGCGAGTGTGTGTGAAGGTGTTTAGCGCACTTAGTCTATTCTAAGTATGTCACACACCCCGCTTCAGATAGTCATTACACTTGGGTGTCATGAAAAAAAGTGAGCCCCTCCCGGTCCATAAATACCTCGTACCTCCCACTCATTCCCCAGTCTTTCATCTCTGCAGACGGCGAGCAAGTCAGAAGATGGATGTCTCCTCCTTGCAGGTAGCCGGGGTAACTCCCGGCCCGCTTGTTAGTCTATTTCTGCCTGGACCCCCTTTCTTAGTATTTCACCTTGCCTCCCAGCCTAGGCTGCTGGTCCAGGCAAGGGTAGACGGCACCTAATGGTGCTTAGGAGCTACGCTCCACCGTGAGACCCCATACTAAGGGGTAGGCGGTTTGCTGGGTTGGTGATCCCGGTTAGGGATGCCCCATCCCTTGCCCTTCCACCTTCCAGCGTGGATTCCCCCTCTGCCGGATTGCCCTTGCTCCTTAGAGGGGGGGGGGGGGCCTTTCTCCCTTAGTGTAATCGTTTTTATTGTGTTGGTCGCAGCTGTACCTTTTGTTGTGTGTGTGGGTGTGTGTGATTCACTTGGGTGCATTTTTCATGGAGGACTCAGCCGGCGCTGGCTGTGCCGCGACGCCGGCCGTTGTCGCAGCTTCGGTGGGGGAGCTTCTTCCCCTCAGGTGCGGTTGGCAGGGGGGCGGGGTCGGGCGCTCGGCGCGATCGCCTACGGCCCGCCCCCCGGGCTCCTGGCGCCGCTGCGGAGCCTGGCCTCTGGCCGGGAGCGGCGTCATTGTCAGGGGGGAGGGGCCGGGCCGGGCGCGAACCGCGACGGCCCGCCCTTGTTCTCCCTCTGCTTCTCGTGTTCTCGCCTCTGGCTGGACGGACGCCATCTTCCTCCGTGAGTGGCCCTTGGGGCCTCATTACTTCATGACATGCTATATATTTATATAGATTCTTTATGTTATTGCATATCAGTATGTCTGCCTTTTGTGTGCTTGGGCATGATTGAGGTGCTGAATAGCCCTGTATTCTGTCTTCCAGGTGGACCCTTGTTGGATCCTAAAGGGGTTCTCCCGGTCCTAGGGTCCCTGGTTTAATTTAAGAACTCCCTATAAATCCTCCCACCCGGGACACAGAAGGGGCATCCCGGTTCGCTTATATTGCGTAATTCCTATATGGAGGCTTCCCAGGATACCGGGCTCGGGCTCCCCTCGGGGCAACCCCGGCAGTGTTTGGGGTGTGGGGCATCCCTTACAGGGGATGATGTATCACTTTGCATACCATGTGCACAGCAGACTATTGCGTGGCAGTCCGGATCCCATGCGTCTGGTTCTGTGCCGCCGGTCCCTTCTCCTACCCCTCCCCGCCTGATCCGTACCCCGTGTGATGTTGTCACGAGTCGCAATCTGAGGTGTGTGCCAGATTGTCCAATCTTGAAAAACTATTTTTTAGCGCTGTGGCCTGAAAGGCCCCGGCTAAGAGAAAGCACTTGTCCCCAGCCACGCAGGCTTCTGATCTTGAGGAGTTTGATTCACTGGACTGGTCTGATTACCCCCCGCTAGAGGAAGGGGAGCTTTTTGAGGAGTCGGATGGTTCTGACGATCAGCAGTTTGTGGGCGCTGATGCCGAGCGGGGTCAGGGGGATTCTGTGGATACCCCTAAGATCTTGGCTCCCGCAGAAGGGGGAGTTCTTTGAAGAGGCTAAGCCGCGCTTAGAATTCCCTAATCAAAGGCATTTCAACGGCATTATTCTTAAGGAATGGGAGAGGCCTACTCGGCTTCTGGGTGTCCGTCCAGGTTGGGATAAGAAATATCCCTTTCCGGTGGATGCGGTGAAGCGCTGGTCGTCCCCTCCTGAGGTGGACGCCCCTGTTTTGGGGTTGTCTAGCACCTCTGTCTTGCATTCTCCTGACTGTTCTACTCTCAAGGACGGTGAGGACAAACACATTGACCAGATGGCTTGTCACGGTTTTGCCAGTGTCGGGTCGCCCTTGCGGCCTGTCTGTGCTTCAGCGCTTTTAATAGTGGCTTCTAGGTTGGTTGTCAGGGACCTGTTGTCTACCTCCAGGCTTGACCCGGCTAGTGATGAGTTCACCACCCTTAAGCGGTGCGAATTGTTTTTGTCATTTGTGCTAGCCGCCCTGGATGACACCATGGTGATGTGTAGTAGAACTTCGGCCTTGCTGGTGGCTATTCGGCGATCGGTTTGGTTGTGCCAGTGGGCGGCTGATTTTGTGTCCAAAAAGTCGCTTACGGCTCTTCCCTTTCTGGGCTTGCGGCTCTTTGGAGAGAAATTGGATACGGTCGCAAAAGGAGGTAGGTTACCTCAGCGAAAGAAGCTACGTCGTCCCTTTCGGGGGGCGGCTTCCTTTACCCCTTCCTTTCGTGGGGCCAGACCTGGACGGGGATCGGCTGTCTTCTCCTCCAGAGGTGATTCCTGGAACAGGGGAAGAGGACGTGCCCGTCCAGGTCACAGCTGGGGCTCCAAGCCCAAAGCCGCTGCTAAGCCGGCTCAGCAATGAGGGGGCGCCCTCACCCTCACAGGTGGGGGGACGGCTGCGACACTTCTCTCCGGTCTGGGACCAGGAGGTCTCGGACAGATGGATTCGGGAAGTGGTGTCTTCCGGTTACAAACTGGAGTTCGCGATCCGGCCTCCTTCCAGATTCTTCAGGCCTCGGGTGCCCTTGGATCCTCTGGCCGCGCAGGGGCACCGGGCGGCAGTAAAAGATCTCCTGGACATGGCTGTCATCTGCCCGGTGCCTCCCTCGGACCAGGGCCTGGGATGCTATTCCAATCTGCTCACGGTGCCCAAGAAGGATGGCTCCGTTCGTCCCATCCTGGATCTGACGTTTCTCAACAGGTTTATCCGTCCCAGGAAGTTCCGCATGGAAACTCTGCGCATAAATTCACTTCGGCAGGAGGACTTCATGATGTCCATAGACATCAAGGATGCTTATCTACACGTTGCAATCTTCCCGGCACATCAGAGATTTCTCAGGTTCGTGGTGGAAGATCAGCATTTTCAGTTTGTGGCTCTTCCGCTTGGCCTTACCTCGGCTCCAAGGGTTTTCACCAAGGTGCTGGTGGGGGTGATGGCCCTCCTCAGAGCCCAGGGTTTCCGCATCGTGCCTTATCTGAACAATCTGCTTATTATGGCATCCTCTCTCAGCCAGGCAGAGTTAGATACCAGGACTGTGGTAGCCACTCTGGAGAGATTCGGCTGGGTGATCAACTATCCCAAGTCCTTCCTCTCTCCGTCCAGGGTGGTGGTGTTCCTGGGAATGTCTCTGGATACTTCTCAGTCCAGGGTGTTCCTCCCCCGGCCCAAGGTTCTTCTGATTCAGGAATTGACTCAGCTTCTCCTATCCATCCCTCGTCCGTCCATCCGGCTGGGGATGCGACTGGTGGGATTGATGGTGGCTTCGTTCGAGGCAGTTCCCTTTGCGCAGTTTCACACAAGGACGCTCAAGCTCCATCTCTTGGCGGCCTGGGACAGGTCTCCGCTGTCTTTGGATCAGTCTTTTCTGATGTCCCCCCGAGTTCGGCGTTCCCTTCGGTGGTGGCTGGAACCGAGCAATCTGCTGAGGGGCAGATCCTTTCTGACCCCTCGTTGGTTTGAAGGATCTTCAGTTTCAGGGACTGTGGGGGCCTCAGGAGGCTCACGATCCCATCAATGTTCTGGAACTGAGAGCCATCAGGTTGGTTCTGGCTCACTTGACTCATCAGTTGCGGGGCCTACCGGTTCAAGTTCAGTCTCCCACATCAATCACCAGGGAGGGACTCGCAGCAGGCGTGCCCTCAGGGAAGTGTCTTTGATCCTGGCTTGGGCAGAGAGCAATGTCCCATGCATCTCGGCGGTGTACATTCCGGGAGTGGAGAACACGGAGGCGGACTCCCTGAGCAGGTGCTCATCTCGCCGGGGGGAATGGTCTCTCAGCCCCAAGGTGTTTCGGTCGATTTGCCACTGGTGGGGGACTCCGGAGGTGGACCTCTTTGCCTCTCGTCACAATCACAAGCTTCCGGCATTTGTGTCTCTCTCGCAGGACCCGCTGGCTCTGGCAGTGGATGCCATGTCTCTGACCTGGAGGGATCTTGGGTTTCTGTATCTGTTTCCTCCATTTCCCATGGTGGGCAAAGTGGTGCGCAAGCTGGCCCTAGAGGGCGCGTCAGCAATCCTGGTGGCTCCAAGATGGCCAAGACAGGTTTGGTTCGTGGCAAGGTTGGCAGCGGATCAGTTAGATCTGCCGGATCTGCTCACTCAGGGTCCACTGCTCTACCCCAATTTACCAACGCTGGCTTTGACGGCGTGGCTGCTGAAACCTCCATCTTGAAGGAGGAAGGTCTTTCTGATGCTGTCATTCAGATGCTGGTGCTGGTTAGGGCTAGAAAGAAGTCTTCCTCTGCCATCAACTATTGGATTTGTAGGTCTTATATTGATTGGTGTGAGGTCCGGGCTTTGCCTTGCAGGGTGTTTTCTATCCCTAGGGTCTTGGAATTTCTGCAACATGGTCTGGACCTGGGTTTGCAGCTTAGTACGCTGAAAGGGCACGTTTCTGCTCTGGCGGTGTTCTTTCAAATGTCTTTTGCACTTCATCCTCTATTTCTCACCTTTTTCCAGGGGGTTACGCATGTGCGGCCTCCTAGGAAGCCATTGCTCCCAGTTTGGGATTTGAATTTGTTTTTTTCTGCTTTTCAAGGTCCTCCTTTTGAACCCTTGCAGGATATTGCTCTTTCTACGCTTACTCAGAAGGTTGCGTTTTTGGTTGCCATCACTTCCGTTCGGCGTGTATCTGAGTTGGGGGCTTTGTCCATTAAGGCTCCTTACTTTGAGAGGCATCGGGACAAGGTTGTTTTCCGCTTCAAGCCAGATTTCCTTCCTAAGTTGGTCTCTGCCTTTCATCTTAATCAGGACATTGTTCTACCCTCCTTGTGTCCTAAGCCCAGCAATGACAAGGAGAGGGTCTTGCATTCTCTGGATGTGGTTCGCTGTGTGAAGTACTATTTGGTGGCTACTTCCCCTTTTCGTAGGACTTACGCCCTTTTTGTGGTGCCCTCTGGGCCTAGGAAAGGTTTGGCTCCCGCCGAGTCTTCCATTAGTAAATGAATTCGCCAGGCCATTGTTGGGGCCTATTCTGCCAAGAGGAAGGTTCCCCCTTTTCGTGTTACTACTCATTCTACTCATGCTGTTGGGGCGTCCTGGGCTTTCCAGCATCAGGCCTCTGTTGAGCAAGTTTGTAAAAAGAGACAGTTGTCGTCATCCCAGCCCTTGTGGGACACTGACGATGAGTCCGCTGAATTGTCCGAATATTCCCCGCTAGAGGAGGGGGAATTGTATCAGGATTCAGAGGCTGACTATGGTTAGCCTGGGAATTCCAATGTCGGGCAGGCGCTGGGGGATGCCGTTGATACGGCCACTGTTTTGTCACATTTATTGGAGGTGTTGGATATTGATCCACCTGAGGCGCCCCCTCTTAAGTAGGGGGAATTTTTGGGGGCCTACAAGCCCCGTCTGGAATTCCCTACCCAGGGTCATTTTGATGCGCTGATACTTAGGGAATGGGAGAGGCCCAGTCGGCTCCCTGGTGTGCCTCAGGGATGGGATAAGAAGTATCCCTTTCCGGTGGAGGCGGTCAAGCGCTGGTCTTCTCCTCCCGAGGTCGACGCGCCTGTGTTAGGTTTGACCAACTGTTCTGTACTGAACACCCCTGACGCCTCCTCCCTTAAGGATGGCGAGAACAAACGCCTTGATCAGATGGCGTGCCACGCATTTGCCAACGTGGGCTCGGCCCTGCGGCCGGTTAGTGCATCTGCCCTGGTGTCGCTTGCTACCAGGTCTCTTATCAGGGACTGGCTGAATAACGCTCAGCTGGATCCAGCTAGCGCTGAGTTCGCTATACTTAAGAAGTGCGAATTGTTCATGGAGTTTGTCATGGCTGCGATGGAATACTCCATTGTTGTGTGTAGTAGGACGTCAGCCTTGCTGGTGGCCATGCGCAGACTGGTCTGGCTCCGTCAGTGGACAGCGGACGTTGGAGCCAAGAAGTCACTCACAGCTCTCCCCTTCCTGGGTGCGCAGCTGTTTGGAGATAAATTGGATGCTATTGCTAAAGGCGGTAAGTTACCTCAGCGGAGGAAGCAGCGCCGTCCCTTTCGGGGGGCGGGCTCGTTCACTCCTTCCTTTCGAGGGGCCAGAGCATCTAGGGGTCTGGCCTTCTCAGGGGTCAGGGGCTCGTCCTGGAACAGAGGCAGAGGTCGGGCACGTCCCGCGGCTGCCTGGGGTTCCAAGCCCAAGCCTGCCGTTAAACCGGCTCAGCAATGAAGGGGCGCCCTCACCCGTAAGGGTGGGGGAACGGCTGCGGCTGCTCTTCCGGGTCTGGGTCACAGACAATTGGATCTTGGAAGTGGTCTCCTCCGGGTACAAACTGGAGTTCGAGTACTGGCCGCCCCCAAGATTCTTACGGTCTCGGGTTCCCCTCGGACCCTCAGGCTGCACAGGGGCTCCTGTTGGCAGTGAAAAGCCTTCTGGACATGGGGGTTATATGCCCGGTGCCTCCGTTGGAAAGAGGCAGGGGTTACTACTCCAACCTTTTCACGGTTCCCAATTCGTAGCTCTTCCCTTCGGTCTGACCTCGGCACCGAGGGTGTTCACCAAGGTTTTGGCGGGCGTAATGGCTCTGCTCAGATCTCAGGGCATTCGCATTGTGCCTTATCTGGACGATCTGTTGATTTCAGCTTCTTCCCTTCAGCGGGCAGAACTGAACACCCACCAGGTGGTGTCGACCCTGGAGAGATTCGGGTGGGTGATCAACCGCACCAAGTCTTCTCTCTCCCCGTCTCGAGTGATTTCATTTCTGGGCATGACTCTGGATACCAGTCGGGCCAGAGTGTTTCTGCCCCAGGCCAAGGTGCAGGGGATTCAGGACCTGATCCGTCTTCTTCTGGCCAGTCCATGTCCCTCTATCCGACAGGGGATGAAACTGGTGGGCCTGATGGTGTCCTCCTTCGAGGCGGTGCCGTTTGCACAATTTCACAAGAGATCTCTTCAACTTGTACTATTGATGTATTGGGACAGGTGTCCACAGTCATTGGCTCAACCTTTCAAGATGTCTCCCAGGGTTCAGCAGTCATTTTGGTGGTGGCTGGACTCGAGCAATCTGGTGGGCAGATCCTTTCTGGTCCCTTGTTGGGAGACGGTTACCACGGATGCCAGCCTGTCGGGCTGGGGAGGTTATTGGAAGACTCCTCAGTTCAGCGGGGTGTGGGGTCCCCAGGAGGCTCACACCCCCATCAATGTATTGGAGCTCAGAGCCATTTGTCTGGTTCTGGCTCGGTTAACCCCACAGTTACGGGGTCTTCCGGTTCAGGTGCGTTCGGACAGCCGAACGGCAGTGGCCTACATAAATCACCAAGGAGGGACTCACAGCAGGAGTGCCCTCAGGGAAGTCTCTCTGATCCTGCGCTGGGCAGAGAGCAATGTTCCTTGTCTTTCGGCAGTCTACATTCCGGGGGTGGAGAATACGGAAGCGGATTCCCTGAGCAGGGGGTCCTCTCGCCACGGAGAGTGGTCTCTCAACCCCGAGGTCTTTCTGGATCTTTGCCGCAAGTGGGGGACTCCGGAGGTGGATCTCTTTGCCTCGAGGCACAATCACAAGCTTCCGGCATTTGTGTCTCTTTCTCAGGATGCCCTGGCCTTGGCAGTGGATGCCTTGTCTCTGGCGTGGAAGGACCTGGGTTTTCTGTACCTGTTTCCACCTGTCTCCATGCTGGGCAGGGTAGTTCGCAAACTGGTTCTAGAAGGGGCACCAGCGATTCTGGTGGCTCTAAGGTGGCCAAGAAGGGTTTGGTACGCAGACGTCGTAAGGATGGCCGTAGACCAGTGCCGGCGTCCCTTGATGCCGGACCTGCTATCCCAGGGTCATCTACTTTACCCCAATTTACAAACGCTGGCTTTGACGGCCTGGCTGCTGAAACCTTCATCTTGAAAGAGGAAGCTTTGTCTGAGGCTGTCGTTCAGACCCTGATTAGGGCTAGGAAGCGGTCCTCTTCTGGCATTTACTATAGAACTTGGAGGTCCTATATTGATTGGTGTGAGGCTAGGGCCTTGCCTTGCATGGTTTTTTCTGTACCCAGGATTTTGGAGTTTCTTCAGCATAATCTGGACTTTGGGTTCCAGCTTAGTACTTTGAAAGGACAGGTTTCTGCTCTGTCGGTTTTCTTCCAGAGGTCTTTTGCTTTACACCCGCTGGTTAAGACTTTTTCCCAAGGGGTGGCGCATGTGCTGCCCCCTCGAAAAGCGGTAGTTCCTGTTTGGGATTTGAATTTGGTTCTTTTGGCTCTGCAGGGTTCTCCTTTTGAGCTGCTACATGATATTGCTCTTTCGGTTCTCACTCAGAAGGTTGCCTTCTTGGTGGCGATTTCCTCGGTTCAGCGTGTCTGAGTTGGCGGCTCTGTCAATTCAGGCCCCTTACTTTGAGAGACACCAGGATAAGGTGGTTTTTCGTTTTAAACCGGATTTCCTTCCTAAGGTGGTGTCTGCTTTCCACCTCAATCAGGATATTGTTCTCCCTTCCTTGTGTCCTAAGCCTAACAATGACAAGGAGAGGGTTCTGCACAATTTGGACGTTCGCTGTGTGAAGTACTATTTGGTGACTACTTCTTCCTTCCGCAAGACGGACGCTTTTTTCGTGGTGCCCTGCAGGCCCAGGAAAGGTTTTGGCACCTGCTAAGTCTTCGATTAGCAAATGGATTCGTCAGGCCATTGTTGGGGCCTATTCTGCTAAGGGGAGGACTCCCCCTTTTAGGGTCACTGCGCACTCTACTCATGCTGTGGGTGCATCCTGGGCTTTTCAGCACCAGGCTTCGGTTGAACAAGTTTGTAAGGCCGCTACTTGGTCTTCCGTTCATACTTTTTCCAAGTTTTACAAGGTTCATGTGCGGGCTTCAGCGGATGCGGTTTTTGGCCGCAAGGTTCTGCAAACTGCAGTGGTTTGAGTTGGTGCATTCTTTACTGTTTTTGGTTCCCACCCTTGAGGGACACTGCTATTGGATGTCCCAACTGTCAAGAAGTATTGAAGCGGAGTGTATGTCACACTTGGAATAATACCGTTTTGTGATTACTCACCTTTAAAACGGATATTATAAGTGTGACATACACTCCGCTTCACCCACCCTGTTTGGTATTCTGGATCCTTTATATGGTGAACCATTGTTTTTAGTTAGTATTGTTATATTTGGTTCTTCCTGGTCCCTTTTCTGCTATCTTACATTTGGAATTGGTGGGAGGTCCCAGGTAGTTATGGACCGGGAGGAGCTTCTTTTTTTGCATTCATCTCTGCAGAAGTTCGCCCTCTACTGGAGAATAACCCAACTGTCGAGAAGTATTGAAGCGGCGTGTATGTCACACTTATAATATCCGTTTTAAAGGTGAGTAATCACAAAACTGTATTTTTCTGTGGCCAGGCTGCGGCTGTTAGAGGCGGCGTGCTGGTTCCCGGGCCGGCTCCGCAGCTTTGCTGAGAGCGCGGCCATTCCTTCTTCACGTTTAGTCAGGAGAGGGGGCGGGGCCGGGCGCTCGGCGCACTGGCTGTGGCCCGCCCCCCTGCTTTGGCGCTCTTTGCGGTTCTCAGCCATTGGCAGGGAACCGCTAGCTCTGTCCTTCTCGGGAGGGGGCGGGGCCACGCACGGCGCACGATCCGCGCTGACCCGCCTTTCTTTGAATGAATGCTGCTGTATCTTCACTTTGCTGCTGTATGGACGCCTTCCCTCCGGTTGTCTGTGAGTGCCCTGCGGGGTTGGTGTGTTTTAGATTCCATTACTATTGACTGTCTTGTTTCTGAGCTCATGGAAGGAATTTTGATGGTGCCTTGTTTATGTTATCACATGTACTTTATATATATATATATATATATATATATATGTATATATGTATATATATATATATATGTATATATATATTTCTTGAATGAATGCTGCTGTATATAGCGCTGGGGGTGTTTTTTCTTATGGTGCCATTATATTTCTGGGGGAATACCTTGCCTGATAAAAAGGGGGTTCTCCCGGTCCTTAGGTCCCTCGCTCAAATTGGGTTTATTCTAAGCAGACAGCACGTCCTGCTCCAGACATAGTCCTTACATGTGGGGTATACCTCCGCCTTCAGCGCCGTGCACTGCAGAACATGAAGAAAACAAGCTCCTCCCGGCCCTACATATACCGGAGGACCTCCCACAAATCCCCAGAATTCTCTGCAGTGCTGAGACTGCGAAGACATGAAGTATCACGCTCTCACAGGCGAGCAGGGCCTTACAGCCCGAGGCCCTGCGGGACTACTTCCACCCGTCCTCATTGTGAATTAATGCCTCCCAGCCTGGGCTGCTTTGGTCGGGTGAAGGTAGGCAGCACCTAGTGTGCTTACGGAGCTAGACTCCACCGCAATCCCCCTCCATAGGGTAGGCGGTTAAGGCGTATCGTGAGCCTTCAATTGGATGCCCCTCCCGCACTAGTGCCCCTTGCCCGGTGTAGCGGTGAACCCAGTATTTCGGATCACCTTCCTCCCTAGATTCCCCTGTTAGTGGGGGAAAAAAGAGGGGGGGGGGGGGGTCGTGTGTACGATGGCTAAACCTTGCCCTAATCACACTAGTCACCCATTGTCTTAATGGTCCCGGAGTCAGAGCCGCGCTCCTTTTTCAGTTTTTAACTTTCCGCAGCGCTTTCATTGCATTTACTCGGCACGTACTTCGGCTCTATTCGATTGACGCTTGGCGTTCTATCACGGTATTCACCCTGTCAGAATTTCTGAGGTTTTTTTGTTTCCCTGACAAAAATCTGTCGCTTCTGATTGGCTTTGCGCCTTCGAGCTTCGCGCTCTCAGGAGGGGGGGGCGTGGTTCGGTTGGTCGCCCGCTCTGGCCCGCCCTTCGAGGTTGGCTGGGCGCCATTTCCTTCTCACATGCGCGTGGTGAAGACGGTCCTCCCCTCGCTGTTCTGTAAGTGCCCTCACGGGCGATTCCTTTTCTAGCTTTGGCTTCTTTGCGCTTGGCTCTGACATCTTTCAGACCGCGGATTTCGGCGGCTTCTCCCGGCCCGGCTTAGCATCCGGTCCAGTCTATTTTAATCAAATCACTCCCACTTCCCAGCGGGTGTTTGGGGCATCCAGGGTTGCTTTACAGCGTCAATGCCTACTGGCATATTAAATATAATAATCACCATATGGAGGCATCTCAGGATATTGTGAACGGGGTTCCTTCGGGACAAGTCCGTCTGTGTGTAGCTTGCGGGGTCACACCTAGCAGTGGTGACAATGCACGGGTCTGCATCCTTTGTGCCCAGCAGGCGCTAGCTGGCCTTCCCACCTCTTCCGAGGCTGGGCCCGCACCTCTCCTACTCCCCCAAGCCTGAGCCTAACCCCCAATACTAGTGGGGACTCTCAGGCTGATTTTGCCACTAGACTGGCTAGCGTAGAAAATGTAATCGCTGGCTCCTTGGCGCGCAAGGCTACTGCCAAGAAGCGCCATTTGAATCCTGAAGCTACTATTCTTCCTGTAGAATCTGACGACTTACATCTGTCTTATGCACATTCCCCCTCAGAGGAAGGGGAACTGTTTTCTGACTCGGGGTCCTATGACGATTAGTCCAGGAGTCAGGATGAATCTGGTTCTGATCTTTGGTCCCAGGATGACGTTGACAGATTACTGGCCCAGATCTTTGATGTGTTATCCCTCTCTCCCCCGCCTGCGGCTCCTCGGCAAAGAGGTGACCTGTTCCATACCGCTAGGGTGCGATTGGAGTTTCCGGAACAAACTCATTTTAATAATCTCGTCCTAAAGGAGTGGGAACATCCCAGCAAACTCCAGGGAGTCCCTAAAGCTGTGGATAAAAAGTATCCATTCCCTGCCGACCTGATCAAGTGTTGGACTTCGCCACCCGAAGTCGATGCCCCGATCCTTGGTCTGTCCAATACCTCTATTATGCACTCCCCTGACACTACTACGCTGCGGGATCTGGAGGATCGGCGGGTTGACCAACTGGCTTGTCATGCATTTGCATTTGGGGGAGCGTCGCTCCGCCCGGTTTGCGCCTTAGCCATCACGGCGGTGGCGCTCAGGACTGTGGTTAAGACTGCTCTTGAAGGGGCGGACGACTTGCCATCTGATGCTGCTAATGCTTTGGTTACCTGTGAGACTTTTATCAATTATATCTTATCTGCATCGGACGATGCTATTAAGCTGCGTGCTAGATCCTCTGCTCTGGTGGTAGCCATACACCGTGCGGTCTGGTTACGCCAGTGGGCCGCTGACAATGTCGCCAAGAAGGCTCTTACGGGGCTTCCTTTCAAAGGACTGCGCCTGTTTGGAGAAAGGTTAGATATCTTTGCTAAAGGGGGCAAGCTGCCCCAGCGCAAGCGTCAGATTCGGCCCTTTCATGGCCCAAGCTCCCATTCGACCCCCTATCGTGTCCTTCGACGGAGTTCGCACAGATTCCTGGAACAAGAACAGAGGACGCCGCCCCAGCTCTTCCTGGGGGCCAAAGCTCCTCCCAAGACCCCCCAGGCATGAAGGGGCGCCCTTCGCCCGTCCGGGTGGGGGGACGTCTACAGCATTTTCAGCATGTCTGGAGACGCCACGTCCCAGACCGGTGGATTCAGGAGGTAGTGTCCTCCGGTTACAAAATAGTTTGCTGTACTGCCCCCTCCCAGGTTCATCGGGTCCCGAATCCCACAGGATCCTGCCTCAGCTCACGTCTTGAGGCTAGCTGTGCAGGACCTTCTAGACCTCGGGGTCATTTGCAGGGTCCCCTCAAAAGACACGGGCGTGGGGTTTTATTCCAACCTGTTCACGGTGCCCAAAAAGGACGGGTCAGTCAGACCCATTCTGGATTTAAACATCTTAAACAGATTTGTGAGAAACAGACATTTTCGTATGGAAATGCTGCGCTCGGCCATTGCGCCCAGGGGACTTCATGACATCTGTGGACATCAAGGAGCTTACCTGCACGTTCCGGTGTTCCCAGGGCATCAAAAGTTTCTCAGATTTGCGCTGCTGGATCAGCATTACCAGTTTGTGGCTCTGCCATTCGGTCTTACGTCGGCCCCCAGGGTTTTCACCAAGGTGCTGGCAGGAGTAATGTCTCTGTTGAGACTAAAAGGCATACGAGTGTTACCCTACCTGGACGATATACTCATCTCAGTCTCTGCAGCAGGCAGAGCTGGACACGCGGTCGGTGGTGACCACCCTGGAGTCCTTCGGCTGGGTGATCAATTACCCAAAGTCCTCTCTGTCCCCCTCCTCAGTAACCCCGTTTCTGGGGATGATTCTGGATTCAGTTCAGTCACGGATATTCCTTCCTCCACAGAAGGTGGAAGCTCTGACAACGCAGGTGAGGTCCCTGCTCTCGAGCCCTCATCCCTCCATCAGGCAGGGAATGCAGTTGGTGGGCTCGATGGTGGAAAGCTTCGAGGCGGTGCCCTTTGCACAATTCCATTTGAGAACTCTGCAGCTTTACCTTCTGTCAGTTTGGAACAAGGACCCAGCGTCCTTGGACGAGATCTGGGTGCTTCCCCCCTCGGAGCCCTCATCCCTCCATCAGGCAGGGAATGCAGTTGGTGGGCTCGATGGTGGCAAGCTTCGGGGCGGTGCCCTTTGCACAATTCCATTTGAGAACTCTGCAGCTTCACCTTCTGTCAGTTTGGAACAAGGACCCAGCGTCCTTGGACGAGATCTGGGTGCTTCCCCCCTCGGTCAGACAATCCCTGGTGTGGTGGCTGGACCACGGGAACTTGATAAGGGGCAGATCCTTCCTGGCTCCCTCCTGGGAGACGGTCACAACGGATGCCAGTCTCTCGGGCTGGGGGGGATTCTGGAAGTCCCTGCGTTTCCAGGGGAGGTGGGGCCCTCAGGAGGCCCATCTACCCATCAATGTCCTGGAACTCAGGGCGGTCAGGTTGGTGCTGGAACAATTGACCCAGCACCTGAAGGGTCTGGCGATTCAGGTACGCTCAGACAACAGGGCGGCGGTGGCCTACATCAATCATCAGGGAGGAACCCGGAGCAAGGGTGCTCTCCAGGAGGTGTCTCTGATTCTAACATGGGCAGAGACCAATGTTCAATGCATCTCGGCTGTTTACATTCCGGGGGGGGCGGAAAATCTGCTAGCAGATGCCCTGAGCAGGGGGTCGTCCCGTCAGGGGGAGTGGTCCCTCTCCAACTCGGTATTTCAGTCCCTGTGTCACCGTTGGGGTGTCCCAGACGTGGATCTGTTTGCATCCCGTCACAATCACAAGCTCCCGAGCTTTGTATCCCTGTCTCAGGATCCTCTGGCTCTGGCCTCGGATGCTCTGTCAATGTCTTGGAGGGAGTTTCGGCTCCTGTATGCGTTTCCACCAATTCCCCTTCTGGGCAGAGTGCTACGCAAGATCGCTCTGGAAGGGGTACCCACGATTCTGGTGGCCCCAAGGTGGCCAAGAAGAGTGTGGTTCGCAGACGTGGTTCAAATGGCAGTAGATCAGTACGATCTACCAAGGATTCCAGACCTCCTAACCCAGGGGTCTCTACGCCATCCCAATTTACTAACTCTGGCTTTGACGGCTTGGCTATTGAGACCACCATTTTAAAAGAAAAGGGTTTGTCCGCTTCTGTAGTGGCTACCATGGTCCAAGCCAGGAAGAAGACCTCTTCTGCTATATATTATAGGGTATGGCGTGCCTACATTGACTGGTGTGAATCCAGGTCTCTTCCCTGCCGGGAATTCTTAGTCTCCAGGGTGCTGGAGTTTTTACAACATGGTCTAGACTTAGGTCTGAAGCTTAGTACTTTGAAGGGCCAGGTTTCGGCCCTGTCTATCTTCTTTCAGAAGACCTTTGCCCAGCACTCTCTTATCAAGACTTTATTTCAGGGGGTCACTCATGTGCGCCCCCCTCGGAAACCTATGGTTCCTGTCTGGACCCCTGCAGGGTCCTCCTTTTGAACCTATTCATGAAGCAGCTCTTGCTGTTCTCACGCTCAAGGTGGTCTTCCTGGTAGCCATTACCTTGGTTAGACGTGTGTCTGAGTTGGCTGCCTTGTCTATTCAGCCTCCCTACTTTGAGAGACACCGGGATAAGGTGGTGTTTCGCTTCAAGCCAGACTTTCTGCCTAAGGTTGTGTCTGCATTTCATTTGAATCAAGATTATTGTACTTCCTTCCTTGTGCCCTAATCCTAGTAAGCCTAAGGAGAGGGTTTTGCATTCCCTGGATGTGGTTAGGTGTGTCAAGTCTTACCTGGTTACCACTCAGGCATTTAGGAAGACGGATGCTCTCTTCGTTGTGCCTCATGGGCCTAGGAAAGGTTTGGCTCCCGCCAAGTCTACCATCAGTAAATGGATTCGTCAGGCTGTGGTTCAAGCCTATACTACTAAGGGGAAGACTCTCCCCCCCCCCCCCCCCCTTCGTCTTACTGCTCATTCTACTAGAGCTGTTGGGGCTTCTTGGGCTTTTCAGCACCAGGCCTCTGTGGAGCAAGTTTGCAAGGCCGCTACTTGGTATTCGGCTCACACCTTTACAAAGTTTTACAAGGTTGATGTTAAGGCCTCAGCTGACGCTGCGTTTGGCCGCAAGTTTTTGCAGGCCGTAGTAGTTTAAACGGCTTGCTGTTGCCTTCTGTTGGGGATCCCACCCTTCTTTACGGACACTGCTATTGGATGTCCCACATGTAAGGACTATGTCTGGAGCAGGACGTGCTGTCTGCTTAGAATAATACAACTCTGTGAAGTACTCACCTGTAGAGTTGGTATTATATGCAGACAGCACATCCTGCTCCACCCCACCCTGGTTTCACTTTGTTCTGGATCCCCTGTTTGGTGATTGTTATACTTGATATTTTTTTGCCAGTTTTGGGTGGTTGTTTCTCCTGGCCTCTCTTTCTCACTGCTTTTCAATGCTGGGGATTTGTGGGAGGTCCTCCGGTATATGTAGGGCCGGGAGGAGCTTGTTTTCTTCATGTTCTGCAGTGCACGGCGCTGAAGGCGGAGGTATACCCCACATGTAAGGACTATGTCTGGAGCAGGACGTGCTGTCTGCATATAATACCAACTCTACAGTTGAGTACTTTAGAGTTGTATTTTTTTCCTTGTCATTTACAAATCCTCCCACTAACGGACGTGAAGGGGCATCCCGGGTAGCTTAATAGCGTAATTCCCACTGGTCATTGCGACTACCACGAAAAAATCACCATATGGAGGCTTCCCAGGTTACCGGGCTCGGGCTCCCTTCGAGACGACCCCGGCAGTGTGTGGTTTGTGGGGTATCCCTTGCGGGGGATAATGTGATCATTTGCATACCGTGTGCATAGCGGGCAATTACGCAGCAGTCCGGGTCCCAGGCGTCTGGGTCAGTGCCGCCGCCTCATCACCTACACCCCACGCCTGCATTTGACCCCAAGTGATGTTGTCATTAGCGGGGAGTCGCAATCTGATGTCTGTGCTAGATTGGCCAACATTGAGAAATTGATTGCTAGCTCTGCGGCCAGAGAGGCCCCAGCTAAGAGAAGGCATTTGGCACCGGCTGCGCCGGGTTTTGGTTATGAGAAATATGACCCCTTGAATGGTCTGATTACTCCCCACTGGAAGAAGGGGAATTGTTTTCAGAATCTGAAGGCTATGATGGTCAACAGTTCCTGGATGCTGATGCTGGGCAGGAGTGTGGGGATATTGTGGATACCCCCGGACTTCTGGCCCATATTTTTGAGGTGCTTGCTAATTCCCCTCTTGTGGAGGCCCCTCCGCAGAAGGGGGAATTTTTTTGGGGCCTCTAAGCCTCGCCCGAAGTTTCCTGATCAGAAACATTTTGACAAATTGATTCTTCAGGAATGGGAAAGGCCCAGCCGGCTTCCTGGTGTCTCTCAGGGGTGGGATAGGAAGTATCCCTTTCTGGTGGACACGATGAAGCGCTGGTCGTCACCCCCAGAAGTCGACGCTCCGATTCTGGAGTTGTCCAACTCATCGGTCGTGTACTCACCAGTCTCCACCACGTTGAAGGATGGTGAGGACCGTCGTCATGGTCAAATGGCGTTACACGCCTTTGCCGGGGTGGGTTTTGCCCTGCGTTCCATTTGGGCTTCTGCTCTCACGGCCGTGGCTTCCAGATCTGTTATTAGGGGCCTGTTGGATGGTGCCCATCTTAACCCTGCTAGCTTTTAATTTGCAGCTCTTACGCGGTGTGATTTGTTCATGACCTTCGTCTTATCAGCCTTGGACGATACAATAGGCATGTGTAGTAGAACCTAGGCCTTGCTTGTGGCTATACGCCGATCAGTTTGGTTGCGCCAATGGGCGGCTGATATGGCGCCTGATATGGCGGCTAAGAAGGCGCTTACAGGGCTACCCTTCTTGGGTAAGCGACTGGAGATAATTTGGACTCGATGGCGAAAGGAGAAAAATTGCCACAGCACAAGAGGCAACGCTGGTCCTTTTGGGGGGCAGGCTCCTTTAATCCTTCCTTTCGTGGCACTCGAGCAAGCTGGGGAGTTGCTTACTCTGCATTCAGAGGTGACGCCTGGCGTAGGGGCAGAGGACGTGCCCGACCCGGAACTGCCTGGGGTACCAAACCCAAGGCTGCTGCCAAACCCTTTCAGCAATGAGTGGGCGCCCTCACCCTCGCAGGTGGGGGGGCGGCTAAGGCTCTTCGCCCAGGTCTGGACCCGGGAGGTCACAAACTACTGGATCCTGGAAGGGGTTTCTTCCGGGTACAAGCTGGAGTTTGAGTACCGGCCTCCTCTCAGAATTCTCAAGTCTTGGGTTCCTTCGTACCCCCAGGCCGCGCAGGGGCTGTTATTGGTTGTTCAAAACCTTCTGGACATGGGGGTCATTTGCCCGGTGCGCTCCTCAGAGAGAGGCCGGGGCTATTACTCCAACCTTTTTACAGTACCCAAAAAGGATGGCTCCATAAGACTGGATTCTGGATCTCAAGATTCTCAACAGGTTCCTCAGAACCAGGAGTGCCGATCTTCCCAGGAGACACCAGGTTGCTGGTGACTACGCTGGAGAGGTTCGGCTGGGTGATCAACTACCCCAAGTCTTCTCTCTCCCCGTCACGGGAGATTTCCTTTCTGGGCATGAATCTAGATACCATTCAGACCAGGGTGCTCCTACCTCAGCCAAAGGTGCAGATGGTTCAAGATCTGTTTGTCTTCTTCTGTCCCACCCTCGCCCGTCCATCCGGCAAGGGATGAGGCTGGTGGGGTTGATGGTGGCCTCCTTCGATGCAGTTCCTTTTGCTCAGTTTCACATGAGGCCCCTTCAACTCCATCTGTTATCGACTTGGGACAGATGTCTTCTGTCCTTGGTTCAGTCCTTTGCGATGTCTCCTTTGGTCTGGCAGTCTCTTTGGTGGTGGCCGAAACCTGGAAATCTTCTGAGGGGCAGATCCTTTCTGGCCCCTTGTTGGGAGACGGTCACCCCGGATGCCAGCCATCGGGCTGGGGGTGTTCTGGAAGACACATCTGTTCCAGGGGCTGTGGGGTCCTCAGGAGGTGTACATCCCCATCAACGTCTTGGAGCTGAGAGCTATTCGGTTGGTGCTGTCGCACTTGATGCCTCATCTCCAAGGATTTCCGGTTCAGGTTCGATCAGACAATCGGACTGCGGTCCCTTACAGGAGGTGTACATCCCCATCAACGTCTTGGAGCTGAGGGCTATTCGGTTGGTGCTGTCGCACTTGATGCCTCATCTCCAAGGATTTCAGGTTCGATCAGACAATCGGACTGCGGTCCCTTACATCGATCACCTTGGAGGGACTTGCAGCAGGCGTGCCCTCCGGGTACTGTCTCTGATTCTTGTATGGGCCGAGAACAATGTTCCATGCCGGCTGCATGGCCCAGCGGTTAGAGCATAAGTTTATGGAGCTTTATTCCCCGCGGTGCAGGTTCAGATCCTACTCTGTCAATATATATATTTTATGCATCTCGGCGGTGTACTTTCCAGGGGTGGAGAACCTGGAAGCGGACGCTCTGAGCAGGGGATCCTCTCGCCGAGGGGTATGGTCCCTCGACAACAGGGTTTTTCTATCCATTTGTCACAAGTGGGGGTTCCCGGCGGTGGATCTCTTTGCCTCCCGTCACAATCGCAATCTCCCTGCCTTGTGTCTCTGTTACAGGATGCCCTGGCTCTGGCAGTGGATGCCATGTCCCTGGCCTGGCGGGTTCTGGGTCTCCTGTATCTGTTTCCCCCCTTCTCCATGGTAGGCAGGGTGGTGCGCAAGCTGGTTCAAGAGGGTGTGCCAGCAATTCTGGTGGCTCCAAGGTGGCTAAGACAGGTGTGGTTTGTGGACGTTGTGCGGCTGGCGGTCCGATCAGTACAGGTTGCCCCTTATTCTAAGTGTGCCATACACTCCACTTCGGTCTTCATGACATCTGGGTAATCTCCAGTAGAGGGCGAACTTCTGCAGAGATGAATATGCAAAAAAGAAAGCCCCTCCCGGTCCATATATACCTGGGACCTCCCACCAATTCCCCAGTTTCTTCTCTGCAGAGAAGGCGACAAGACAGAAGATGAGGACTTCTTTGCTTACAGGTACCCAGCCCTTGTCCCTGGCCGATATTTTGTTTTATCCAGCCCTTGTCCCTGTGTGCTGAGTCTTTCACTTGTTTGTGTGTGAGTGCTTGCTGCTTTACTGGCCAACAGGGTCTGATTACAGCCTGGGGGAGCTTCTCCCCCTCAGGCTGCGTTCGGGAAGGGGCCCCCTTATTTGGCGCGATTACAGTGCTCGTTGTCTAGGGGTCCGCGTTGCTGGGAGGGGGGAGTGGCCTCGGCAAACGCGCTTTCTGCGCTGGCCCGCCCTCCCCCTCCTCAGGCAAGAGGCTACGTGGGGGTCATCTTCTCTGGCAGGCCGCTTTGCACATCGGGGTGGTAAGGGCCTGATGGCCATCTCCTTAGCTTGTGTGTGTTTGGGGGCCCCTATTTAGCGGGGGCCCCCACTGGTCTCAAACGTGTGTGTGTGCTTGTGCCTTAATTGCACTGTTTGGCTGGGTTGTGGTATATGTATGTGTGTGTGTATTGTGTGGCTGCAAGACAGCTCTGCTCTTATGCTGCTTATTTTGTATGTTACAGGTTGCCCTGTATATGTGCATATTTAGGGGTCCCTCCTGGTCCTGGGGTCCCTAGTTATAAAAATTGTCCACCCAAAAATCCTCCCACCGGGACTTTTAAGGGGCATCCCGGGTTGCTTATGCGTAATTCCCTGCGGTCTTGCGACTGACCACAAAAATTCACCATATGGAGGCTCCGCAGGATACCGGGCCCGGGATCCCTTTGGGACAATCCGGGCCATGTGTGGGGTGCGGGGTATCCCTTACGGGGGAGAATGTGCTGATCTGTATACCATGCGCACAAAAGGCCATAACGCGGCAGTCTGGTACCCAAGCCTTCTGGGTCGGCTCCTCCCGCTTCATCACCTTCCCCTCCCCACCTTATCCGTACCCCAAGTGACATTGGTACCAGTGGGGAGTCGCTTTCTCATGTTTGGGCTCGGTTGGCCAGCATCGAGAAAATGATTGCTACCACTGTGGGCAAGAAGGCCCAGGCTAAAAAGAGACATTTGTCGTCGGCCCAGCCATTGTGGGATATTGACGACGAGTCCGCTGATTTGTCTGATTAATCCCTGTTATAGGAGGGGAAATTGTATCAGGATTCAGAGGCTGACTATGGTCAGCCTGGGAATTCCAATGTCGGGCAGGCGCTGGGGGATGCTGTAGATACGGCCACTGTTTTGTCACATGTATTGGAGGTGTTGGATATTGAACCGCCTGAGATGCCCCCTCTTAAGAAGGGTATTCTTTTATATGGTGAACCATTGGTTTTGATTGTTAAGGTTATGTTTGGTTCTTCCCGGTCCCTTTACTGCTTTTATACACTGGGGAATTGGTGGGAGGTCCCAGGTATATATGGACCGGGAGGGGCTTTCTTTTTTGCATATTCATCTCTGCAAAAGTTCGCCCTCTACTGGAGATTACCCAGATGTCATGAAGACCGAAGTGGAGTGTATGGCACACTCATAATACCCGTTTTAAAGGTGAGTACTCACAAAACGGTATTTTTCCGGATCTGGTCGCTCAAGGTCAGCTATGTTACCCCAATTTACAAACGCTGGCTTTGACGGCGTTGCTGCTGAGTCTTCCATCTTTAAAGAAAAAGGTTTGTCTGATGCTGTGTTCCAGGAGCTTGTTAGGGCTAGGAAGAAGTCTTCCTCTAACATCTACTACAGGACCTGGCGGTCCTATATTGCTTGGTGTGAGGCTAGGGCCTTGCCTTGTATGGTGTTTTTCGATTCCCAGAATTTTTGAAGTTTTCTCCAACAAGGTTTGGACCTGGGATTTCAGCTTAGTACTCTGAAAGGGCAGGTCTCCGCCCTGGCGGTTTTCTTCAAAGGCCTTTTGCTCTTCCTCCTTTGGTTAAGACTTTTTTCTGGGGGTCACTCATGTGCGGCCCCCTCGCAAGCCCTTGTTGCCAGTTTGGAACTTGAATTTGGTTTGTCGGCCCGCCAGGGGCCTCCCTTTGAGCCGGTGCAGGATGTTGCATCTTCTATTCTCACACAAAAGGTTGCCCTTTTGGTGGCTATTTCCTCCGTTCGACATGTATTTCAGTTGGCGGCTCTGTCTATTCAGGCCCCTTACTTTGAAAGACACCAGGACAAGATGGTCCTCTGGTTTAAGCCAGACTTCCTACCTAAGGTGTTTTCTGCCTTCCATCTCATTCAGGATGTGGTTCTCCCTTCCTTGTGTCCTAAACCTAGCAATGACAAGGAGAGGCCCTGCACTCTTTGGATGTTGTGTGAAGTACTATTTGGTGGCTACTTCTCCTTTCCGTAGGACGGACGCCTTGTTTGTGGTGCCCTCTAGGCCCAAGAAGGGTTTGGCGCCCGTCGAGTCTACCATTAGTAAATGGATTCGTCAGGCCTTTGTTAGGGCCTATACTGCCAAGGGGAGGGATCCCCCTTTCCGGATCACTGCTCATTCTACTCGTGCTGTTGGGGCTTCCTGGGCCTTTCAGCACCAGGCTTCTGTTGAACAAGTTTGTAAGGCTGCTTCTTGGTCTTCTGTTCATACCTTTTTTCCAAGTTTTATACGGTTGATGTGCGGGCCTCAGCGGATGCTGTTTTTGGCCGCAAAGTTCTGCAAGCTGCAGTGGTTTAATTTGTGCATTATTGCCTTTTGGGATCCCCACCCTTTTTGGACACTGCTATTGGATGTCCCACGTGTAATGAATACTTCCGAAGCAGGGTGTGAGACATACTTGGAATAATACCATTTTGTGATTACTCACCTGTAAAATGGGTATTACAAATATGTCTCACACCCTGCTTCGTCCCACCCTGAGTTGTATCTTGGATCCTCTGTTTGGTGAACTTTTTATTGGTGTAATTTTTTATTTGCTCTTCCTGGTCCCCTTACTGCTTTGTTAGACTGGGGAATGTGTGGGAGGTCCCAGGTATTTATGGACTGGCTTCTTTTTTTCTAGTCATCTCTGCAGAAGTTCGCCCTCTACTGGACATAACCCACGTGTAATGAATACTTCTGAAGCAGGGTGTGAGACATACTTGTAATACCCATATTCTAAGTATGTCACACACCCCGCTTCAGATAACCATAACAACTGGGTAATACCAACCTGAAGAGGCGTTCCTTGCAGAGATGATAGTAAAAAAGGAAGCCCCTCCCTGATCCATAAATACCTGGGACCTCCCACTCATCTCCCAGTGTTCCATCTCTGCAAGACGGCGAGCAAGTCAGAAGATGATGTCTCCTCCTTGCCTAGGGGGATTTCAGGTAGCCGGGGTAACTCCCGGCCCTTTATTTGAATTATTTCCGCTCGGGCTTTGTTCTTATCCCTGTCTTACCCTGCATGCCTCCTCAGTTTTTTGACTGCGGGTCCGAGCGAGGGTATGCTGGCACCCTAGTGCCTAGGAGCACAGCTCCCCCCGTGAGACCCTGATTTAGAGGGTAGGCGGTGGCGCCGGGTTGGTGACCCCGGTGTGGGATGCCCCGTCCCATTGTGCTGGTTCCCGGGGGGTCCCCTTAGTCTTCCCTGGTTATAGGGGGTTGGGGGGGGTCTCCTCGTATGGGCATCTTTTTCCGGGTTCTTTTATTTCTCCGTGTGTGTGTGCGTTTTGTGTGTGCTTTCCACAGTACTTGCGCAGCATCGCGGCCGCCATTATGGCCGCGGTGCTGGCTCTCTGAGGGGACGGTGGCCTCCCCTCGTATCTGGACTCTTGGGGGCGGGGCCGGGCTGCGGCGATGCCGCGGCCGGCGGCCCGCTGTGTTGTTCCCTTGCTGGTCGGGTGCACCGCCGGTTGCGGCGGTTACACCCGCCTGGATTGTCTCGCTGACCGGCGCCGCGAACGGCGGCGTCGGTCTAGGTTGCATTCGGTCCGCGTCCGGGGGAAGGGCGGGGCTGGGCCTTCGCGCGCGCCGCGGCCCCGCCCCCCTTCCCCCCCTGCTGCTGCCTATGCTGGCCATAGCTGAGGCGCTGCGCGGAGCTTTCGCGCCTTCGTGGGGGTGGCGGCAGGCGGTGCCTGGCCTTCCCGCGGCCGCGCTGTCACGCCCCCTTCCTTCGCCTGCGGTCTGCTCGTGTGAAGGACCTCGGCCTAGGGCGCCATTTTCCATCGCTGTCGGGATCCGTGAGTGGCCCTGGGGCCTTCATTTATTATTTACAGTTTCCCTGTTATGTCTGGCATTATATTGACTGGGTCCCTTCTGTCCCCCCTTTTTCCTAGGCGGCGGTTCATCGGGTGGATCCTCTTTAGTAATTGGGGGCTCCCTCCCGGTCCTTAATCCCTGTGGTCTTGTTGTTAGTAAAATCCTCCCACTCGGGACACCAAAGGGGCATCCCGGGTTGCTTACTAGCGTAATTCCCAGGGTCTTGGCGACCATTTAAAGTTCACCTATGGAGGCATCCCCGGATACGGGGGCTGGGACCCCTTCGGGGCATCCCAAAAAGTGCATTTTGTGTGGCGCATCCGTTACTGGGGATGATGTATTGCTTTGTATACCCTGTGCGCAGCAAACTATTACACGGCAGTCGGGAGCCCAGGCGTCTGGGTCAGCACCGCCGGCCGAGCCCTCTCAGACTCCCGCCCTGACACGCGCTCAGTGCGACGTGGTCATGGACAGGGACCTGCAGGCTGAGATGTGCGCCAGATTGGCCAACCTTGAGAAAATCGTTTCCGGTTCGGCCGCCCGTAAGGTCCCGGCCAAGAGGAAGCATTTGTCCCCGGCCTCGCCGGCTGACGACCTGGACGAGTTTAATAATTTGGATTGGTCTGATTATTCTGGGATAGAAGAAGGTGAGGTGTCTGAGGGCTCAGAGGTGTCGGATAATGACCTATCAGCGGGTGCCGACGAGGAGCTTAGTGAGTTAGGGGGATCCTCGGATTCTCCTCATGCCCTGGCGCTGATGTTGGAGGTTCTGAAGATCTCCCCGCCCGAGGCGGAGTCTCAGCAGGACGGTGAGTTGTTTGAGGAATCCAGGCCCCGATTGGAGTTTCCTTCACAACGGCATTTTCATAAGATCATTGGCAAGGAATGGGACAGGCCCGCTAGACTCCCTGGTATCCCACAGGGGTGGGACAAGAAATACCCTTTCCCTTCGGAGGTGGTTAAGCGCTGGGCTTCTCCTCCCGAGGTCGATGCCCCGGTCCTGGGGTTGTCTAATTCCTCGGTTCTAAATAGACCTGATTGCTCCACTCTTAAAGACGGGGAGGATAAACGCATTGACCAGATGGCTTGTCATGGCTTTATTAGCGTTGGGTCAGCCATGCGCCCTGTGTGCGCTTCTGAGCTTATGGTGCTGGCCGCCAGGTCTGTGGTAAGGGACCTGTTGGCGTCTTCTGGGCTTCGCCCTGGTAGTGCCGAATCTATTAGCCTCAAGCGGTGTGAGTTGTTTTTGTCCTTCGTTTAAGCCGCCCTGGATGACACTTTAATGATGTGTAGTAGGACCTCGGCCTTGTTGGTGACCATTCGGCGGTCGGTCTGGCTGCGCCAGTGGGCGGCGGACTTTATGTCAAAAAAGTCTCTGACGGCTTTACCTTTTGTTGGTTTGAGGCTCTTTGGTGAATCGTTGGATTCCGTCACTAAGGGAGGCAGATTGCCTCAACGTAAGAAGCAGCGCCGTCCATTTCGGGGGGCGCCTACCTTCACGACTTCCTTTCGTGGGGCCAGATCTGGTAGAGGATCTGCGTTCCATTCTTCCAGAGGAGATTCCGGGAACAGGGGCAGAGGTCGTGCCCGTTCTGGATACCATTGGGGTTCTAAGCCCAAGCCGGCTATTAAGCTGGCGCAGCAATGAGGGGGCGCCCTCACCCTTGCGGGTGGGGGGACGGCTGAGGCACTTCTCCCAGGTCTGGGATCAAGAAGTCTCGGACAGGTGGATACGGGAAGTGGTGTCTTCTGGTTACAAGCTGGAGTTCGAGCTCCGCCCCCCCTCCAGGTTCTTCAGGTCCAGGATGCCTTCGGAGCCTCTGGCGGTGCAGGGGCTCCTAGGGGCAGTAAAGAATCTTTTGGACATGGCGGTCATTTGCCCGGTGCCTCCCACGGAGCAAGGCAGGGGCTTCTATTCCAATCTGTTCACAGTCCCCAAGAAGGACGGGTCAGTCCGTCCTATCCTGGATCTGAAGTTGCTCAACAAATTTGTTCGGCCGCGCAAATTCCGCATGGAAACGCTGCGCTCGGCCATTCAGTCCCTTCGTCAGGGAGATTTTCTGACGTCCATAGACATCAAGGACGCGTACCTTCATGTTCCGATTTTTCCAGCACACCAGAGGTTTCTCCGGTTTGTGGTGGGGAATCAGCATTTTCAGTTTGTGGCTCTGCCCTTCGGTCTCACCTCGGCCCCCCGGGTCTTCACCAAGGTGCTAGCGGGGGTGATGGCCCTGCTCAGAGTGCGGGGCATTCGAATTGTGCCCTATCTGGACGATTTGCTGATCATGGCCTCTTCGTTCGATCAGGCGGAGTTGGACACAGGTGTGGTGGTGTCAACTCTGGAGCGGTTCGGTTGGGTGATCAATCGCCCCAAGTCGTCTCTTCGTCCATCCAGAGTTGCCCTGTTTCTGGGGATGTCTCTGGACACCTCACAGACCAGGGTGTTCCTGCCCCAGGACAAGATTCTTTTGATTCAAGAACTGGTTCAGCTTCTCTTGTTGGCTCCTCATCCGTCCATCCGGCTGGGGATGAGGCTGGTGGGGTTGATGGTGGCCTCGTTCGAGGCAGTCCCTTTTGCACAATTCCATACGAGGACGCTTCAGCTTCTTCTGCTGATGGTTTGGGACAGGTCGCAGTCGTCTCTGGACAGATCATTCCGGTTGACTCCCCGTGTTCGTCATTCACTGCTAGGTGGTTGGGGTCGGTCAATCTGTCGAAGGGCAGATCCTTCCTGGCCCCCCGTTGGGAAACGGTGACCACGGATGCCAGTCTCTCCGGCTGGGGGGGTGTTTGGAAGGACTTTCAGTTTCAGGGTCTGTGGAGTCCACAGGAGGCTCACGAGCCCATCAATGTTCTGGAGTTGAGAGCCATCAGGCTGGTTCTGTTCCGCTTGACTTGTCAGCTGAGAGGATTGCCAGTTCAGGTCCGGTCGGACAACAGGACGGCGGTCGCTTATATCAATCACCAGGGAGGGACTCGCAGCAGGAGTGCCCTCAGGGAAGTATCTTTGATTCTGGAGTGGGCAGAGACCCACGTCCCGTGCGTTTCAGCAGTTTACATTCCGGGAGTGGAGAACACGGAGGCGGACTTGCTGAGCAGGGCCTCCTCTCGTCAGGGGGAGTGGTCTCTCAGTCCCATAGTGTTTCACTCGCTCTGTCTCAAGTGGGGGCTCCCGGCAGTGGATCTCTTTGCCTCTCGTCACAATCACAAGCTTCCAGTCTTTGTGTCTCTCTCACAGGACCCTCTGGCTCTGGCGGTGGTTGCCATGTCTCTGGACTGGAGGGAGCTGGGACTGCTTTACCTGTTCCCTCCGTTCCCGATGCTAGCCAGGGTGGTGCGCAAACTAGCGTTGGAAGGAGTGTCAGCGATCCTGGTGGCTCCAAGGTGGCCAAGGCGCGTTTGGTTCGCAGACCTGGTAAGGCTGGCGAAAGATCAGTTCGCCCTGCCTCTGAGGCCGGATCTGCTAACACAGGGCCGGCTGTGTCATCCAAATTTACAATCGCTGGCTTTGACGGCTTGGCTGCTGAAACCGCAATCTTGGAGGAGGAGGGCCTTTCTGATGCGGTGGTCCAGACTCTTATCAGCGCCAGGAAGCGGTCTTCTTCTACTATTTACTATAGGGCCTGGAGGTCCTATATTGATTGGTGTGAAGGTAGGTCCTTCTCTTGCCGGGAGTTTTCCATCCCTAGGATTTTGGAATTTCTTCAGCATGGTTTGGAGCTTGGGCTCCAGATCAGTACTTTGAAGGGGCAGGTTTCTGCTTTGGCTGTGTTCTTTCAACGGTCCTTTGCACTGCATCCCTTGGTCAAGACCTTTTTCCAAGGAGTTATGCATGTACGTCCTCCTAGGAAGTCTGTTATTCCAGTTTGGGATTTGAACTTGGTTCTCTCTGCTCTTCAGGGCCCTCCGTTTGAGCCCCTGAATGAGGCACCCTTGTCTTCACTTACTCAGAAGGTGGCCTTTTTGGTGGCTATCACTTCTGTCAGGCGTGTTTCTGAGTTGGCGGCTTTATCTATTAAAGCTCCATATTTTGAAAGGCATCAGGACAAGGTTGTTTTTCGGTTTAAGCCTGATTTTCTTCCTAAGGTGGTTTCAGCTTTCCATCTGAATCAAGACATTGTTCTGCCTTCTCTATGTCCCAATCCTAGCAGCGACAAGGAGAGGGCGCTACACTCTTTAGATGTGGTTCGCGCAGTGAAGTATTATTTGGTGGTTACGTCTTCTTTTCGTAAGACTGATGCCCTTTTTGTGGTGCCCTGTGGGCCTAGGAAGGGTTTGGCTCCTGCCAAATCTTCCATTAGTAAATGGATTCGTCAGGCCATCATTGGGGCCTATTCTGCCAAGGGGAGGAGTCCCCCTTTTCGTGTTACTGCTCATTCTACTCGTGCGGTCGGAGCGTCCTGGGCTTTTCAGCACCAGGCCACTGTTGAGCAAGTTTGTAAGGCCGCTACGTGGTCTTCTGTTCACACTTTTTCCAAGTTTTACAAGGTTGATGTTCGGGCTTCAGCGGATGCTGCGTTTGGCCGTACAGTCCTGCAAACTGTTGTGGTTTAAGTGGTGCATTGTTGCCTTGTTTTGGATCCCCGCCCTTTTATGGACACTGCTTTTGGATGTCCCAGTTGTTATGGTTATCTGAAGCGGGGTGTGTGACATACTTAGAATAATACCATTTTGTGAAATACTCACCTGTAAAATGGGTATTATAAGTATGTCACACACCCCGCTTCACCCGCCCTTGTTTTGTATTTGGGATCCTTTATATTGTGAACTTTGTTTGGTTTTCTTTTGCCTCTTCCTGGTCCCTTTCTTACTGCTTATGTATACACTGGGAGATGAGTGGGAGGTCCCAGGTATTTATGGATCAGGGAGGGGCTTCCTTTTTTACTATCATCTCTGCAAGGAACGCCTCTTCAGGTTGGTATTACCCAGTTGTTATGGTTATCTGAAGCGGGGTGTGTGACATACTTATAATACCCATTTTACAGGTGAGTATTTCACAAAATGGTATTTTTACAGGTGAGTAATCACAAAATGGTATTTTTTAATGTGAGCAATCTGTATGTACAGTGTGAGGGAAACATATAAGGCTGTTATTCAGGGTGAAGATCCGGTTTAAACTAGTATTTAGATAAATGAATACCTGAAAATCCAAAACACATGTTATTTGTATCTGGGTGTAGCAAAGTAGTTAATTCTCTGAGCCTGTCCTGTTTGCTGAACATGTTTCTTTACTTTTTTAGTGCAACAGAAAGAGAGAAGATTGGTATCCCAACTGCAGCTGAGCCAACTGGAGCCTTTACTTCATATCCTACTGTTGTCATTTATATGGTGGATCCTTTTACACATACCACAGATGAGGATTCCAATGGTGGAAACTTCTGGTTGCTTGGTCTTATACGATGTTTTACAGATATGCTGGAGCTTTTGCCAGAGCCGATTCGTGCAGCCTGTATTCTACAGGTGGGTGTATATTGTCTCATTGTCATGTTTTGAATGTCCTATGTATGTATATATAATATATATTCTTCTGAAAAAGGAAGTCACAGTCTTTGACTTTTTAGGACAAATATATGATATCTCGGATGAATAAAAATATCAGAGACAGTGTCTCTCTGACCTTGTCTTTTAACATGACCAAGGGCTTTCAGTGAAGCGATCTCCATGTCTCTTCCAGCTTTAGGGTCCGCTGGAAGAGTACCCGATTTTTCCAAATATCCCTTCGCCATCCCTTATCCACTCACCCCGCAGCAAAGCCAAAAGTGCTGGAGGTGGACCTTTGAAGTGGACCCTTTCCTTAACATGATATACTGAGATACAACCCCAATGTGTAATTAGTCCTGGGTAATGGCTTCTTTTTTAGATTACTAATTACATTTTACATAAATAATAATATTTACCATGTTTTAATTAAAATTGCTTCTTTGACTATGGAGCCGATTGTTCTTACACTGTTTGTATGGTTTTGTTTTAGGTGGTCCCATGTCGATATCTAGTGCAAACCATGCATGACGAGACGGTCTCATATATGCAACAATTAAAGTCTCTAGCTTTCTCTGTATACTGTCAGTGTCGCAGGCCGATAGCCACACAAATTCCCATCAAATCACTGACTGGATTTGGCCCTGCTTCTGCTCTGAATGCAATACTCAAGATCTCCGAGGTAGGTCTGCCCATGACTGCTGCTAAAAGTTGACTATTTTACTACATTGAGAAATGTAACACATTTATTAAAGAGGAGAAACCACAGACTCGAGGTGTGGTGGTCTTCCTGTTTCACTGTGTGAAATCCCCACCAGATTGCCGGATTTAATCTCCTTCTCACGGAGCCCTTGCCGAATCCCCAGCATACCATTTATCTGGGGGGAAGGTGAGATTATAGATATATCTATTTTTTTTTTTTTTTTTTGGCGATCCCTCGCTTCACCTAAAGGAGGAAAAGCTTGTCCCAGCCAGACAGGCCTCTCCTTGGCCCTACAACCCCCGCCTATTCCATCAGTTCAGTTGCAGCTTTACCTCACCCTTTTAATTCTTGCCCTGGGATTTCAGAAAACTCTACACCAGGAGTCCTCAGCCATTCTTACCATAAGAGCCACTTTTAAGTGGACCAAAACCCGGGATTTTGAAAGGTAGGGCTCGATTTAGAGATGCCCCATTGTATGAAAACCCCCAGTTAAACGATCGTCCAATCACTGCTTTATGAAGCTGATGTTTTGAACAGCGTGTTGGCATAGGTAGTGGTGGCAAGCGGCTCCCGTGTGGCGTGCACACTCCTGTGCGCCTAGTCTAACTGAATGGCTGGGCGCATGCCCCGGGGGCACCAGATTGCAGAATTCTGGATGCTCCTCCGAGCTGTCAGCAGGACCAAATGAGTGTTGGCCTGGTTTAAGCACTGAGAGATGGCCGCCAGGCACATTTGATGTGTACAGATCATAGAAGCCCTAAAACCTTTAACCCTTTAAACGCCAGCCACGTAAAATTTACGTGGCTACCTCTCCTGCAGTTAACTGCCAGCCACGTAAATTTTACGTGCCTGACTTTCCCCACTAATAGTAAAAAAAAGTTTGAAAAAAATTGTCACTTACCTGACCCCTCGTTTGATTCAGCCGGGTCTCCTCTTCAAGATGGTGGTCTCCGATCGTTCATCGGACCTCCTCCGGCTGCAGGGGAGGGCCTGGAATAGGGTGCCCCCCCCCCCCCCCATTTCAGCTGCCTCCGGCTTTTCCTGTAAGAAAAAAAAAAAAATGACATTTACTTACCTCTGCTCCCGCCGACCCTCCTCTTCACCTGGGGGGCCTCCGATCCCCCCCAGGTCTTTCCGATCGTCTTTCCGATCTGCTGTTCCGATGGCGGCCGCCATCTTGCCAGTGATGTCAGCCCGGCCCGTCTCCCCGCTAAGCCCAACCCCTTTTGGGGGCGGGGCTATGACGTCGTCCCGGTCCCTATCACCGGCTTCAGCTCTCTCAGCTGTCAGATGCCGGTGATCGGTGCCGGGGAAGGAGGTGGCAGGAGATCCTCTGATCTCCTGCCTCCCCCTTCTCTGGATGCCGATCGCCGGCATCTGTCATCAGAGCGGCAAGGGACAAGAGCTTACAATCAAAGGTAAGTACAGTAAAATTTTTTTTTTTTTTTTTTTAATAAAATCATTTTGTCTGTGTCTTTTTTTCAGTTAACCCTTTGTGAGCTGGTAAGGGGTCTATAAGACCCCTATACCAGCTCACAAGGCTCTGGGTATGGCAAGTCACCTGCGGCGAGCGGGTGACTTGCCAAAACCCCCAGCCCCCCATTACCTGCCTCCCCAAAGGCCAGGGGGGGGCAGAAGGGCCCAGGCCACTATGGGCATGTGGGCTAGTAGCCTGCAGGGCCAGGGGCCACCAGTGCTGGCCCCTGCACCCTGTTCTACAAACCCCCATAGCTTGCCTGGGTCAGTAACGCTGGGTAGGGGGGACCCTACGTAATTTTTCTTGGGATTTTTAAGGGTTTTTAACCCTTAAATTTCCA
This sequence comes from Gastrophryne carolinensis, assembly GCA_027917425.1. Lineage (NCBI taxonomy): Eukaryota > Metazoa > Chordata > Amphibia > Anura > Microhylidae > Gastrophryne > Gastrophryne carolinensis. The sequence goes on from CM051234.1 coordinate 440,880,441, forward strand.
AAAATAAAAAGGGGTCCCCCCCCCCCGGGCAGGGGGGGCCCTATGTCAATTTTTTTTTAAATTAACCCCTTATGTCCTGTCGCCCAGCTGGCAATAAATGTTTCCAGCATTTTGTGGTGTGTGTTTTTTTTTTTTTTTTAAGTGAACCAACACCCAGAATTTTGACTATCCTGGGTATTGGTCCTTTTCCCCGGGGCATCCCGATCGGAGATGCCCCGCTGTGTGAAACCCCCCCGATCACCCATAACTCACCTCACCCGGGTCCTACGGCGCATGCGCGGCCGCTCAGAGGGGCTGAGTTATGGACGTCTAAGAGACGCCTAAGCTCAGCCGCTCTGAGCACGCTAGCGGGTGCATCCCCCACTTCCCTCTAACAGGGAGCGTAAGTACCCGGCGCGGGCACGCGCCCTGCTAGAGGGATAGCGGGGATGCGGCACGTGCATGCGCCGTAGGACCGGGATTCAAGTAAGTGGTAGCGGGTGTTCCGTGGGGTGTCACACAGAGGGGCATCCCGATTTTGGATGCCCCAGGGGCCGATCAGCCCTGGGTGTTGATCCACTTTAACCCATTGTGAACTTGTAAGGAGTCCATGAAACCCCTATACCAGTTCACAAGGCTGGCGGGCTTTCAAGTCACCTGCGGCGAGCGGGTGATTTGCCATTAACTCCGGCCCCCCTATTACCTGCCACCCCGAACCCCAGGGGGGGCAGAAGGGCCCGGGCTGATTTAGGAGGTGCGGGCTTATACATGGCAGGGTGGGGGGCCACCCCACGCCAATTGTTTTTCTTGATTTAACCCTTTATAGTGTGGATTGTAGTTGTATTTTATTTTTACATGTTATAAAGTGTTTTTTCAGTTTGGGGGGTCTTCTGAACAGTAACGGGGGGCTACCGACATATGTGGTACCGTTGTAATCGGGAGAAATGGGGATTTCACATGCAATACGGTTTTCTTTAAAAAAAAAAAAAAAAAAAGGTTTTATTTCAAATAAAGGAGACAATTTTCTAAAAAATATTTTTTTTGTTTAATTTACTCAAAAATATTTTAAAAAACAGTAAAAAAATTACAAACAAGACATTTCATGTTAAAGCCTAAACTCTGCCGCAAGAATAAAATATATCATTTTCCTGGAAATTCCTGCAAAAATCACAGTTAAGCATAGCGCAAAATGGTGAAAAATGACCCGTCAAGAGAGGGTGACAAAACCTCAAGTAGGCTGGCAGTTAAAAGGGTTAATAGAACCTATGCATGTTGGGTATCGTTCTGCTCGGGGGACCCTGCGCTTTCAGATTTAGCTTGTTTTTTTTTGTTTGCATATTGATATTTTAGGAAAACTCATTTTTTATTCTGCTTTATTATACATTTTTTAAGGAAACCCTGTGCGACCAAAGAATTCTTTGAGGGATTACTTTCAGAAAGATGGGCCCACTACAACATGCTGGGTACACTTGGAAAGCTTATCATGTGTACTTTCAGGAATGTATGGTTTGTGGGTGATTATTCCAAATGTAAAGGGTTTTTTTGGCAGAAAAAGCGCAAGGTGCACACTTTGTCTGCAGAGTTGAAATTTTCAAGCAAAATTACCATTGTGCATATGCTTTACTTTTTGGTGTTTGGCAACTCTTCTTTTGACAGTACCTATGCATGTTGGGTATCGTTCTGTTCGGGGGATGTTGCTTTTTCAGATTAACTTGTTTTTTCTTGTTTGCATATATTTTTTTTTTAGGAAAATGTGGCTTTGATCCTGTTTTTTTTTTTATCCTTTTTTAGGGAAGCCCTGTGTAACCAAAGAATACATTGAGGGAGAACTTCCAGAAAACTGTGGCAACATCAACAAGCCTGGTACGCCTAGAAAGCTTGAAGTGTGTATTTCCAGAGAATATATCGTTTGTGGGGGTTATTTCAAATGTAAAGGGTTGTTTTTATTACAAAACTGCAAGGTGCACATAGCGCTTAGCATAGCTGTATTTGATCTAAAAATCTCTTAAAGTGCTGTTTCAGTTTGAGGGAGTCTCCTGGGCAGGAAAGGGTGTCTACCAATACATATGTGGTACCGTTGTAACTGGGAGAAATTGGGATTTCACACGCAATAAGATTTTATTGACAAACTTACATTTTTTTATTAAAAAAAAAAAACTACAAATTGTAAAAAAATAGATTTTTTTAATTTTTTTTGCACATATTTCACCCCAAAATATTAAAAAAAACACTTGAAAAGTGACAAACAAGACATTTCATGTTAAAGCTCAGACTCTGCTGAAAAAAAACAATATATCATTTTCCTGGGAAGTCCATGGAAATCCCTTCAAAAATCACAATTGAACAAGGGGAGCGCAAAATAGTGCAAAATGGTCTGGCAACAAAGGGTGACAAAAACTCCAGGTAGGCTGGCGGTTAAAGGGTTAATGGAAATGTCCAGTTGTGAACTTCTGCTGATGCATTTTGGGTACATGCCTCGCCAGTTTGTGAAACCAGTAGCAGCAATTCGGGTGACAGACATGGCCTGTGTATAACCAGCTTCCCTTTGAAAACAATAGGCCACCTCCATACACCAGGAGCTTTCATATGCAGAGGCCTCCATTGTTTTCAAAGTGCGTCCCAGACAAAGGCAGTTTTGTGAAGCCTGGAGTAGCACTTCTGGTAAAGTAAGTGGATCATCTAATGCCCTCTGCCACTGTCTGGCCCAAAAGTGGACTTCCATAACAAAAAGTTTCAAACAATGCAGTAAAATACAGCATCAGACTTGCCATTTCAGTAAGCATGAATCCCCTCTAAGCCCCTAAACAATTAATAAACCTAGTGCATACTGGCTTGGCACAATTCATGTCTCCTGCGCTACATACTGTTGTAGGCACCTCCTATTTAATGACTGACCAGCTGTGCGTTTCTGCTTAAAAATACACCTGAAGTACTCACCTGAAGAATAGTTTTTGGCTGTGTCCTGTTCAGGTTGCTCCATTTCTTACATGTGGGTAATCCGCCACCAGGTGGCGCAGTGACTGCAAGATGAAAATCGTAGCTCCTCCCAGCTCCATATAAGGCAGATGTCTTCCAAACATCCCCAGTGGTTCAAAAGCAGTAAATAGAGACATGCCGGGAGGCCAAGAAACCATGTTACTTAACATAGCTTCAACATGTACTCTCTCAAAAAGAAAACCAAAGGAAAATTTCCATATACAACAGTAATCACCATAACAGGCAAAAGGAGATAACAAGAACAAGGGTGGGGTGGAGCGACCTGAACAGGACACAGCCAAAAACAATTCTACAGGTGAGTACTCACAGAATTTTATTCTTCTCTGTGTCTTGTTCAGGTCGCTCCACTTCTTACATGTGGGACATCCAAAAGCAGTGTCCAAAAAGAAGGGTGGGATCCCCGTTGAGCAACAGCATGTAGTTCATGACACTACCGCCTGAAGCACCTTACGGCCAAAGACAGCATCAGCTGAGGCCCTAAGGTCAACCTTGTAAAACTTTGTAAAGGTATGAACAGAAGACCAAGTAGCGGCCTTACGAACTTTTTGAACAGAGGCCTGAAGCCGCAAAACCCAGGAAGCACCAATAGATCTAGTAGAATGAGCTGTAACATGAAAAGGAGGTTCCTTCCCCTTGGCAGAATACACTTGCACCACCGCCTGTCTAATCCACTTGCTGAGAGTGGATTTGGCTGGAGGCAGACCCTTCCTAGGGCCATCAGTGGGAACAAATAGAGAATCCGATTTCCTGAAGGATTCTGTTGGAACCAGGTAGTACTTGATGGCTCTGACCACATCCAAGGCATGGAGGGTCCTTTCCTTAGAATTAGTCGGAGCTGGACACAGGGAAGGCAAAACAATGTCCTCATTAAACCGGACCTTCAGCGCGATTTAATGAAAAGCCCAAACTCTTAAAAAATGGTTCCCCAGCATCTAAAATTAATATATTTTACGTTTTTAGTCACTAACTTATTATTCTTTCCCCCACTGGGCTGCAACTCTGTTCAGGAATTTAGGATACGGGCGCCGCCATCTTGACTCAGAAGCATCACACTTACTGAGGAGAGGAGAGTGGGATAAGGTACAGGGGGGCGGGTTATAGCTGTGCTTTGCTCAGACAGAGCAGAGCTGGGGTCAGGTAAAGGTCAGCAGTCCCAGAATGCAGAGCAGCACAGTCAGGAGGCACTTCCTGTTTGCAGGCTGCCTGATAAGATGGCTGCTTCCATAAGCCGCCATCTTGGATGTTTAAAGGCTCATAACATGCAGTAGATGCATGTAGGATGATTTTTAATGTGGACAATCTGTATGTACAGGGTGTGGGAAACATATAAGATAGACTCTTATTCAGAGTGAAGGTCCGCTTTAAGGTGGAAAGAAGAAACAATCCTAGGTAAAAAACCTGGACTCTTGGACTCACACCAGGCAATGTAGTCATGCCAAACTGTAATATATCATGGAAGAGGATTTCTTCCGAGCCTGAATCATGGTCCAACCCCTTCTCCATCAAGATGGAGGTTTCAGCAGCCAAGCCGTCAAAGCCAGCGTTTGTAAATTGGGTTGGCGATCAAGCCCTGGATCGTTGGGCAGCATGTAGCGATCCACTGACAACTAAACTATGTCCGCAAACCAACTCCTTCTTGGCCAGCGAGGAGCCACCAAGATGGTTGGAACCCCCTCCTGGTCGCAACACTCGACCCAGGAGTGGAAACGGAGGAAAAGCGTAAAGGCGCCTGAACTCCATCCAAGGAATCGCCAGAGCATTCATGGCGAAGGCCAGCGGATCCTTTGACAGGGAGACAAACCTCGAAAGCTTGTGATTGTGCCTGGACGCGAAAAGGTCCACATCCGGTTGACCCCAGCAGCGACAGAGCGTGAAAAATCTTGTTGATGAGAGACCATTCCCCCAGACGAGAGGCCCCCCTGCTCAGGGAGTCTGCCTCCTGGTTCTCTACCCTGGGGATGTAAACCGCCGAGATGCAGGGAACATTCTCCTCCGCCCAAATCAGGATCTGGGTCACCTCCTCGCTTCCTCCGAGTCCCGCCCTGGTGATTGATGTAGGCGACAGCCGTCTGATTGTCTGAACAGACCTGGACAGCACAACCCCGTAGATGGGGGGTCAAATGAAACAAGACCAACCGGATTGCTCTCAGCTCCAGGAGATTGATGGGCAAGTGGGCCTCCTGCGGACCCCACTGGCCCTGGAACTTCAACGACTGCCAAAAACCTCCCCAGCCGGTCAGACTGGCGTCTGTGGTGACAATTTTCAAGCGAGGAGACAGAAAGGACCTGCCCACTAAAAGATTTCTGGAGTCCAACCACCACGAGAGGGACTGCCTGGCCAGAGGAGACTTCCTGCTCCAGGAACTCCTGTGTCCGGTCCCAACCGGTCAAAAGATTCAATTGAAGAGGCCTCATGAAACTGAGCGCACTGCCTCGAAGCATGACACCATGAGGCCCACCAACTTCATCCCCAGAAGGATCGATGGCCGCTGGCAAGACAGTCAGCCCGCATCTGCATCTGGAGAACCTCCACCTTCTGCTGGGGGAGGAATACCTTGACCTGAGAGGTGTCCAACGACATGCCCAGGAAGGACCTCATCATTGAGGGAGTGATGGAAGACTTGGGATAATTGAACACCCATCCGAAATCCCTGAGAGTGGACAACACCGACCGGGTATCGCTCTCGGCCTGCTGAAGAGATTGAGCCGCAATCAGCAGGTCGACCAGATAAGGAAGAACACGCATACCCTGGTTCCTCAGAAGGGCCATAACGCCCGCCAGCACCTTGGTGAACACCCGGGGGGCTGAGGATATCCCGAACAGCAGCGTCACAAACTGGTAATGCTGATCCTCCAGCGCAAACCTCAGGAACTTCTGATGTCCCTGGAAAATCGGGATGGGCAGGTAAGCATCCCTGATGTCCACCGTGGTCATGAAGTCGCCGGGCCGAAGCGAGCTCACCGCGGACCGTGAGGACTCCATGCGAAAATGCCTGAATCTGACAAACTTGTTGAGACCCTTCAGGTCCAGGCTAGGCCTCAGATTACCGTCCTTCTTGGGCACCGTGAACAGATTAGAATAGAACCCTCGACCTCGTTCCTGGCGAGGCACAGGACAAATCACCCTGGACAGCAGAAGGCGTTGAACAGCCATTCTTAGGCCCTGCGCCGTCAATGGATTCCGGGATATTCGTGACTGAAGAAATCTTGGGGGCGGCCAAGCTGCCAGCTGTATTTTGTAACCGGAGGTCACCACCTCCTGAATCCACCAATCCGAGACATGCAGTCTCCAGACGTGAGCAAATAGCTGAAGCCTCCCCCCCCCACCCGAATGGGTGAGGGCGCCCCCTCATGCCTGAGAGGACTTGGCAGGGGGCTTGGATTTAGTTCCCCAGGAGGGATTGGGTCGGCCGCGAGACCTACCTCTTCCCCAGGAATCTCTGCGGCCACCTGAAAAGAAAGAGCCTCTACCTTCTCAAAAGGAGCGATAGGCAGAAGAACCCCGAAAGGGCCGCGCAGGCTTCCGTCGCTGAGGGAGTCTCCCATCCTTGGTCAGGAGGTCCAGACGCTCCCCAAATAACCGAAGCCCCAAGAAGGGGATACTAGTGAGTGATTTCTTGGCAGCAGCGTCAGCTGACCACTGCCGCAGCCATAGCGAACGACGAAGCGCAACAAGCAGGGCCGAAGCCCTGGCACCAAGCTATGGTCCATATTCGAGATTACAATAAAGTCCACGCAGGCTAGGAGGTCCTTATACTCTTCCACCCGCTTACGAGATCTGGCAAGATCAACAAGACGTCTCACCTTCTTTCTGATGTCTAAGGAGACAATGGCCGTGGCGCAGACAGGACGAAGGCCAGAACTTACAAAGGTGAAGGTGTGACAAGCCTGCTGATCCATGCGGCGGTCAGCAGGGTCGCGCAAGGAAGCCGTATCGGGCGACGGCATAACCGTGGTATTGGATAGCCCCAGCACAGGTGCATCCATCTCTGGGGGACAGGACCAGAGGCGAACCAAATCCTCAGAGAAAGGATACCGTCTGTCCAGCACCTTAGGCACCGACTGCAATTTATTAGACCTTTCCCATTCCTTAAAAAACATTTTGGAAAAATGGCCCTGTTCAGGAAAGACAAGTCGCTGTCTCTCTGGCTGGAATAAATCCTCCTGCTTCTTTTTGGCCGCCTTTGGAGGTACAATGTGCAAGGTCTCAAACACAGAAGATAGCAATTTCTCCGTGTCATCAGGGAGCCACATATCCTCATCCGAGGAAGAGCCAGGGTCGCTGTCATAGCCACCCGGTCGCTCCCCTGAGGAGGCGAAGTCCTGAAACAACCCACCCTCCTCCATGGAGTCCCGACCACCAAACACATCATCATCATCCGCAAAAAGCGAATAACCCGGCTCAATATGCCGCTTCTTACTTGTAGCCTTGCCGGCAGCCGAGCGAGAGGCTGGCGCCAAATCCGTTTGAGACCCCCTGCTGGCTTTCCCCTCACTGGGAGCGAAATGCATGCGCAGGGGTGTCGGCGAGGCCGTAGGTAAAATAGGGCTGGGGACAGAAGTGCCCACCCTATCCTGTTCCAGAAGAACACTCTTGCCACAAGGTACACAAACTGCGCTGAGACCGCTCAGAGGGCATGTACCACACATGAGACAGAGCTTCACTCGCCCTGAGGGGGCCCCTAGCTCGCCATCCCCAGAAGCCTCCATTATGATTATATCAAAAAATAATTCGGGTCACAAGGCACCGACGGCCCAAAACCCGGGCAATCCCCAATTAAATCCCTCTTATTGATCCCTTTAATTTAGAGGCTGCGGGGGGGATGGAGACTGGGAGGAACCACAATCTTAGCAGCAATATGGGACCTGTCTGGAAGACACAAACAAGAAAACTATGAGCATCCCACAGCGCATGCAAGGAAGAGACAAGAAAAACCAGGACTCACGGACCACAGAGGAGCCGCGTGAGGGCCTGATCCTGGAAGGCAGTGCAGCCAAATATTGAAGGATAACCTCCAGATGCGTCAGGAAGGAGGGAAGAGACCAGCGCGCTTTGTCCAGAGCGCACGCAGGCGTCGAGATACAAATAGCGCAGATCGGGACCCGTTACGAGCACCTCGAGGGACGGGCCGCACAGTGATGATGCGGAACGCGTCAAGAAGGTGCTCGTCCCCTGAAGAAGGTGGGAATAGGGATGCAGTAGCCGACAGGCTTGGGATGCCCCGCTCGCTTGCGATATCCAGAGAGAGTAATAACACGATCTTCGCAGTGAGACTGCAAGAAGAATTCTAGGGATTTTTGGGAGACATCTGCCTTATATGGAGCCGGGAGGAGCTACAATTTTCATCTTGCAGTCATTGCGCCACCTGGTGGTGGATTACCCACATGTAAGAAGTGGAGCGACCTGAACAGGACACAGAGAAAATCCCACCGGTGCAGAGAAGATTCTGCACCAGATGCGGTAAGCCAGGCAGATGTGCAGGTGGGATGGGGAATTTAGTAGCACTGAATGGCAGGAACAGGCTTTCATTTATGAGTGTAGAATCTGGTATGCCTATGGAGAGAGAACTTTCCCCTACCCAATGGGGACACCTCTATTACAATCATCTATAGTTATACTGTGAACATAGATGGCACAGATTAGCTGCAGTTAGGACTTTTTAATGTAGATCCCTAATTTGGATGTGAATTCAATGTTCCTGAGTGTCTAACTGCTGTATCTATCTTCTCTTAACAGCATAATTTTCCTGGACAGCGTTACTCTCCGCCTTTTTTGCTTGCCCCTACTAAAGACAAGCAGGCTGAGCTGGGAGAAACCTTTGGTGAGGCCGGGCAGAGGTATAACGTCCTGTTTGTGGGATACTGCTTGTCCCATGACCAGCGGTGGCTGCTGGCTTCTTGCACAGATTTACAAGGAGAGCTACTTGACACATGTGCTGTGAACATCCACATACCCAACAGGTGAGGAGAACATTGTAGATGTTTAAAGAAACCTGTAGTATTGGTCTTCATGATGAATATGAAATTCAGAGCACCTAATAAAAATTGCACAATGATCATTATTTACTCTGTGTCAAACCCAGGTCAACCTTCTTCATAATTTATTTAAAGAGGAAATTCGCAGGCCCTGGAGTCTAAAAAAAAAAAAAAAGGGAGCCGAGTGACAGCAGACGTGCTGATAGGCTGAGCACGCTGCTCAGCCAATCAGCGCACTTGTCCTAGTCTGCGCCGTGGAAGCAGAAGGAAGGAAGCGAGTGGGGTGACCTGGGGGTATACACACAGTTGGGCATCCTAATACTGGATGCCACCGCACAGAGGAACAACACACGGGAAAGTGAAATACCTGTCTGGTGTTCCTCTTTAACAACTTATCTTGCTCAGCTTAAGGGCTCCCTCCAGTGGTAAAAATATGCTACCACAAGAGACTTGGAAGTATAGTGATCTGCAGGCATATGATTTGGTTGCTTTGTCATAGCTTATCTATTTAATTCTGCAGGTTTAGAAGAAGCAGAGTCTCTGCGCGCAAAATTGGGCTGCAGAAATTATGGGAGTGGTGTGTGGGCATAATACAAATGACATCAATGCCCTGGAGAGTGGTAATTGGAAGATTAGGACGACTGGGTCATGGCGAGTTAAAAGGTATGTCATTACAGAAAGGAAATCCAAGTTTGCTGATGCCCCGGCACGTTTCACCTCCTGTAACGTGCTTTTCTGTTTCAGATTGGAGTATTTTATTAGGAGAGTGCTCCCTACAGAACATCAGCCGTCAGCTTAAGGAAGCATGCAGGATGTGTGGCATCTCTGCTGCTGACTCACCCACTATTCTCAGTGCCTGCCTTGTAGCAATGGAGCCACAGGGGTCCTTCAATGTGATGCCAGGTAAATGGGCACATAGCTCTTCTGATCTGTAATATAAAGGCCTTGGGCACATACATTTTCTTTCAAACCCTCCGTGACCACATCAAGTCACTGAGCGCTCACCAGTCTACAGGGAAATGCCTCCACACTGCAGTTCATGGTAAGACAGCCCTCTATCTTGGGCCATGTTCTATAATATTCAGCTTCAGCCATACAACTGCTACACTGTTAGAATTGATGTCCGTATGGGGCATTGTAGGGGCGTAACTATAGAGGCAGCTGAGGTAGCAACCATGACACGTGAGGTCAGGTGGACCCACCATTGTTTCCAAATTATTTAATTTTGATCCAAATATCAATATGAAGAGAGTAGACGTTCCCAATCCCCAAACACATATATTAATATACAAGGTGGGAAGAGCTGCCCGTAGACCTAATAATATGCAGAGTACAGACGTGCCCCACTCCAGATTAAAATAAATATGCAATGTGTTCATTACAAGGGGTGGGGATAGGACTGCAACTTGATTGTGGATGGCATTACCAGACACCATGCATACCCTTTCCCTGCATAGTCTGTTGGGCAGCTGGTTCCACTAGGATCTGGACTTCCACTGTAAGTTTCCAGCTTTCTACTAGGGGTGACTATACCTAAAGTGGATCTGATTGATCTGTGGATTCTATGAGATCCAGGGGAAATGGTTTTACAGTAAGTACTAAAATCCACTTTTTAATGCCCTGAATAAGCCTTAATATTTTTATATATTTTACCTGCTTAATCCATCTTTTACAGATGCAGTTACAATGGGATCTGTATTTGGTCGCAACACCGCTTTGAATCTGCAGACCTCCCAGCTCAGCACACCGCAAGATGCCTCTTGCACTCATATTTTGGTGTTCCCTACTTCTGCCACTATCCAGGTTGCACCGGCATATCCTGCTAATGAAGATGGCTTCAGTAATGGTAAGATGTCATCTGTGGCTTCTGAGAATACAGGCCTTGACAAGACAGTAAAATATAACAAATAATTTAGCTTATTTAGTTTTTGTGAATGTTGGGGGTTACACTAATTTATTTTTCTGAAGCAAGGCTCACTTCGGGCATTTGTTCAGGCTTGAATTAATTTTATTAATTTTTAATTAATTTCGAGCCATTTTTTAATGAGACAGGATTACCGTATGTTTCACCCAATAAGATCCACCCCCCCCCCCAAGAACCTCACAAGACATGGCAGGATCACCCCTACAACAGTTAGTGTGGCAGAACTAACCCATCCATCCCTAAAAACCAGCAGCATGCTGAATCCCCCTGCCCATATAACAGGCAGTTTGGCAGACACAGTGCAGCCAGCCGTCATTGATGCATTGGCAAGTGCTGGCTGCAGAGAGTGGTGACTTCTTCTGGATTGCGGCACAGGCATAACATTTTTATTCTTAGTATACAGTACGTCCTGCTCCAGATAGATTACTTACACTTGGGTTATCCTCCGCCAGATGGCGCTGCACTGCAGAGACATGCAAAACAGGCTCCTCCCGGCCCCCTCAAATACCCGGGGACCTCCCACAAATCCCCAGATTTTTCTGCAGTGCTGACTGCGAAGACATGAAATTATCACTCTGTCGCAGGTGAGCTGGGCTATTAAAGCCTGCAGCCCTGTTAGACTATTCCCACCCGTCCTTGATGTGATGTGCCTCCCAGCCTGGGCTGCGCTGGTCGGGTGAAGGTAGGCAGCACCATGTGTGCTTAAGGAGCGTTGCTCCACCGCAGTCCCCCACCAAAGGGTAGGCGGTATAGGCTGATGGTGAGCCTTATGGGATGCCCCTCCCGCATTATTGTCCCATGCCCCGGTAGCGGTGGGCCCTGTACAAAGGGCCGCCATCCTCCCTCATTCTCCAAGTAGCCCTCGGGAGGAAGAGAAGGGGGGGGTGTGTGGATGTCCGTGTACTGTGATTACATGCTTATGGTCCTCTTTGTAATGTCTGCTTGGACTGGTGTATGTGGTGTCTTTTTTACACTGTTAAGGCCGCCGCCGCTTTTCCTTCATTTGGATGTTCCGCGCCGGGCGGCGGCGTTACCTCTGATGCTTCTGCGTCCTCATTGGCTGCTGGTCTGTTGGACTTCGCGCTCTTCGGGGAGGCGGGGCCTGGCATGGCGTGCCTCGTGTCACGGCTCGCGCTGGCCCGCCCTTCGAGGTTCTCGGTGCCATATTGTCTGGTCGCACGTGTGTGTGACGTTCTTATTTACCGTGGTCCGTAAGTGCCCTCGCGGGCGGCTTTATAATTCACTGTAGTGTGTTTCGGTTCTGACACCCTTCTTCTCATTGTGTCTTTCAGAGGGGGAATCCATTGGCTTCACCCGGCCTGCTGTAATTACTCCCACTCCCTAGCGGGTCATTGGGGCATCCAGGGTTGCTTTATAGCGTCAATCCCTACTGGCATATTGTGCCTAATAATCACCATATGGAGGCATCTAAGGATAATGTGACCGGGGTCCCTCTGGGACATGAGCGGCGGTGTAGAGCATGTGGACAACCCCATGCTGATGCTGACAAGACACAGGTCTGCGTACCCTGTGCTGAGCAAGCGCTGGCTTTGCAATCTGCCCTGCCAGTGGCTGCACCTCGCCTCACTTCACCTAATCCTCCTGGCTTAAATCTCACTCCTGCTGAGTCGCACACAAGTGGGGGGCCCTGGTAAGAAATCGGTTCTTGACGCCTAATGTTACTGTTTTCCCTATGGGAACTGGGGAGTTTATGACTCTGTGTGGCTATACCCCTTCTGATGGAGAGCTCTTTTCTGACTCAGGCTCATCTGATGAGAGACCGGAGGCACATGAAGACTCTGGCCCTGACCCCTGGATCCAGGATGACACTGACAGATTATTGATCAAGATCTTTGAGGTTCTGTCTATCTCTCCCCCTGGTGAGGCTCCCAGGCAAAGAGGGGAGTGTTTCCATACAGCATCATCACGCTTGGAATTTCTAGAGCAGGCACATTGCCATACCCTTGTGCTCAAGGAATGGGAGTGCCCCAGTAAACTTCCAGTGGTTCCAGGAGATTGGGATAGTATGTACCCTTTTCCCCCTGACGTGGTTCCCTGAGGTGGATGTCCCGATCATAGGGCCATCTAACACCCCTTTCTTGCATCCCCCCGACTATACTACCCTTCGGGATGCTGAGGACCGGCGCATTGACCTGCTGGCCTCCCACGCCTTTGCATGTGCGGGGACGGCGCTACGCCCGGTCTGTACCTCTGCCTCTGCCATTACTGCTGTGGCCACTAGAACCCTCATTAGGAAAATGCTTGATCGTGCCCCTGATGATCTCTCTTGGAATGTGTTTAATGCACTCTCCAATTGTGATGTGTTTGTAAAATTTATCCTATTAGCATTGGATGACACCATTAGAATGTGTGCAAGAACTTCTGCCCTTGGGGTGGCTATACGTCGCTTACTCTGGCTGCGACAGTGGGGTGCTGACAATGCTGCGAAGAAGGCCCTTACCGGGCTCCCCTTTAAAGGGCTGCATCTGTTTGGGGCCCTCCTAGACCTGTTTGGTAGGAGAGGTAAGCTACCCCAGCGTAGACGGCTGTCTCGGGGCCAGGGCCCCCCTTCCACCCCGCACCATGGTGTTAAACAGGAACCAGGGGCGTCCTTCGTGGGGGCTCCCGCAACTCCCTGTCCCAGGAGCAGAAGACAACACCCCTGCTCCTCTGGGGGGGGCTATGCTCAAATCCTCTCCCAAGTCCCCTCAAGCATGATGGGGCGCCCTCACCCGCCTGGGTGAGGGGACGGCTGCGGCACCTTGCTTAAGTCTGGAGGCACCACGCCTCAGACCGGTGGACTTAGGAGGTAGTGTCCTCCCCTAAGATTATCTGGTCCCGGGTACTCCTGGTCCCTGCTTCTGCTCAGATGCTGGTGCAGGCCGTGCAAGGTCTGCTGGGTATGGGGGTCATTTGCAGATTTCCCTTGACAGAGGCAAGGGACCCTACTCCAACCTTCTCACAGTCCCCAAAAAAGATGGGTCAGTCTGGCCCATTCTGGATGCACAGATATTCAGCAATTTGTCAAGTACAGGCGCCTTCCTCATGGAAACTCTGCGCTCAGCCATTTGCTCCTTGCGAACCGTGGGCTTCATGCTGTTTGTGGATATCAGATGCTTACTTTTCTTTTCTTTGGTAATTTCATTCCTAGGAATGAATCTGGACACTGTTCAGGCAAGGATATTCCTTCCTCAGCAGAAGGTGGACATCTGCTTTCACAAGTTCAGTTTCTCCTAGCTGTCCCCGTTCCTTCACCAAGACAGGGGATGCAGCTGATGGGCCTGATGGTGGCGTGCTTCGCAACGGCCCTTTGTGCTCTGTCCCTCTTGGGGCTTCTGCAACTTCCCCTATTGTCTGTATGAGACAAGGACCCAGCGTCCCTGGACAGGGTCTGGGTGTCTTTCCCCCCTGGTGAGGAGATCCCTCTTGTAGTGGATGGACTCAAGGAACCTCTTGCTCCTTCCTGGGAGACGGTCACCACGGTCTATCAGGTTTGGGGGGTTTCTCCTGGCCCTGCGGTTCCAGGGGAGGTGGGGTCCTTAGGAGGCCTATTCACCTATCAATGTCCTGCAGCTGTGAGCAATCAGGTTAGTTCTGATTCGTTTGACTGCTCATTTCAGGGCCTGCCTGCTCGGGGGCGCATGGTCACTCTGATGGCAGTTGCCTACATCAATCGTCAGGGAGGGACCCAGTCCAAGAGGGTCCTCCAGGAAGTGTCTCTGATTAGGATCTGGTGGAGGCCAATGTTCCTTGCCTTTCAGCGGTATACATTCCGGGGGGGTCCCTCTGCAACAGGGTGTTCCAATCTCTGTATCACCGTTGGGGCCAACCTATGTGGATCTGTTTGCGTTCCGTCACAATCACAAACTCCCGGCCTTTGTCTCCTCGTACCAGGATCCTCTGGCCGTGCCCATGGATGCCTTAGTACTGTCATGGCGGGACATTCAGTTTCTGTATGTCTTTCTACATTCCCCCTGCTAGGCAGGGTTCTGCGCAGGATTGCTCTGAAAGGGGTGCCAGTTGTTCTGGTGGCCTCAGGTGGCCAAGAAGAGTGTGGTTCGCAGACGTGGTGCAGATGGCAGTAGATCTGTGCTTTCTGCCTGGATTGCCAGATCTGCTCACTTAGGACCATTTACGCCATCCCATTTACTAACTCTGGCCTTGACGGCCTGACTGCTGAAACCTCCATCTTGATGGAGAATGGTTGTCTACCTTGTTGGTTGAGTCCATGGTGAAGGCTCGGAAGATGATTTCTTCTTCTATCTGTTATATGGTATGGTGTACCTTCCTTGACTGGTTGAGCCTTGGTCTCTTCCCTGTTGGGTGTTCTCAGTTTCCAGGGATCTGGAGTTTTACTGCATGGGTTGGAGTTTTTCTCTAACTCAGTACTATGAAGGGTCAGGTTTCTATCTGTCTTCCTTCAGAAGTCTTTTGTTCAGCATTCCTTGATTGAGACTGCCTTTAGGGGGTTGCTCATGTGCGTCCCCCACTACAACCTATGGGCCCTGTTGTTTTGGGATTTGAAAATGGTCTTGCCTGTTTGGCAGGGTGCTCCCTTTGAATCTGTGCAGGTTGCTGCCTTGGCTATTCTTACACTCAAGGTCGTGTTTCTGGTAGCTATCACATCTGTCAGGCGTGTGTCTGAGTTGGCGATGCTTTCCATTCAGCCCCCCTACTTTGAGGGGCACCAGGACAAGGTGTTGTTTTGTTCAATCCAGAATTTCTGCCTAAGGGTAGTGTCTGCCTTTCATTGAATCAGGATATTGTTCTTCCTTCTTTGTGCCCTAACCCTAGCAATGTTAAGGAGAGAGTTTTGCACTCTTTGGATGTGGTTAGGTGTCTGAAGTACTATCTGGTGGCTACTGCACTTTTCAAGAACACGGATGCTCTTCTTGTGGTCCCTTCTGGTCCTAGGAAGGGTTTTTTGACTTCTGCCAAGTCTACTATCATGCTAGCATGATAGTAGACTAGCATGTGGATTCGTCAGGCTGTGATTCAGGCCTGCTCTGCTAAGGGGAAGAGTCCTCCCTTTGCGTTATTGCTCTTTCTTCTCATGCTATTGGTGCCCCCTTGGGCCTTCCAGCACCAGGCTTCTATTGCACCAGTGTGCAAGGCGCTACTTGGTCTTTTGTTCATACCTTTTCAAAGTTTTACAAGGTTGATGTTAAGGCCTCAGCTGTTGCTGTATTTTTTGGGCCACAAGGTTTTGCAGGCGGCAGTGGTTTAAACTGTCTGCTGTTACCTTTTTATTGGGGATCCCACCCTACCTTATGGACACTGCTATTGGATGTCCCAAGTGTAAGTAATCTATCTGGAGCAGGACGTATTGTATACTAAGAATAATACAATTTTGTGAAATACTCACCTGTAGAATTGGTATTATAAGTATACAGTATGTCCTGCTCCACCCCACCCTGGTTTTTGCTTTATCCTGGATCCCCTGTATGGTGATTGTTATCATTGTTATGGTTACCAGTTTTTAGTTGTTAAATTCTCCCGGCTTCTTTTTCACTGCTTTTTCAATGCTGGGGATTTGTGGGAGCTCCCCGGGTATTTGAGGGGCCAGAAGGAGCCTGTTTTGCATGTCTCTGCAGTGCAGCACCATCTGGCGGAGGATAACCCAAGTGTAAGTAATCTATCTGGAGCAGGACGTACTGTATACTTATAATACCAATTCTACAGGTGAGTATTTCACAGAATTGTATTTTTTTCTTCATTGAACTGGCTCAGCAGCGATGGGGGGGGGGGGCACATTTACCTTCGCCCTACAAGATGCATGAGCATTGGCCAAAGCTTTTGGGGCAAGTGCATCTCCATGTGCAATACGAGATGACTGCGTTTCTCCCCTATTCCACTCCAGGCCTTTGGGAAATCGATAATGAATGGGCATGGACTGCAAGACAGAAGGTGTAGTTATCCCGGCCTATATATACCTCCACTGCACCTACGCAATCCAGTACCTGGATTTTTTTTCTTCTAATTTTTTTTTTTTCATTTTTTATGTATGGCACAACATTTTTGAATTTCATGCCCTTTTTTAGGGATGGTGACCCTCGAGCGAGGGGTTGGGGCTAGACGGCAGGAGGAGGCAGATGCTTCCTTCCATGTATGCAATGAGGAGAGGTCGCTGCCTGGTCCTCTGCTTTAGAGGGCTGTTGCTGGGCATGGAAGGGAGTCTCATTCGCTGCCGCCACTCTAGGTCTCACTGCAGCTTGCGCCGGCCAGCTGTCTACTGTAGCAGGGCCGCTTCACGTGTCGAAGCTGCGGCTGGTCTTGCTGCAGCGGTTCCTGGTGCTGGTTGGCCCTGGTACCTTCTACGGTAACATTGGCCATCTTCCTGCTGCATCTGAGTGAGTAAGGATCTTGCAGGTGGGGTAAGGCTTCTGCATTTTGCTCCCATTTGGATACAGGTGGTTGTTTCTTCAGGTTACAAGATCAAATTCGGGGCAGACCTCCTCGGAGGTTCTTTTGGTCAGGAGTATCCCAAAATCCGGTGAAAGCAGAAGCATTGGAGTCAGGGTTTTTACTTCAAATTGTTCATAATTCCCAAGAAGGACAGTTCTGTGTGCCCAATATTAGATCCCAAGGGCCTCAACAGGTTTGTCGGTCTGAGGAAATTTCGCATGGAATCTTTGAGCTCCACAGTGATGTCTCTTCAGCCGGGAGAATTTATGACCACAGTGGATATAAAGGATGCGTACCTTCATATCCCTATTTTCTGGGTCATCAAAAATATTTGTGCTTTGCAGTAGATGGCCTACACCTTCAGTTTTAAGAGTTTGTACCGAGGTTTTAGCAGGTCTCATGGCCTTTCTAAGAAACCAGGGGATGCATATAATCCCTTACTTAGATGCTCTGTTGATCCGGCCCCATCCTTTCTGAGAGTGATTCTGCTGTCTCTCACACATTATACACCTGATCTGAGGGGTGATCCCGTCAGGATTTAAACAGACAACCTGAGGGCGGTGGCTTATATTAACCACCAGGGGGGTACCAGAAGCAGGAAAGCTCTCGAGGAGGTAAGTAGGATCTTACTCTGGGCTGACAATGTTCCGACTGTTCTGGTGGCTCCTTGTTGGCCAAGGAGAAGCTGATTTTCAGACATAGTAAGGATGTCGGAAGGGGACCATTGGAGGTGGCCTGACGATCCAGATCTTCCCACTCGGGCCCTTGGGGGCACCCCAGTTTATGAAGTTTTGGCTTTGATGGCCTGGCTATTGAAACTTCCATTGTGGCAGAGAAAGGAAAGAGTTATCCAGACGTAATTCATGCCCGGAAGCAGACTTCTTCAAGGATTTACTACAGAGTCTGGCGAGTATGGCTTGGTGTGAATTTAGAGGTTTTGCCTGTAGAAAGTTTTCTGACTCCAGAATTCTGGAATATTCTAAGCATACAGCATGTCCTGCTCCAGATATAGTAATAACATGTGGGTAATCCTCCGCCACCGGCGCCGTGCACTGCAGACATGTAAAAAACAAGCTCCTCCCGGCCCTACATATACCGAGGGACCTCCCACAAATCCCCAGATTTCTCTGCAGTGCTGGAACTGCGAAGACATGAAGTATCACGCTCTCGCAGGCGAGCGGGGCTTGACAGCCCGAGGCCCTGCGGGACTATTTCCACCCGTCCTCATTGTGAATTAATGCCTCCCAGCCTGGGCTGTGTAGGTCGGGTGAAGGTAGGCAGCACCTAGTGTGCTTACGGAGCTAGACTCCACCGCAATCCCCCACCATAGGGTAGGCGGTTAAGGCGAATGGTGAGCCTTCAGTTGGATGCCCCTCCCGCGCCCCGTGTAGCGGTGAACCCCGAATATTGGGTCACCTTCCTCCCTAGATTCCCCCGTTAATGGGGGGAAAAAGAGGGAGGGGGGTTGTGTGTACGATGGCCTAGCCTTTTATTGTATTCTACTTGGCGCGTACGGCAGCTCTGTTCGGGGACGCTACGGCGCTTTTTTATTCCTGTATTCACCCTGTCAGATTCTTCTCTGAGGTGATTTTCTAGCATAACTACTGTCTCTGCGCGCCTTCGAGCTTCACGCTCTCCGGGGGGGAGGCGTGGTTCGGTTTGGCACGTTCCGCGTCATCGCCCGCTCTGGCCCGCCCTTCGAGGTTCGCTTGGCGCCAATTCCTTCTCAAATGCGCGTGGTGAAGACTGTCCTCCCCTCGCAGTTCTGTAAGTGCCCTCATGGGCGACCTTTTCCCTAGCTTTGCTTCTTCGCGCTTGGCTCTGACATCCCTGTTCGCCTTGTGTCTTTCAGACCGCGGACTTCGGTGGCTTCTCCCGGCCCGGTGTAGCGCCCGGTCCAGACCATTTTAAGAAATCACTTCCACTTCCCAGCGGGTTATTGGGGCATCCAGGGTTGCTTTATAGCGTCAATCCCTACTGGCATATTGAACTTAATAATCACCATATGGAGGCATCCCAGGATATTGTGAACGGGGTTCCCTCGGGACAAGCCCGTCTGTGTGTAGCTTGTGGGGTCTTACCTAGCAGCGGTGACAATGCACGGGTCTGCGTCCCTTGTGCCCAGCAGGCGCTAGCCGGTCTCCCCACCTCTTCTGAGGCTGGGTCCACTCCTCGCCTTGCTTCCCCTACTCCCCCCAAGCTTGAGCCTAACCCCCAATACTAGTGGGGACTCTCATGCTGATTTGGCCACTAGACTGGCTAGTGTGGAAAACTTAATCGCTGGCTCCTTGGCGCGCAAGGCTAATGCCAAGAGGCGTCATTTGAATCCTGAATCTACTATTCTTCCTGTAGAATCTGATGATTTACTGCTTTCCTATGTACATTCCCCATCAGAGGAAGGGGAACTGTTCTCTGACTCAGGGTCCTACGACGACGAGTCCAGGAGTCAGGAGGAGTCGGGGTCTGATCATTGGTCCCAGGATGACATTGATAGACTGCTGACCCAGATCTTTGATGTGTTATCCCTCTCTCCCCCTCCCGCAGCTCCTCGGCAAAGGGGTGATCTGTTTCATACCGCTAGGGTGAGGGAGTTTCCCGAGCAAACTCATTTTAATAGCCTTGTGCTGAAAGAATGGGAACATCCCAGCAAACTCCAGGGGATTCCTAAAGCTGTGGATAAGAAGTATCCATTTCCTGCCGATCTGGTTAAGTGTTGGACATCGCCGCCCGAAGTCGATGCCCCGATTCTGAGTCTGTCCAATACCTCTATTATGCACTCCCCTGACACTACTACGCTGTGGGATTTAGAGGATCGGTGAGTTGATCAATTGGCATGTCATGCCTTTGCATTTGGGGGATCGTCGCTCCGCCCGGTTTGCGCCTTAGCCATCACGGCGGTGGCGCTCAGGACTGTGGTTATGACTGCTCTGGAAGGAGCGGATGACTTGCCCTCTGATGCCGCCAATGCTCTGGCCACCTGTGAGACCTTTGTGAATTATATCCTATCTGCATCGGACGATGCTATTAAGCTGAGTGCTAGATCCTCTGCTCTGGTGGTAGCCATATGCCGTGCGGTCTGGTTACGCCAGTGGGCTGCTGACAATGTCGCCAAGAAGGCCCTCACGGGGCTTCCATTTAAAGGGCTGCGCCTGTTTGGAGAAAGGTTAGATATCTTTGCCAAGGGTGGCAAGTTGCCCCAGCGCAAACGTCAGATTCAGCCTTTTCATGGCCCAAGCGCCCATTCGACCCCCTACTGTGGGGCCAAGCAGGTTAGAGGGGTGTCCTTCGCTGGGTCTCGCGCAGATTCCTGGAACAAGAACAGAGGACGCCGTCACAGTTCTTCCTGGGGGCCCAAGCCCAAAGCCCCCCCAAGACACCCCAAGCATGAAGGGGCGCCCTCGCTCGTCAGGGTGTGGGGATGTCTACAGCACTTCGAGCATGTCTGGAGACGCCTCGTTCCAGACCGGTGGATTCAGGAGGTAGTGTCCTCCGGTTACAAGATAGAGTTTGCTGTACTGCCCCCTACCAGGTTCGTTGGGTCCCGGATCCCACAGGACCCTGCCTCAACTCGGGTCTTAATGCTGGCTTTGCAGGACCTTCTAGACATAGGGGTCATTTGCAAGGTCCCCTTAAGAGACAGGGGCATGGGGTTTTATTCCAACCTTTTCACGGTGCCCAAAAAGGACTGGTCAGTCAGACCCATTCTGGATCTAAAAATCCTAAACAGATTTGTCAGAAACAAGCATTTTCGTATGGAAACTCTGCGCTCGGCCATTGCCTCGCTGCCCCCAGGGGACTTCATGAGATCTGTGGACATCAAGGACGCTTACCTGCACGTTCTGGTGTTTCCAGGGCACCAAAGGTTTCTCAGATTTGCGCTGTTGGATCAGCATTATCAGTTCGTGGCCCTGCCATTCGGCCTTACGTCGGCTCCCAGGGTGTTCACCAAGGTGCTGGCAGGGGTGATGTCTCTCTTAAGACTAAAGGGCATACGCGTGTTGCCCTACCTGGACGATATATTCTCATCACCTTTCGGTCTCTGCGGCAGGCAGAGCTGGACACTCGGTTGGTGGTGTCCACCCTGGAGTCCTTCGGCTGGGTGATCAATTACCCAAAGTCCTCTCTGTCCCCCTCCTCAGTGACCCCGTTTCTGGGGATGATTCTGGACTCGGTTCAGTCAAGGATATTCCTTCCTCCACAGAAGGTGGAAGCTCTGACAACGCAGGCGAGGTCCCTGCTCTCGAACCCTCATCCCTCCATCCGGCAGGGAATGCAGTTGGTGGGCACGATGGTGGCAAGCTTCGAGGCGGTGCCCTTTGCCCAGTTTTATTTGAGAACCCTGCAGCTTCACCTTCTGTCTGTATGGAACAAGGACCCAGCGTCCTTGGACGAGATCTGGGTGATTCCCTCCTCGGTCAGACAATCCCTTGCGTGGTGGTTGGACCACAGGAACTTGACAAGGGGCAGATCCTTCCTGGCTCCCTCCTGGGAGACGGTCACAACGGATGCCAGTCTTTCGGGCTGGGGGGGATTCTGGAGGTCCCTGCGCTTCCAGGGGAGTCGGGGCTCTCAGGAGGCCCATCTTCCTATCAATGTCCTGGAACTCAGGGCGGTCAGATTGGTGCTGGAACGATTGACCCAGCACCTGAAGGGTCTGGTGGTTCAGGTACGCTCAGACAACAGGACGGCGGTAGCCTACATCAATCATCAGGGAGGAACCCGGAGCAAGGGTGCTCTCCAGGAGGTGTCTCTGATTCTAACATGGGCAGAGACCAATGTACAATGCATCTCGGCTGTCTACATTCCGGGGGCGGAGAATCTGCTAGCAGATGCTCTGAGCAGGGGGTCGTCCCGTCAGGGGGAATGGTCCCCCTGCGACAGGGTATTTCAGTCCCTGTGTCACCGTTGGGGTGTGCCAGACGTGGATCTCTTTGCGTCACGTCACAATCACAAGCTACCGAGCTTTGTATCCCTGTCTCAGGATCCTCTGGCTCTGGCTTCGGATGCCCTGTCAATGTCTTGGAGGGAGTTTCGGCTCCTGTATGTGTTTCCACCAATTCCCCTTCTGGGCAGAGTGCTGCGCAAGATCGCTCTGGAAGGGGTACCCGCGATTCTGGTGGCCCCAAGGTGGACAAGAAGAGTGTGGTTCGCAGACATGGTTCAAATGGCAGTAGATCAGTACGATCTGCCAAGATTGCCAGATCTTTTAACTCAGGGGTCTCTACTAACTCTGGCTTTGACGGCTTGGCTATTGAAACCTCCATCTTAATGGAAAAGGGGTTGTCTGCTTCTGTTGTGGCTACTATGGTGCAAGCCAGGAAGAAGACTTCTGCTGCTATCTATTATAGAGTATGGCGTGCTTACATTGACTGGTGTGAATCCAGGTCTCTTCCCTGCCAGGAATTCTTAGTCTCCAGGCTGCTGGAGTTTTTACAACATGGTCTAGACTTAGGTCTTAAGCTTAGTACCTTGAAGGGCCAGGTTTCAGCCCTGTCTATCTTCTTTCAGAAGACCTTTGCCCAGCACCCTCTTATCAAGACCTTCTTTCAGGGGGTCACTCATGTGCGTCCTCCTCGGAAACCTATGGTTCCTGTTTGGGATCTGAACTTGGTGTTGTCGGCCCTGCAGGGGGCTCCTTTTGAGCCTATTCATGAGGCCGCTCTCGCTGTGCTCACGCTTAAGGTTGTCTTCCTGGTAGCTATCACTTCGGTTAAACGTGTGTCTGAGTTGGCTGCTTTGTCTATTCAGCCTCCCTACTTTGAGAGACACCGGGATAAGGTGGTGTTTCGCTTCAAGCCAGACTTCCTGCCTAAGGTTGTGTCTGCATTTCATTTGAATCAAGATATTGTACTTCCTTCCTTCTGCCCTAATCCTAGTAACCCTAAGGAAAGGGTTTTGCATTTCTTGGATGTGGTTGGGTGTGTCAAGTCTTACCTGGTTACCACTCAGGCCTTAGGAAGACGGCTGCTCTCTTCGTTGTGCCTCATGGGCCTAGGAAGGGTTTGGCTCCCGCCAAGTCTACCATCAGTAAATGGATTCGTCAGGCTGTGGTTCAAGCCTATACTACTAAGGGGAAGACTCCCCCCCCCCCCCCCCCCCCCCCTTTCGTCTTACTGCTCATTCTACTAGAGCTGTTGGGGCTTCTTGGGCTTTTCAGCACCAGGCCTCTGTGGAGCAAGTTTGCAAGGCCGCTACTTGGTCTTCCGTTCATACCTTTACAAAGTTTTACAAGGTTGATGTTAGGGCCTCAGCTGACGCTGTGTTTGGCCGCAAGGTTTTGCAGGCGGCAGTAGTTTAAACTGCTTGCTGTGGCCTTCTGTTGGGGATCCCACCCTTCTTTACGGACACTGCTATTGGATGTCCCACATGTTATTACTATATCTGGAGCAGGACGTGCTGTATGCTTAGTACTCACCTGTAGAGTTGATATTATATGCATACAGCACGTCCTGCTCCACCCCACCCTGTTTCACCTTGTTCTGGATCCCCTGTTTGGTGGTTATCTTTGGTATTATTGCCAGTTTTGGGTGGTTGTTTTCTCCTGGCCTCTCTTTCTCACTGCTTTTCAATGCTGGGGATTTGTGGGAGGTCCCTCAGTATATGTAGGGCCGGGAGGAGCTTGTTTTCTACATGTCTGCAGTGCACGGCGCCGGTGGTGTAGGATTACCCACATGTTATTACTATATCTGGAGCAGGACGTGCTGTATGCATATAATATCAACTCTACAGGTGAGTACTTCACAGAGTTGTATTTTTTGCTGACTGGTCTTGATAAGGGTCTACAATTGAGCACTCTAAAAGGGCAAGTATCTGCTTTATCCATCTTTCTGAAACCCATTGCAGAGAATAGACTTTTTAGGACTTTTTTTGCAGGGGGTAACTCATGTGCGTCCTCCCCGCAAGCCTATTCTGCCTGTCTGGAACTTGAACTTAGTTTTGTCATATCTTTAGGGTCATCCATTTAAACCACTGGCAGAGGCATCGCTAGGATTGATGACACTTAAGGGCATCTTTCTAGTAGCAATTACTTTGGTAGAGTGGGTTTCTGAATTAGCAGATTTAGTGGTTAAGCCTCCTTATTTAGAGTTGCATAAGGACAAGACTGTCTGTGCCATTTTTTTAAGCAGGATTTTCTTCCTAATGTGGTTTTCCCTCTTCTTCCTAATGAAGAGGTGGTTTCGCCCTTCTTGTGTCCTGCGCTGGTTATTCATAAGAAGAGGGTCCTTCATTCGCTAAATGTAGTGAGAGCACTTAAATATTATATCTCTGCTACACAAGCCTTCTATAAGTCTAACTCATGTTATAGCTGGGGGGCCAGCTAAATCTACCATCAGCCGATAGATTAGACAAGAGGTAATAAGGGCCTATATAAAGAATACTCATTTTTGGGTTACAGCTCTTTCTATATGAGCTATTGTAGCTTACTGGCCTTTTCAGCACCAGGCATCGGTGGAACAAGTATGCAAAGCTGCTATTTGGTCCTATAAGGTAGATGCTAGAGCCTCGGCGGATGCCGCCTTTGGTAGGAAAGTATTACAGACAGTAGTAAGGTAGAGGTTTGATTTTGGAATAGCTTACTCTTCATTAAAGGAATTAGATTTAATATTTGGGATGTCAGCCTGAAGTAAGGGCACTGCTTTTGGAGGTCCCATTTGTTACTGATTTCCTGACGGCCTGGAGTGGAATAGAAGAGAAAATACAGTTCTGTGATTCTCACCTGTAGAATTGATTCCTCGCTATATCCACTCCAGGGCGTCAGACTCTCCCTATCTGCTATATCCATTCTTCGAATGCCTAGTTCTAGTGGAGCTTGTAAATATGTAAATAGTTGTACGGCATCAAAAAAGAAGAAAATGCCTCATCCTCCCCAGGCGGCTGTGTCTACTGCTTTTCATTGATGGGATTGTGGAGGTGTAGCCGGAGGTAAATATACGCAGGGAGGAACCACGCCTTCTGTCTTGCAGTCCACGCCCTTTGGTTGAGAGTTTACCAATTCGTTACGGATTTCCTGACGCCCTGAAGTTATAGAGAGAAATCAATTCTACAGGTGAGAACCACAGAACTGTATTTTTTGTGAGAATTTGAAAATGGCAGCCAAACACTTTTACACAAAATATTGTACACAAATATTGGCTCACACAATTGTACTCACAAAATCTTTGTACAGTTGATCTTTATGCTAGTTTCTGCACTACCACTTGAAAATGTATTTGTGAAGATTATTATTCTTTCCACTTGGAGAAAATGGGCATTTACTAAAGCTGGATTAACTCCTATTAGTTTCTTTTCCCAGTGAAAGTCCATTTAAATGTTTTTCTTAGTCTTTTGCCAGTCTTTATGCTAAGCTTTAATGGTAGGTTCTTTTGTTATATCTCAGCTGTTAACTATGGCTTTTTACTACTTTTTAGATGACATGTTTGACCTACAGTTTCCGGATATGCCAGATATGGAAAATGACCTGGGGATATTGATTCAAGGCAATCTGCACTCTCCTCCTAATTCCTCTCCAGGATCTCCAACGGGCATTGGAGTTGGTTCTCACTTCCAGCACAGCCGGGTGAGTTTGGGGATGTGTAACCGAGCCTGTCTAGCCACTACTGAAGGGTTTGAGACTCTTACCGAATAGCTGTGCATGGTCGCCCAATAGCTGAAGGAAGTGATGCAACACGAAGCTCGTAAATACAGCTAGAAATTCCATTTTGCGTCTCTTGCAACGCATTAATATGCATGGTGGAAAAAGCATTTGGACGGGCAGCCGCGCCAGTGCCCTGGGCTCGAGGAGAGGTGCGTTATCTCGGTGTTCTGGGGGGTTTCACACAAATGGGCACCGCCAACCAGAGTGTCCAGGCGGAAGGGATAGTGGCTTTTAGTCCACTTTGTGTTCTTGCATACAAAAGCTACTTAAAAAATGCCCAGGGGCCCAGTGGCTGCAGTGATTAGGCTAAAGCAACCCTAAAGCATGATCCTATGCAGCACCGAGGACACAGAAGCCAAACATAGAGGGCTCTGCATCTGGCAGGGGACCAGGTGAGTATTTTTTTTTCCTGTATTTTATTATAGCCAAGTCAAGAGTTTGTGGAGGATGAAGGTGGGAGGAAGAGTTTAATGTGGGAAATATTGCAGACACTGCTGGTCCAAATACAACAATGCTTGTACTAAGTACTTTCTGTGCACATTCACTTTTAGTATAATAAAAACAAAACCATTATATGCTTAAAGAGGAGCACCACCCACGATATTGGGTGGTGCTCTTTGGTGGGGCATCTAGATTTAGGATACTCTGCTGTGTGCATCTCCCCTGGGTTGCCTGTAAACTAGTGCCTGTAAACTCACCATGGGCTCAGCCAATCAGCAGCACTCATTCCACTGAATTTCTTTATGCGCACTGAGATCAGGTGATCCAGGGGGTTTTACAAAGGAGGGCATCCCAATTCAAGATTACCCATAAAAAGGGTAGACCAGCCCCCCAAGAGTTAGACTGAAGGGCAGCGTTGCTCCTCTTTTAATACTTCTATTAGAGATATACCGTAATTCATTGTGTGCCTCTGTGGCCTGCTCTTGCTTTGAAAAGAGCACACATTTATACTTCTGTTTTCCTGCAGAGCCAAGGTGAAAGGCTTCTCTCCAGGGAGGCACCAGAAGAACTGAAACAGCAGCCATTGGCATTGGGGTATTATGTGTCAACGGCTAAGGCTGAAAACCTGCCCGAATGGTTCTGGTCATCATGTCCGCGGGCACAAAACCAATGCCCACTATTTTTAAAGGTAATTCTGTAAGAGCCTTTTTTTCATGTGACTTAAACACTATTATCTATTTTTATATTAGTCTGACACTAGTTCACTGACTGACAATGACATTGGTCTCTCCACTCTACTTCCCAGGTTTATATTTCATTAGATGTCATTACAGTAAACACTACTGATGACCACCCAACAATTTATTTATACAAATGTAATTAGAGCACTTTTTTTCCTGGCGAAAACACAAACAGCTGAAAACTACTGTACATTATGCTTTATTTATGTAAGGCAATATAAAATGTAGTAAGTATTTACACAATAATATAAATGGAAAATGGAGATACAGGAAGTACACTAGGATTACAATATATAGAATAGTAGACTTCAATCACACAGAGATCTGTATCTTAAAGCAGGGCGTCCTCCTATACCCCCCTTTGAATGCCTGAATGCATTGGTGCAGGTTAGCTTGCCCAATTTCTAGCAATGTTTACTTGGGGGGTTGGCAAAGTGCCCTGTGGATGAATGGGGAGCTAGTGTATGGCAAAAAAACGCACTGCTCCTTATGTTGAAAATGTTCATATTAATTTATAAAGGCAGAATTATGCATGTGTCCAGATTAATTCAAACTCTCTCTACATCCTAAATTACAGGCCTCTCTGCATCATCATATCTCTGTGTCCCACACTGATGACCTCATTCCCGCACGCAATTCACAGCGTGTGCCTCATCCTTTGGATTCGAAAACAACATCGGATGTACTAAGGTAAAACCTGTTA
This sequence comes from Gastrophryne carolinensis, assembly GCA_027917425.1. Taxonomy (NCBI): domain Eukaryota; kingdom Metazoa; phylum Chordata; class Amphibia; order Anura; family Microhylidae; genus Gastrophryne; species Gastrophryne carolinensis. The sequence continues at coordinate 440,908,241 of CM051234.1, forward strand.
CTATGCTGCTGTTTTTTTCATACACATTTCCATCTATAGCTAACCATCCCTTACATAACAACTCCCGGGAATTCCTCTCTCTTGGTCATTGTTCCTCTCGGGGAGCAGTGGGACATCCACTGTGGAGCCCGAGCGGCCATGGATGCCCCAAGGAGTGGAGGAGAGGATCGGTAGATTGTTTACCCCAGGTCTTCTACCTGGTCTACTCCTGTTTGTACTGTCCTTGTATTGCCTGATTATAGCCATTAAGAGGCTGTACTCTGATAAGACCAGTTTGCTACAGCAGCACATGGTAATGTCTCTTCCTTCCCTGTAAGGCATGCTACCATACATGTTTCCACAGGATGCATCCACGAGGTGATAAGCCGCCCCTATATCAAAGGCCTTTTTATTTTAAATTATGCCGGAAGAGCCTTTCTCTTCATAATCATTAGGGGGCTGCACACTCTAGGGATAACCAAATAAGCAGTGGGTGCCATAGACAAAGCCCAATTTGTAATCCACCCACTCAGACAGCCAGGTCTCGTCTCAGCACCAGTTATCCAAAGGAGTGCAGTCCCCACTAAAAGCAAGGGAACCTTCTGATTTATTATAATTTTAAAGACCCCATATGTTTGCAGGAGCATATACATACATGTGCTTATTCTTAGTATACAGTACGTCCTGCTCCAGATATAGTACTTACACCTTATCTTCCGCCAGATGGCGCTGCACTGCAGAGACATGTAAAAACAGGCTCCTCCCTGCCCTCAAATACCCGGGGACCTCCCACAAATCCCCAGATTTCTCTGCAGTGCTGACTGCGAAGACATGAAGTATCACTCTCTCGCAGGTGAGCGGGGCTATTAAAGCCTGCGGCCCTGTTGGACCATTCCCACCCGTCCTCGTTGTGTTGTGCCTCCCAGCCTGGGCTGCGCTGGTCGGGTGAAGGTAGGCAGCACCACGTGTGCTTATGGAGCGCTGCTCCTCCGCAGTCCCCCACCAAAGGGTAGGCGGTGTGGGCTGATGGTGAGCCTCTATGGGATGCCCCTCCCACATTACTGCCCCTTGCCCCGTGTTGCGGTGGGTCCTGTACCAAGGACTGCCATCCTCCCTCGTTCCCCCTGTAGTCGGGGGGGGAAGAAAGGGGGGGGGGGTGTGCCTGTGTGGTCTGTATTGGATCCTTGCATGTATATGGCCTTTGTTCTGTCTTTGGACCTTTATAGATATGGTGTCAGCTGCCGCGCCCTTTCTATGTATGGTCTGTATTGGACCCTTGCACTTATATAGCCTTGTCTGTCTTTGGACTTTTATAGATAAGGCGTCAGCCGACGCGACCTTTCTATGTATTTTACTTGCGGACTGCCGCCGCCACACGCGCTTCCTCCTTAGTTGAAGACTCCGCGCTTGGCAGCGGGGGGGAAAACTGAAATTAGCACACCGGAGGCTATATATTCTATTTTTGAGGGATGGATGGGACAGAGCTGGGAATAAGAGGGATGGGGATGGGACTGGATGGATAAGGGGTGTCTAAATGACAATAGGATGTGCTTGGATGTGCTAGCCATGGTTTTTTACACTTCCTTATATAGATAGCTAATAGATGTTTAGCTTGAGCTGCTAACTTCTTGCTGACAGCACTCTTTAACAGTACTCTGCAACTTGCTGCTATGCTGCACTTTTTCACTCTACTCTGCAACTTGCTGCTATGCTGCACTTTTTCACTGTACTCTCCAACTTGCTGCTATGCTGCACTTTCACTGTACTCTCCAACTTGCTGCTATGCTTACAACATTTAGTTTTTATCTCCCCCCAATCCCATGATAAACAGCCAGCCAGCTAGCTTTTACCTTTATTTGCTGATTGCTGGCTTGTGATCTGACACTGTAAAAAAAAGGGCACGCTCAGCTGTCTGCTACAATTCCAGGAGGCTGGGCGACGCACAATCATAGACGTTCTGCTTCATGCACCTTTTATATCCGTTGCCAGTGGAACTATGCATCGCTTTGCTTGTTTCTGCCCGGAGGATATTAAACAGGGCACATGCAGAACATCTATCAGTGAGCGCCGCTCAGCCTCCTGCGATCGAAGCAGGGAACTGAGCCAGCGTCCTTTCCACAACGAACCCCGCTTGCTGTATTACTGTCATCCCGCCCCGCCCACTTTCTTTCCTTCTGCCCCTCCCACTGTCTTTCCTCCCGCCCACCGGCCCCGCTCGCTGTCTCTCCTCCCGGCTTGACGCCTGCCTGCTGTCTCTCCTCCGGCCCGCCTACCCCGCCCACTGTCTCTTCTCACTCCCCCGCTGTCCTTCCTATCGGCTGCCTGCCCTGCCCACTGTGCATCGCGCGCTGTCTTTCTCAAGCACGTGCTGTCTCTCCTCCCGGCCGCCTGCCCCGCCCACTGTGCCTCGGCCTCTGTCATTTCTCCCGGCCGGCCATGGGGTCCGGAGAGCAAGCGGCCGCGGTCCGGAAACGGACCGCGGTCCGCGGGTTGAATACCCCTAGCCTAGATAGATAACGGAAGCCTCCCAGCCTAGGCTGCTGGCTGGGCAAAGGTAGATGGCACTATGGTGCCTAGGAGCTTATCTCCTCCGCTCTTCCCCACACGTGGGGCAATGCGGTTATCCGGCATGGTGATCCGGATTTGGAATGCCCCTGTCCCGATGTTCCCCTTGGCCACCTTCTCCCGCTCGGTCCCTTCACGTTGGGGGGGGTGGCTTGTATGGGGTGCTTTTACAGTGCTGACTGTGTCTGTGGGGAGCGCTGGCAGCTGGCGGGGTCAGCGCCGCGGGGGGGCGCGTGTCCCGGGCTGCTGGGGCTCCTTGTGTTTTCTACTGTATTCCTCCCACATGCCTTGTATGTTTTGGGGCGTCTGTTGGCGCCTGTTTTACACGCGGCGCTGCCATTCGGCGGGCCGCACTGCTCGTGTCTAGGGGGCGGGGCCGCACTCGCTCTCGGCCCACGCTGTTTGACCGGCGGGGCCGGAGCGCTGCGTGCGCTGAGCCCGGCCCGTCTTCCTCTCTCTATCTCAGCCGGAGTCTCACTGCACGGAGGCTCTCAGCAACAGCCCAGCGGTCCCTAGCTCGGCTGAGGAGGGTGACACCATTTAAACAGGTTTTTTTATTGGTTTGTCTTGCTTTATTTGTGCGGTGCTTGCGCTTGAGCCGTTAACCCTGTCACTTTTATATAGCTCACACAAGTCTTAAAGGAGCCACAGCACTCAACCCTGTTAGCTTGCAGGCCAGCCTATAATCTGTCTCTAAACTTGGTTAAAAACAGAGGACTCGGTCACACACATCTGCAGAAGTATGCTTAAGCTGCACCACTACGCCAAAGTGCCTCTGTGGGGTGCAGTCCTAACTCTAGTCTCTGAGAGCCCATCTGGGACATACAGTGCAAAAGATAAATTGGGAGCAGGCTTACCTGAGGTTGCCCTAAACCTCTCAAGTGCAAGCCATGGGGTGGAAGGGTCAAAGACCTTGCAGTACAGCCTAGACCCCACACACCATGTGCTTGCACAAATTCAAAAGAAACAAAGGGGGCTGGCAGCCGCTCAGACCATTTTATAACTAACCTGGGAGGTGCACGTTAATCTGGGAGGTGCACTTTTGTATAGCTCCCCTCCTGGAGGCACATGTTAGTTATTCATGTTTAGGTATATATATTTTTCTCATGGGCTGTATATACTTCAGGCTTTTGTATATATTGTATATATTTTTTACTGTTACATTCTGTTTGGTTGTATGTGTGTGGCGCATGCTGGCAATCTTTCTTTGGGGGTCTGATTGTGGTCTCTTTCCCTTACAGATCCTGGGATCCCCTCACTGCTGGAGCCTCACGGGCTGATATACCTGGCTAGTCTTATTTTCCAAATTGGGATTTTCCTAGGCTTGTAAATCCTCCCACTCCCGGGACTTTAATTATAAAGGGGGCATCCCAGGTTGCTTAATGTGTAAACCCCTGGGTTATTGCAAATACCATAATTTCACCATATGGAGGCTTCCAACATTACCGGAAATGGCTCTTCGAGGCTATCCAGGCTGTGTGGGGGTTGTGGGGCTCCACTCCCAGGCGATGATGTCATAATATGTATTTCTTGTGCACAGCAGAATATTGCGCGCCAGTCCGGTATTCCGGTACCTGGCTCCTCGCAACTTCCGTCATCTCCTACCCCCCCTCACCTATTCCGGACCCCGCGTGACGTTGTCAAGGGTGGGGATTTGCAATCCGAGGTGTGTGCACGATTGGCCAACCTCGAGAAAATAGTTTCCGCCGCGGTGGCTCAGAAGGCTACGGCTAAGCGGAAGCACCTTTCTCCAGCATCGCATGTTCTGGAGGATGAGGTGTTTGAGGTATTGGATTGGTCCGATTGTCCCCCTGCTGAGGAGGGGGAACTCCTTGAGGAGTCGGATGAGCCTGCGGACCAGCAATTGGTTGGTACCACTGGCGATCAGGCTGCGGGGGTGTTCCTTGACACTCCTTCCATTCTGGCCCAAATGTTTGAAATTTTGGCTTTGGATCCGCCTGAGGCGGTCCCCCCGCCAAAGGGTGAGTTGTTTGATATGCCCCAGCCGCGTTTGGTGTTTCCAGGCAACAACACTTGAGGGTTGTCCTTAAGGAATGGGAACAACCCACGCGCCTTGTTGGGGTTCCTCCTAGTTTGGATAAGCGTTATCCCTTTCCGGAGGATTTGGTGAAGCTTTGGTCTGTTCCCCCTGACGTCGATGCCCCTGTGTTGGGGCTGTCTAACACGGCTGTGTTGCACTCCCCTGACACTTCTACCATTAAGAATGGTGAGGATCGTCGGATTGATCAATTGGCTCGCCATGGTTTTATCAGTGCTGGATCGGCACTGCGGCCGGTGTGTGCTTCGGCGCTTCTTCTGATGGCTGTTAGGTCCATTGTTAGAGATTTGTACGCAGATCTTGATCCCACTTGTGATGAGTTCGCCTCTCTCAAGCAGTGTGAATCGTTTATTTCCTTTGTCATGTCCGCCCAGGACGATGCGCTTGCAATGTGTAGCAGGACCACGGCCCTGTTGGTTGCTATTCGTCGGTCGGTGTGGCTGCGCCAGTGGACGGCGGACTTTAACTCTAAGAGGTCGCTTACAGCTCTTCCGTTTTGTAGGTTTGCGCCTGTTTGGCGATAAATTGGATTCAGTTACCAAGGGTGGTAAGTTGCCTCAACACAAGAGGCCTCGTCCCTTTCGGGGAGCGACTTCCTTTAGTCCCTCCTTTCGGGGAGTCAGAGCGGGCAGAGGGGCCTCCTTTCCCGCTACCAGGGGTGCAGGTTGGACCCGGGGGAGGGGTCGTGGCCGTCCCGGTCAGTCCTGGGGCGCCAAGCCCTAGCCTGCTGGTAAGCCCGCTCAGCAATGAGGGGGTGCCCTCACCCGTGCGGGTGGGGGGACGATTGCGACACTTCTCCCTGGTTTGGGACAGGGGGGTTCCGGACAGATGGATCCGGGAGATGGTGTCGTCCAGTTACAAGCTGGAGTTCGAGTCTCGCCCTCCTTCACGTTTTTTTCCGGTCTCGGGTGCCCACCGATTCTTTGGCCCCGCAGGGGCTCCTGGCGTTGGTAAAGAATCTTCTGGAAATGTCGGTCATCCGGCCGGTGCCGCACTTGGAGGTGGGCCTCGGGTTTTACTCCAATCTTTTCACAGTCCCCAAGAAAGACGGGTCGGTTCGCCCCGTTCTGGATCTGAAGTTCCTCAACAGGTTCATCCGTACTCTGAAGTTTCACATGGAAACTCTGCGATCGGCCATCGGTTCTCTTCGGCAGGGGGACTTCATGACGTCCATAGACATCAAGGATGCTTACCTTCATGTTCCCATCTGCCAGGCTCTTCAACGTTTTCTTCGGTTCGTGATGAAGGATCGGCATTTTCAATTCGTGGCACTTCCGTTTGGCCTTACCTCGGCTCCAAGAGTGTTCACCAAGGTGTTGGCAGGGGTGATGGCCATTCTCAGATCTCAAGGCATTCGCGTCGTACCTTATCTGGACGACCTTCTGATCATGGCTCCTTCTCTCAATCAATCGGAGACGGACACCAGGGCGGTGGTCTCCACGCTGGAAAGCTTTGGTTGGGTGATCAACTTTCCCAAGTCCTCCCTCACCCCGGCCAGGGTGGTGTCCTTTCTGGGAATGCGGTTGGATTCTTGTCAACACAGGGTGTTTCTGCCTCAATCCAAGATTTGTCTGATTCAGGAATTGGCTAGGTTCCTTCTTTCCAATCCTCGACCGTCCATCCGTCTGGGCATGAGGCTGGTAGGGTTGATGGTTGCCTCTTTCGAGGCAGTTCCTTTTGCTCAATTTCACACAAGGACGCTTCAGCTTCATCTGTTGGCGTCTTGGGACCGGCGACGGATCGGCCCTTCCAGTTGTCCTCCCGAGTCCTTCAGTCCCTTCAATGGTGGTTGGTCTCGACCAATCTCTTGAGGGGCAGGTCTTTCCTGACCCCTCTCTGGGAAATTGTCACCACGGATGCCAGTCTTTTGGGATGGGGGGATTCTGGAAGGATCTTCAGTTTCGGGGGCAGTGGGGACCTCGAGATGCCCACTTGCCCATCAATGTTCTGGAACTGAAAGCCATCCGGCTGGTTCTTGTTCATTTGTCTCAGCATGTTCTGGGCCTTCCGGTTCAGGTTCGTTCGGACAATCGGACAGCGGTTGCTTACATCAATCATCAGGGAGGGACTCGCAGTCTGGGTGCCCTCAGAGAGGTGTCCCTGATCCTGACCTGGGCGGAGGCCCATGTTCCTTGTCTCTCGGAAGTTTACATTCCGGGTGTGGAAAACAGGGAAGCGGATCTGTTGAGCAGATGCTCTTCCCGTCTGGGAGAATGGGCTCTCCATCCTCAAGTTTTTCGGTCTCTGTGTCTTCGGTGGGGGACACCGGAGGTGGACCTGTTTGTCTCTCGTCACAATTGCAGGCTTCCGACCTTCGTATCGCTCTCCCAGGATCCTCTGGCTCTGGCGGTGGACGCCATGTCCCTGAGCTGGGGGGGATCTGGGGTTTCTGTACCTTTTTCCTCCGATACGCATGCTAGGCAAGGTGGTACGGAAGCTGGCTCTGGAAAGGGTGTCCGCCATTCTCGTGGCTCCAAGGTGGCCAAGGCGAGTATGGTTCGCAGACATCGTTCGGCTGGCGGTGGATCAGTCGTTCTGCCTCTTCGGCCCGATCTGCTCACTCAGGGTTGGCTGTGTTACCCCAATTTACCAACGCTGGGTTTGACGGCTTGGCTGCTGAAACCTTCATCTTGAAGGAGGAGGGTCTTTCTGACTCTGTTGTTAAGACTCTGATCGGTGCCCGGAAGAGTTCTTCTTCTACCATCTACTATAGGACTTGGAAAGCCTATATCGCTTGGTGTGAGGTTAGATCTTTGCCCTGTAGGGTCTTTTCGGTTTCCAGGATTCTGGAGTTTTTGCAATCGGGGCTGGACTCCGGTCTTCAGCTGAGTACTTTGAAAGGGCAGGTTTCTGCCTTATCTATCTTTTTTCAGAAGCGTTTTGCGCTTCATCCTTTAGTTAAAACTTTTTTCCAGGGGGTTACGCATGTGCGGCCTCCCAGGAAACCATTACTCCCTGTTTGGGACTTGAACTTGGTTCTTTCTGCTCTTCAGGCTCCTCCCTTTGAGCCCTTGCAGGATATTGCTTTGTCTACCTTGACTCAGAAGATTGCCTTCTTGGTGGCTATCACTTCGGTTCGGCGTGTCTCGGAGTTGGTGGCCTTGTCGATTCAGGCGCCCTACTTTGAGAGGCATCAGGACAAGGTGGTTTTTCTTTTCAAACCGGACTTTCTTCCTAAGGTTGTTTCTGCTTTTCATTTGAATCAGGATAGTGTTCTTCCCTCCTTGTGTCCTAAGCCTAAGAATGACAAGGAGAGGGTTTTGCATTGTTTGGATGTAGTACGCTGTGTTAAGTACTATTTGATTACTACTTCTCCTTTTCGTAAGACTGATGCCTTTTTTGTTGTGCCCTGTGGGCCTAGGAAGGGTTTGGCTCCGGCCAAGTCTTCCATTAGCAAATGGATACGTCAGGCCATTATTGGGGCCTATTCTGCTAAGGGGAAAGTTCTCCCTTTTCGTATTACTGCTCATTCTACTCGCGCCGTTGGAGCTTCTTGGGCTTTTCAGCACCAAGCTTCTGTTGAACAAGTTTGTAAGGCTGCAACCTGGTCTTCTGTTCATACTTTTTCTAAGTTTTACAAGGTTGATGTGCGGGCCTCAGCGGTTGCTGTGTTTGGCCGCAAGGTTCTGCAGACTGCAGTCATTTAAGTTATGCTTCATTTTGCCTTCGGATACCCATCCCTTGTGGACACTGCTTTTGGATGTCCTGATCGTAAGAATTAAAGGGGAAGCCGGGTGTGTGACACACTGAGAATAATACCATTTTGTGAGTACTCACCTGTAAAATGGATATTGTCAGTGTGTCACACACCCCGCTTCACCCACCCTTTCTGGTATCCTGGATCCTCTATATGGTGAAGCTTTTCTTTATTTTATTTTGAGGTTACCATTGGATTTCCTGGTACCTTGTCTTACTGCTGTTTGAATTCACTGGGTGTAAAGTGGGAGGTCCCAGGTATATGTAGGCCAGGAGGGGCTCGTTTCAAGACTTCTCTCTGCAACGTCGCCACCTGCTGGTGGAGTAACCCGATCGTAAGAATTAAAGGGGAAGCGGGGTGTGTGACACACTGACAATATCCATTTTACAGGTGAGTACTCACAAAATGGTATTTTTCCTTTTTTGTTTGACAGAGCGTGGTTTCTCGCATGCATTGTTGGAGGATGGGCCCCTCCTGTGCCACTCAGGGCCTGGGACATCAGGCCCTGCAAAAGGGTGTTGTTGCCTTAAAAAAACTGTACTTATTAGTTATATTTTGAATTCTGATATTCACCTTCATATCTTTTTCTGTCCCTCCTAGGTTTGTGCTTGAGCAGTATAATGCCCTATCATGGCTGACCTGTAACCCAGCGACTCAGGATCGAACGTCATGTCTACCTGTTCACTTCATGGTGCTCACACAAATGTACAACATGGTGATGGACATTCTCTGAGGAATCATCCCGCCTTTCCAGATGGTTATCGGAGGAGCTCCAGCTAATACTGGGAATGCCCAAGGACAGTGCTCAGCACTCCTGTAGGACCTGTCAGTGCACCATATCAGTGAATTTTGTTTCTGTGCAACAAGCAATATACACTAAAAACTTTCCTAAACTGGACGTCCTATGGCAGTGCTACATGTTCTGATATGCTTATACAGAGGGTATCAAGACTCTAAAATGCCTACGCTCTCCCATGGTGTGCCAGCACACCACAAAAAGATTAACAGGGAAATGTTAGATTGTCCTTATCTCTGGTTCTAGTATCTGTGTTTCCCACACAATTAAAAGCAATGTCTGCCATGGACAATACCAGGTTTCCTTTGCAATGTGCCCCTGTTTCTCTAACAAGCAGATAACAAAATGGCTGTACTAAGTGATCATGGCATGGGCCATCTGTATCATTTGGTACAGTCAAATAGCACTTTGTATAGCCCAAGTTATTGTATTCACTTCTCAATCTGTTGTGCTGAAAAATCCAGTTGCAAGACTAGCTTTCTTTTAAAATGTTTTTTTGAAAAGCATATATCAAGTTTTGTTCCAAAGGAAAATAATGTGCTGGTAATTGCATCTGACCAATTTGCAGGAACGCACTACACCTTTACAGCATAGGCAGCCATTTATTTCCCCAATCTTTCCCCAGCTTAGGCCAGCGGCTTGCTAGAAACATGCATGCTGACTATAGTGAACTCCACAAAAATTAAAGCCTTGATTCAGTAAGAGTGTAAATACGTTTTTATGCTAGTAACAAATTTATTTTATAAGAAAAAGCCTGAGAATGTCACCGTTGCTGAATCACTATAAAGACAATGAAAAGTAGTAAACTTTTTACACTGTAGAAAAATGTGCCATTGCTTTCATTTTCTTTCTAGTTGATGATTCAGCAACAGGAATTCTCAGGCTTTTTTTCCCAGAATGTTTTTTACTACCATGGACATTTATTTCAACTGAATCAATGCCTAAGATTTAGATTCATTAATTTAAGTGTGGCCTTGATTTCATACATACATACATACATTGTTACCACACTGTTTTACTGCTTACTAATTCATTTAGCCCTTACTGTTTCAGCAGGATGTTTGGGGAAAATCTTAGTAGTGCATGTTATAGTAGAGGAGCACACCAAAAACCAGTGACAAAAATATTTTTTATATATATTTAAAAAGTTAAACCCACAACAACATAAATATATTTACACACATCACATAAAAGGATCTACATATGTATTGGTGATAATATGGTTACAAAAATGATACAGTATCAATTTTAAGAAGGGCTCTTTCAAATGTATTCCCCAGGGGTGTTATGGCACCTATATACAGGAAAGTATTGTCTATTATTATTGTATTACTAGCATTTAGCAGCAACAAGAATGAGAAGATAGCTATATTGTAGTGGTAAAATATTACTTATAGCCCTAAGCAGTATCTAAGCTACACACAATCACCCTGGGTCATAATAAATGAAGAATCTGATCAATATCTGAGTACCAGCTAAGGAAGAGTATATCCAAAACATATGCAAATAATTGTCCCAGGTATCGGTTTTGGCAGTTTACAGTATACATCATGCCCAGATGATGGGCCCAGCTATAGCCACACACAAAAAGATTCACAGTATGACATAAATAACAACACCACCAAAAATAATGTGAATCTGAGTCAAGGAAACAAAGTATAAGGCATGCCAAAGTTTCTGGGCAGCAAGCCCTTTTGTCAGAGTAGCAATCTTAGTAGACCCCTTCCCAATCAAGTTCTCCTGGCAAGGCTTATAAGGGTGTTTTTACAAAGGAGTCAGCCTGATAAATACTGGTCTGCACAAGCGCTCCAAATGCTAGGTCTTATAGACTGGAAGGAGGGGAAAGGGGGCTTTTAAAGGGGAGCAGATCCTGGGCAGGGTCCATTATTTTAAAGATTAAAATTCTATAAAAGGTATCCAAGTGGTGTATCCGTGAGGATCACCATTATATCTGCATTCTGGACATCCCTTAGAATCAAATAGTTGGACCTGTTCGTTTGCCAAGTTTTTTTTTTTTTTTATATCTGTTCACAAATAAACATTTAAACCTTTTAGCTTTTAAGTAAAGAAAAATATTCCTGGTTTTATTGTTTTAAATAGACAGTAAAAAAATTACCAGGACGCGATTAGGTCCTTAAAGGATTGGTCTACTAGTGGGAGGGGACTTCTTATTTTATTTTATTCTAGAACCCCGGTAAAACCCCCAAGGTGGAGGGTGCTTCTGCAGAATGGTGGCGCGTTACCAGCATTAATCTATAGTCAGTGAATTTAAAGTGTTTGTTTATACAGTTATTCAGATTAACATATCAAGACATTAGTTGCAACTGGTGGCAGCTCGACATGCATCTTGCAGACATTGTATGCAGAGAAGCCAATGCAATGAATGGGTTTCCACAAACTCTTCAGCCTCCCCATCTTCTCTTTCTTTCTCTTTCTCTGACTGAGCAGCCACTGACAGTCCAATACAAAGCATGAATTTTACAGGCAGCTTTTTTTTCAAAATCTGTTTATCCTGTATAGATATTTATAAATATATATATGTATGATTTATTTCAGTCATTTACTATTTAAAATGATGGGATATTGTCTGGGCAGATAAAGGGAGGAAAAGAGCAAGAAGAAATTCCTATTTTATTTAAACTACGACACAAAACAAGCATTGGGTGTCTCTTGCACATCAGCTGACATCCTGTCTAATTTTTCATAAAACTTATTTCTTTTAAAATATCTGACAACTTGAGAATTACATTCAGTTTTCACCAGTTCTAGGAGAAAAACATCTGATCCGCGACAAAGGCTAAAATATAATGTATTTGTATATAGAAATATATATTGGTCTTTTTAAAAATTGTAAAAGTTGTACATTTCTCAATGAACTTAATTTTTTAAAGCATTTACTGGGTGTGTTTTTTCCATTTTATAGATAAAAATATATATAAATATATATATAAATATATATATACATTTATAAATATCTATAAATAGCCGTACAAATTGAACATGGGTAATTAAAAGCCCCCAAAAGAAAAAATCTAAAAAAAAAAAAGGGAGAAAAAGAGTGTTTTTTTTTTTTTGGAGTAAATCAATTTTAATCCCACTTCTGGTACCTCACACTCAGAAAAATGAGAATTTCATAATAAAAGGAAAAAGAAAAACATGAAATTTAAAGATTCTTCAGTATAAATGTGCTTCATATATACCTTGTGAACAAAAAGGTCTATACTTTTACACACTTTTTTAGATGAATAAATTATTGATTTATTGATAACAGCCCTAAGACTTGTTATTTCTGGATAATCAGTTGTATGAATGATGTTTCTCCATGATCAGGCAATTATTTTGCCTAGTTACAAAAGACCTAGTTTATCTTCTGTGGAAGTAATATGTTGTGCCCAGGGGGGAGAACAAGTATTCTTCTAAGGTTAGGTAAATGATGTAAAAGAGTGAAATGTCCGGCACTGGGATAAGTTCATTCACAATAATCCATAAAAGCAGTGAGCACATAATGTGCTTTAACTTACCCTCGTATATCAATTAAACCAGGGGCCATGCCACTCTTGCACCTCATCCATGGCACAAAGTGCCGGTCTCCAGGACCAGGCCAAGCCCCCCCCCCCATGGTGGCGTCATGAAGGGGGGGAGGGCAGGAACACGGCCAAGCCAGACCAGTGATGTCACTACCCACCACTCCCACCCCACCAGGGAGATGCAGCCCACACCAAGACCATATTCTCTAAAACCATGACAGGGGGAGAGGCGCACACGGTTGGGTAAATTATGTATGCCTATTAGCTAATGAGACACTGAACTAATCTCTGCCTTCTCTTCACCCTTTGTACCCCAGTAGAAGCTCAGTTTCTTAAAGGAGAAGGGCACTTTGCCTGTTGGTAACTTAAGCTGACTTATTTGTATTACAACTACTTTTCCTACAACTCTTCGTATTACACATCATCATTGCTCTATAGGGGTTTCTCCCCATCATCAAGGAGACTTATCTATGTCCCAATCAGTTTGGCTCATCATATATTCCTTCACTGTGCGCTCAAGGAAGGCCACTTTCAGTTTGTGGTACTGCCCAATCCTGGGTCTAGGAAAGGTTTGGTCGCACCCAAAAATTCACAATAGAATATTTATCGTCCGTCCTGGCATCTCTGGAACTGGATGAGACCTTTGTGCTCCAATCTATGAAAGGTTACAGCAACCCGGGCAGAAAGCAAGGTATTCAGCTGCTCTCCTATCTGGATGACCTTTTTGTAAAGGGTCCTTCCCTCCAGAGAAATCAGAGGAGTGCCCAGAGTGCTTCCTTCCCCGGAGACCCTTAAGTGGGTAGTCTTTCCTGGGATTATTTCTTGACCGTATAGGGACCAAATGATGAACTTCCCTAAGAATAGAGTGCTCTGTTACAATCAAGTGTCTGCAAGGCCCTGTAAAACATGCCTTAAAGCAGTGGAGCTCCCTCACTGTAGTGTGTAGATCAAGGGGATATTGGAACTTGTATACATGTTGGAAAGCTTTGTGGGCCCCAGATCTTTCATTTATCCAGTTTTGACATGTATCTTTTATGGAAAGGTGCAATTCCAATTCTTCAGTCTTTTCCCCCTGTATTCCGTGTTATCTGGTTATATTGAGCACCATCTATTCCACGTGCACCCAGAAACAATGGTAAAGTTTAACAGGATGACCTGCTGGAACACTGTCTACCTATGGGACACAGGAGACCTGGGCTGGGGGCAATTGAATGCTGCTTAGTAGGGGCACTTCTGGGTATTCTGCCACAAGGTGGCGCAGTTGACTGCAGAAGACTCGTGGCTCCTCCCGGCCCTATAAAAAGCCAGGAATCACCCATAGGCCCCCAGTGTTTTCTCTGCAGTCATGACTGCAAAGACCGAAGATGGCTCTCTATGGTTATTCGCAGACGAGCGGGCCAACCAAGTCTGCGTCCCTGTAAGTCTATTTCCACCCGCTTCCGGACCCTCCTGCCTCCCAGCCCTGGCTGACAGATCGGGTAATGGTAGGGGAGCACCTGGGTCGGGTGCTCGGTGAGCTTTGCTCCAGGCCGCAGACCCTATAACTGAAGGGTAGCCGGCCATAGGCCACTGCTGCTTGTGTGCCTGCTGTGTTTTACGGGGGTGAGTCTTTATTGTGGGGGTTAGACAGGAAACGCCAGCCTTGATCCAGTTGAAAGGATAAAATATCCACATTTATTGTTCCATACAAAACTTGTTTAAAATCATTCCATCCATAGTCAGAATACAGCATAAGGGAGCAGTTTAGTAGCCATTTATTGTGGGGGTTGTCTGGTGTGGGACTGTCTCTGCTCTGGGGGGTTTTGTATGGCTCCCCCCCCTTCCCTTCACTGGTCTGCACTCCGCGCTCCTGCCCCCCTCTCTCCCCCCCTTCCCCTTCCCTCTCTCCCCCCCTTCCCCTTCCCTCTCTCCCCGTCGAGGCTGTGGGGGCATGGCCTCCTCCCTGGCGCCGGGCGTCATTCTCTGAGTAGGCGCCGCCGTTCTCGCGCCCTTTTGCTGGATGACGCATTTTGTGTCATCTCCCCGCGGCCCGCCCCTCAAGGTTCTTCTAGCGGCGCCATCTTCCTGGCTTCGCGCTGCAGGCCGGGTGCGCTTCCCTGGCTGACTGACCTGGCCGACTGATATCGCTGTGGGGCATCCTGTCCTGAGTTCCTCCTGCGCATGCTGCGGATTTCATTGCAGCTGATCCGTGAGTTGATCCTGCGGGTCTGATTGATTGGTGCATGTGCGGTGGGATGCTCATGATTTTCCATGCTTATGTCTTGCAGACGGGATAGCAGTATTGTGGTTTCTCCCGGTTCCATACTCTCCCCCCTCCCTTGGTCCCTTCTCTGTGGGGCATCCCTTGGGGTCATCCCGGGTAGGCTCTTATTTAGCCTTACACTGTGTTGGCTGACTGTGCCTTTAGCGATCTTGGGAGCCCCTTGAGGCAGGCAGGACTGTGTCATGTGCGGGGCATCCCCTTTGAGGCGGCGCGGTTTGTGTCCCGTGCTCCCAAAGTATTATCGCGGAACAGCATCTTCCAGCAGGGGGTCGCAATCGGATCTAGCGCTGCGCATGGCCAGCATTGAGCGGCAACTGGCCCGGTCGGCTGCGGGCAAGGCCTCTAGCAAAAACAGGCACCTAGACATGGATTTGTCCCTCTTTGCCGATGAGGACGAGGGCCTTGACATGTATGTGGCCGTGATTCCCCAGAGGAGGGGGAGTAGTTCCGTGACTCGGATTCCTCTGGGGATCGTCAGGGCGAATATGATAGTGATTTAGGATCTTCCTCGGACGAGGATACCTGGCTCCCGGATGATACTGACAGGCTCCTGTCGGCTGTTTTTGATACATTACACATCGCTCCCCCAAAGGTGGCGAAGAAGAAGCAAGGCGAGCTCTTCCGCCCCGGCAAGCAACGCCTGGAGTGCTTGCTAATATGGTCCTCAAGGAGTGGGAATGCCCTAACAGGTTACCTTCGGTGCCCAAGGGGTTGGATAGAAGGTATCCCTTCTCGGCCGATTTGGTTAGGCGCTGGTCGTGCCCACCTGAGGTGGATGCCCCGGTCCTGGGGCTATCCAACACTTCGGTCATGCCATCCCCCGACACTACCACCTTGCGTGATATCGCGGACCGACGCATGGATCAGCTGGCTTGTCATGCCTTCACCTTTGTAGGGGCCGGTTTGCGTCCGGGCTGCGCCACGGCCATTGCTATTAAAAAGGTCAGGCGCCTTGCTGAGGCCACCCGATCTCGCAACATCATTATAAGGACCTTTTGCTTTGCTCTGACTTTGTTGCCTTTGTGCTGTCTGCTATGGATGACGTGCTGGTTGCTATGCGTAGGTCCGCCTGGTTGCGTCAGTGGGCGGCTGACACCGCCTCTAAGAAGTCTCTCACTGGGCTCCCTTTCACTGGTCTTCGTCTCTTCGGTGAGCGTCTTGACGCTCTGACCAAGGATGGTAGGCTTCCCCAGCGTAGAAAGCAGGCTCGGCCCTTTCGGGGATACTCTTCCTTTCGCCCTTCAAGGTTTCTCCTTTTCAGGTAGTCGCAGAGACTCTTGGGGTCGAGGCAGATCCCGCAGTCGCCCCAGTCTCTCCTGGGGAACCAAGCCCAAACCCCCTACCAAGGCCCCTCCAGGCATGAGGAGGCGCCCTCACCCGACCGGGTGGGGGGACGGCTTCGGCTTTTTGCTCACGTCTGGAGACTGCGCATCTCAGACCGGTGGATTCAGGAGGTGGTTTCCTCCGGATACAAGATAGTTTGCAGCCTGTCCGCCCCCAAGATTCCTCCGGTCCCGGATATCTCTAAACCCCTTGTCGGCTCAGGGACTGCGTTTGGCCGTACAACGTCTTCTGGCGTCCGGAGTCATTTGTCAGGTACCTCTTCAGGAACAGGGTTAGGGGTACTATTCCAACCTGTTCACGGTGCCCAAGAAGGACAGCTCCCTGAGGCCCATCCTGGACTTAAAGGGCCTCAACAAATTCGTCAGGTTCAAGCGCTTTCGCATGGAGACCTTACGCTCAGCCGTAAGTTCCCTTCGGCCGGGCGATTTCATGACCACGGTGGACATCAAGGATGCCTACCTTCACATTCCGATCTTCCCAGGTCACCAGAGGTTTGGGTTTTCACCAAGGTGCTGGCCGGTGTTATGGCTCTCCTGAGGAACCAGGACATCCGCATCCTCCCTTACCTGGACGACATTCTGATTGCTGCTTAGTCTCTTCATCAGGCCGAGATGGATACTCAGGTGGTGGCGTCCACTCTCGAGTCCTTCGGCTGGATGATCAACTATCCCAAGTCTTCACTATCTCCGTCTTTGGCGAGGTCCTTCCTGGGCATGACGCTGGATACTTCTCAGGTCAAGGTTTTTCTCCCTCAGCAGAAGGTGGAGGGCCTTCAGTTGCAGGTGCGGGCCCTGCTGTCGTGTCCTCACCCCTCCATCCGTCTGGGGATGCAGTTGGTGGGGCTAATGGTGTCCTGCTTCGAGGCGGTTCCCTTTGCTCAGTTCCACATGAGACCTTTTCAGTTACATCTCTTGTCTGCTTGGGATCGGACTCAGGAGTCCATGGATCAGGAGTTTGCTCTGTCCCCTCTGGTCAGACAGTCCCTCTCGTGGTGGTTAGACTCTAGGAATCTTCTAGTGGGCAGGTCCTTTCTGCCTCCGCGATTGGAGATCATCACCACGGACGCCAGTCTGACCGGCTTGGGGGGGGGGGGGGAGTTTGGCAGTCACTGAAGTTCCAGGGTCAGTGGGGTCCCCAGGAGGCCCACGCGCCCATCAACATCCTAGAGCTGAGGGCGATCAGGTTGGTGCTCTCCCAGTTGACTCCCCACCTTCGGGGTCGTGCCGTACAAGTCAGCTCGGACAATCAGACGGCGGTGGCCTATATCAATCATCAGGAAGGGACCCGGAGCAAGCGAGCCCTCAAGGAAGTGTCTCTGATCTTATCATGCGTGGAGGAGACTGTTCCCTGCCTCTCGGCGGTTTACATTCCGGGGGTGGAGAACCATGAGGCGGACTCCCTGAGCAGGGGGACGTCTCGTCTGGGGGAATGGTCTCTCAGCAACAAGGTATTTCACGCTCTCTGCCGCCGCTGGGGTCAGCCGGATGTGGACCTATTTGCGTCCCGTCACAATCACAAGCTTCCAAGATTTGTCTCCCTATCAAAGGATCCTATGGCCTTCGCCACGGACGCGCTAGCAATTCCCTGGACGGAGTTTTGGCTCCTCTATGTATTCCCTCCCTTTCCTCTGCTGGGTCGTGTGCTGCACAAGATAGCCCAGGAGGGGGTACCGGCCATTCTAGTAGCCCCCCGCTGGCCGAGGAGGGTATGGTTCGCGAACTTCGTACAGATGGCTGTAGATCGGTACGTCTTGCCCGACGATCCAGAGCTTCTCAGGGGCAGCTGCTCCATCCCAATTTACAAACGCTGGCTTTAACGGCTTGGCTGCTGAAACCTCCATCTTGATGGGCAAGGGTTTGCCGGCCTCTGTTGTTGATACTTTGATTCAGGCTCGGAAGAAGTCTTCGTCTACTATTTACTACAGGCCCTGGCATGCTTATATTGCTTGGTGTGAGTCCAAGTCTCGATCTTGTCATGGATTCTCCATTCCCAGGATTCTGGAGTTTTTGCAGTATGGTCTGGATTCGGGTCTACAACTTAGTACCCTCAAGGGACAGGTTTTGGCTCTGGCAATCTTTTTTCAAAGTTCTTCTGCCAATCATAGGCTTGTCAGACTTTTTTCCAGGGAGTTACTCATGTGCGTCCGCCGCGTGAGCCTCTGTTACCGGTTTGGGATTTAAACTTGGTGCTTTCTGCTCTACAGGGTCCTACCTTCGAGCCTCTGTGTAAGGCCGCTCTGTCCATTCTGACTCTTAAGGTAGCCTTTTTTGGTCGCTATTACTTTGGTGCATCGAGTATCTGAGCTGGCGGCGCTTTCCATGAAACCTCCTTATTTTGAGCGGCATCAGGATAAGGTGTTCCGTCTTAACCCGGCATTTTTGCCCAAGGTTGTATCTGCCTTTCATCTCAATGAGGACATTGTCTTACCTTCCTATTGTCCTGCCCTGCTAATTCCAAGGAACGGAACCTTTATGCTCTGGATGTGGTCAGGGCGCTCAAGTATTATCTGGTCGCTACTGAGCCCTTTAGGAAGTCTGACTCTTTTTGTTCTTCCTTCTGGACCTAGGAAAGGTTTGCCTCCAGCCAAGCGAGCTTATTCTTCCAAAGGGAAGGAACCTCCCTTCCGCGTTACTGCTCACTCTACTAGGGCGATTGGTGCCTCTTCGGCTTTTCAGCACCAGGCTTCTGTTGAACAAGTTTGTAAGGCCGCTACATGGTCTTCTGTTTATACTTTTTCTAAGTTTTACAAGGTTGATGTTTGGGCCTCAGCTGATGCTGTTTTTGGCCGCAAGGTGCTTCAGGCGGTAGTGGCTTGAACTGCCTGCCGTTACTCATTGGGGATCCCACCCTACTTTGTGGACACTGCTATTGGATGTCCCAGAAGTAATGATTGAAATGAAACAGACCGTGCTGTACACTTGGAAAAATACAATTCTGTGATTACTAACCTGTAGAATTGATTTTACTGTGTACAGCACGGCCTGTTTCATCCCTCCCTTGTTATTGTCCTTGGTTGCCTCTTTATGGTGATTTGTTCAAAAGTTATTTTTTGTGAGGCTGTGTATTTTTTATCATGGTTTATCTCCCGGCTTCTTGCATAACTGCTTTTCAACACTGGGGGCCTATGGGTGATTCCTGGCTTTTAGTTTAATCTATTTTTATTGGTAAATCAAAGAAAATACATGCAAAATGTGGTACACAGTACAGCAAACCATCCATTCTACAAACCAACATTACAATAGCTTACATAGCGCCATAACAGTTCCACAATATCCGTTGTCCTGCCCAACAGACACAAGGGGCGCCAAGCCGGCGCGCCGCGGGAATCCCTCCCCCATGTCATAAGGAACCAAAGCGTCTCCGGTCCAACCCCAAGGCAACCCAGGCACGACCGAGTCAAGCCGAGCGCCCCAAGGATCAGACCGGAGACCCCCACAACCACGTTACATCTGCTAATAACGAGCCGAACCCAAAGAGCCCGGCACACCGACCCCGCACCCCGCCAACCAGGCAGGGGGGACATCCCACATGGCACAAATCAGTAGCTGAGTAAACATAATGCAACAGAATGTGACAGTAACCAAGATAAAAGATACCAGGTAACAAACCTATAAACAGGAGTAGGAAAAAGGGAGAGGGGGAGGGGGAGGGCCCGTTGACGACCACACAGCATTGTTGCTTTATTGTATTAGCGCTCTGAAACGATCTGAGTCCCGGAAGTCAATCCAACCGGCCCAAGTTATGATGTATTTTCCTGTCAGGCCTTTATCGCCCAGGATGAGTTCCTCCATTCGCCTAGTATGTTCAAGCTCCACTACCCATTCAGCCAGGGAAGGGGGACCCCCGTGTCTTCCAGTGTCTGGGTATAACAGCTCGCGCTGCCGATAGAAAGTGCCGAAGTAAGCCCTCTTTATGTTGAGATATAGAGCTCTCTACAAGGGAGAGGAGGGTTAACTGAGGTGTGTTGTTCACTTTCGTGCCCGTTATCTCAGTGTGAATATCCAGGACCCTTTCCCAGAGAGATCTAATAACTGGGCCCCCCCACCATATGTGCGTCATAGTTCCCTCCTCTGCCAAGCAGCGCCAACACCTACTCGAAGTCTGGGGTGCATATTTATGAATGTCTGCCGGGCATCTGTACCACCTTGAGATTATCTTAAAATTCCTCTCCTGCGCCGCCCCCTCTAAGGTGGATTTAGGCTAAACATCTTAGATAGGTTTTCCTCCAAGAGGGGCTGACCCATCTCGTTCTCCCATCGGGCTATGTACCCTACGGGGTTGGAGTGTATATTAGACACCAGTGTCTGATACAGTACGGGGAGGGCATGGGGTACATGTGTCTCAGAGGAGAAGAGCTTCTCAAGATCCGTCAGCGGATGGCTCATCATCTCCCCTAGCCGATGGGAAGATATGTAGTTAGCCAGTTGCCTGTGAAGGAACCAGGACACATGCATCCCGGGGAACCGTGCCCTGATTCCCTCCAGTTTTGGGAAGCCCGACCCCCCCATGATGTGCCGTAAACGCGGGTCTTCCGCCGCCTGCCATCCCAGGAAGGACGAGACTCCCACTCCAGGCTCAAAGTCCGGGTTCCCAAAAATGGGAGTCAATGGTCCCGGACGCCGATCCAGTGGAAATTTTGAGGTCAGTTGGTCCCAGACTGTAAACAAGTGCTGTGCCAGAAAGGGTAGGGATTTTAGAATACGCCTGGGTTGAGGCCCCATCCAGGGCAGAGAGACCAGCGGGAAGGGCGACAACCCCCTCTCAATGTCGACCCACAGCTTGCTCGCGCTCTGATGAGTCCAGTCCAGGGCTCTCATGAGGACCGCTGATGAGTGGTAAAGCCTGAGATCTGGTAGTCCCGCGCCCCCTTTCATTTTACTGCGAGACAGGGTGTCATAGCGAATACGGGGTTTGGACACGCCCCAGACAAATTTAAGAAATGTGGTTTTTAGGATCTTGAAAAAGCAGTTGGGGGGGTCTATGGGGGCAGTTTGAAAAATGTACAGAAATCGGGGTAATACGTCCATTTTTAGCACCCCAATTCTCCCAAACCACGACAGGGACCGTCTATCATATTGTTTTAAGTCGCTGATCGTCTTATTCATCAGGGTTGCATAATTCAGCTCGTATATCTTTGTTAGGTCATTTGGGATCTGAACCCCTAAATATTTAATAGCGGCCAACTGCCATCTAAAGGGAAAACTGTTTTTGAGTCTGTCCACCTCTCCAGGCAGGAGGGTTAAATTGAGGGCTTCAGATTTCGAGTAATTAATTTTAAAATTGCTTACTGCCCCAAACAGCTCAAACTCCTTTAATACTACTGGGAAGGAAATATTAGGGGAGGTTAGGTGCAGGAGGAGATCGTCTGCGTATAAGGACATTTTATATTGTCTGTTGTCAACCTCTATCCCCCTTATGTCTGGGTTATTCCGAATGGCTATTGCCAAGTGTTCCATGCTGAGGATGTATAGAAGGGGTGATAAAGGGCATCCCTGGTGGGTGCCGTTCCCTATGAGGAAAGGAGATTACATCACTCCATTTGTTCTCACCGAAGCGGAAGGGCTATTGTAAAGGGCCATAATCTTACCTAGAAGGGACGGTCCCATTCCAATTTGCTGCAGGGAGGCACGCATGAAGTCCCAGCTTATCCTGTCAAATGCCTTCTCTGCATCGCACGAGAGAAGGCATGCTGGGATCCCCTTGGATTGCACGTAGGAGATCAGCGTGAACAACTTGTTCGTGTTATCCCGTGCCTCCCTGCCCGAGACAAACCCCACCTGGTCTAGATGTATAAGATCAGGAATAAGCGGTTTTAGGCGCGATGCTATCAGCTTGGCGAACATTTTAATATCCACATTGATTAGGGAGATTGGACGGTAGCTGCTACATGTGAGAGGGTCCTTCCCGGGCTTGGGAATAACAGCAATCGTAGCTGCCAGAGATATCCTAGGGAAGGGGGAGTCCTGCCCTACAGTATTGTAGACCTTAGTCAGGAAGGGGATTATCAGAGGGCCAAACGTCTTGTAGAACCTTGGGGTAAAGCTGTCAGGTCCCGGGCTCTTTCCCACCGGGGTGTCCTGTATTGCCCTGGCTACTTCCTGGGTCTCAAAAGGAGCCTCCAGGGATTCTATGTCTGCCTGAGGGATCCTGGGAAGAGGGGTTCTTTCTATATAGGCCTTTACTGCTTCCGATGGGGACAGATGAGCTTCGCGTGAAGCCGGCTTCGCTAAGTTGTATAGCGTGTTATAGTAATCCCTAAAGGTCTTTGCTATCTCCTTTGGGTTAAAGGTTTCATTGTCACCCTGTGTTTTAATGCAGGGAATATAGGTGGCAGTGTTCCTAGGGTGTAGCGACCTTGCTAGCAGTCTGCCCGGCTTGTTGGCATGTTCATAGAACATCCCCTTCAGACGGTCCCTGTGCCGCAGGAACACTTGGTTATACAGACTTTTCAGGTTGTCTCTAGCTCTTTCTAGTTCGATCCAGGTCTCATTAGTAGGTGACCATTTATGTGAGAGTTCCAGGGCTTTAATTTGGCATATTGTCTTTTCTATTAGAGAGGTTCTTTCTTTTTTGAGTCTGGTTCCATGTTGAATGAAAGTTCCCCTCACAACGCATTTAAACGCTTCCCACTGTACCGGGGGGGGGGTGTCTCATCGTTGCTATGATCTGCCAAAAAATGCTTAATATTCTCCCGGACTGCAACCAGGCAGGCTTCGTCCTTTAATAAATTGTCGTTCAGGCGCCAGTCCCAGCTGCGCGGGCACAGTCCGGGAAGGTCTATTGAAAGAAATATAGGGGCATGGTCCGACCACAAAATACTTCCTATGCTCGCCTCTGGGTTCCATGACATAGCATGGTGGCTCAGCAAGAGGTAGTCGATGCGACTATAGGAGTTATTTGCGCTGGAATAAAAGGTGAAGTCTTTGTCTCTCTTGTGAAGCGCCCGCCAGACATCCACTAGTTGTAAGTCTAGCAAGTGCTTCTTCAGTTTTTTAAGACCCGTTATTGGGACCCCTGAGCTTCCAGTGGACGTGTCGATTTGGGGGTTGAGGGGTAAGTTAAGGTCTCCTCCGCATATAAGCACCCCTTCTGCGAAGCTAGTTAGCTGCCTTAATAGGCTACAACAGTAGGGCGCTGAGTCGTGGTTGGGGCTGTAAATGTTTACAATAGTGTATGTCTTTGAGAACAGGACTATTTTCAGGAATATGAACCTACCCCTAGGATCGATTCTGGCGTCCACTATTTTGTGAGGGAGAGATTTGTGTATTGCGATGGACACCCCTTTTGATTTAGCTTCCGGGTTTGGAGCATGTACCCACGAGGAAAAGTGGCGGTCCCGGAAGACCGGTATGTGCCCTTCTTTAAAATGAGTTTCCTGCAATAGAGCTATTTTAACCCTATTTTTATGGAGCTCGGAGAGGACTTTGGATCTTTTTTCCGGCACATTCAAACCCTTTGTATTGTAAGAGCAAATAACTATCTCAGACATCTTCCAGGCAACGGCGTCAGGGGGTGGATGGGTAAGGGGGAAGAAGGAACCGGGAGAGTAAAAGGAGTAAGTATAAACATTGAAAACAATGTAAGATGTAAGATCCCTCTACTTGGGGGCAAGCGCAACACTTCCTGCCCTTGATTGTTTGGAACGTTAAATCTCCTATACCCAACCGTGTAAGCGTTTGAGTAGAGGGATGAAGGAAACCAAATAAGTGGGGAAGGATAACAGGCGCTCTCACGTGCTTCCTCCCTGTAAGCTATCCCAAATTTCCGGGAGAGCACAGGAGGATTCTGGGTGGTGGAAATGGAAAGCGGCAGCCAATATGAGGCGCCCCGTCCTCATTATGCGAGGTTATCCTGAGGCCCAGGCCTCTAAGAAGCCTAGACCTGGAGACAAGCCCATTACTAGTAAACCTTACGTTTAGAATTACTACAATTTGACAACTAAGTGCCTGCGTACTTAGAGTGCACGACAGCGATAACCAATTAAACAGCATGAACAGTAAAATACATTAAAAACGACAGTTGAACCATTAACCCTGTGTGACCATATCGCGTCCCCATGAGGGTAGTCCCCCCCCCCCCCGGTAGGCGCACGAGACACGACCCTGAGGAAGGAGACCCAGAGGGGGCAGGGGGCGGAGGAGGCGCACCACCGAGAGAGACCGGGGCAGGGCAACCCGCGTCCCTACGCTCCGCAAATAGTTCCCGGTCCGGCGGCGCCCCCCCCGGCCCCCGCCACACCGGCATCGGGACCACAGCACAACACCAGGCCATCACGAGACTTCGTCACACGTCCTTTGGTATGCATAACTGTTAAAGGTCAACAACCACGAAAATACTTCCAGTTCAGCTGAGTCAACAGCAGATCAACAGGGCGAGAGGCGCATCACCGCCGCTCATTAGCTCCGATGGGAGCCCTGGGTCTGACCCCTCTATTTCTTCTAGGCAGAGGGTCACGTCTCCTGTCTCCGCCCCATTGCGCCTGGGCGGGGCCCAGCGAAGGGGAGAGCCAGTTTTCCAGCTCCACCGCCGGGGATCCCAGGAACTCGAACGCCTCCGGAAGCTGGGAGTGATGACGGAGCGCAAAGCTTCGACCGCGCAGCTGTAGAACAAGATGGAAGGGGTGTCCCCATCTATAGGTGGCGCCCGCCTGTTTAGCACTCTCCAGCAGCGGTTTCAGGATCCTCCGCACAGTGTACGCCGTGCCAGGTCAGGCAGTAACGTGATCTGTGACCCCCTATAGGTTATGTCTCTTTTGGCCCAAGCGAGTCTCATAATTTCTTCCTTCAATTTATAGAAGTGGACACGGCAAATAATGTCTCTGGGTCGCTGTTGGTCTGGATTCCTGGGACCCGGCGCCCTGTGGACCCTGTCCAACTCAATAGCCTCCCCCGCCGGTCGGCCCAGCACCTGGTTGAAGATTTGGGTCACTATCTCTGATAAGCTGGCGTTCTCCGGGGATTCAGGGAGCCCCCTTATGCGTATATTGTTCCGTCTCCCTCTGTTTTCCATGTCGTCTTGTCGGAGTAGAATATCAGCTATATGTTGTGTTGACTCCGAGTGAGCTCTTTCTAATGCGCTGTGCGCTCTCTCTACAGCGGTCAGACGTTGTAGGACCGCGTCCTGCTCTTGTTCCACCGCCGTGACCCTATTTCCCACCTCAAGGACATTTTCCGATACTTCATCTACTTCCCTCCTAAGAGTGGACTCCATTCTGTTTATGAGTGGGTAGCGACGATATAAGAGCTCTAATACTGTGCTGATCAAAATCCCCCATGGCTGCGTCTGAATGACGGTAAATCATTGGGCTGTGTGAAGGGGAATCCTGGGGCCAGCATGGAGAGGCAGATGACGCAATTGGTGAGCTGAATCCGCTGTTTGAAACCCCCTGTGGAGTACCCTTATTTGCTGCCGGGTAAGGGGGTCGCTCGTCTTCGTGTTCGGGTCTAAGGGGCTGGGGAGACCCCTCTCTTCCCCCCAGATTATCGCCACCCGGCACCGCTGGAGGGGCTTTCAGCTGCGGTGGGTAAATGTGGGTGTGTTCATGGGGACTGTCTCCGGGTAGTGCACTCCCTGCGCCCCCACTAGGAAGCTTGCCGGTACTCCTTATGCCCAGTCCGCCTCCCATCTGTCTGCTCACCTTAGAGTCTGAACTCAGCTGTGCAGCCGTCTGCTGTTGGACAAGTGGGTCCTCCCTGTAGTTGCCTTCTCCAGGACAATCCACTCTGTCCTCCACTTGCTGCACAGGAGGGCTCTGGGGTCTGCGTGTGTGTCCGCAGGGCACAGCATCTTCGCCGGTGTCAGCGAAGGGTGTCTCCCGCCCGCTCCCCGCCGACTGACATCTCTCACTGTCAGCGGGGCCAGGGGAAGGCAGCGGCTGCGTGCGGGCCTCCTCCCGACCCTCAGACTACAGAAGCTGCGGGGGGGGGGGCGTCCTCCCCGCCCCACGGCATCGGATCTCCCCCGTGCCTGGCTCCCGGCGCCGGTCTCAAACCTCCGCCCGCCTTTCTCCTGCGGCTGCATGGCTGCAGGCTCTCTCTCCCCCAGGCTCACGCAAGGAGCATGCCCGGACTGCGCGGCCTCTTCACCTCGGCACCCGCTTCCAGGGGTCTCAGGGTGCGGCGGCGATCCCGCCGTCCTCCCGCCATCATCTCGCCCCGCGAGGGGCCATCCGCCATCTTGCTGCGCTCTCTTGCTCCGGGTCCCCGATCTCCGGCCGGAAAAATTGTAGTGATGCGGGTCGATCTGCTCCCGCCAGTCACCACCTTGGATCTCCGCTTCTTGGACATGAGGCTGGTAAGCTATATAAGACACTTTAGCTGTTTGGTAGGGCTTTTTCCACGTGTATCGGACGGGGCTCAGAATTCTGCGACCTCACGCGGCCATCGCTAAGCCACGCCCCCAAATTCCTGGCTTTTTATAGGGCCGGGAGGAGCCACAAGTCTTCTGCCGTCAACTGCGCCACCTTGTGGCGGAATACACAGAAGTAATGATTGAAATGAAACAGGCCGTGCTGTACACAGTAAAATCAATTCTACAGGTGGGTAACCACAGAGTTGTATTTTCCTTCCTTCTATAATTTGGAGTAAGTTAACAGGATGTTACTCTTCCTGGAGGACTCAATTTTTCTTTATCCATTCCTTTCTGAACCTTTATAAAAATGTGGAATAAGGTCTCGGAGACAGACAAATACACTGCTGTCCTGTATGGTGCTACTCATTTCAAATCACTGGGTCTCCTAGAGCAGTGTGCCCTGGAATGTTGCGGGTACTTAAGGACAGGACCGAGAAACAGTTTTTCCCTGTATACAGTCCAGATCGTCCCAGAGTAATGATGTGGGTATTCTGCCCCCGGGGGGCGCTCGACTGCAAGGTCAAAAGCTGTCGCTCCTCCCGGCCCCCTATAAAAGCATGTGTCTCTCTATCATTTCCCAGTATTCATCTTGCAGTCTGGCCGCTGAAGATCGTTGGATACTCTCTCCTGGAATTTTGGCAGCTGAGCGGGGCCTCCTAGCCCGTCGGCCGCTGCGGGCTCTTTTTCCACTGATCCCGTGGACCCACTATTGCCTCCCAGCAGCGGCTGATCGGGACTGTGACGGTAGGGAGAACGTCAGGGTCAGGCGTTTTGGCAGAGCTAGGCTCTGGGCCGCAGACCCGGATTAATGGGTAGCCGGCCATAGGCTGATGGTGAGCCTACTGGGGGGGGGGACCACATTATTGCCTACTGGCTTCATATCCCTCCCTGTCCCACAAGCTTTATTGTTGCTATCCCTCCCTGTCCCACAAGCTTTATTGTTGCTATGTGCGTGTTTGTCACCTTACTTTTACTGTGTGCGCGCACTTATACTTACCTCCCTCGCTCACTCGCTCGAGTCTGGCTTCCAGTTTCCCTCTCCCCTCCATCTTGACTGGCTCTTACGCTGTGAGGGGGGGGGGGGGGGGGAGCGCCGCTCGCGCAGTCCTGGCTGACAGGCGGCGGAGGTGCGAGCGCATTGTGCGCGGGGGCCCTGCTGCGGGCCGCCCTGAGGCAATTGCGGCCTTTGTCCCCACCATTGTTCTGGGCAGGCCATCTCTTCCTGGTGGGCGGGCGCTCGTTTCATGCCGCCGGGGCATTCATTGTGTGCCCCCCCCCCCCCGGGCGGCACAAAACGAGCGCCCGCCCACCAGGAAGAGATGGCCTGCCCAGAACAATGGTGGGGACAAAGGCCCCTCGAGGAACGCGCCAAAGCTGCTGTGTGGTCGGCTTGTTTGCGGCATCTTGCCCTGCTGCTACTGCCCTCCTGCCTGGAACCCCTCCGTTTGCTGTATGCTACTGTCGGTGTCGTGAGTCCCTCTTATTATTGATTATTATTACTGATTTTTGAGCATTGCGCATGTGCTTGTGGGATACTGATGGTCCTCTTTTTTTTTTTGTGTCTTTTAGGTGGGCCCATTGATTGAGGGTTGTGGTTCCTCCCGGTCCCCCCGCCCCCTCTCCCTTTTATTAAGAGGGATAACATAAGAGGGATTATATAAGAGGGATAATTAGGTTTGGGCCGTAAGTGCCTTGTAACCTGCATACAAATTATTTTCTAATCACCATAATGGAGGCATCTGGGGTTAGTGAGCTAGGGGCCCCATCTGGGAGGGTGAAGCTCTGCCCCTTGTGCAATGCAAGCCCTCTGGGCGGATTTAGCAATGCTTGTACCACTTGCGCCAGGAGTGTCATTCTGGACCATGATCGGGCGGCCGTACCTGCCCCTTGCATTTCATTGCCTGCGGCCTATCCAGAACCCCCGCTGCTGCACTTAGCCCCCAGTGAGGGGGAAGCCAGCAGGGGGTCCCAAGTTGATTTGGCACATAGGGTGGCCAGTCTCGAGAGGAAGATCTCGCGAACGGCGCCTAAGAAGGCCGCGAATAAGAGACGGCACATCGAGCTCGTTTACTCGGATAATGACTATCTTTTTGCTGATCTGGGCTCTGTGGAGGAAGGTGAGTTGCCGGATGTTTCCCCTTCCACTGTGGATTATTCTGCTGGCAAGGACAGTTTGGTTCTTCCTCTGATGAGGATGCGTGGCTCCCTGATGATTTGGAGAAGTTGCTTGCTTCTGTTTTTGAGACTTTATACATTGTTCCTCCCAGAGCGGCTAAGAGGAAGCAAGGGGAATTGTTGAGGCGAATCTTTCCAGAGCAGGCCCATTTTTCTATGATATATATTTCTATGATTGTGTGGGAAAGACCTAACAAGCTACTGTTAGTGCCTAAGGGCCTGGATAGGCAGTATCCCTTCCCTGAGGAGCTGGTCCGGCTATGGACTCCTCCCGAGGTGGATTCCCCTGTGTCGGGGTTGTCCAACACTACTATTCTACCTTCACCTGATACTGCTTCCTCACATGATCCAGCTGATAAGTGCATGGATCAACTGGTCTGTCATGCCTTCACCTTTGCGGGTGCCTTGTTTCGCCCTGTGTGTACCGCGGCTATTGTCTGCCTGGCAATCAGGAAGAAGGTGAGACGCCTTGTGGATAGCGCTAAGAATCGCAAGCGGGCATAGGAGTATAAAGACCTCAAGGCTTGCGTGGGTTTCATTGCCTTTGTTGTCTCTGCCATGGACGATGGTGTCCGGCTTGGCGCCAGGATTTCGGCCCTTCTTGTTGCACTTCACCGCTCGCTCTGGTTGCGACAATGGTCGGCTGATGCTGCAGCCAAAAGGTCGCTTACTAGTAGTTCCTTCGTGGGGCACAGGTTGTTCGGGGAGCATCTGGACCTCCTGGTCAGGGATGGTAGACTCCCTCAGAGACGGGAGCCTACTCGGCCCTTTCAGGTGGCCACAGAGATACCTGGGGTAGAGGTAGGTCCCGCGGCCGACCCAATCCCTCTTGGGGAGCCAAGTCCCTGCCCCCTGCCAAGTCCCCTCAGGCATGAGGAGGCGCACTCACCCATCCGGACGGCTTCTGCTATTTGCTTATATCTGGAGACGGCACGTCTCGGATCGGTGGATTCAGGAGGTGGTGTCTTCCGGTTTCAAAATAGAGCTGGCAGCCAGGCCACCCACAAAATTTCTTCGGTCTCGGAAGCCCAAAACCCATTGAAGGCACAGGGTTTGAGAATGGCCGTGCAGCACCTCCTGCGGTTAGGTGTGATTTGTCCTGTTCCTCGTCAGGAACAGGGTCAGGGTTTTTACTCCAATCTGTTCACGGTTCCCAAGAAGGATGGAACGTTAAGACCTATCCTGGACCTGAAGGGTCTTAACAGGTTTGTCAGAGTCAGACATTTCCGCATGGAAACCTTACAGTCAGTGGTGAGCTCGCTTCGACCCGGCGATTTCATTACCACTTTGGACATCAGGGATGTTTATCTGCACATCCCGATTTTCCAGGGACATCAGAAGTTCCTGAGGTTTGCTCTGGAGGGTCAGCATTACCAGTTTGTGACACCACCATTCAGGATATCCTCAGCCCCCCGTGTCTTCACCAAGGTGCTGGCGGGCATCATGGCTATCCTGAAGAACCAGGGCATTCGTGTGCTGCCCTATCTGGACGATTTACTGATTGCGGCTCAGTGTCTTCAGCAGGCCAAGAGCGATACCCAGACTGTGTTGTCCACTTTCGAGGACTTCGGCTGGGTAGTCAATTACCCAAAGTCTTTTATCACTCCCTCAACAGTGAGGTCCTTCCTGGACATGACGATAGACATCTCTCAGGTCAAGGTCTTTCTGCCACAGCAGAAGGTTTTGGGCCTCCAGACGCAGGTGCAGGCCTTGCTGTCTTTTCTGTGGCCATCGATCCGTCTGGGGATGAGACTGGTGGGCCTAATGGTGTCATGCTTCAAGGCTGTGCCCTTCGCCCAATTTCACATGAGACCACTTCAGTTGAACCTGTTGAACGACTGGGACCAGATGCAGGAGTCGCTGGAACAGGAATTTTCACTGTCCCCCCTGGCCAGGCAGTCCCTCTTGTGGTGGCTGGACTCCAGGAACCTATTGGTGGGCAAGTCCTTTCTGACCCCCCAGTGGGTTACCATGGAAGCCAGTTTGAGCGGCTGGGGAGGCGTTTGGCAGACGCAGAAGATCCAGGGTCAGTGGGGTTCGCAGGAGAACCGCTTACCCATAAATCTCCTGGAGCTGAGAGCGATCTGGTCGCTTGACTCCACATTTAGGAGTCGTGCGATCCAGGTTCGCTCGGACAATCAGATGGCTGTCACCTACATCAATCACCAGGGTGGGACTCGGAGCAAGCGAACCCTCAAGACGGTGACCCAGATTCTGACTTGGGCAGAGGAGAATGTTCCCTGCATCTCGGCAGTTTACATCCCCGGGGTAGAAAACCAGGAGGCAGATGTCCTAAGCAGGAACGCCTCACGCCTGGAGGAATGGTCTCTCAGCAACAAGACCTTTACCAAGTTTTACAGGTGCTTCAGGCAGTAGTGAAACAAACTACATGCTGTTCCGCACTGGGGATCCCGCCCTAATGGACACTGCTTTTGGATGTCCCACATGTCATTACTCTGGGACGACCTGGACTGGATATAGGAAAAAATACAATTCTGTGAAACTCACCTGTAGAATTGTTTTTGAGTATATCCAGTCCAGGTCATCCCACCCCGTCCTTGTTCATTATCTTCTGTTTGCCTGTTGGTGATTACCATTGTTTATTCTTGGACTTGTTGTCCTTAAGGTTTTCGTTGGAGAGAGTACATGCTGAAGCTATGTGAAGTAACATGGTTTCTTGGCCTCCCGGCCTGTCTCCTCTTACTGCTTTTTAACCACTGGGAAATGAGAAACACCTGCTTTTATAGGGGGCCGGGAGGAGCGACAGCTTTTGATCTTGCAGTAGAGCGCCCCCTGGGGACGGAATACCCACATGTCATTACTCTGGAATGACCTGGACTGGATATATTCAAAAACAATTCTACAGTTGAGTTTCACTGAATTGTATTTTTTAACACCAAGCTTGTGGTTTAACAGCGTTTCTTATACGTTATCTTGCAAAGCTCCCAGGGGGAAGCAGGGCAGGGTTTTTGTCATAATTGCATCAATATGCAGAATCCTGTGCTTGATCATAGTGATGAGACAAATTTTTATAACACACCTTGTTCTTGGTCTCAATCTGTGAATTGGTGAAGACTAAAGTAAATTATGGTTTAGTAACCTTTTCCTGCTGGAAGAGCTTTATAAACCCTTCTTACTTAGGTCCTTTGTTTCTGCCATAATACGCTTCCAAAAACTCTTTGTGAATATCAGACTTTAAAATCTCAAAGGTTCAAATACTTTTACTACTCACAGATTTGGATATTGGAAATGGGCCAATCCCAAAAAATTATAGAAGGTGTTCTTTTGCACTCAACTAGTTTGGGAGAGTCAGGGCAAAGGATTGAAGAGAAAGTAAAGGCAATATACTGTTAGGGGCAGTCACAGATTTGTGACCGGAGGGTTACAGGCTCAATTCCCGGCCATGGGACATGACTGAAGTTTTCATGAGCAAGACACCTATCCCCCAACTGCTTTCCGGCATGTGTACTGTCACTGCATGGATGAGTTAAATGTGGAGGAAGAATTCTAATTTGCATGGACCTCCCGCCTGTTTCCTGCAGCATGTTTATTCTAAGCATACAGCACGTCCTGCTCCAGAACATATTCATAACATATGGGTATACCTCCGCCTTCAGCGCCGTGCACTGCAGATCATGAAGAAAACAAGCTCCTCCCGGCCCTACATATACCGGAGGACCTCCCACAATCCCCAGATTTCTCTGCAGTGCTGAAACTGCGAAGACATGAAGTATCACGCTCTCGCAGGCGAGCGGGGCTTGACAGCCCGAGGCCCTGCGGGACTATTTCCACCCGTCCTCATTGTGAATTAATTCCTCCCAGCCTGGGCTGCGTGGGTCGGGTGAAGGTAGGCAGCACCTGGTGTGCTTATGGAGCTAGACTCCACCGCAATTCTCCAACCATAGGGTAGGCGGTTTAGGCTGATGGTGAGCCTCCAAGGGATGCCCCTCCCGCATTATTGTCCCGTACCCCGCGTAGTGCTGGACCCTATTATTGGGTCACCATTCTCCCTCTTTTCCCCATCCACTTAGGGGGAAAAGAAAGGGGGGGGAGGGTACGCGTGTGGCGGTCCCAGTGTACCGGTGTGTCACGCTCGTGGCCTCTATTCTGCCCTTATTAGCTCAGAGATGTCAGGGCCACGCTGCTTGCTCCTTATTTCGGCTGCCCCTGTGTGTTTTTACTTGATTGCCACTTAATATTGTTGCCGCGGTGCTCGCGCTTATTGTCGGTGTCCGCTCTATGGTACGTTAGGCTTGCTGGTTGATTCCTTGCCTTGTTTTTTTACTTCAGAGCTTCGCGCTCTTTGGAATGGGCGGGGCCTTAGTCCGGCGCGCTTTGCGTCACGGCGGAGTATTTAGCCTGCTCTTCGAGCTTCGCCGGGCGCCATTTTGGTTAGCTTCCCGCACACGCGTCGTGGCGGTCTCCTCCTCCACTTGATCTGTAAGTGCCCTTGCGGGCGAATCCCTCTCATTATTGTCTGCCCATCTGCGCATGTTCCTGACATCTCTTTCCCATTGTGTCTTTCAGACGCTGAGTTCCGGTGGCCTCTCCCGGCCTCATATACATATATACCTATATACCTATTCATATATTTACTATATACGTATACATTGCTATACTCATACGTATAAGGAGCGGGCCTTCCCAAAATCTCCCACATTGATCAGCGGGTAGTTGGGGCATCCAGGGTTGCTTACGGCGTAAATCCCTATTGACATCTCATATTTAAACAATCACCATATGGAGGCATCTCAGGACTGTGTTACCGGGGTCCCCCTGGGACAGGACCGGCTGTGTATATCGTGCGGTCTCCCCCATGCTGAGGAGGACGGGGCACGGGTCTACGCGTCATGTTCTGAACAGACGCTGGAATTGCGAACGACGCTTGCGGTTGTACCTCGCTCCTTCTCCACCCTTTCCCCTTCCCTAAACCTCACTCCTGCTGAGTCTTGTATAAGTGGCGAGTTACAAATAGATTCCACTCCCAGACGGCCCACGCTGGCCCAGATTGTGGAAGGTTTGTCTGGTCGGATCGGCCCAGTTAGACAACGGCCTTCTACTCCCGCGGCTTCGGCCTGTGCTATGGGCTCTGAGGAGTCCTTGTCTACACGTGCTAGTGCCACGTCGGAAGAAGGGGACCTGTTCTCTGACCTAGGCTCCTCTGACGAGAGACCAAGGGGTCAGGATGACTGGGACCAGCTTGACATTGGCGGGATGTTACTCAGGATTTTTAATGTATTGTCCATTTCGCCTCCCGGTGCGGTCTCCAGGCCGAGAGGGGGGCGCTTTCATACTGCGCCTGCGCGCTTGGAATTTCTCGAGCAGGCTCACTTCCATGCTCTTGTACTTAAAGGGTGGGAATGTCCCGCTGCTCTTCAAAAGACCCCGGAGGACTGGGTTTGGAAATACCCTTTCCCCCCCGAGATGGTAGATATTTGGGGACAGACGATGACGCTAAAAGGATCTTGACGGGGCTTCCCTTTAGAGGGCATCACCTGTTTGGGGCACGTCTGGACTTATTTGAGAAACAGGACAGTCCACCCAGTCAGAGGCGGCCGTTGCGCCCCCGCAGAGCAGGGAGACCCCTCCTCCTCCATATCATTCCGTTAAGCAGGAACCGGGGTTGCCCCCTGCTGGGTCTGGTTCGGGTTCCTGTCCCAGGAGTGACGTTCAAGTCCTTTTCCTTTCCTGAATTCCCTCATGCATGATGGGACGCCCTCACCCACCTGGGTGAGGGGATGGCCGCAGCAACTTACTCCTATCAGGAGGCATCCTGCCTCGCTCTGGTGGCTTTAGGTAGTTCCTCCAGAGATGGGATGGTGTTTGCTGGGTGGTCCTTCCCTGAGTCGGTTAGGAGGACTATGGTTCCATGCCCTTCTTCGGGCATGGGTGCAGGTTTAACTGGGCCTGTCAGGTCTGCCCCTCTCTCCCTTCTAGGATGAGGGAGTCTATCTGCCTAACACCTAAGGGGGTGTGGCATCTGTACCATAAGCTTTCGGCCTGGCGCCCGTGACAGGGCTGTCTGTGCCCCATGCCCCAGGGGTCCTCTGGCCGCTGGTGGCTTGTTCGGATTTCTTTCTAGGCTCTAAGGTGCCTTCTGAATACTGAGCCCTCTACGATTGGGTATTGGTGATCACTGACACCGTTGAGACTTAAAATAAGCCCCCTGTTGCGCCCTTGTACGCACTGGGCTCAGGAAGGGTGTGATGACTCAGATGGCACCAAGGGGCATTTTACAGGGGACCTATCAGGCCCTTCTGTTCCCTCACGAAGCGGTTGGGGGATGGAACTTGACAAATCCGGAGCCCTACTCGGCTCCACCCTCTAGTCCCTGGATTACTCCGGGGGTAGGCTTCACCCAGTGCCCTTTTTTTCCTTGGCTATAAGGAGTTTACAGGTATGAGACCTCGGGGCCTCTGTCCTGTATAGTGATTCCTCCAGACAGCTTCGCTTCCGGTGAACTGATTGGCGGCTCGTCCTTTGACACCACTTGTCTCGGGGATCCTTGGGCTCTGAGGTGAGTTAACCATTAGCCCTGGATGAGGGGTTTGCACCCTGGGTCTGGGTCTGCTTACCTTACTCCTTGTGGAGGCGGTTATTCTTCTACTGGTTACTCGATAGTACCATGGGGGAGCATTCCATACTCTTTGCCTTTCCCTGTTGGTTACCATGGTACCTAATCTGGCAGGATGACAAAGGGGGCCTATTCTTCTGAATCCCCTGGGGGTTCCTAGGAAGGGACCTTGAAGGTTCTGGGTTCCTAGGTGAATTTTGGTCATAAGGAGCACGTTGTGGGTCCTAGTTGGGGACTACTCCTTCTTGTACCCGTCCATTGGGGGACTTGTTGCCTTAATAGGACAGTGGTTGCTCCTTGTCCCTGCGGAATTCTTGGGCCTGGATCTTTTCCAGGGGAGCTCCGATTCCTTGGGGGACTTGATATTCCTTGTCCTTCCTGAAGTATCCCTCCTTGGGAGGTTCTCTGTTGTGCCTCTGGGCTCACTCTGGCAGGGTTCTGTGGGACCCCGCCTCTATTACAGGGGTCTACCCCTGTTATTGGCCAGATTGGTCTGCCCTTGGGGCTAGTGGTTCTGGCTGGGTAGTTTACTTGAAGATGTTACACCCTTGCCCTACCGGGCGCGGGGAGAGCTTGCACTAGTTCCTGATGGTTCCTGATAGTTCCAAGCAGCACCTTATGCTTGGGGCCTGGGAGGCCCAGTGGGGTGTGGGTTCTCAGGGAGTTCTGCTGAGTACAGCTGGACGGTAAGTTCCCTCATGAGGACTATTTTTAACATAGTATGGTACCGTTGCTTTAGACCTACCTTAGCGTTGGCAGGATCTGGGGCTTACCCTGCCGGAGATCACAGATCTTGGGGTGTCTTGTTCCTTGGAGGCTCTGGACTTTGTCTTCCTCCTTATTTTCTTCCTTCGGCCACGCTGGTTTAGCTTATGTTGTCCCTATGCTATTCGCTGGGTCTAAACTCCTTCCCTGGCGGGAGGGTATCTGCTCCTGGGATTAGGGTCCTACAAGCAGTGTTTGGTATGGGCTCACTACTTGACTCTGTCTATGGTTGGGGCCTGATCTGTCCTTCTATTACGAGTCCTGATCCAATCTTTTGTTTGCATTCCTCAGGGTCTGCTCAGGAGCATTCCTGGGGGATCCCTAGTTCCCCCCCTTTGGGGAGGACTTATTCTGAAGACCTACCAAGGGTTCCCACAGGTCTTAGTCAGGTCCCTGTTTGACCTGCTCCTTCCATTAGGTTGCTCCTGTGGGGAGGTTATTCCAGGCAGTGGTGTGCCATAGGGAACGGCACTATTGGTGGTCCTAGTCATTATATATATATTTCTTATATATATGCATGCCTTGGTACAGATCTATACCATGAGGTGAGGGTACCCGCCTCACACTAAGTTGGATTCAGGCGTTATTTCGTCCTTTCTGAGATGAAAGGGATCTGTGCCCCTCTACTGGGGTTAGAGATCTGCCGGAACTGTCTTGTCCCTGACGGGATCTTATCTTGGGGTCTACCGGTGCCACCTTCTTGAAGTACCGGATTGATTGTTTTCCATGGATTAAGGGCCCTCTGGCCTGGTCCTATTTGGTTGGTCGTCCTTCCGGACCTGTAGGAATCTTTCGGCTCTGCTGAATACTGTTGTTAGCACTTCTGTTGGTCTCGTCTGCGACCTGGACATGTATTCTCCGTTGGGAAAAGTTTTGAGTTACCATGGCTACCCCCTCTTGTAGTGGCATGGTTAGGCAGTTATTTTGGCCTATCCTTCTAGAGGAAGATTCTTCCTCCCTATTGTTTTTCGTTCTTTTACTATTAGTGCTTGGCTTGCCCATGTTCTGGCGATCAAGCTGGGTAGTCCGCTGCTTGCGCTCAGTTCTCCCTTTACAAGGTTCAAAGGTTGAGGTTAGAGCATTGCTCTCGTTGTTGATAGCATGGTTAAGGGTGACAGCGCTTTACTGTTGGCTGTGCCTTTTCAAGGGGATCCCACCCTATTGTGGACACTGCTATTGGATGTCCCATACGTTATGAATATGTTCTGGAGCAGGACGTGCTGTATGCTTAGAATAATACAATTCTGTGAGAATCTCACCTGTAGAA
This sequence comes from Gastrophryne carolinensis, assembly GCA_027917425.1. NCBI lineage: Eukaryota > Metazoa > Chordata > Amphibia > Anura > Microhylidae > Gastrophryne > Gastrophryne carolinensis. The sequence continues at coordinate 440,945,602 of CM051234.1, forward strand.
TTGGTTTTATATGCATACAGCACGTCCTGCTCCACCCCACCCTGGTTTCACTTTGTTCTGGATCCCCTGTAAGGTGATTGTACTCACTTGGTGTTATTGCCAGACACTCTGGGTGGTTTGTTTCTCCTGGCTTCTCTTCTCACTGCTTTTCAATGCTGGGGATTGTGGGAGGTCCTCCGGTATATGTAGGGCCGGGAGGAGCTTGTTTTCTTCATGATCTGCAGTACACGGCGCTGAAGGCGGAGGTATACCCATACGTTATGAATATGTTCTGGAGCAGGACGTGCTGTATGCATATAATACAAATTCTACAGGTGAGATTCTCACAGAATTGTATTTTTCTTCTCTCCCAATCCACTCCAGGCCATCAGCATTCAGTAACGAATGGGTTAACCTCTCAAACGAATGGCGTGGACTGCAAGACAAGGTGTGGCTCCTCCTGAAATGACAGCCTGTGCCACATCTTTGGTGAGCAGAAAGTTATTAACGCAACTGAATTCCAAGACTCGTTTGGGTTGTTCACAGAAGGTATGCTCCAAGTTTACCAAGACCACTATGGATAATAACAGGTATGTCATTTCTGCTATGGATGATTTGATTAGGTGTAGTGCCAGAGGTTTAGCTCTGTTAGTAGGCATGCATTATGGCTAAAGCAATGGTCAGCTGATGCTGCCTCTAAGAAGAATCTGACGGAACATTTTCAGGGAGCTATTGAATGACATGATAAAGGAAGTTAATGAGGGCAAGTCAGGTCTGTCTGAAGAAATTTCGCCTGGAATCTTTAAGATCCACAGTGATGTAATTTCAGCCAGGAGAATTTATGAGGATATAAAGGATGCGTACCTACATATCCCTATCTTTCCAGGTCATCAAAAATAACTGCATTTTGCAATAGATGGCCTACATCTTCAGTTTGTGGCTCTGCCCGTTGACCTATCATCAGTGCCAAGGGTTTTTATCTGCTTGTTGGCAGGTCTCATGGCTTTTCTTAGAAGTCAGGCATGTTGGGGGGGTGTCATGGGGTCACAGACAATCCAGGGACAGTGGGGACTGGAGGAGAGCAGACCCCCCCATAAATATCCTGGAACTCAGATTGATTCTGTTGTCTCTCAAACATTGGACATCTCGGTAATCCACATACCAGGAGTGGACAACTTGCAGGCCGATTATCTAAGCAGAGTGGTCTTGCATCAGGGGGAATGGTCCCTCAGTTAGAGGGTTTTTTAGTCCCTTTGCAGGCCCTTGGGGTTCCCAGACATAGATCTCTTTGAGTCCAGGGATCCTCTAGCAATAGCAACGGATGCAGTGGTCAGTGGTCAGCATTCAAGCTTATATATGCGTTCCCTCCAATTCCACTTCTGGGTCGAGTACTAAAAAAGATAGTCATGTCCCATGGCCGGGAATCGAGCCTGTAACCCTCCGGTCACAAAGCTGCGACTGCCCCTAACAGTATATTGCCTTTACTTTCTCTTCAACCCTTTGCCCTGACTCTCCAAAACTAGTTGAGTGTCACTTGCACTCTAGGCTGAAGACTTTTATTTAGAAAGCAATCAGCCAAAGGTTATTCTAAATATGTCACACACCCCGCTTCAACTTTAATAATTACACTTGGGTTAACCCACCTGCAGGTGGCGATGTTGCAGAGAAAAACGAGCCCATCCCGGTCTATACATACCTGGGAGATAAGTGGGAGGTCCCAGTGTTCTTCTCTGCAAGATGGCGACAAGACAGAAGAACGAAGTCTCCTGCTTGCAGGTAGCCGGGGTAACACCCTGGCCCACCTTCTGGTCTATTTCTGCTCAGCTTTGTTTTGTTTGCCCCTTAAAAATTGTGTAGCCTCCCAGCTTAGGCTGCCGGCCGGGCAAGGGTAGACGGCACCCCAAGGTGCCTAGGAGCTTGCTCCTCCGCTAGACCCCATACTATAGGGCAACGCGGTTATCCGGCCTGGTGATCCGGATTTGGGATGCCCCGTCCCTTTTTCACCCTTGGTGATGCCTCCCTTCCCCGCTTGGTCCCTTCCTGCGCTAGTAAGGGGGGGGGGGCTGCGTTTGTGTGCTTGGTATGTGTATGACTGTGAGCTTCTCCACCTGTGCCTGGATGGTTTTTATTTCGGCCGGCGCGGTCGGTGGGGGGCGGGGCCGGGCGTCGTGCGTGTCGCCGTCCAGCCTGTCTGACCGGTTCCCCTTTATTGTGCTGGGGCTCTGATGATCTCCTTGTGGCTGCGGAGTCGGGCGCCATGTCTTTTTGGTGCCCGCTGCTTATATATAGGCGGCTTTTTACTTCAGGAGGGGGAGGGGGCGGGGCCGCGTCTCGCACGGCCCGCGCTGTGCTGATTCTTGGAAGGGGGGCGGGGCGGAGCGCTTGGCACGCTTGGGTCGGCCCGCCCTTCTTCTCCTTCCTTCCTTCCTCCTCGTTCCTGGTCTGAGGGATTGCTGCTGCCGCTGCTGTATTCGGCGCCGCCATATTGCGAGTTCGGCTTTTTAAGGTAGTTCCTTGTATTCTATTTAAGGTGGTATGCATCATGGGCTGGTAATCGCTGCTTTTCACTTGCTTATGCTTCTTTTGAATAAGTTCACGTGCGCACCTTATGTCAGGGCGTGTCTGCCAGTACCCCCTCAAGGATTGGGGTTTTTCTGGATTTAACAGCAAATAATTGATTGCTTGATTTTCGCGCTACACAGCAGCTGGTTCATTTGCCCTTGTGTGTATTTATATATATATATATATATATATATATATATATATATATATATATAATTTTTTTTTTTTTCCAGTGCATCTTTGCCTGTGCTTGTATTTGCATTTTATTTATGTACTGATGCATACTTGTTTATTCCTTGCTATGGAGTGACTGTTGTCCTTTCCTGGGATCCCGTGCTGAAAGGGTCTCCCGGTCTTAGATACCTGGCTAGATTATATATTTTATATTGCAAATCCTCCCACTACTGGGACATTAAAGGGGCATCCCGGGTCCCATACGGCATAAATCCCTGGGTAATTGCGAATACCACAATTTCGCCATATGAAGGCTTCCAAGGATACCGGAAACGGCCCTTCGGGGCAATCTAGGTTGTGTGGGGGTTGTGGAGCTCCGCTCCCGGGGGATGATGTCATTATATGCATTCCATGTGCGCAGCGGAACATTGAGCGCCAGTCTGGTACTCCGGTTTCTGGCTCCTCGCTGCCCGTGTCATCTCCTACTCCTCCCCGCCTGTTCCGGACCCCGTGTGACGTTGTCATGGGTGGGGATTCGCAATCCGAGGTGTGCTCCCGGTTGGCCAGCCTTGAGAAAATGTTTTCTGCTGTGGTTGCTCAGAAGGCTCCTGCTAAGCGGAAACACATGTCCCCGACTCTGGACCCAGATGTTGATGTTTTTGAGGCATTGGACTGGTCCGATTGCCCCCCGGCTGAGGAGGGGGAGATTCTTGAGGAATCGGACGACCCTGATGTCCAGGAGTTGTTTGGTGCTGAGGGTGACCAGGCGGCGGGGATGGTCTTTGACACCCCTTCAATATTGGCTCAAATGTTTGAAGTTTTGGCTTTAGACCACCCCCGCCTAAGGGTGAGTTGTTTGATGTGGACAAGCCGTGTTTGGAGTTTCCCAGTCAACGACATTTTGAGAATGTCGTCCTTAAAGAATGGGAGCAGCCTACGCGTCTTGTTGGTGTTCCACCGAGTTGGGATAAGAAGTACCTTTTTCCGGCGGACTTGGTGAAGCGTTGGTCTTTTCCTCCCGAGGTTGATGCCCCGGTTTTTGGAGCTGTCTAACACGGCCGTGTTGCATTCTACTGACACTACTACCCTTAAGGATGGCGAGGATCGCCGGATTGACCAGCTGGCTCGCCACGATTTTGCCAGTGCAGGTTCGGCTTTGAGGCCTGTTTGTGCTTCGGCACTTTTGTTGTTGGCGGTTAGGTCCATTGTCAGGGATTTATTTGCGGGCCTTGATCCTACTTGTGATGAGTTTGTTGCTCTCAAGCGTTGTGAGTCCTTTGTTTCGTTTGTCCTTGCCGCTCAGGATGACGCCATGGTGATGTGTAGTAGGACCACGGCTTTGTTGGTGGCTTTCCGACGGTCGGTGTGGTTGCGGCAATGGACTGCTGACTTTAACTCTAAGAAGTCGCTTACGGCTCTTCCCTTTTTGGGTTTGTGCCTGTTTGGTGAGAAATTGGATTCGGTTGCCAAGGGAGGTAAGTTACCTCAGCGCAGGAAACTTCGTCGTTCCTTTCGGGGAGCCAGAGCTGGCAGAGGTGCGGTCTTTTCGGCCTCCAGGGGTGCAAGCTGGAACAGGGGTAGAGGCCGTGGCCGTCCCGGTCACTCCTGGGGTGCCAAACCCGCTGCCAAGCCCGCTCAGCAATGAGGGGGCGCCCTCACCCTTGCGGGTGTGGGAGGACGGTTGCGACACTTCTCCCGGGTGTGGGACCAGGCGGTCTCGGACAGGTGGATCCGGGAGGTGGTGTCGGCCGGTTACAAGCTGGAGTTCGAGTCCCGACCTCCTCTAAGATTTTTCAGGTCTCGTGTTCCCTCAGATCCTTTGGCCCCGCAGGGGCTCCTGGCGGCGGTGAGGAATCTTCTGGAAATGGCAGTCATCTGTCCGGTCCCTCCCTCGGAGGTGGGCCGCGGGTATTATTCCAATCTCTTCACAGTGCCCAAGAAGGACGGGTCGGTTCGTTCAATCCTGGATCTGAAGTTCCTCAACGTGTTTATGGGTCCCCGGAAGTTTCGCATGGAAACTCTGCGCTCTGCCATCAATTCTCTTCGGCAGGGGGATTTCATGACGACCATAGACATCAAGGATGCCTACCTTCATATTCCTATCTTTCCGGCTCATCAAAGGTTTCTTCGCTTCGTGGTGGAAGATCGGCATTTTCAATTTGTGGCTCTTCCGTTCGGCCTTACCTCGGCTCCAAGAGTGTTCACCAAGGTGTTGGCGGGCGTGATGGCCCTTCTCAGAGCTCAGGGGATTCGCATCGTGCCTTATCTGGACGACCTTCTCATCATGGCTCCTTCCTTCACTCGATCGGAGACGGACACCAGGACGGTGGTATCCACTCTGGAGAGTTTCGGCTGGGTGATCAACTATCCCAAGTCCTCCCTCGCTCCGGCCAGGGTGGTGTCCTTCCTGGGAATGTCCTTGGATTCTTGTCAACATAGAGTGTTTCTGCCTCAGGCCAAGGTTCTCTTGATTCAGGAATTGACGCAGCGTCTTCTTTCCAATCCTTGTCCGTCCATCCGGCTAGGGATGAGATTGGTGGGGTTGATGGTAGCTTCCTTCGAGGCAGTTCCCTTTGCTCAGTTTCACACGAGGGCGCTTCAGCTTCATCTGTTGGCATCTTGGGACCGGCGACCGAGGTTGTTGGATCGGCCTTTCCAGATGTCCTCCCGGGTTCGGTAGTCTCTTCAGTGGTGGATGGTCTCGGACAATCTCTTGAGGGGCAGGTCTTTTCTGACGCCTCTTTGGGAAACTGTCACCACGGACGCCAGTTTGTCGGGATGGGGAGGTTTCTGGAAGGATCTTCAGTTCCGGGGGCGGTGGGGTCCTCAGGAGGCCCACTTGCCCATCAACGTTCTGGAGCTGAGAGCCATCAGGTTGGTTCTGTTTCACTTGACACAGCATTTACAGGGCTTGCCGGTTCAGGTTCAGTCGGACAACCGACGGCGGTTGCTTACATCAATCACCAGGGAGGGACTCGCAGTCTGAGTGCCCTCAGAGAGGTGGCTCTGATCCTAGCCTGGGCGGAGACTCATGTCCCTTGCATCTCAGCAGTGTACATTCCGGGAGTGGAAAACACGGAGGCGGACTTTCTGAGCAGGTGCTCTTCCCGCCGGGGGGGAATGGTCTCTCCATCCCCAGGTGTTTCGGTCTCTTTGTCTCCGGTGGGGGGACGCCAGAGGTGGATCTGTTTGCCTCTCGTCACAATTACAAGCTTCCGCCATTCGTTTCGCTCTCTCAGGATCCTCTGGCTCTGGCGGTGGATGCCATGTCTCTGAGCTGGGGGGACCTGGGGTTCCTTTATCTGTTTCCTCCGATCCCCATGCTAGGCAAGGTGTTGCGAAAGCTGGCCCTGGAAGGGGTTCCCGCCATTCTCGTGGCTCCAAGGTGGCCAAGGCGGGTGTGGTTCGCAGACATCGTTCGTCTGGTGGTGGATCAGTTCGATCTGCCTCTTCGGCCGGATCTTCTCACACAGGGTCAGCTGCGTTACCCCAATTTACCAACGCTGGCTTTGACGGCCTGGCTGCTGAAACCTCCATCTTAAGGGAGGAAGGTCTTTCGGATTCTGTTATCCGGACTCTTATTAGCGCCAGGAAGAGGTCTTCTTCTACCATCTACTATAGGACTTGGAGATCTTATATTGATTGGTGTGAGGCTAGATCTTTGCCCTGTCGGGTCTTTTCTGTTTCCAGAATTTTGGCTTTTCTTCAATCAGGGCTGGACTCTGGTCTCCAGCTGAGTGCCTTGAAGGGACAGGTTTCTGCCCTGTCTGTCTTTTTTCAAAAGTATTTTGCGCTTCATCCTTTGGTCAAGACTTTTTTCCAGGGGGTCCTGCATTTGTGGCCTCCTAGGAAGCCTTTGCTCCCTGTTTGGGATTTGAATTTGGTTCTCTCTGCTCTTCAGGCTCCTCCTTTTGAGCCTTTGCGGGATATTGCTCTTTCTACCTTGACTCAGAAGGTTGCCTTTTTGGTGGCCATCACTTCGGTTCGGCGTGTTTCGGAGTTGGCGGCCTTGTCGATTCAGGCTCCTTACTTTGAGCGGCATCAGGACAAGGTGGTTTTCCGCTTCAAAACGGAATTTCTTCCTAAGGTGGTCTCTGCCTTTCATCTTAACCAGGACATTGTTCTTCCTTCCTTGTGTCCTAAGCCTAGGAATGACAAGGAGAGGGTTTTGCATTGTTTGGACGTGGTACGTTGTGTGAAGTACTATTTGCTTACTACATCTCCTTTTCGTAAGACTGATGCCTTTTTCGTGGTGCCCTGTGGGCCTAGGAAGGGTTTGGCTCCGGCTAAGTCTTCCATTAGCAAATTGATTCGTCAGGCTGTTGTTGGGGCCTATTCTGCCAAGGGGAAGGTCCCCCCTTTTCGTATCACTGCTCATTCTACTCGTGCTGTTGGGACGTCTTGGGTTTTTCAGCACCAGGCTTCTGTTGAACAAGTTTGTAAGGCTGCTACTTGGTCTTCTGTTCACACTTTTTCCAAGTTTTATAAGGTTGACGTGCGGGCTTCAGCGGATGCTGTGTTTGGCCGCAAGGTTCTGCAGGCTGCAGTGGTTTGAGTTTGCCTTGTTGGATTCCCGCCCTTTGTGGACACTGCTTTTGGATGTCCCAAGTGTAATTATTAAAGTTGAAGCGGGGTGTGTGACATACTTAGAATAATACCATTTTGTGAATACTCACCTGTAAAATGGGTATTATAAGTATGTCCCACACCCCGCTTCACCCGCCCTTTTTGGTATCCTGGATCTTTATATGATGAAGCTTCATTTACAGTTTGAGGGTTACCAATGGTTTTTCCTGGCACTTTGTCTTTACTGCTGTTTGAAAACTGGGAGATAAGTGGGAGGTCCCAGGTATGTATAGACCGGGAGGGGCTCGTTTTTCAAGACTTCTCTGCAACATCGCCACCTGCAGGTGGGTTAACCCAAGTGTAATTATTAAAGTTGAAGCGGGGTGTGTGACATACTTATAATACCCATTTTACAGGTGAGTATTCACAAAATGGTATTTTTGTCTGGTGAGCTTGATTGGGGGTGGCCAGGGGGAATTGTTTTCCCCTTTTATTGCTTTTCCTTGTGTTAATGGTGTGTTTTTACTCGTAAAATTCAAAGTTTGCGTGCCTTTAAGGGGGCGGAGCAAGGCGGGATGGCTTCCTTCCACTGGCAGCGGGGAAGGATTGTCCCGGCGGTTGCCTTTGGATGATTTTCAGCTAGGCTGAGCGGTTCTCCTCCGGCTCACAGCACTTCTTGTCGGCCGCCACTTTTGGATGATTTTCGGCTAGGCTGAGTGGCTTTCTCACGGCTTGCAGCACTTTTTTGCCGGCAGCCACCTCTGGAAATTTTCGGCTATGCGAAGTGCCTAGCACAGACGCGGCTGCTTCTCTTCTGTCCGGCAGGGGGGCTACTTCTCAGCTGCTGCACGGACACCCTCATGCGGACCTAAACCTTTAGGTAGGTTACATTTTTTTTATTGTGTATATCAATATTATGTTTATTAATATTACTTTCTTCATGCGGACCTAAACCTTTAGGTAGATTAAATTGATTTTATTTTTATTAGTTTATTGTGTATATTAATATTATATTGTTTCATTGAATGTGGGAAAGGGCAGGCAATATATTGTGTGGTCACCCCCTTAGGTCTCGGAGGAGTCACTTGTGACTATCGAGAACTTATATAGATTATTGATCCCCAGGGACGTAGACTAGTATTATTTTCACCATGACAGTGGCATCTGAGGTAATCGTATCTGGTCCTTAGCAGATAGATTTACCATGCTGGTGGCACTGGACAAGGGTAGCACGGTGTGCAGGGCTTATGCTACGGTAGTGGTGGCTAAACGTGGAAGACTTTCTTCCAACAGAGTTGTCTGTCCCTGCAATGGTTCTGACCCCTGTTACTGATGCCCTCTGAGCCTAAAAAGCCCCCTTGGCAGTCCTCAAGCGGACCTAAACCTTAGAGAGTTGTTCAAGAAGTATCAGCTACTAAGAAGAAAAATTTCCTATGAGTTTGAAGAGGATATGGTCTTCTATGACTGCGGTATGCCATCCTCTGATAGTGGTACTTCAAAGGATCCAGCGGATAAGCCCATTGATCAGATGACCCACCTTGCTTATTCTATTATGGGGTCGACTGCGACCGGCCTGTGCTACATCCATAGCATCTTTGGCAAGCAAGAAGTTGTTAAAACAACTAGACTCTAAGACTCCTTCGGGTCATTTACGGAAGTCATGCTCTCAGTTGATCATTACTAGTTTGGGTAGCAACAAGTATGTTATCTCGGCTATGGATGATTTAATCAAGATAAGTGCCAGAGGCCTAGCTCTGGTGGTAGCTTTAAGTCATGCTTTATGACTAAAGCAATGGTAGGCTCGGATGGGACTCCCCTTTAAGAGGGGGACATGATAAAGGAGGCTACTGGTGATAGGTCTTCTAATCTTCCACAGAAGCCGAAGCCTAATATTGTTTTCTGCAGAGCCTCTAATTCTCTGCCCTTTTGTGGGGGTTGAGGTTCCGCCACTTTGGGATACCGAAGAGAATTTTGGAATAAATCAAAGTCGCAAAATAAGGCAAGAGGTTTCAGGCAAGATAAGGGAAAACACCCTTCAAAGCCCACTCAGGCTTGCATGTGGGGGGGGGGGGCGACTGCTTCCGCATTTTACTCACATTTGAAGGCTCCATGTAACAGATCTTGGGATGCAGGAGGTCGTATCCTCAAGTTACAAGATCGAATTAGGAGCCAGACCTCCTCTGGGATTATTTTGGTCAGGGGTATCCCGCAGAAAACGATGAGATCAGCTGTATCTCTCTTTTTAGAGTCAAGGATCTCAACAAGTTCCTCCTTCTGAAGAAATTCTGCATGAAATCTTTAAGATTCACAATGATGTCACCCCAGCCAGGAGATTTTATGACCACAGTTTTATGACCTACACATTCCAATTTATCTGCATCATCAGGAAGTCTGTAGTTTGCAGTAGATGGCCTGCCTCTTCAGTTTGTAGCTCTGCCCTTTGGTATATCGTCAGCACCAAGGGTGTTACCAAGGTTAACAAGGTTGTCTTTCTAAGTAGTCAGGGGATACGTATAATCCCTTACTTAGACAATCTGTTGATATAGGCCCCATCTTTTCAGGAGGTCCAGAAGTATACACATTTTGACTTATCGACATTGGAAGAATTTGGCTGGATAGTTGAAGATCATTCCTTCAAGAGTTTTTCTTTTTCTGGGAATGTCATTAGACATTTATCAGGTCAAGTGTTTCTCCCGGAACAAAAGAGACTTTTACTTCAGGCCAGGGTAAGCGGTCTCTCGACCTGCCCTTACCCAACGATTCGTCAAGGAATTAGACTGTTGGACCTGATGGTGTCTTGCTTCGAGGCAGTGCTCTTGCAGTTTCGCACATGACCCCTGCAGATGGAATTGCTCTCGATCTGGGATCAGGACTCCCCATAAATATCCTGAAACTGAGAGCAATTCTATTGTGTCAGACATTGGACATACCATCTGAGGGGGCAATCAGACGGCGGTGACATATATCAACCACCGGGGGGCACCAGATGCAAGAAATCCCTCATGGAAGTGAGCCGGATTTTACTTTGGCTGAGAAACAGGTTCCATGCACCTCGGCAGTATTGCAGGCCAATCATCTCAGCAAAGTGGTCCTGCATCTGGGGGAATGGTCTCTCAGAGGGTGTTTCAATCCCAATGGTTGCACTGGTGGATCCCAGAGGTAGATCTCTTTGCATCACGGCACAAAAAGTTCAGAAGTTGTGTCCCTGTCCAGGGATCCTCTAGCAATAGCAATAGATGCCCTGACTCTTCAGTGGTCAGTGTTTAAGCTCTTTATGCATTCCCTCCGATTCCGCTCCTGGGTTGAGTACTAAAAAAGTTAGCTAACTAGGGAGTCGCAACCATTCTGGTAGCTTCTCGGTGGTCAAGGAGAAGCTGAGTCTCAGACATAATAAGGATGTTAGTTGGAGGTTACCCGATGATCCAGATCTTCTCATTCAGGGGTCTCTAAGGCATCCCAATTCTTAAGTGCTGGCTTTGATGACCTGGCTATTGAAACCTCCATCTTGGCAGAAAGGGTTTTTTTCTGCCATAGTCATCCAGACTATGTTTCAGGCCAGGAAGAGGTCTTCATCAATGATCTACTATAGAGTCTGGCGAGCATTTATCGCTTTGTGCGATTCCAGAGGGTTAGTTTATAGAACTTTTCTGTTCCCAGAATATTAAGCTTGATGCAGAAAGGTTTCGATGAAGGTCTGCAGTTGAGGGCCTAAAGGGACAGATATCTGCTTATCTATCTTTTTTTCTGAAATCCATAGCTGTGAATAAATTTATCAAAACTTTTTTACAGGGAGCCGCTCATGTGCGGCCTCCTCGTAAGCCACTTCTGCCAGTTTGGGACCTGAACTTTTATCAGCTCTTCAGGGTCCTCCCTTTGAGCCAATGGCAGATGCGTCGTTAGGGTAACAACTCTTAAGGTTATCTTTTTTTAGTGGCAAGAACCTCAGTAAGGAGGGTTTCTGAATTGGCAGCTTTATCGGTTATATCTCTTTATTTAGTATTACATAAGGACAAGAACTTTTTTGGTCCTAAAGGGGTTCCCCCTTTTTCATCTTAATAAAGAGGTGTTTGCCTTCCTTATGTCCTGCTCCAGTGTCCAATAAGGAAAGGGTTCTTTACTCGCTAGATGTAGTGAGAGCAATTAAATGTTTTTCCCTCCGCAGGTCAGACCTCTTATGTGTCATACTTGAGGGGCCACGGAAATGTCTTCCACCAGCTAAGTCCACCATCAGTCGATGGATTAGACAAGCAGTGGTAAGAGCTGAATAGTTGAAGATCATTCCTTCAAGAATTTTTCTTTTTGTGGGAATGTCATTAGACACTTCTCAGGTCAAGTGTTTTTCCCGGAACAAAGGAGACTTTTACTTCAGGCCAGGGTACGGGGTCTCTCGACCTGCCCTCACCCAACGATTCGTCAAGGAATTAGTCTGTTGGACCTGATGGTGTCTTGCTTCGAGACAGTGCTCTTGCAGTCTCGCACATGATCCCTGCAGATGTCTTCCACCATCAGTCGATGGATTAGACAAGCAGTGGTAAGAACCTATTTCTCCAAATGGAAGCTTCCTCCCTTTTGGATTACGGCAGACATAACCACTGTGGCTTGCTCATAATGTGAGTGCTGAGGGACACTGGCTGCCCTAAGACCACATTTGGTGGTCATAATAGAATTTACCAGAACAGTCAACTTTTAATCCCTGCTACAACTTTTACAGCACACTGCAGGAAATGAAGGAGCAGTACATGCAACAGGGTTACTATCTTACTATGACCCATGGATGAATATTGGCTGGCAAACCAGAAGCTCAGATTAGCTCCCTAGCGAGTGACGTGGCTCAGTGCACTCCCGTGGGCTCTGACAGTGCTGACACATTGAGAGCATGCTCACTAAGCACTGCCAGAGCCTGCAGGAGCATTCCGGGCACTCAGGAGTGGATCTGAGCTTCCAGTTTACTGTCAGAAGTGGTTTAAGTTTTGACAGGGGCTGTCATTATCGGCCATAAAATAAATTTTCATTATAATAAAAAAGGTAAGCCATGTTTTGTTTGCAGCAATCTGAGCATGGAGTATCACACACATAATATGTAACAACATGATATTTTATGTATATGTTACTAGCCCAGTCTTTTTCCTTCATGTATCATTGTATTAACATTATCATTGTATTAACAGCTGACACAACCACAACTAATAATCTGACCACAGCTGAACACATGCTTCATAACAACTATACTATATGAACAGCACAGGACTATGGGAGTTGCAGTATATGCTCTGGCAGCAGCACAAGTCGTGCACCGATAATAGCAATGAATTATTTTTTTAAAAAATGTTGTAAATTTCTTCCCCTTTTATGGTCAGTGGCATAAGCAGATGTTGCAGAATGGCATAAAGATGATTCACTCTTGAATTACATGGGGGTGGCCATCTTGCCACACACCTAATAGTCCTGCTTACTCATGAGAATTAGGGGGAGCTGTGCCAGCAGCAATTCACACCAAACTGAGAGAGATATATGCCTCAGAAACAAGGAGAAGCTTGCCTGTCATTTTTCACACAGCAAGCACTGAATAAACCGCTAATGTAGCAAAGGAAATCTGTGTGAGGGAAGCCGCTACAAAGTATCTCTATGACAGAGGACGCAAAAGCACTCACTCAAAGGATACAATGTATTTTAGTAAAAGATGAGTCATTACAGCTGAAGGCTTATTACTAGCTAGAAATAAGAAATTATTATACAGAGCTATGTGGCAATTTTGACTAAGGGACTCATTTTTTCAGAATCAGCTCTTTCATGTGTGTGGAAGATGGCTGCTGCCATGCATGTTTAAGCCAAACCTGCCTGCTATTCCAAACATCTGCATGGTGTTGATCCCTCTCAATAAGCTTATGTCACTGATTGCCAGAGAGGGGCTTCAGGGGAGCAATTTACTAAGCATTGATTTTTTGACTGGAGGACCACTTTAAGCGCTGCATTCCAGACTTATTTTAATGTTCATTGCTTATGTGCAATTGACTTATCTAATAAACTGAACAGCATTATGGGTATTGTAGTTCCTGCTATGTCAAGTGCTCACCGTCTATGCTGGCTTTTAGTCCCACTAATATAATATGTGACTGCATTCTCTTTAGATAGTCTAAGCTGCAGCTAGCACAAGACAATTATTTCAAAGTGTTTCTTCTACATTGTTGTGTTTTAAATTAGTGATTACTAATTTCTCCCTCCACAATCGTGGATATTTTTTAAAGGATTTAGAAAACGTTAAAGCGGAACAAAACCCACCAAGCAGCTAGCCTGGAAGACAAATGTTTCCAGGGCTAGCTGCTGACTTTTCCCTGGGGCATCCCACAGTATAAAACCCCCCAGGGCACCTGTAAAATCTCACCTTCCCAATGGTGCATGTGCAGGCTCTCGTCCAATCAGAGCCCTTTGCTGTGTTTATTTCCTTTCGCCCGATTGTTGGGAATGGGGCACGCATGCAGCTGCATCTCCTGTATCCTCAGCATCGTGCACATGCTCCCGCCCCTTCCATTCAGATGGGGCAGGAGTATGCGCTCCCCATTCGCATCTATGGGAGGCACCTGCCGAATGACATATTCACGGCAGGCGGCTTTCGTTGGACGAGACCCCAGGCATGCGCTTTTGGAACATGGAAAGGTGAGTTGTAGTGGGTGAACTGGGGGCAACCCAATTGGAGATACCCTGGGACGCGGAACAAAACCCAGGAAAGTCACATTTACGAGTTTTATTCCCGTTCTCTTCTGACTCTGATGGGCCAGTCTGACACTGGTACAAGGAACACATTAATGATTCCATTAGGTTGCCACATGGCGTTTACTAGGTTTCCCTTTGAAAGGTGGTGCCAACTTGTCATGGAATAAACATTCAGACAGCTTTAAAGGGTAAGTCTATTTTCAATTTTATAGTGTATATTTTTTGTGGCAAAATAATGTCTTTAGGGTGCTGAGCTGACCTAGTATTTTTATTTTTTTCTAATGTTATCAAATGTGTGTTTTATGGAGGCAGTTTTCACTACATGCAATCTGTTGCTATCGGCAAAGTACACAAATGGGTCGATTCAAAGAAACATGTAACAGCTTGGATTTTGGTGCCGATCATCCTATTTTTCACGTCCGCTCGTGCGTTCGTATGAACTTGCGAGTGATTCTATAAGCAAATACGTTTCTATCCTAAAATATACGTCCGTTCGTATGGCAGTTCGGGAATCAGACCTATGTCAGTTTCCATCCTGAATTTTCCGTTTCATTTCTCAGGTTGCAACAATTGGTTTTGCCCTTTTTCCTTTTTTGTCTGGACGTAAATCCTTCTGATCTTGCGGCTCCGCACTACAAACTTACCTCATTAAAGTGCATTCTAAATATTTGGTCTTTTATTTTTCTTTATTTCATTCATTTTGTAGTAACCAACCATTAATGAATGCATTTGCATAAGTAAATCTTACTTTGTTTAATTTTTAGTTAACTTGCATTTTTTACTTGTGGATTTAATTTTAATATTTGGGCTTCAAATGGTACAACTTAAAATTTTGTGTGTGGTTACCCACACCCTCTACATACAGATTGCTCTCAAATATTAAAAAACACCCAGCAACTTCTGCATGTTATGAGCCTAGAAACAGCCAAGATGGCGGCTCAGGTATTATCGGGCAGCCTGCAAACAGAAAGGGCCTTGTGACTGTGTTGCTCTGCATTCTTTGATTTCTGACCTTTCCGTGCCCCCAGCTCTGCTGTGTCTGTGCAAAATACAGCAGTAACCCACATCCTGCACTTTATCCCGCTCTCCTCTCCTCAGTAAGTGTGATGCATCTGACCAAAGATGTGCTTAAATAATTAAACAAAGCAAAGGTAAACAACTACACCAATAAATGCAATCTAAAAATATTATTCTAGTACATCAATTTAAAAATAAATAACAAAGGACATAAGTTTCTTTAATTAACGCTAATATATTGCCAAATAAAGGTTTACATGCAAAGGACTAATTAAGGTCCACATTAAAATGCTTTTATAAGGCATACATGAATCAGGTATGCATTGCAATACAATTTATGGGCTCGGCCATGCTGATATATGCAGTTCATTGCAGCTCAAGACGCGCAGACTCCTCCACATAGCCAAAAAACCTGTTCCAGAACAGCAATACGACTGCTAAAAGGTGTCGGCAGTGGCTTTCTTTTAAAACGTATTTAGAGGTTTGAAAACTGTTCTCTGAATCACACCGAAACACATCCAATTATCCTAAGTTTTACGTTTTCATCCTAAGTTTTAGGATTTGATCCTAAGTTTTACGTTTTGATCCTAAAATTTAGGAACGAACTTGCGATGATCGTAAGAGCATATACGCATTCGAACGTAGGCTCGTGCGAGTCGTAAATGGCCAAAAAAACAGGAAAAAATGACAAACACCCACCCAAACTTACGATTCTCGATCCGAAATCAATTAACTTTTGCTCTTTGAATCGAGGGGAAAATCTGTACACCAAGAAGTGAGAGGTAAGTCCTGTACATGTAGAACACTGCTGCTATGGCCGCTGCTGAGGTGAGGGAGCTCACTAAAACATATACATGCCCAGCAGCAGGTTCTGTGCAACTATTTGCAATCTACATGTCTGTACTGCTTGCAGGTCAAATATGATGGCACTGCAGGCCAGAGTTTGACATCTGTTCTTTAAAGGTTGTTCAGTCTCTACTGGACTCTGTGGCCCATGCCCCAGCCCATTGCTGACCATGTACAGGACCTACCATTCACTTCTTGATGCCCCGCTTTGTTAAACCCCTTTGATCACCACATATTCTTACCTGAACCGTCAATTCTTTGCATGTGTGGCCTTTCATCCAATCACTTTATTCCAAATAAAAGCCAGGTGACAGCCAATCGCTATATATTCTGAATAAAATAAAGTACATGGTTCTTCTGCTTCCACCAGAGTTTGGCAGGAGAACGTGTTGTTGGATCACTGGTGCTGACAAGATATTCGGTGATCCTGGGGGCCATCCTAAATTCAGATGACCTTGCGGCTGGCCTGGGCTACATCCAAAGCATCTTTGGCAAACAGGAAGTTGTTAAAACAACTGGACTCTACTCGTTCGGGTCGTTCACGGAAGTCATGCTCCCAGTTGATCAAGACCAGTCTGGATATCAACAGATATGTTGTCTTGGCTATGGATGATTCAATAAGGTTAAGCGCCAGAGGCCTAACTCTGGTGGTAGTTTTAAGGCCTGCTTTATGGATAAAGCAATGGTCAGCTGACACAGCCTCTAAGAAGAATCTGATGAGACTGTTGCCCTAAACCTCAAGTGCAAGCCATGGGGTGGAAGGGTCAAAGACCTTGGTCTTCAAGCTAACAGGGTTGAGTGCTGTGGCTCCTTTAAGACTTTTGTATCCTAATTGCCCTGCTAACATGCACCTCCCAGGTTAATTATAAAATGGTCTGAGCGGCTGCCACCCCTTCTTTGTTTCTTTTGAATTTGTGCAAGCACATGGAGTGTGGGGTCTAGGCTGTATTGCAAGGTCTTTGACCCTTCCACCCCATGGCTTGCACTTGAGGTTTAGGGCAACCTCAGGTAAGCCTGCTTCCAGTTTATCTATTGCATTGTATGTCCCAAATGGCGCTCTCAGAGATTAGAGTTAGGACTGCACCCCACAGAGGCACCTTGGCGTTGGTGGGGCAGCTTAAAGGAGCACTATCGCGAAATTGTGTAATGTTAAAAATCCATATAAACACGTCGGTTAATGAGGGGAGGGGTCACTCATACACCCGAACTGAATAAAACTCCCGCCAAGCTCCAAGCTTGTGGTTTATTCTCACATGGTAGAAACAAAATCCAGGGGTGACAGGTTTATTCTATGAGGGGTGACAGAGCCTGTCACCCTGGCTGTCCTTTTCCTTCCATTAAAATAAAAAACAAGCCTGGCTGGATATTTCTTGATTTCGGGCATATAAGTGACCTGTTCTCCCTGGGAAAGTACGGCAATCAAGCTTCTTCAAGTATTTTTTTTACATTTGTCCGAATCGAGGAATAGCATACAATTATACCATGTCTTGGTGAACTGTTTAAAACCACCCTCTTTATCCGACATGAGGTCGCCGAAGCGCATGGCCTCATTGACCTTCAAGACCCGACTGGCCAGTTTAGGGGGGGGGGGGGGAGTCTTATTCCATAGCACCGCGATGCAAGCTTTGGTGGCGTTTAATAGATGGCAAACCAGGGTATTTTTATAGGTTTTCAGTGCAGGGCCCCTAAATGTAGCAGGCACACTCCAGGGTCTGCGGGCACGTCCTCCCCTGCCGCTGTCACTATCACTCTCCTCACCGAATCCCAGTATGGGCGGAGGATGGGGCAAGACCAGAACACGTGGAGTAAGTCTCCCCTCGCTGCGCCACATCTCCAACATGTCTCAGGCACATTTGGGCACCACTTATGCAAGATCACTGGGACTCTATACCAACCGATAACCGTTATAGTTGCACTCCTGCATTCAGGTGCAAATGGAGGTTTTATGCGGCACCGCAAGGAGCCTCTCACGCTGCTCCTGGGTGAAGGAGATCCCCAGATCTCTCTCCCACTTACCCAAGTAGGGGAGATCCGCCGAGTCCTGGGGGGGAGATTAGCATTTTGTAAATCGAGGAGAGGACATGTTTCTCAATGGTGGAGCTCAAGCAGAGCTCCTCAAACTCTGTTAATGGCCTCATGTTTTCAGCAGTCCTTTGGAGGGATTGTAAAAAATGTGTGAGCTGTGTATACTGCAGGGTGCCCAACCCTTCATGGCCTTCGACTGCGCCAGATCACCTAAATCAGCCCAACTCTCCCCCACCCAGAAATGCCCGGCCCTATAGATCTCTGCCCTGCGCCACTCCCTGACTCTAGGACCACTACACCCAGGAGGGAATCGTGGGTTCCCCAGTATTGGGGGTCATAGGGGAGGGAGATGGGGAGATCGCCGAGGAGTCAGTGAATCTCCAACCAATCCTTAACGTAGCCCCAACCGTGGGATGTTTTAGTGCTTTGGAGATATGTTTCTTCTCCAGCCAGAGCAAGTTGGCCGCCGGGGCCTCCAAGGGTCCCTGCTCCAGCCCCACCCACTGTTTTTGACCTGAGTGTATACACCAGTCTACCACTCTCCCCAGGTGGGTCGCAGCATGATATAGGACTGGGTCTGGGAAGCCCAGCCCTCCTGCCTCCCTAGGCCTAGCCAGGATGGCTCTACTCAACCTGGGTTTCCTCCCCTTCCAGACAAAGTTGGCGAAGAGTGATCGGACCCTCCGAAGGAAGGACTGAGGGATGGCCACTGGAAGCGCCTGTAATAAGAACAAAAGACATGGGAGCAGATTCATCAGATAAAGATTTTGGACAGGTCGCACCCAATTTTAGTACCCAGGTAGGTGACCCCCTCTCTAGCCCATTTGAATGGAAATGAGTTTCTAATCCCGGTGAATCTCTGTGTGGGCATGTTGATGTTTAGAATCTCTGATTTTGTAAGGTTGATTTTGTATCCTGACAGAGCTCCAAATTTTCCAAATTTCCAAGTTCCTCCATCAAATTAGGCAGCGAAACCTCGGGATTCGAAATGCAGCAATCGTCAGCATATGCCGCTACTTTGTAATTGGCATTAAATCTAGACAAGCCTTTAATATCAGGGTGATTGTGGATCCTACATAGCTGAGGCTCCAGGGACAGTATAAAAATTAGTGGTGATAGTGGGCATCCCTGCCTGGTCCCATTAGAGATCTTAAAGGGGGCAGAGTACACACCATTGACTCTCACCGTCGCCGAGGGGGCAGAGTAGAGGCTCATGATCCAGTTCAGAAAGTTTGGCCCAAGACCAGTGTGGCTGAGTGTGGCATGCATGAATCGCCAGCTGACTCTCTCAAATGCCTTCTCGGCGTCGGTGGCGAGCAAGAGGGCAGGTATCTTCTCTTCTTTGGCCTGGTGAACCAGGTTTAGAACTTTAATGGTATTGTCCCTGGCTTTCCTGTGGGGCATGAAACCCACTTGGTCCAGGCCAATCACATGGTGTAGGTGGGGGGCAATTCTAGAGGTCAGTATCTAAGAGAAAATGTTAATGTCAGAGTTTAGTAGGGAGATAGGCCTATAGCTGGCACATTGGGTTGGATCTTTTCCTTCTTTGGGAAGGACTGCAATGTGTGCTCTTAAAGAATCGGGAGTAAAGCCCTCCCCATCCTTAATTGAATTAAACAGCTTCAACATGTTAGGGGCTAGGAGAGGAAACAGTTTCTTATAGTATTGGGCTGGGAGACCATCCGGCCCCGGTGCCTTTCCCCCCGCCGCCCCAGCAACCGCTCCCTGAAGGATGCACCCATGGATATGGGTTCCTCGAGCATCTCCACCACCCCCTCCGGGAGGCACGGGAGACCTGAGTCCCTAATGTACTTTACTGCAAGAGCATCGGCTTCCCCATTCTCTGAACCCCTGATGTTATAAAGGGTTTCATAAAATGTGCGAAAGGCTTCTGCTATTTTTCCAGTCAGGTGCTCGCTCCGTCCCTCAGTGGTAACTATTTTCGAGACAAAAGACTTAGCCTTCTGTGTTCTAAGTGCCCTTGCCAGGAGTTTACCACACTTGTCCCCCGATGCGTAAAAAATTCTCCTGTACTTAGACAACTGTGCCTTCACCCTGTCGCAACAAGGCGTCTTAAGCTTTTTTTTCTGAGTGATGTAAGGGAAGCTAGATGGGTGGCTGTGAGGGACTTTTTGTGTAATCTCTCTAATCTTCCTATGTCTGCCAGGAGGTCCATGATTTGTTTGGCCTTTTCCTTTTTTTCCTGGAGCCAATGCTGATGAGGACCCCTCTAATAACACACTTGTGTGTTTCCCAGAGGATCCCTGCGCTAATGTCTGGGGAGGAATTGGTCTCAAAGAATTTCTTAATTTCCTCTTTGAGTTCAGCTAGGCTTGGCTGATCCTCTAACATGGAGGTGTTCAGGCGCCACGACCATCCCCTAGGGATCGGGTGGGGGAGGGAGAAAGGCAGAACTACTGGGGCGTGGTCCGACATAGTTATGTTACCAATGGACGTGTCTGCCACCCGGGGAAGTGAGCCGTGTGGAATGAGGTCAAGGTCAATTCTAGAGTAGGACCCACGGGGCACAAAAGAAATTGCAGTCCCTATCTGAGGGATGTTGGATGTGCCAGGGATCCACCAGTTGATGCAGGTTGAGAACTTTCCTAAGACCACTAAGTCTATTATAGGATACATGAGGGGAACCCCTTGAAGTGTCTATCTGTGGGTCCAGAGTTAGGTTAAAATCCCCTCCTACTATCAATTCCCCTTCCTTGAATGTTTAAAGAAGGTCTAGCATTCCTTCCAGGAAAGCAATCTGACCCACATTCGGCATATAGATATTGGTAAATGTAAAAACGTGGGAAGCTATTTTCCCCTTCAAAAAATCCATCTTCCCTCCTGATCTGTCTTATAATTTATAAGTTCCCATGGGAGCGCGGCATCTAACATGATGCCCACCCCCCTGGATCTCGAGTCAGAAGAGAAGCTATGGTAGCCCCTCGAAAAACTCTTATAGCCGAATGAGGGTGGATTGCTAACTCTAAAGTGAGTTTCCTGCAGCAACACTACTTGAGCCTTCATGCCCCTGAGATTCCTCAAAATCATCGATATCTCTTTTCTGGGCTGTTCAGTCCCTTCACATTCAGAGAGACAATGTTTACCTCAGAGATGGGATTCACTTGCATCTTCAATCCTGTATGAACAAACCGATATTAGTTAACCCTTGAAAATGCAGCACCGGGAGAAAAGGGCATAAAATGAGGGGGAAGGATTAGGTGAGGGTACGCAACAACCAAAAGGAAAAAAGGTAAATGGGAAAAAACGAGACTCACTAACCACTACTAACTTAAGCTATTGGGAACTGGTCCAATTAAGGAAACAACGGGTTTTGTAGGTGTGGAACACCTGTAAACCCAACCTATGTGGGGAACTGTGTCTGAGAAGCGGGCAGGGGGGAAGAAGCGAGGCTCACAGTCCCCCGACCCGCTCTGAGAATCACATTTGACCATCTGCGGCAGGCAGGGGTACAACCATGGCCAACCCATAGCGTTTGCGCTTAAGGCCCACCCCAGAGCTCAAAACAGAGAGAAAAGACAGGAAGACAGGAGGCTCGCAGGGTACATCCCAACTCCAGACGGTCAGGGTGAGAAAGAAAGCCAAGTGGGCATAACAACATACTTTTTTAGCAGGTATTAAACTGAGGCAACAAGGCTTAAGGCTAACTAGCCTCATCCGTCGGCCGAGCCAAGACTCGTTGGGACCCGAGGGGCGGAGTTAGCTCACCTTGCGCGACCGATCCCTCCCCGGCTCCGGAGGAGAGAGCCTAGGGAGGGAGAGGGCCGCCCGCGGGGCCACCCTGAGGCTCAGAGCGAGGCCAAAATATATTGGGTCTGCCCCGGTTAATGGCACGATCACCACCATCATACTGGCGCGAGGGTCTCTTAAGCCTCTGTAGTTTCTCGGGCCACGAGGCGCCCCGTCCACCCGCCGTTGATAAGGCGACGTTGCATCCAGACCTCCAATCTGGTATTGGAATCAGATCACAATGAAGAAACTCGAAGAGACCCCCCAGATCTTGATGGGTTTTCAAAAAGTAATTTTTTTTGGTCTTTCCTGATCACCAAGTGGAATGGGAAACAACACCTGTATGAGGCCCCTCTCTCGGCTATTACGTCCAGTAGGGGTCTCATGGTTCTCCGCATCTGAAGAATGTGCGTTGATAGGTCCTGGAGGATCTTGATTGACACCCCTTTATATGTGAATGGGCCCTTGTTCCACGACCTCTGCAGTATTTCCTCCTTGAGGGAGAATAGGTGGACTCTGCAGACGATGTCCCTAGATAACGCGGGATCTGGGTTCTTGGGGCCTGGCGATCTGTGCGCCCGATCTAATTCAATGTTGGCTTTTCTGTCCCTGTCGAGGACCATATTGAAGATTTCGGTCACCACAGCCTTTATATCTCCTCCAGATGTCGCTTCCGGGATGCCCCTAATCCTCAGGTTATTCCGCCTACTCCTGTTCTCCAGATCATCTAGGTGGAGGTAGCAGGATTGCAACTGCGCTTCCTGCCTGTCGCACCTGGCTTCCAGGGCTAGTAAGCGGCCATCTGTCTTCGCTCCCACCACCTCCAACGAGTCTACTCGCTCCTCTACTGCGGCTACTTGCTGTTTGACCGCCGCTAGTTCACGCTTATGCGCGGCCTCGTATCTGGAAATCAAACTTTCTATGTCTGCTCTTGTCGGGAGCCCCCTCAGCAGAGAGATAGTTTCATTGTGGATCTCAGTAGTCGAGCCTGCGCCGCTTTCCGAAGTTACTGGGTCAGATGTGGACTCTAGTGTTGCCGGAGAGAGAGGCTGGAGAGAGGGGGCCAGCATGTCATCTGCCGGAGACATCCATTCTCTTTCTGGAGTCGGGTGTAACATATAAGGCAGGGAGCTGAGTGTCCCGGAATTTGATACAGCCAACCTATCACATATACGCGAAGTGTCTTTCTTGTGCATGCACTGTGGGAGAGCCTCAGGGGAACCTCTAAAAATCTCCCCCTTGGACATAATAGGGGTGTTAAGCTGCTGGAGCACCGCCTCTCTGGGTGTGAAAGCAAATTTATTTAAATTGACACTGCACTCTCTGGGCTCTCTGCGTGTGGGCTGACTCCCGGGGGCGTCCCTAACCGGGATCCCCCTGTTAGATGGAGCTGCCTCGACTGTCTCTCCCTCTGGAGACTTGGCCTTGTATGCTGGGGTGTGTTCACTGTTATTCACCATATTAGATGTCATTTGGTGCCCCTGAGCACTGGGACTGTCTCCTGCCCAGGGGACACGTGCTGTCCAGCTGCGTGTGAGATGCGCTCCCCCAGCCCGCGGTGATGAGCTTCCATGTGTGCTCTCCCCCTTCCTTGTGTGGAGATAGCGCTCTCGCTTCCCCGCTGCTGTCACTGCGGGAGGCGGGGTGTGTGATGCGGGCTGCCTGGCCGGGGTAAGGAGCGCCTGTATGTCGGGCGCCTTGTCAACTTGCGCGCCTGGGAGCTGCGTCCCCGCTCCCTCCATCTGAGGCACCGCGGGCCACAGCTCGGCCCATTCACCGCCGGAGGACTCGTCAGTCAGCGATGTGAGGTGAGAGATGAAATCCTCCACCTCTCTCCCGTCCGCCATTTCGCCGCTTGCGGCTTCCTCCCTGGGACTCTGGCCCCACTCCTCTATCGATGGCCACCTCAGAGGAGAGTCTTTCTGGCTCTTCCCTTTCCTCTTCCCTCCTTTGTGCTTGGACATCTCGTCTGTGGTCGGGCAGATGGCTGCTAAAGTCACTTTTTTGGGTCAGGGGAGCAGGAGCTAAGCTAGCAGCGTCCTCTCCCCGCCATGGTCAGGACACGCCCCCCGAGCCCTCTGTTTTAACCATGTTTAGAGACAGTTTGTAGGTTGGTCTGCAAGCTAACTGCCTTTTGCACAGTTTCACACAAGACTCCTGCAAATGGAATTGCTTTCGATCTGGTATCGGAACCTACAAACTCTGGATCACTCGTTTTACATGACACATTTAATAAGGCAGTCCCTGACCTGGTTGCTGAATCCAGCCTCTTCAGATAGGCAAATCTTTTCTTCCGGTACAATTGAAGATCATCACCACAGATGCCAGTCTAACAGGTTGGGGGGGGTATCATGGGGTTACAGACGATCCAGGGACAGTGGAGACGGGAGGAGTGCAGACTCCCCATAAATATCCTGGAACTGAGAGCGATTCTATTGTCCCTTTTTTTTTCTTTGAAATCCTTTATTTATTTTCAAGAATATAACAAGTCAATACAAAAGCGAGGAAATAGGGATTAAATTGAAGTCTAACGGAGCCAGTCAGCATACAAACAATTAGATAGTAAACATGTACTTAAGGCTAAGATCCACGATTATATACTCATATGCCATAAAAATAAAATGTGACATAGCCTGTCTATTGACCATCCGCCCGAGCCGGCAGCAGCCCCCCACGGGAGCCAAGCAACTAGCACCCGCGGCAGACCCCGCCAACGCGGGGGGAGATCACACCAGGTCCAAGCATAGTTATCCTGCTCTGGAGCAGACTGGCTTAGTAGAACTTGAACCATAGAAAGAAAGAGAAAGAAAAAAAAAAAGAAAGGAAAAGAGAGAAGATAACAAAAGGAGTAGGGGAAAGAAGGGGGAAGGGAATGGGAAGGGAATGGGAAGGGGGGGAGGGGAGGGAAGGGGGTGCCACGAGTATAAACCCCATAGGGCGTATTACAGAGAGTCATCTTGGACTCTCCAATTCTACAGTGCACGCCATACAGAAATCAGCGATAGGGTGAGGTAAATAGGATTGTCAGAGGAACTAAGGGCCTGTCCGGGACCCGTCCATTATGAGCATCTTGTATCTGTCTGAATCTTTAAAAAGGAACCACGGTGTCCAGGTCTGTAGAAATTGTTGTGTAACCCCATGGATAGAGGCGGTGAGCTCCTCCATTTCCATTACGCGGTTAATTTCCCCCACCCCGTCCGCCACTGATGGGGTCACCTCCGAGCTCCATAGTCTCAGGATGACAGCCTTTGCTGCGTTAAAGTGGACCAACACCCAGGATTTTGACTATCCTGGGTCTTGGTCCACTTCGGTGGGGCACCCCCGATCGGGGTGCCCCGCTGTGTGAAACCCCCCCGAACTCACCTCTCCCCGAGCCGACGGACAAGCTGCGGACAAGCGGCTCCTCCGCCGCCGCCTCCCGCGCGTCCCTCTTGACGCGCACGTGCCCGCGCCGACCATTCACAGACGGCCGGCGCGGGCGCGCGCACGTCTAGAGGGGCACGAGGAAACTGAGGTAAGGAGTTTGGGGTGTTTGGGTGGGTTTCAACCCGCGGGACATCCCGATCTCGGATGTCCCGCGGGGAGGGAGGTGATCGGCCCGGGAATCTTATAGATTCCCGGGCCGATCACCAGTGGGTGTTGGTCCACTTTAATAAGATGTCTCAAAAGCGATCCCTTATAATTCTTCAGGGGGACCTCCGCTAGGTGCAGGAGGAGCAGAGAGGGGTCTCGGGGCACTGAACTGCCCACAATCTCCCCGGCTATGCCGGCTACAGATTGCCAAAAAGGTACTATCTTAGAGCATTCCCAGAACACATGGAAAAAGCTCCCCATCGCTCTCCGGCACCTCCAACACTCAGCAGGAACTGTCGGGTCTATCCTATGTAGTCTCTGCGGAGTAAAATACCATCTTGTAAGACATTTATAATTTGCTTCTTGTGTCTTGGAGGACATAGAGGTTTTATGAGTTGCTAGAAATACATATCTCCACTGGTCCTCCGTCAGCTGCCTGTTCAGGTCCCTCTCCCAGTCCGCACAGAAACGGGGCACCTCCCCATTCTCAGAGCTCCCCAGCAAGGCATATAATTGAGATATCAGTTTAAGGGGGGGATCTTGCGCAGTAGCCAGCCGTTCAAAGGGGGTAAGGGTCCTGGCCAGCGCCTGCTTAGGTACCAAGCTCAGGAGAAAGCTCCGGAAGGTAAACAAAAGCCAGTGATCAAACAGGTGCGTATCCCACCTCTCCCGGAGATCTTCCAGCCAGAAGACGATATGAGATCCAGCCCCCTCGGGGTGCCCCTCTCGTTAAAGGCCTCCCTGAGACGAGGGAGTATGCCTATTGGGAGGGAAGGGTTGCTATGAGCGGGTGATCTTTACCGAGGGCCCTCCCCCTTCCAGCCACCCAAGCAGCGTCCCTCAGAGGGAATTGCAACCAGGTCGCTTCTAGGCCCACCCACTTCTTTCTTGTTCGCTGATGGTGCCAGTCCAGTACACGTTGGAGATGCACCGCACGCCAATACTGAAACAGATCAGGGCAGGCTAACCCCCCGGCTGATTTGGGTTTAAAGAGGAGCCGCAGTTTCACTCTTGGTTTACGTCCCTGCCAGATAAATTTAATGAAGGCCGAATTCAGGGATTTAAAGTATGCCCTAGGGATGTGTATAGGGAGTGCCTGAAGCAGATAAAGGATCCTAGGTAAGACCGTCATTTTAATAATGCTTATTCTGCCCAGCTACGAGAAGGTGGGAAGGTCCCAGTTCGCTAAGTCCGCCTTCTAGAAAGGAGGGGGCCAAAGTTCGCAGTGCATATCCCATCTACTGTTCTAGTAATCTTGGTGCCAAGATATGTGATGGCCAAAGGAGGCCATCTAAACGGGAAAGAAGTTCTGAGGAAGGCAGCAGTCTCACCGGGGAGATTCACCCCCAACGCTTCTGATTTGTCATAGTTTCTATTGTCTCTTAAACATTGGACATCCCAACTGAGGGGTCATCCTGTCAGAATTCTAACAGACAATAGGAAAAAATCGGTGAGGCAGCGTTTCAGCTTGGAGTGGATGCAAGTGCTGACAATGATTCAGTATACGAAAGAGGAAATTAAGGTTGCTCACATCTACAATCGGATAGTAGTGTGGGAAGATCAGGCTGGTAGGACCTTTGACTGAGGGTCTAGAGAGGAAAAGATCTAATATAATGCCCCTCCAGGCTTGTGGTCATTATCAGGTTAAAACATAGCTTTTAATCCTTTTTGTTCCAAAATATCATGCGGGCAGGTGTCAGACAGTAGCCTCGATTCAGACACATTCGTCCGGACTTCCGTAGCTGTCTGTGAAAGTTTTGGTGGGTGTTTGTCATTTTTTTGCTTTTTTTCGTCCATTTTTCATTCATACGAACGTTCGGGAATGCGCTTTCGATGAACGGAAGCAAATCGGAACATTTCCGTTAGTTCGGATCATTTTCCAAACAAAATCGGAAATTTTCCGTTCGTTCAGATAACTTCCGTTGTTGGGATGGGTTTCTGTCTGATTCAGAGAGCTGATTTCCAACGGATCACCACCCTATAAATCCGTTTCATTTCCGATCCACTTACGGGACCTTTGAGGGCTCGGATTGCTATTGTTGAACATGTTTTGCGGCTATGTGGAGGAGTCTGCGCGCCTTTAGCACCAAGGCATTGCATGTATCAGCATGGCCGAGGCCATAAATTGTATAGCAATGCATACCTGAATCAATACATTTCATGTGTGCCTTACAGATGCATTTTAATGCTGACCTTAATTAGTCCTTAGCATGTAAACATTTATTTTCCCACACATCCATATAATTGCTATATTTTTTTATACTTATGTCCTTTGTGAATTAGATTTGGATTGTTGAACTTGAATCTTAATTTGTTGTAGGAGTTATTGTTTTAGTTGGTTACCTTTGCTTTGTGTAATTATTTTTTATTTGGTTGCAGGAACCGCAAGATGTGCCACTCACACAACATAAAAGCAGTGATGGGTCCAGCTATGCGATTCCTCATTGTTCTTGCAGGGCATCCAGGGTCGTCCCATGATGCTTATATATTGCAGAGCTCCGGCTTATTTCGTCAGTTTGAGTTAGGAGAATTATCTGGTGGATGGCTCCAGGGTAAGTTTGCTCACATTCCATCAATCCATTTTCACTGTATGGCAATGAATATAGTTTATGACTCATGATTTAACCTATTGCTGTTTTTAGCCCTTGATGACATGTTAAACAATATTGTAGCTTAGAATGTGTATTTTATGTTATTATTTTTAAATTCTTTCAGGGGATTCTGGATATCCACTCCTGCCTTGCTCCTGATGCCCGTTCTTTGCCTGCAGAATGCGGGCCAGGGGTTCTCTAATCGGGCACTATGCAAAACCCGGCCCGTGGTGGCGAGGGCCCTCTGGCTTTTGAAGTCCAGATTTAGGTGTTTGGACCATACAAGGGGAGGGGGGGGGCACTGCAGTATGACCCCAACAAGGTTATACCAATATTTTAATTTAAGTTTTTTAACAGGGACCACACGTGCCACGAGTGGCACAACTGAGTGTCAGGGTTCTTCAGTTGGTGGGCGAGATGCAGGAGCTGCGCAACTTGTTGGGGACCACAGATGAAGAATAATGTTCTGTGGCCTGCCATTGCTATGTATTTTGTTTTTTATAGTTGTAAAAATTAGAAATTTTCAAAATTTTTAAAAATTTTATATTTTATGATGGAATCCCAAAAAAATTTTAGTGTCATTTCATTTACAAAATACATTAACACAAAACTAATGGGCCCAGAAATATTTAAAGATGAATATTCACATGACCGCGAAGTGATTTGGGTAAGTTTTAGGGACCTAAAATGGAAGAAGAACCTAACCGCGAAGTGATTTGGGTAAGTTTTAGGGACCTAAAATGGAAGAAGAACCTAACCGCGAAGTGCTTTGGGTAAGTTTTAGGGTGCGGGAAATGAAGAAGAACCTAACCGCAAAGTGATTTGGGTAAGTTTTAGGGACCTAAAATGGAAGAAGAACCTAACCGCGAAGTGATTTGGGTAAGCTTTAAGGGATCAAAAGGGAAGCTGCAGGATAGCGCTAAGTGATTTGGGTGAGCTTTAAGGGTTCAAAAAGGAAGCTGCAGGATAGCGCTAAGTGGTTTAGCTAAAATTGTAGTAGAAGTGAGGGAGTCAAATATGTATGCGAGCACTTAATGAGTTAAGTTTGTAGTGCGCAGCCGCAAGATCGTAAGGATTCCGTCAGGACGATTATTTTTGGTAATATGGAAACCGAATCTATTGGGAAACTTAAAGGATTCGTGTGAGGATACGATGGGAAAAGAGCAAAAACTAAAGGCTACGTTGTTACCTGAGAAAATGAAACAGAAAAGTCTTGATGGAAAATGACATCCTCGTACTCTTGCATACGAGCGGACGGAAACTTTACAGAAGGTTTACAATGCATGCATGGAATCGCTCGCACATTCATACGAGAGCGGGAACATTTGAAAATAATACGACATCGGCATAGGTTTTTTGTGTCTCTCTGAATCGAGCCTAGTGTCTTGTTTCAGGTGAGTGTAACCTGTATCATGTATGCAGATGGGGCAAGTGGGTTTTGAGGAGTTTTTTTTCAAGCTGTTGGTCCGGGTTAGGGCCAAGCTGTTTAGGCCTAGGCATTTGAGCTCTTTTCACATTGTGCATGTGGAAATGCTCTTACTTTCACTATTATACATAGCCCTGTTTTCTACTGTCTTCTATGATTTGATTTCACCAAACATCTGGCTTGCTGCTCCCCACAGAGTGTTGGGTATAGTCCAAATGGCAGGAACAGCTCTCTAGTGTCCTGCCTCCCAATAGGCTATTTTCAGTAAACTTCGGGAATAAAATGTGTTACTATGAGCTTGCTTTTTTTATCTAGCTTTAAATGGTAATTCCACTTTCAATGGCATTTTTTAAAGTTTCCATTATTGTGTGCCAATATGATGCAATTAATGTGCTTAGAGTATCTGTTTGTGTTTTCTATTTGTTTGCAACTCAGTGTTATAAAACAGTTTTCCCTAGCAACATTGTGTTTACCTTAGCAATGTACATCAAAGTGGTGTGTTAAAAATACAGATAATACACTTCCTGACTCTAGCTTGCTAATCTGATTGGCTGCGGCAGAGACAAGAGTATTAACCCCTTCTGCTGTAATTCAACCAATTGTTTTCTGGTAGCTAAAGGGTTACTGGCAGCATTCTCAGCTAGAGAGGATTGCTGCTGTGAGATTTAGGCAAAACTTCTAATGAGCTCACCTATTACAGTGAAAGGATTGTGGGAGTTGTAGTCAGAAAGTAGTTTTACTATAGGGCAAGACAACCATTCCTGTTTTACCAAGACAGAGTCAGAGGAATATAAGAAACATGGAAACAGTATGCTGATAAATAAATCACATGTATGAGGGCACAAACCTAACACAAATGTTTATTTTACATTCCAGAGGAGAATAATACAAAGGGAGTTTTCCTTTAAAGTGTTGGCAATACAAGAATACAGAACAATGTTTCCATTTTGTTGTTTTTTTTATATATTACATAAGAGCAAACAGTGAAAATAACTGAGATATGAGATATATAAATATATGATGATATAGCTTTCTATAGTTTAGTTTGCTACCAACTAGCCTGGGAGTGTCTGCCCTACACATTGGGAAGTGAGATAAAATTGCCAGTGGCAATGTGACATGCAGGTGACTGAAATGAAAACTGACAATTGATATAATCTGATATTACAAAATGACTTGTAAATGATTATCTGTGTTAAGGATGAACTGAGCTGCATGTGTATGTCCTAATGTCACATCCACACACCTTCCAAGGCTGTAACACTGCTGGAAGAAGAATCCTGGCCACGGTGGGCAATAATTACATAGTTACATGGCTAATATGGCTAGCAAGTTTGACCAAGGGCCGGGTTTGGAGAAAGCATTCTTGTCCCATTTTGTCAATGGACTACAAGATGTCCTGCTTTCTGACTGGCACACCTAACATGCTTTCTCATGCAGCATCCTTGTTTAAGTGATTTACAAAGTGCTGGTACATGGCTGATTAAAGCGGAATAATAATAAAACCCGAGATTCTAACTATACTGGGTTTGTTACATGCCCAGATCCCAGATTGGGATGCCCTGATGTGTGAAACCCCCCAGAACACCCAGAAAAACTTACTTTTTCCCAAGCCAATGGTGCATTCGTGGGTTGTCATCCAATCAGAGCTGTGCATATGTAATGCTCGGCAAACAGCTCTGTTTACATGCAGGGATTCGTCAATCGGGAGCAAAGCGGGCTCATCCCCAGCACTGTGCGCGTACCTCCAGCCTACCTGAATGGTTGGGGGGGGCACGTTCACAGTCCGAAAATGCAGGTATGTGGCCGCCCGGATGTTCGCCAAGGATGCCAGGGAGCAGATGAGTTCTGCGGCACCATGGGGGGGGGGGGGGGGTTTAGGGCTAGCCACAGTGGGTTTTGTCCCACTTTAAGGTATTAACATGTCTTCAAAAAAGACAGATGTCGAAAATCAGCTCCCCTCCCCCAATTGAGATTGACACCTGGTTGATATTTTGTTTTTTTTACTTTACTAACCACTGGCCTAGCGGTGCTGATATGGGAAAAGTATACCTAAGTATACCTGGGAGAATTACCAGTAAAAAAACAAATACGAGCACCAGGCCAGTAAAGTTAAAAACAAAACACCGGCCAGGTGACACCCCTACCCCCAATTTGCCTTGTGGCTATAGCATTGCAGGGGCAGAGCATGGGGTAGGGGTACAATAGGGCTGGAAAAGGGTGGTGGGGGGGGGGGGCTTGTAGAGACAGGCTGAAAGCGGTGATGTATATATTTTAGCACAGGCCTCGAGTGGGTTGGTCTGTATGACAGCCCAATCTACTCAGCCCCAAGCATTGCCTCCACCAATAATTCTCCCAGTACTCCCTATAGCCAGTCACCCCCAGGTGGAATTCATGGAAGGAAAGTGTACCTAGGTTAATGTATATATATATTTTAGAATTTAGAAGTTTTACATTAAATAATAGGTGTTTGAGGTGTGTTTTGGAAATCAAACCTATTAAGCTTTGATAGGAACCCGTATTGACACAAACATGCACATGCCAATGCTAATGCTAATTTCAGCAATTGCAGGCCCTCTATTTGTTGAATAACAGGTTTCATTTTTTTCTTTGACTGAGTCTGTATAGGACATTTTCTTCATTCCATAGATGTTTTATGTCTAAAATGCTTGCAGCAATATATGCTCTTAACTATCATGATATGCTAATCTGAAAAGTTCCTACAGTTTTCCCTGCTATTCCCCTCCATTCTATAAAAAGAAGGTTATTGCAGCCTATATAGGTGTCTTCTTAAGCCATCCATAAACAAGGCTTCAATTCTTTTTTAGACAGCTG
Source organism: Gastrophryne carolinensis (assembly GCA_027917425.1). Lineage (NCBI taxonomy): Eukaryota > Metazoa > Chordata > Amphibia > Anura > Microhylidae > Gastrophryne > Gastrophryne carolinensis. The sequence continues at coordinate 440,977,654 of CM051234.1, forward strand.
AGTTGTGTAGTTTTTGTACTGCAATCATTAAATGCTGGAATTTCCAGAAAATTATTACAAGGAAGAAAAATACCCAGAATCAGTGTGGAGGCTGTCTATCAATGACGGCTGAAAAATATATTTAATTTCACTGTTGAGCCCCTTGAGGCATTTTGTGCTTAGAATATTAAATAGTAGTTGATGCAAATTGCCAGCAGAGGGCACCATTCCACTGCACAATGAGATCAATCCTGTTCAGAAGAATGTCGGCAAGGGTTTTAGGTATGTGCAGACAAAAGTTATATACCTTCCAGGCAGCCAATCTCTTCTTTATTTGACAGGAAAAGAAGACAGACAGATATTTATGGACAGTTTATAGCAAACAGCTATCCATGTGTATAGAGTAATAATATAACTGATTTATGTATTACAGTGATACTTTATAAAGTAACAATTAAAGCAAAACTAAGCCTGATTAGGCACTAGGCCAAGTGTATTTACACCCCAGCCAAATTGATTTGCCAAATTAGTTTTAAGAGGCCCTGCCCTCGAAGCTATAATATGGAGCTCTCAACCTAAATCAAGGGTCCCCAACCTGTAGCTCAGGAGCCACATGTGACTTGTGGACCCGTTTTGTTTGGCTCCCTGGCTGTCTGCGAGACCAGAAGACTCGTGCACACTATTGAGCCTGGGGAGACATGGTGCCCAGGGATAAGCATTATCAGCACTGCACATGAGATTTAAACTGGATCAATAGTCTTGCACTGTTGAAAAGAAAAAAATGCTATGGTATGTCACAATAATTTCATCATGGCTGTTTCCCAAGCATTATTTAGACCAAACCGTCCCTTTAAGAGTGATCTTTCTATCTCATCAGTGCAATAGTAAGATCACTCACCTCTCACGGTCAGATATTAAGCAGTTTATATTAGGGCTCCTGTTTGTTATACAATGTAGCACAGCAGGGAGACAGTCTATTTGACATTGTACCCGTCAGGGGCCCCCTGCATTGTTACCTCCTGGGTAAGCTGGCAGCAATGTAGACAATCAATTCCCAATCGCTGTGTGTCACTGTCATACTCCAGGCAGTGGCACTACACCGGCAATCCGTATGGGGAAGTAGTGTTGGCAGGGGTGACATGGGGGAGGGCAGAAGCAGAAGAGAACACATTGGTGGTCATCGACCGCTAATGAAGGAAGCAGCAGAGGGTGAGGCAAAAGATAGCGAATGAGAGGAGAGTTTAGAGTCCGCCCTTTCTCCCCCCCCCCCCCCCCCAGGGAACATGCGAAGTAACTTTTGATCAGTTGCAGGGAGATATCAGACTGACCTTTTGTTGCGGCAAAATCTTTGTTGTTGAGATTTAGTTTTCTCTGGCTCTGCACTTAGTCCTTTTACTTATTTGAACCTTCGCCCAGGCAATTATTTGTACTTGAAATGCTAAAGCCTCAACCTTGGATTTCACCTGTGGGGGTCTCAGCAGGGATGTTATGGGCCCATAAAATCCTGGGCAAATTTTTGGGACCCTGTTTATCACTGTGTGTGATTAGCAAAGAGAGGCCATGGGTATAGGTTTCAGCAGGAGCAGATGGATGTGAGTGGTTCAGAAAACCCATGTCACTTGGACTAGACGGTGTGAGTTTAGTTAACATTATTATTTATCTTCTCTTCTAAAAACCCTTAATCCAGAAACTGTAAAATGCTGTTTTCTTATCAGTTGCTTCAAAATACCATCTGCAAACCAAAATATTAGAGCTCAACCCTCGTGGGTCAAAAAGTATCATGTAGTGCCCCCTGTTTGCAGGGGATATCATTACAAAGATCAAGTGGCTTTCTTGGTACCCAAAAATTGTGTCAAGATACTACTAGCAAAAATAATCAGTAATAACTCTGTATGATACTCTACATCAAGGTTTCTCAACCTTTTTTCATGGAGTACCACCTCTAAAGGTGGTCCTGTACTGGCCCACAATGCAAGCTCTTCTGCTAGCAATGCAGTCACTCCTAGATGCTCCGCTCCTGCACTCTGCAGCTGAGAAAAGACTGAAGACCGAAACCTGGGATAGTCAAAATCGTGGTTTTTGGTCCTCTTTAACATTAGCATACTCCACCTGGACAAGAATGTTCTGGTAAAAGCCCCACTATGCATTCTGTGTTCATTACAATGCTTCATATACAATTTCCCCCTTCCTTCTCCCCCCTAGGCAAAGAATTCTGACCTACAGTATTTATTGTTGGGTCTCTGTGGGTCAATGGTTCAATAGACGCAGCTAACACTGCAGCATCTTCCATTGGAGGGGTTGCTGGCTGCTAACAGTGTGCTTTGGCTTCTGCCCCCCCCCCCCTTCTGTGGGGATCAAGAGCCATTTGTTGGGATCAGGACAACTGACTTGTGACCTCTTCCCACTGGTGGGACGAAGACGTGTGTCACTTTCTTGAATACAATCCTGCCCACTGTACTAGTTGGCTTTGAAGAAGAAGGGGTGCAAAGAGCAGAGTAGAAATGTGTGGAATGTGATTATGGGTGCAGTACTTTACCCTAGTATAAAATAATGACTTCAAACGTTAGTGCTTGTATACCATTGGAATCATCTTACCCAGCAACACCTTGGCAATGCCTGTATTACAACCACCCAGATCTGTGCCCTGGCTTAATCTGCAGCTGAATGATCTGTTCTCCATCCTGAGATGCACAAAACTGGCATTTAAAGTAAATGAAATACACATAAATAGTCATAGACATCAGGGATGCCAATCTTAGAGACTAGTTTACTGAGTGATGGGTGTGTGGTTTATTTATAATATATTTTATTTATAGTTTATTTGAAGGTCAAGTGTTTATCACCACCATGACAATTTGCAGGTATATAAGGGTCCTAAACCCATAATGCTTAGATAGTAATACTGGCCATACCTCACTATTAAAGTAACCGTCTCACTCCTTTTTAGGAGAAAGACAAAGTGACCTTGGATGCCGGCCTCTGCATCAGCCAAGTATCAAAGGCCTAGGAGCGATGGAGGCCAGCTAGCAGGTGTCAACCTACATATAAAAATGATCATTGTCAACTGAGTAATTGGTTAATCATATAACTGACTAAAATCCTTCACAATCACTGACTGCAAGTGTACCCAAATGATTTGATGCTGTCTTGAAAGCAAGGGTGGTCACACCAGATATTAATGTGATTTATCTTCTGCTCATTTACTGTTAAATGAAGATCTATTTGCACTTCTGTTTTTGAAAGAATTCTTCCACATCTGCCTAAAAATGTGCACAGTAATATATATATATATATATATATATATATAAATAATCACGACTTTAAGTCCAGACATGAGCAGGTGTTTTTACACTACCCCAATGTCCTGCACGTCTCCCATCAACAAAGTGCTCGGCCTCAGTGTAATGAAATTTGTTATTAGCTGATGCTTCGGGCTACCTGAAAAGACTTGGACTAAAGGAACGTGTTTGAAAAAGTTGTTAGCAATGAAATGGGTCATTAACCTACTCGCCTTGTTAACAAGAGCACTGACTGCTTATTGCCCTCGTTTGTAATAGTCCTGAAATTACTTTCATGTAAACAAGTGTGTGCCTTCACCCCTCAGGCACAAGGGTGCTAATATACATGGCAACGGGCACCATTAACTCTTCCAACTTCGTAATAAAGGAAACTTCATACTTCTGACACGTTGAAAGTATATTAAAATGCCTTTCAGCTCGCCAAATTACATTTTCAGTACTGGTTTTATAATTAAACATCCTTGCAGCTAATGAGCAGTTGCGAAACCCATGAATGCACAGAGCATAGATTCTTGCAGCTCAACCGCTAATCAAATCTAGTCTAACTTTATTTTCAACCGAGTATAAAAAAGGATCCAAATACCCAAAAGAGTTGCTTTGTATATGTATTAGTATATTAGCCAACCCCCATTACTTTATGAAATAAAAATGCCTGTAAAAGTTGAAGGTATGAATTAAAAGTAGACCTCCCTTTTGATCCAGACAGACTGGACACACAGGACATAGGCACTTGCTTATTTTCATTGACCTGTGACAAAAACTACAAGGTTTATGCTTTTCGGGAATAATAAATATGTTCATTCTTATACACCTAAATTAAAGTCTAAGATCCTTGGGCTTTCCAAGCAACTACAGACATCTAAAGGTACATGTACTAGTGAATTGTTTAAGACCAATTATTGGCTAACTCAGAAGACTGAAGTAGCTAGCTGAATTTCTGCTTCAGTCTATTGAGCTAACTCAGAAATGGTCTTACCTTCAGATTTTCTTCTACACAAAGAAAAGGTATAATGTATAAAAGTCTAGGGCTCCAATCACTAAGCAGTGAAGGGTTGTCAGTTTATCCCTACATTGTGCAATAGATAGAAATTTATTAAAGTTGGCCTAACACAGTCCCATCAACTCTGGCCCAGGGAATTTACTGGTCCAGACATATGCTTAACTAACCTTACCTACCCCCACGTTCCCTGGTGTTGTCATTCTTCAAAGCATAAGCTCTTGGGCCCATCTAAAACAAATCCACTGAAATAGGAGTGTGCCATTTCGTGGGGAAGGAGGTTTATGTGCAACTTATTAGAGCTGAATATTATTTTCAGCCACCATTTGTTAAATACAGGCTTGCAAGCTCCAGCCCAGCTGTTGTGAAATGAGTCTAGTGTAAATGATTAGCACATATGTCACATACTATACTGTCATAGAAAAGGGGATTCTGTAGGGTAGATGTGATGCCTTCTCTATATAGTTCTATGTAGAGTAGTTTACACTTATAAAAATAGAGCTGTGTGTCATTTCATTTTTTTCTAAATGTGTACTGTATGTTTCAAAGTGGAACAAAAAAAGCAGACACTACCTTCCATCCCCCTTCTGGGCCAGACCCAATTTGCCACTCAGCACCAGCCATCTGATCGCACAGTGAATCTTGATGGCCACCATGGAAGCGGCAGGACCTGCTTTTTTCTTATCCGAGGCTGGACCTCCTCTTTAAGTTTTATTATGTAAGAGACTTCATGTTTTCTTGGTGATTATTTATCGTTACTGCATAACAGAACAAGATCGAATAAGACCTTCTGCACTAGCCTAACAAAGCAAAACAATGCTCAGATATCTTGGGTGTGGGTGCTTCCCTGTCAACTGCATCATGTGGGCTCTCTCTCCCAATATCTCCAAACTTTGCTGGCCAGTAAATTGATGACTTGGCTGTTTAGCCTATTGCTTTTAGAAGTCACCTATTTAGTAATACAAGTCCTCCTGAACAGTATCATAAAAGCCAAGGAACACACAGTTCGGGACAAAGTTGTGGTGTAACGTATTGCAGGGTTAGGTTATAATAAAATAGCCCAAGCTCTCAACATCTCACGGAGCACTTTTCAATCCATCATCCATAGGATGTATAGCACAGCTGCAGACCTACCAAAACATGGCCACATACCTAAACTCACAGCCCAGAAATATAAAGTACTAATTAGAAAAGCAGCCTAGGGTCACTCTCGAGGAGCTGCAGAGATCCATAGCTCAGGTGGGAGTATCTGTCCACAGGACAAATACTAGTCGTGCACAAATCTGTCCATTATGGCAGCATCATGCTTTGGGGATCCTTTTCTTCAGCAGGGACTGGGAAGTTGGTCAGAGTTGATGTACAACCTAGAAAATAAACACAAGCCTCCCACTGCCAGGGTGTGCTTGCTGCATAATCAGCATAAAGATTGTAATGAAAAAATATGACGCAAATGCAGACAGGTATGAGATCTCTCATGAAGATCTCTCTGGGATCATTATTATGAGGAAAGGCACTGGTCATTAGGCTCTCTATGGCTAACCATATATATAAACCTTTCTAGCATAAGCATTGCTTTAAGAATGATAACAAGTTGGCCCTTACAGGTCCACCTGACATATGCTCAAGAACCAAGTACTCACAAACCCCATGTAAACCTTTGTCAATCTCTGTTGTTTGTCCAACCTATTAGCTAATGCTTGAGTTAGAATATTTTCCGACAAGATAGCTTGGAGGTCTTGCTCTTTGAAAAAAAGGCTTATTGTCTCCTAACCTGCACCAGAAGTAATTTTATGCATGTTTTAAAATTAATACACTGTTTTTATGGTCAAGGTCATTAGTGTAAATGTTTTGTTTAAATATATGGATATAGAGGCCACACTTTAAAGTAGAGAAGATGCATGCTTCACCTGTTAATGGCTTTCCTCTTGTGGATTCATAATGTTGTGTCCTTGAAAGTATGCTAAATGTGCCCTACGTACCCAGGAGCCCCAGCTGTGCCCCTAAGTGCCCTGCTTTTGCTATGACTCAGGTGGCTGAATACAACCAACTCTCTAAATGCCAGCTGTAGACATGCAAATCAACCTGTTCAGAAGTCAACGTCTTGGGCTCTGAGGCCCTGGCCTTCCTTCACTAAACGCAAACCTCCTTGATAAAGGCATTCTTACCTAGACAGGCAAATGGCATAAAATATGTTGAAGTTGCTGTGTTTTTTACTGGGAAAACACAATGGCCACATTTAATGTAATATTCGTTAGAGCAGTTAATAAATATACTTTTGCTTTTAATACTTAATTAAATCATATTTTATAGTTTTCTGGAATGAAGCAGGAAATTAGAGGCTGTACAATGATGACTTTTAAAAAGGACTAAAACACAATCACAATCTTGGGTCAGCCTATAACCTGTTCTTAACTTTGGTTATCTAACAGAGTAATACCTTCTGGTGTCCCTCACCTTCTTCCTTAAAACAACAGCCCATGTGCAGCCCTTTAACAGAATTCTTGCCAGAGTCTGCCAGTGCAAGGGCGCAAGGTGGAGGGATAAGGGATGCCGCTGGGAGAGATTGAGAAATATGGTGAGTTTTTGGAGATACTGGGAGGGTTCACACTGCAGGGCATACTAAATTGTGATGCCCCTAGCAAGCCTATAAAAGAAGATACATTTAATTACATGAGTTTTGGTTCTCTTTATGTAGGCACAACTATTGCATTTCGCTAGTGTGAAATTGCATTCTCCTTTTCTGTGTACTACCAGCATAAAATGAGTTTATTTGATACAACTGTTAGCATCACATGGACCAGAGGGTTGTCAGTGGTATCGATACCCTATATTTTGTATTGATGATGACCCCATATGGTCCTAATAACACTCCAACCCAGACCCTAAGCTTTTCCCACATTAGCTAAAGCTGGGATGTAAAATATTAACATTTTTGGCTCTGCCTTATGCCCTTAATTTGATCCTATGTACACAATATACCTGTGATCTATACTTTTCTATATCTCTGAAAATTGTTAGAGACTGGTGCCTGTTACAAACTAGCAGTAATGTACTAAACTATAGCCATAATTGATAATTACAGCTGCTTCATATCCCAAGTCAACCACAATGGGGGGACTTAAATTGCTGCAGGGTGCTGCTCCACAAATGCCATAATAAAAATAAAAGTATGGAGTAAGGTCAGCAATAATGTAAAAAGACACCTTGCATCCAATCCCAGACAGACATGCTCATTATTATTTGGGACACTTACTTATTCAACAATCAACATACTGTAAAGATTATGTGATGGAATTAATTATGGTATCCTGTATATCCATTTAAAATTACATTTACAAAGTGGATCTAGGCTGGGAGGGTTGCAGCACAAGGTCAGAACCAACTGCATTTGAACTCCAGAGCAGAGTGTGTGCTGCTTGTCTCCTGTGTGATGAAGCAGCAAAGGTAAAAGATGGGTATCCCAGCAATGTGACGCAAGGTGGAATGGGTTTGGGTCCCTGTTGACCTACACCCTCCTTAGGGTACAGTTGCCATGTAGGTAGATCTAAAATCTGTTTTTGTTCCAAAACAAAACTTGTTTGAAATGTGGACAGCTTTAAATTATGTAAGTGTAAAACAGCATCATAAACAATGAAAGGCTAAAAATCATCAGCCAGCTGACAGTGCAGTTGCAGCTTGATGTGGAGACACAGAAGGGACCCTACACTTTTGATGCTATGTAGAGGAGACCTCATGAAGAAGGACTGTGGAGGTGATGGCCAAAATTATGAAAGCAAGGAACATATAGAAGGACCTAAAATATATAGAAAAATCTGAGTTTATCATATATTCCAAAAAATATTGTCCTTAGTCCAGGAGAACAGGTGCTGGAGAAGCTGCTGATGTGGAGAAACATAGGCCCCTGTACTGTTGTAATGGAGATCACATGAAGAAGGACAGAGGGTAGAATCTCTAACCAGAACTCTAAAAGTGGCATGAGCAAGGAACCTATGTGTCAGAGAAGGCTGCTGCTACAAATGTGATTGAACCCTGTCGGATGATATTTGTGTTGAAGTTTATGCTGATGAACATTCTATTGATGTTTTATAGCACGTAGGTGTTCAATTATTCTTGTAAAGTGGATTGCGCCCTGATGCCCTTCTGCTCTCTAGCTTTTCCCCATTTGGCTTATCCCCATCACAACATATCTTCATCCACTCCAAAACACTGCAAATGGCCATTCATGTATTGTAACAATTACTGTTAATAAGCTAGCCCATATATTTTCCGGTGCTGCTTATTATAGGTGTAATACACTGGGCCTTCAGTAGGCAGACCATGAGGGAAAGAATGCTGAAGGAGATGACTATAAAGCATGGCTGTGAGGCTGAGTTTGCAGTGGGGTCAGCACTATGCAGACAGGGAGGTGTGACAGCAAAGAACTGAACTCTGGAGGACAGGGGTGCACAGACACATCTCTGATTTCAGCTCAAGTAGTGGGGATTCCCAGCTCATAAAACAAGCTGTCAGCCCAAAAGCAAACAGCCAGAAGCACGGCGCAAGAACGCGCCTTGTGTCACAAACGTAACGCCTAACTCTATCACATTCCTCCATCAAACCTCCTGAGGCACGAATTAACATGCCCCTGATCCCACTTCATGATTCCATCGTGGGAAAACAAGCTTAACCCTTCATTATTCAGCCATTCTGGTCACTTCAACAGGAAGCCTTATGCCTACAAATTTCACTCTTCATATTTTCTAACTTCAATCCAACTATAAAAAGGTGCTGAATAAGGGAAACTATTTTATTTAGAAACTGCTTATATGTTAGGCAGATATATTATAGCATCTGATATACCTTTCTTTTATACCAGCAGAATAGTCATAAACAGTCAAAAAAGTGTTTAAAAAGTGAGTGGTACTTCGTAAATGTTTAAGCAGCTGGAAATAACAGCATCATACAGATAAATGATACACATTAAAAATGAGCCTAACCAAATTTCTTTAATTTCTGATTGGTTTCTATTAGTTATACAGGTGAAAATTCTGCCCGTCAGGTGTAGAGCTGCCACAAATATTTTTTCTACTTTATTGTGTGTGATAATCTCTCTAAGTCCCCGTACGGGCAAAAACAACAAACTACAGATACTCACCTATAATCTGGCAAAGATGATTTGCCTGATACCGGTAGTTTGAAATTTTGGCTGAGCAGCCATCTGTGTCAGTCAAGGTGACTGGCTGCACCCACTCCATTAACTACATTAACCACCATTGAAATTAATAGAGCATGTGTAGAATGTCGGCATGACTGATGTGAGGGAACGACTAGAGAAGGCAGCAAGGCAACCAGGCGGCATGGTGCTGATGGGGGATAGTGGGGTCTGAATCTTTGGTGCAGGTACGTTTAAAACTTCTGAAATAGGGCCAATCAGATGAGCAGAACTATTGGAAAGTATCTGTTTGTTGTTTTCTCTTCCATTTTAGTTCAGGCCATCAGACGATCCAGTAACGGTTGGGTTAACTTCTTGGCCAAAGGGCGTGGACTGCAAGAACAAATGCATGGCTCCTCCTGGCCTATATACTTCCAACTGTATTCCCACAATCCAGTTTTATTCTTGCAGTTGGAACTAGACTGCAAGGGTGTATCTGAACTCCTCTCCCATTTACTTTGTTTATAGGATTATACCTTGGAAACGGGGAATTTAACCCTGACTGTCTTCCTGGCCCTTATATTCGTGTGATATGGATGGACCCACAATGCTTCCTCAGCTATGCTGTATGCCAATCAGGATGGTAAGGGTAAGCTCCAGGGTCTTGGGGCACTTTGGGGTGTCAAGATTGCTTTATGGTCTCACCCTCCTGTGGTAGATGTTTCTGGTCTTTCTGGATGGCATATGGATAGTGCCTCTCCAAGGGATCCAGCTGATAAACGCATGGATTAGGTGGCACATCATGCTTTTTCTATTATAGGATCAATTTTATGGCCAACCTGTGCCACATCCATAGCATCCTTGGCGAGCAGAAAGTTGTTGAAGCAACTGGATTCTAAGACTCGTTCGGGTCACTCATGGAAGGCATGCTCCTAATTGATTAAGACCAGTTTGGATATTAATAGGTATGTCATGTCTGCTATTGATGATTTGATTAGATTAAGTTCCAGAGGTTTCACTTTGTTAGTAGCTTTAAGGCGTTCATTATGGCTAAAGGAATGGTCGGCTGATGCTGCCTCAAAAAAGAATAATCTGACTCCCTTTTTAGGGGGGACATCTGTTTGGGGAGCTTTTGGATGACATGGTAAAGGAAGCTATCGGAGGTAAGTCTACTAAACTTCCACAGGGAAAGGTTTCTTCCTTTTTTTTGCAGGTCATATAATCCTCGTCCCTTTCTTGGGGGTAGAGGTTCTGCCTCTTTGGGATACCCAAAAGAATTTTGGAATAGACCAAAGCCCCAGGATAGGGTAAGAGGGTTCTGCAGAACAAGGAAAAATCCCCTTCAAAGCCCTCTCAGGGATGAAATGGACGTCCTCACCTTTGGAGGGGGGGGGGGACAGCTTCATCAGTGATTTACTATAGAGTTTTGGCGAGTATTATCGCTTAGTGTAAATTAGAGGCTTTGCTTGATATTTTGTTTGGCATAGATTATTCTTCATTTAAATTTATAGGTTAATACCTGGGAGCCTGCCCTAAAATAGGGTACTGCTTTTGACGGTCCCAAACATTACTGAATCGTCTGATGGTCTGAAGTAAAATGGAAGAGAAAAGATAATTCTGTGATACTTACCTGTAGAATTGACTTCTCTTCCATTATTACTTCAGAACATCAGACCTTCTCTGTCTCCTAGGTTACTATATTAATCCATTCCTTGGATGTCTAAGTCCTAGTGGAGGCAGTATATATGTAAATAGTTGATCAGCATAAAAAATAGATGGAGGGAGGTAGAGAGTAGTTTGTTTCTTGTATCCCCTTTTGTCTCTAGCAAAAATATAGGAATGCCTTATTCTTCCTGGGCGTCTGGATCGACTACATTTCAATTGCCTGAATTGTGGGAATATAGCCGGAAGTATATAGGCCGGGAGGAGCCACGCCTTTGTTCTTGCAGTCCACGCCCCCTTTGGCCGAGTGAACCTAATCGTTACTGAATCGTCTGATGTCCTGAAGAAATAATGGAAGAGAAATCACTTCTACAGGCGAGTATCACAGAATTATCTTTTTGCCCAGAAGCAAGTGGATTTGTTTTCCTCAAAAAATGTCAAATGCTTTCAAAAATTATTTGGATAACTAATATTAGCTACTCTACCTGATAAGACCCATAAAAGTGGAAAGTACATCACACCCTCCATACTAGAGGAACAGGAGAACTGGGTTTTATGCTTTTTTTAGGATGGTATGGTACATGCGATGAAGCCCCCTTTTAGATTTTCTTGTTTTTTTCAGTAATCTATTGTAATAATTTCTTAAAGTGAACAGAAACTGAGCCTAAGGCCTCAAAAAGTGAGAGAAAGCCCAGAGCCACAGCTGCAGCTGTAAAATGTGCCGCGGCACGGAAGAAAAGCAGCATCCCTGCTATCCCTGCTGTCTGCACACTAGCGGGACCTGATTGCTTTGCCAGTGGTCAAGGGCAGAGAGAGGGAAGCAGGGATATGGCTTTTTCACAGAGCTCTGACACATTTTACAGCCACACCTGGAACCACAGAAGTGGGTGAATATTTCAGACCATCCTAGGGTGATTAGGATGTCCCCTAGGGAGCACGTCTTCCAGACCTAAAGTTTTTTAGACTTTAGGTTTAGTTAAGTCGCCACTATGGCACATACAAATAACACAGCCAGGCTAGACTTCATTGCCGGTATATACTTGCCAAAAGTTACAGTACTGTTAAAAATAAAACATCATCTAAACATGACTGAAAGTAATAATGCAGTGTTTCTAGAACATGCGTCTGTTCTGATGTAGTTTAGCCACATTTTTGGGAACAACCTGTTTGGGTAGAGCCAGGGGCTTAACTTGAGGGGGTGCGACCACACTGGGGGGGGCCTCATCACTGTTGCTCCTACACCTTTTTGCTCACTTAGAGAAAGGGAGCAGCATTTGTCATTAGTTATCTAGCTACAAAGACAGAAACAAGTTTACGCCACTGGGTAGAGCCAAACCTAAGAAGCAAAGTGCCAAATCAGAACAGAAACACTAATGCTCATCATTAGGACTTCTATTAGGGCAGGACAACCATGACTCCAGTATCAGGCTCGAGGGGTAAGAACACAAACGAGGTCCCTGGCCAGATGCCCCTGGGGTCAGTCCTTCCTTAAGCCCTGCATGTATGTCACTGCCTATGCTGCTGCTGATGATAGCAAATCAGCGGCAGTATTTTATTACTGGATCCCCTGATCACCTATATGTGATGGTGGGGACCTAGTTTGAACTTCAGTTTATTATATCATTTGTACCAGTCCCCAAAGCAACCAGGCTAACCTCAGGATTTAAATTCTTTATGAAAATAGTCCAGACTTCATGGCCACCATATGACCATATTATAGGTTATGGGGAGAGCCAAAGAAACAACTGCTTATCAAGGCTGTTTTTATGAACTCCATATTGAGACATTACATTTATTTGCCATTATCTAAAGGGGGGAGGGGTCATTCTAACACTGGGCTTCCACTTTATGTCGACCAGAACGATCATATTGGGTCTACCAGAAACATCATAATTTTCAGGTATTTAAAAATATAAAAAAAAAACTGAACTGCTTTGACAGAGCAGAGTTGTATTTAAGCAACACTAAACAATTGTGAGGTTTTAAAACTTTGCAGCCAATATTTCTTCCAAATGCAATTTAAATTCAAAATAAGGCTCCATTGTGGTTGCTTATTGTGGGAGCCGTAAAAAACATTCACATCTCATTGGTCTCTAGAACACATCTCCCTGTGCTTGCTTCGACTATCCAATAAAATATTGATCTAAAAGATAATTTTGGCTTCTCTATTGCATTGTCTATCAGTACCCCCATAAAAACATAAAATGTCCATATATGCTGTTTTAATAATAGAGGGTTATATAAATGTATTTGCATCTGAAATGGTTAGATGAGATCAACGTCTTTCACCTTCCAAGGCTTCCTCAAGTTCTGGGGAGCTTTTTGGTGGAACACATTGCATGGACCGATATACTTGCCCAGCCAGCAATGGTTTTGCAAATGTTTACTTGATATTATCAAAGACACTACTAAAGGTCCTTTTGGAATTTTTCTTGCATGTTTAAAGCTATTTTACAGTATAAATTATACAGACAACAGTGACAGATACACAGTAAGCTACTGTATGGTCTGACTTTCACTTCTTAGATCATGCAGGTTAAAAGTACATGCTGCCCATAGGACTGTGGCCTCCGCCAGAGGGATCCTCCAAACTCTGTTTGCTTTTTAACTTTGAAATCTCTCATGTGAACTCCAGATTGCAAACATGCCATTAACATCTATACACAATAAAATCAAAATGCAGTTATATTGAATATCTTTATGAATCATAAAAATCTAACGTGTAATTCCAGTGTCCCTCAACCCTGTCCTCAAGTACCTCCAACAAGTCATGTCTTGCACCTGCATGCACCAACAGTCAAAAATGACCTAAACCAGAACAACACAAATAAACAGTGCTCATATACATCCCATAAAAATCCATTTACCTTTTATTAACTCCTGATGTAGTAAATTTTAGAAACAAAATGGCGGCTCATGCATTTGCAGGCCACCTGCATACAGGAAGTGCTGCTTTTTTTCCTGTTACTGTGCATTGTCAGTTATGTCAGTTGGGAGAGTAAACTCCAAAGTGGCTGCTACCTTTCTCTTCCAACTGCGCCAGGCTGTTGGTCCGGTTTAACACAACCTTTTGGAGGTACTGGAGGACAGAGATGAGAAACACTGAGTTATACCACTTATACTCCAACTCTGCCCACATTACAGTTTTTCCTGCTTTTATTCTGCCTTTCCAGTTTATCCTGTTCACGTGACCCATTGTCAATTCCACCTTCTGTTCCACTCCAGAATTATAGGTGAATAGTGCTATACCATTATAGGTTTAAATGAGGAAGCCTTTCCAAAGTAAACTTTAGAGCTGAAGCCCACTACGAATAATTTGTATCTAAAACTTTGCCACAGTACAATGCCCACCATCATGCATTTGGTTCTAAGAATGGAGATGACTACAGAGACACTCTATTTCTATCTCTGAATGGTGATATCAAGCCTTATATCTTGTTCAGTTTATTTAGCAATTTATGTCAGTTGGAGAAAATTGCAGGGCTGGTGTCATGCCCGGGTGAGTGCCAGGGCCCCTGGCATGTTCAGGGGACCACTTAGGCTCGGAATGGGCAGTGGAGGGATTTTCTGGTGGATTCCAACCAGCAAGCCAAGCGCCAGAGGATGATCGGCAGTGGACAGGGCAGCAAGGACTAGAGGATGACTGGCTGCAATCGGGTACCCTTCAGCAGAAGCAAAGTGGCCGGCGAGGATTGGAGGATGAATAGCAGTGGAAAAAGCAGTAAGGACTTGAGATAGATTGGTAGCAGCAGAAAAGGGGCCGAGCACTAGATGACAATTGGTGGCACTGGAGAGGGCAGTATGGACTGTATGTCGATTAGAGGCAGAAGGACCCATCAGTGGCAGCGGAGCTGAAGGGGTACATGACATGATATGACATGTGACATGACACAATACAAAGAGTACGACTAAGACTATTTTGCCCAAGGGCCCACATAACCCCGGAGCCAGCCCTGGCTACCAGCACAAAATATCAGATTCTTTTGCTAGACACAGACCTCTGGTCGCAGTGATAACCTAACCCTTTCTCTAAGATGACATTTCACCGCTGACGGGAAGTGAACATGTTTTCTTGAAGACATGAAGGGCCCTGTGAGAGTGTTCATCATTATTAATGGAGGGGCATATCTTTCCATCTCATGTTAAGACACTGATTATAACTAAACGTGTGCAGGTTAAAGAACAGGAGAGCTGTCAGTGCTGATGTCTTACAGACCTGAGTATTTCCTGGAATTCCATGCCTTCCGCCCTGAGGTAAGCTAGAAGCAAATGTATGACTTGACCTACTGATACTCTTTGGTGTAAACTGTAGAGTAGCAATTACTGGCTACTGCGCAGCATATTTCTCAGCTTCCTGGATCCTACTGCAATGTTACAGGAGAGTTATACACACCTCCTGCCATGTATAATGTAGCTGTAAGGGATGTGGTAGTAGTATAAAGGGAAAAAGTGATGACCTGAAGTGCCAGCCCATAGAAAGGATTAGAGAGACTGAGAAGAATCAGATCCAGACTGGAGCTCTAGTCATTGGACAATGTATTCTGATTAAAGCTTTTTTTTTATATCAAAACAAATATTACTGTTTGTGTTTTTCCAGCTTTGGCGATCACCATAGGGGGGCTTGTCTGACTATTGCTCAGGGCTGGGGTATTTGGACTATAGGCTCGATTCAGAGGCACATTCGTCTGGACTTCCGTAGCTGTCTGTGAAAGTTTTTGTGTGTGTTTGTCATTTTTTTTGTTTTTTTCGTTAATTTTCGAAACTAAATCGGATCATTTGCGTTAGTTCGGATAATTTTCCCATCAAAATCTGATATTTTGCGTTCGTTTAGATAACTTACTTTGTTGGGATGGGCTTACGTCTGATTCAGAGAGCTGAAGGACCAATCCATGGCTGAGGGACCACCACCCTATTTAACCGTTTCATTTGCGATCCACTTACGGGACCTTTGAGGCCTCGGATTGCTATTGTTGAACATGTTTTGCGGCTATGTGGAGGAGTCTACGCGCCTTTAGCTCTAAGGCATTGCATGTATCAGCATGGCCGAGGCCATAAATTGTATAGCAATGCATACCTGAATCAATACATTTCATGTATGCCTTATAGAAGCATTTTAATGCTGTCCTTAATTAGTCCTTAGCATATAAACCTTTATTTTCCCACACATCCATATAATTGCTATATTTTTTTAGACTTTTGTCCTTTGTGAAATTATATTTGGATTATTGAACTTGAATCTTAATTTGTTGTAGGAGTTATTGTTTTAGTTGGTTACCTTTGCTTTGTGTAATTATTTTATATTTGGTAGCAGGAACCGCAAGATGTGCCACTCACACAACATACAAGCAGTGTTTGGTCCGGATATGCGATTCCTCAGTGTTCTTGCAGGGCATCCAGGGTCGTCCCATGATGCTTATATATTGCAGAGCTCCGGCTTATTTCGTCAGTTTGAGTCAGGAGAATTATCTGGTGGATGGCTCCTGGGTACGTTTGCTCACATTTCATCAATCCATTTTCACTGTATGGCAATGAATATAGTTGATGACTCATGTCTTAACCTATGGCTGTTCATAGCCCTTGATGGCATGTTAAACAATATTGTTGCTTAGAATGTGTATTTTATGTTAGTATTTTTAAATTCTTTCAGGGGATTCTGGATATCCGCTCCTGCCCTTGATCCTGACGCCCGTTCTGTGCCTGCAGAATGTGGGCCAGGAGTTCTATAATCGGGCCCTATGCAAAACCCGAGCCGTGGTGGCGAGGGCCTTCGGGCTTTTGAAATCCAGATTTAGGTGTTTGGACCATACGGGGGGGGGGGGGGGGGGGGGTTCGGGGGCACTGCAGTATGACCCCCAACAAGGTTATACCAATAATTTAATTTACGTTTTTTTAACAGGGACCACACGTCCCAGAGTGGCACAACTGAGTGTCAGGGTCCTTCAGTTGGTGGCCGAGATGCAGGAGTTGCACGACTCGTTGGGGACCACGATGAAGAATAATGTTATGTGGCCTGCCATTGCTATGTATTTCATTTTTTATAGTTCTAAAAATTTTAAATTTTCTAAATATTTTAGATTTTATAAAGAAAAAAAAGGTTACATTTTTCGAAAAACATTTTCAAAAATAGGCCAAACAAAAATGTCATTTGGTATTCCAAAAATAAATAATAATAAAAGTTTCAGTGTCATTTCATTTACAAAATACATTAACACAAAACTAATGGGCCCAGAAATATTTAGAGATGAATATTCACATGACCGCGAAGTGGTTTGGGTCAGTTTTAGGGGTCAAACATGGAAGATGTAGGAATGTGCAAAGTGATTTAGCTAAGCTTTGTAGCAGAAGTGAGTGACCCAAATATGTAGGCGAGCACTTTACTGAGCTAAGTTTGTAGTGCGCAGGCGCAAAATAGTAAGGATTTACGTCCGGACGATTATTTATTGAAAAAGGGAAACAGAATCTAACGGGAAACGTAAAGGATTCGTGGGAGGAGACGATGGAAAAAGCAAAAACGAAAGCCTACGTTGAGAAAATGAAACGGAAAAGTCACACTGGAAAATGACATCCTTGTACTCGTACTCCGCCGTACGAACGGACGAAAACTTTACAGAAGGATTGCAATGCATGCATAGAATCACTCGCACACTCATACGAGAGCGGGAACATTTAAAAAAAAAAAAACAGAAACAAAAACGAAAGACGAAAGTCTTTTTTTGTCTCTCTGAATCAACCCTTATATGCAGGGACGCCAACCTGACCCATTAAAAAAAGGTGAGTTTTCAGCCCAACCAGGGGCTACACGCAGTGAGGCATACCAAATCGTGATGCCCTAAGGCAGGAAGGACAAAACCCAAATTAGTGAAAATCTTGTTCGCTCTTCAAGTACTAATATACCATTCCTCAGCTCTTTCTGTATTTCCCCTATTATCTAGTGTTGTGTATCAGCTGTTACAATGTTTTTTCCATGTTAAGATGATGAATTCTGTGTGCCGTTTCAAATAGACCAGTCAATTCTCCCACAATGTCTATATGCAAATTACTCTTCTGCATACTGAAATTTAAGCTCTCAATTGTGTGAAAATACTTTATTAAAGCGGACCTTCACCGTAAATAAGAGCTTATCTTTTGTGTTTCCCTCAACCTGTACATACAGATTGCTCACATTAAAAATAACCCTACCTGCATCTATTGCATTTTCTGAGACTTTAAACATCCAAGATGGCGGCTCATGGACATGCAGGCTGCCTGAAACAGAAAGTGACCTTTCACTCTGCCGCTCTGCATTCTGGGATTGCTGACCTTTTCCTGACCCCAGCTCTCCTTTGTTTGTGCAAAGCACAGCTATAGCCCCCGCTCGCCTGCCCTTTTGACCCCTCTTAACTTCTCAGTATGTGATGCTACCGTGCCAAGATGGCGGCGCCCGTATCCTAGAGTGCTGAACAGAGTTGCAGGCCAGTGAGGGAAAGAATAAAAAGTAAGTGACTAAAAACATTAAATATATTAATTTTAGATGCTAGGGATTAGTTTTTTAAGGGTTTGGGCTTTTCATTAAATGATGCTGAAGGTCCGCTTTAATCTATGTGCTTTTTATGTGTTTAACTACAGTAGATGCAACTGTAGATCCATGCTATGACATTCGTATTAACCTCTAATAATTTATTTATTTTTAGCTCTAGTGTTGGGCAAGGGTCATAGCTTCGTTTTTTATTTTGCATATGGAAAGGGATCAAACTAATTCTCTGCTTCACAAACAGACTTGCATCTAAATTTCATAGCTTCTAGCAAAGCATTTGGAGGGGCTGTACTTGATTCCAACCCCCATCACTATTTCTCCTCATTTATTCCACCTTATGAGGTGATTTCTTTAAACATATAAATGTTCCATTTACCAGAAGACTGTAATTTATGTTTTTTTCATGCAGTCTCTCCTTATAGCCCACATCCGTGGTGAGAGTGAGTGATGTGCTTCCTAAAATACTGTCAAGAGAAAATAATATTGCACATATGTTTATTATTTTCTATTTCCATGTCATCATTGGTTAGTTCAGCACAAGAAAGGGTTAATGAACTGGCATCTGATCCAAGGTACTTGTAAAATATGTCTAAATCATAAAATATAAATATATAATGCCCTCTAGCTTTATTTCCATATGGGTCCATTTAAGGGAAATATTAAAAACGATCAGAGTCTATTATGTGGCGGCTTATTAGAGAACGTAGGCCTGATTTATAAACTGCATGTACTTCATCGACTAGAATAACAAGGAGTGAATGGCGATGTGAGCGAGCGAACCAGAGGGGTAAAGGGGAGAATTAAAATGGAGGGCTGGCAATAAGTGAACCGAATGAGGGGCAGACAATATTTTCTTAGAGGGAAGAATAAGACTCACCTGCCATAGCAGATTGTCCATCTAGGCTACAGGTAATATGGTGCCGAGTGCTGGTCAGAAGCACTGACAAGGCCTGCCCTGTTATCAGCCATAGCCAGGCACATATTTCACGCAATCTGGGGTGGATTTCTGAAGTTGCTAAATGCAGGGAAGATTAACAAAAGTAAAAAAAAAATATTAAAAGTAAACAGAGAAATACATGTTTTTGTTTGATTAAAATTATTTCTACCAGAAAAGGTTGCTATCAGGGCAGGGCAGACAAGACTCCATTATGGGGCCCAGAAGGACCGGCCATGAGGAAGGGGGCCCAGGCCCAGCAGCCCTGCCCTGAATTTGATGCTGCCACAATTACAGTTACCACAGTGTAGGGTCCAGTTCAAACTAGGGGCCCAGCTATTACATTAAAGGATATAGGGGCCCAGACAAAACATGGGCTATATGGAGTCTGGGTCCCTCATAATCTATAATGTGATGGACTTCCCTAGTTTCAGACTATTGAGAAACAGAATTCAAACTAGGGGCCTAGCTATTACATTATAAGTTATGGGCGAACCTGAACCTGAAGTTCGGGTTTGTACTGAACTCCCCGACCCAAATACGAACTTTAGCCAGAAGTCTGTGTTTGGGTTCAGAGCTCGAGCCCAGAATTAAAACTGAGAAGCACATCAACCACCTTCTAGCCCTCCCCACAGCCAATTAGGTCAGCCAGCAGGCCAACCATCTCACTGCCCCCTGCCCATGCTAACCAACCAATTAGGAAGGGGAGTAGGTGTAGCATAGGCAGGGTCGGACCACGATGGGGGATGGTCGCAAGCTGGTGCGGACTACAGCACCCAGCTTGCGGACAGAAAGCGGGGTCTGTTCTGCCACATAGTCTGCTATGGGGGCGATTGGAGCATTCTGTTACACTGTCTGCTGTGGGGGTGATGAGGGCATTCTTTCACACAATCTGCTATGGGGTGATGAGGGGATTCTGTCACTCAGTCGGTTATGGGGTGATGGGGGGATTCTGTCACTCAGTCTGTTATGGGGTGATGGGGGATTCTGTCACACGTTTTGCTATGATGGTGATGGGGGGACTCTGTCACACAGTCTGCTATAGGGGTGATGGGGGGATTCTGTGAAACAGTCTGTTATGAGGGTCATGGGGGGGATTCTGTCACACAGTCTGCTATGGGGTGATGAGGGGAATTCTGTCACACAGCCTGCTATGGGGTGATGGGGACTCTGTCACACAGTTTGCTATGGTGGTGATGAGGGGGATTCTGTCACACAGTCTGCGATAGGGCGATGAGGGGGATTCTGTTACACAGTCTGCTATGGGATGATGAGGGGGATTCTGTCACACAATCTGCTATAGGGTGATGGGGGGATTCTGTGAAACAGTCTGTTATGAGGGTCATGGGGGGGATTCTGTCACACAGTCTGCTATGGGGTGATGAGGGGAATTCTGTCACACAGTTTGCTATGGTGGTGATAAGGGGGATTCTGTGAAACAGTCTGCTATGGGATGATGAGGGAGATTCTGTCACACAGTCTGCTATAGGGTGATGAGGGGGATTCTGTTACACAGTCTGCTATGGGATGATGAGGGGGATTCTGTCACACAATCTGCTATAGGATGATGAGGGGGATTCTGTCACACAGTCTGCTATGGGGTGATGGGGAACTCTGTCACACAGTCTGTTATGGGGTGATGGGGGATTCTGTCACACAGCCTGCTATAGGGGTGATGGGGGACTCTGTCACACAGTTTGCTATGGGGTGATGGGGGATTCTGTCACACAGTCTGCTATGGGATGATGAGGGGGATTCTGTCACACAGTCTGCTATAGGGCGATAAGGGGGATTCTGTCACACAGTCTGTTATGGGGTGATGAGGGGGATTCTGTCACACAGTCTGCTATAGAGCGATGAGGGGGATTCTGCCACACAGTCTGCTATGGGGTGATGGGGGACTCTGCCACACAGTCTACTATGGGGTGATGGGGGACTCTGCCACACAGTCTGTTATGGGGTGATGGGGGATTCTGTCACACAGTCTGCTATGGGGTGATGAGGGGGATTCTGTCGCACAGTCTGCTATGGGGTGATGAGGGGGATTCTGTCGCACAGTCTGCTATGGGGTGATGAGGGGGATTCTGTCACACAGTCTGCAATGGGGTGATGGAGGACTCTGCCACAAAGTCTGCTATGGGGTGATGAGGGGGATTCTGTCACACAGTCTGCTATGGGGTGATGGGGGACTCTGCCACACAGTCTGCTATGGGGTATTGGGGGATTCTGTCACACAGTCTGCTATGGGGTGATGAGGGGGATTCTGTCACACAGTCTGCTATGGGGTGATGAGGGGGATTCTGTCACACAGTCTGCTAGGAGGAGATGAGGGGGATTCTGTCACACAGTCTGCTATGGGGTGATGGGGAACTCTGTCACACAGTCTGTTATGGGGTGATGAGGGGGATTCTGTCACACAGCCTGCTATAGGGGTGATGGGGGACTCTGTCACACAGTTTGCTATGGGGTGATGGGGGACTCTGCCACACAGTCTGCTATGGGGTGATGGAGGGGGATTCTGTCACACAGTCTGCTATGGGGTGATGGAGGATTCTGTCACACAGTCTGCTATGGGATGATGAGGGGGATTCTGTCACACAGTCTGCTATAGGGTGATGGAGGATTCTGTCACACAGTCTGCTATGGGATGATGAGGGGGATTCTGTCACACAGTCTGCTATAGGGCGATAAGGGGGATTCTGTCACACAGTCTGCTATGGGGTGATGAGGGGGATTCTGTCACACAGTCTGCTATAGAGCGATGAGGGGGATTCTGCCACACAGTCTGCTATGGCGTGATGGGGGATTCTGTCACACAGTCTGCTATGGGGTGATGAGGGGGATTCTGTCACACAGTCTGCTATGGGGTGATGGAGGACTCTGCCACACAGTCTGCTATGGGGTGATGAGGGGCATTCTGTCACACAGTCTGCTATGGGGTGACGGGGGACTCTGCCACACAGTGTGCTATGGGGTGATGGGGGATTCTTTCACACAGTCTGCTATGGGGTGATGGGGGATTCTGTCACACAGTTTTCTATAGAGTGATGGGGGGGATTCTGTCACACAGTCTGCTATGGGGTGATGGAGGATTCTGTCACACAGTCTGCTATGGGATGATGAGGGGGATTCTGTCACACAGTCTGCTATAGGGCGATAAGGGGGATTCTGTCACACAGTCTGCTATGGGGTGATGAGGGGGATTCTGTCACACAGTCTGCTATAGAGCGATGAGGGGGATTCTGCCACACAGTCTGCTATGGGGTGATGGGGGACTCTGCCACACAGTCTACTTATGGGGTGATGGGGGACTCTGCCACACAGTCTGTTATGGGTGATGGGGGATTCTGTCACACAGTCTGCTATGGGGTGATGAGGGGGATTCTGTCACACAGTCTGCTATGGGGTGATGAGGGGGATTTTGCCACACAGTCTGCTATGGGGTGATGGAGGACTCTGCCACACAGTCTGCTATGGGGTGATGAGGGGGATTCTGTGAAACAGTCTGCTATGGGGTGATGGGGGACTCTGCCACACAGTCTGCTATGGGGTGATGGGGGATTCTGTCACACAGTCTGCTATGGGGTGATGAGGGGGATTCTGTCACACAGTCTGCTATGGGGTGATGAGGGGGATTCTGTCACACAGTCTGCTAGGAGGAGATGAGGGGGATTCTGTCACACAGTCTGCTATGGGGTGATGGGGAACTCTGTCACACAGTCTGTTATGGGGTGATGAGGGGGATTCTGCCACACAGTCTGCTATGGGGTGATGGAGGACTCTGCCACACAGTCTGCTATGGGGTGATGAGGGTGATTCTGTGAAACAGTCTGCTATGGGGTGATGGGGGACTCTGCCACACAGTCTGCTATGGGGTGATGGGGGATTCTGTCACACAGTCTGCTATGGGGTGATGAGGGGGATTCTGTCACACAGTCTGCTATGGGGTGATGAGGGGGATTCTGTCACACAGTCTGCTATGGGGTGATGAGGGGGATTCTGTCACACAGTCTGCTATGGGGTGATGGGGGACTCTGCCACACAGTCTGCTATGGGGTGATGAGGGGGATTCTGCCACACAGTCTGCTATGAGGTGATGAGGGGGTTTCTGTCACACAGTCTGCTATAGGGTGATGGGGGGGATTCTGTCACACAGTCTGCTATGGGGTGATGAGGAGGATTCTGTCACACAGTCTACTATGGGGTGATGAGGGGGATTCTGTCACACAGTCTGCTATGGGGCGATGAGGGGGATTCTGTCACACAGTCTGCTATGGGGTGATGAGGGGGATTCTGTCACACAGTCTGCTATGGGGTGATGAGTCCCCCATAGGGCGATGAGGGGGATTCTGCCACACAGTCTGCTATGAGGTGATGAGGGGGATTCTGTCACACGGTCTGCTATGGGGTGATGACGGAGATTCTGTCACACAGTCTGCTAGGAGGAGATGAGGGGGATTCTGTCACACAGTCTGCTATGGGGTGATGGGGAACTCTGTCACACAGTCTGTTATGGGGTGATGAGGGGGATTCTGTCACATAGTCTGCTATGGGGTGATGAGGGGGATTCTGTCACACAGTCTGCTATGGGGTGATGAGGGGGATTCTTTCACACAGTCTGCTATGGGGTGATGGGGGACTCTGCCACACAGTCTGCTATGGGGTGATGAGGGGGATTCTGCCACACAGTCTGCTATGAGGTTATGAGGGGGATTCTGTCACACAGTCTGCTATGGGGTGATGGGGACTCTGTCACACAGTCTGTTATGGGGTGATGAGGGGGATTCTGTCACACAGTCTGCTATGGGGTGATGAGGGGGATTCTGTCACACAGTCTGCTATGGGGTGATGAGGGGGATTCTGTCACACAGTCTGCTATGGGGTGATGGGGGACTCTGCTACACAGTCTGCTATGGGGTGATGAGGGGGATTCTGCCACACAGTCTGCTATAGGGCGATGAGGGGGATTCTGCCACACAGTCTGCTATGAGGTGATGAGGGGGTTTTTGTCACACAGTCTGCTATAGGGTGATGGGGGGGATTCTGTCACACAGTCTGCTATGGGGTGATGAGGAGGATTCTGTCACACAGTCTACTATGGGGTGATGAGGGGGATTCTGTCACACAGTCTGCTATGGGGCGATGAGGGGGATTCTGTCACACAGTCTGCTATGGGGTGATGAGGGGGATTCTGTCACACAGTCTGCTATGGGGTGATGAGTCCCCCATACGGCGATTAGGGGGATTCTGTCACACAGTCTGCCATGGGGTGATGAGGGGGATTCTGTCACACAGTCTGCTATGGGGTGATGAGGGGGATTCTGTCACACAGTCTGCTATGGGGTGATGAGGGGATTCTGTCACACAGTCTGCTATGGGGTGATGGGGAACTCTGTCACACAGTCTGCTATGGGGTGATGAGGGGGATTCTGTCACACAGTCTGCTATGGGGTGATGAGGGGGATTTTGTCACACAATCTGCTATGGGGCAATGAGGGGGATTCTGTCACACAGTCTGCTATGGCGTGATGAGGGGGATTCTGTCACACAGTCTGCTATGGGGTGATGAGGGGGATTCTGTCACACAGTCTGCTATGGGGTGATGAGTCCCCCATAGGGCGATTAGGAGGATTCTGTCACACAGTCTGCTATGGGGTGATGAGGGGGATTCTGTCACACAGTCTGCTATGGGGTGATGAGGGGATTCTGTCACACAGTCTGCTATGGGGTGATGGGGAACTCTGTCACACAGTCTGCTATGGGGTGATGAGGGGGATTCTGTCACACATTCTGCTATGGGGTGATGAGGGGGATTCTGTCACACAATCTGCTATGGGGCGATGAGGGGGATTCTGTCACACAGTCTGCTATGGGGTGATGAGGGACTCTGTCACACAGTCTGCTATGGGGTGATGGAGGACTCTGCCACACAGTCTGCTATGGGGTGATGAGGGGGATTCTGTCACACAGTCTGCTATGGGGTGATAGGGGGGATTCTGTCACACAATCTGCTATGGGGTGATGAGGGGGATTCTGTCACACAGTCTGCTATGGGGTGATGAGGGGGATTCTGTCACACAGTCTTCTATGGGGTGATGAGGGGGATTTTGTCACACAGTCTGGTATGGGGTGATGGGGGACTCTGCCACACAGTCTGCTATGGGGTGATGAGGGGGATTCTGCCACACAGTCTGCTATGAGGTGATGAGGGGGTTTCTGTCACACAGTCTGCTATAGGGTGATGGGGGGGATTCTGTCACACAGTCTGCTATGGGGTGATGAGGAGGATTCTGTCACACAGTCTACTATGGGGTGATGAGGGGGATTCTGTCACACAGTCTGCTATGGGGCGATGAGGGGGATTCTGTCACACAGTCTGCTATGGGGTGATGAGGGGGATTCTGTCACACAGTCTGCTATGGGGTGATGAGTCCCCCATAGGGCGATGAGGGGGATTCTGCCACACAGTCTGCTATGAGGTGATGAGGGGGATTCTGTCACACGGTCTGCTATGGGGTGATGACGGGGATTCTGTCACACAGTCTGCTAGGAGGAGATGAGGGGGATTCTGTCACACAGTCTGCTATGGGGTGATGGGGAACTCTGTCACACAGTCTGTTATGGGGTGATGAGGGGGATTCTGTCACATAGTCTGCTATGGGGTGATGAGGGGGATTCTGTCACACAGTCTGCTATGGGGTGATGAGGGGGATTCTTTCACACAGTCTGCTATGGGGTGATGGGGGACTCTGCCACACAGTCTGCTATGGGGTGATGAGGGGGATTCTGCCACACAGTCTGCTATGAGGTTATGAGGGGGATTCTGTCACACAGTCTGCTATGGGGTGATGGGGACTCTGTCACACAGTCTGTTATGGGGTGATGAGGGGGATTCTGTCACACAGTCTGCTATGGGGTGATGAGGGGGATTCTGTCACACAGTCTGCTATGGGGTGATGAGGGGGATTCTGTCACACAGTCTGCTATGGGGTGATGGGGGACTCTGCTACACAGTCTGCTATGGGGTGATGAGGGGGATTCTGCCACACAGTCTGCTATAGGGCGATGAGGGGGATTCTGCCACACAGTCTGCTATGAGGTGATGAGGGGGTTTTTGTCACACAGTCTGCTATAGGGTGATGGGGGGGATTCTGTCACACAGTCTGCTATGGGGTGATGAGGAGGATTCTGTCACACAGTCTACTATGGGGTGATGAGGGGGATTCTGTCACACAGTCTGCTATGGGGCGATGAGGGGGATTCTGTCACACAGTCTGCTATGGGGTGATGAGGGGGATTCTGTCACACAGTCTGCTATGGGGTGATGAGTCCCCCATACGGCGATTAGGGGGATTCTGTCACACAGTCTGCCATGGGGTGATGAGGGGGATTCTGTCACACAGTCTGCTATGGGGTGATGAGGGGGATTCTGTCACACAGTCTGCTATGGGGTGATGAGGGGATTCTGTCACACAGTCTGCTATGGGGTGATGGGGAACTCTGTCACACAGTCTGCTATGGGGTGATGAGGGGGATTCTGTCACACAGTCTGCTATGGGGTGATGAGGGGGATTTTGTCACACAATCTGCTATGGGGCGATGAGGGGGATTCTGTCACACAGTCTGCTATGGCGTGATGAGGGGGATTCTGTCACACAGTCTGCTATGGGGTGATGAGGGGGATTCTGTCACACAGTCTGCTATGGGGTGATGAGTCCCCCATAGGGCGATTAGGAGGATTCTGTCACACAGTCTGCTATGGGGTGATGAGGGGGATTCTGTCACACAGTCTGCTATGGGGTGATGAGGGGATTCTGTCACACAGTCTGCTATGGGGTGATGGGGAACTCTGTCACACAGTCTGCTATGGGGTGATGAGGGGGATTCTGTCACACATTCTGCTATGGGGTGATGAGGGGGATTCTGTCACACAATCTGCTATGGGGCGATGAGGGGGATTCTGTCACACAGTCTGCTATGGGGTGATGAGGGACTCTGTCACACAGTCTGCTATGGGGTGATGGAGGACTCTGCCACACAGTCTGCTATGGGGTGATGAGGGGGATTCTGTCACACAGTCTGCTATGGGGTGATAGGGGGGATTCTGTCACACAATCTGCTATGGGGTGATGAGGGGGATTCTGTCACACAGTCTGCTATGGGGTGATGAGGGGGATTCTGTCACACAGTCTTCTATGGGGTGATGAGGGGGATTTTGTCACACAGTCTGCTATGGGGTGATGGGGGACTCTGCCACACAGTCTGCTATGGGGTGATGAGGGGGATTCTGCCACACAGTCCGCTATAGGGCTATGATGGGGATTCTGCCACACAGTCTGCTAGGAGGAGATGAGGGGGATTCTGTCACACAGTCTGCTATGGGGTGATGGGGGACTCTGTCACACAGTCTGCTATGGGATGATGAGGGGGATTCTGCCACACAGTCCGCTATAGGGCTATGAGGGGGATTCTGCCACACAGTCTGCTAGGAGGAGATGAGGGGGATTCTGTCACACAGTCTGCTATGGGGTGATGGGGGACTCTGTCACACAGTCTGCTATGGGATGATGAGGGGGATTCTGTCACACAGTCTGCTATAGGGCGATGAGGGGGATTCTGTCACACAGTCTGCTATGGGGTGATGGGGGACTCTGTCACACAGTCTGCTATGGGATGATGAGGGGGATTCTGTCACACAGTCTGCTATAGGGCGATGAGGGGGATTCTGTCACACAGTCTGCTATGGGGTGATGAGGGGGATTTTGTCACACAGTCTGCTATGGGATGATGAGGGGGATTCTGTCACACAGTCTGCTATAGGGCGACGAGGGGGATTCTGTCACACAGTCTGCTATGGGGTGATGAGGGGGATTTTGTCACACAGTCTGCTATAGGGGTGATGGGGGATTCTGTGAAACAGTCTGCTATGGGGTGATGTTGGGCTCTGTTACACAGTCTGATATGAGGGTCATGGGGGGATTCTGTCACACAGTCTGCTATGGGGTGACGGGGGTCTCTGTCACACAGTTTGCTATGGTGGTGATGGGGGAATTCTGTGAAACAGTCTGCTATGGGATGATGAGGGGGATTCTGTCACACAGTCTGCTATAGGGTGATGGGGGGAATCTGACACACAATCTGCTATGAGGTGATGAGGGGGTTTCTGTCACACAGTCTGCTATGTGGTGATGGGGGGGATTCTGTCACACAGTCTGCTATGGGGTGATGAGGGGGATTCTGTCACACAGTCTGCTATGGGAGGGGGATTCTGTCACACAGTCTGCTATGGGGTGATGAGGGGGATTCTGTCACACAGTCTGCTATGGGGTGATGGGGGACTCTGCCACACAGTCTGCTATGGGGTGATGAGGGGGATTCTGCCACACAGTCTGCTATAGGGCGATGAGGGGGATTCTGCCACACAGTCTGCTATGAGGTGATGAGGGGGATTCTGTCACATAGTCTGCTTCGGGATGATGAGGAGGATTCTGTCACACAGTCTGCTATAGGGGTGATGGGGGATTCTGTCACACAGTCTGCTATGGGGTGATGGGGACTCTGTCACACAGTCTGTTATGGGGTGATGAGGGGGATTCTGTCACACAGTCTGCTATGGGGTGATGAGGGGGATCCTGTCACACAGTCTGCTATGGGGTGATGACGGGGATTCTGTCACACAGTCTGCTATGGGGTGATGGGGGACTCTGCTACACAGTCTGCTATGGGGTGATGAGGGGGATTCTGCCACACAGTCTGCTATAGGGCGATGAGGGGGATTCTGCCACACTGTCTGCTATGAGGCGATGAGGGGGTTTTTGTCACACAGTCTGCTATAGGGTGATGGGGGGGATTCTGTCACACAGTCTGCTATGGGGTGATGAGGAGGATTCTGTCACACAGTCTACTATGGGGTGATGAGGGGGATTCTGTCACACAGTCTGCTATGGGGCGATGAGGGGGATTCTGTCACACAGTCTGCTATGGGGTGATGAGGGGGATTCTGTCACACAGTCTGCTATGGGGTGATGAGTCCCCCATACGGCGATTAGGGGGATTCTGTCACACAGTCTGCCATGGGGTGATGAGGGGGATTCTGTCACACAGTCTGCTATGGGGTGATGAGGGGGATTCTGTCACACAGTCTGCTATGGGGTGATGAGGGGATTCTGTCACACAGTCTGCTATGGGGTGATGGGGAACTCTGTCACACAGTCTGCTATGGGGTGATGAGGGGGATTCTGTCACACAGTCTGCTATGGGGTGATGAGGGGGATTTTGTCACACAATCTGCTATGGGGCGATGAGGGGGATTCTGTCACACAGTCTGCTATGGGGTGATGAGGGGGATTCTGTCACACAGTCTGCTATGGGGTGATGAGGGGGATTCTGTCACACAGTCTGCTATGGGGTGATGAGTCCCCCATAGGGCGATTAGGAGGATTCTGTCACACAGTCTGCTATGGGGTGATGAGGGGGATTCTGTCACACAGTCTGCTATGGGGTGATGAGGGGATTCTGTCACACAGTCTGCTATGGGGTGATGGGGAACTCTGTCACACAGTCTGCTATGGGGTGATGAGGGGGATTCTGTCACACATTCTGCTATGGGGTGATGAGGGGGATTCTGTCACACAATCTGCTATGGGGCGATGAGGGGGATTCTGTCACACAGTCTGCTATGGGGTGATGAGGGACTCTGTCACACAGTCTGCTATGGGGTGATGAGGGACTCTGTCACACAGTCTGCTATGGGGTGATGGAGGTTTCTGCCACACAGTCTGCTATGGGGTGATGAGGGGGATTCTGTCACACAGTCTGCTATGGGGTGATAGGGGGGATTCTGTCACACAATCTGCTATGGGGTGATGAGGGGGATTCTGTCACACAGTCTGCTATGGGGTGATGAGGGGGATTCTGTCACACAGTCTGCTATGGGGTGATGAGGGGGATTTTGTCACACAGTCTGCTATGGGGTGATGAGGGGGATTCTGCCACACAGTCTGCTATGGGGTGATGAGGGGGATTCTGCCACACAGTCCGCTATAGGGCTATGAGGGGGATTCTGCCACACAGTCTGCTAGGAGGAGATGAGGGGGATTCTGTCACACAGTCTGCTATGGGGTGATGGGGGACTCTGTCACACAGTCTGCTATGGGATGATGAGGGGGATTCTGCCACACAGTCCGCTATAGGGCTATGAGGGGGATTCTGCCACACAGTCTGCTAGGAGGAGATGAGGGGGATTCTGTCACACAGTCTGCTATGGGGTGATGGGGGACTCTGTCACACAATCTGCTATGGGATGATGAGGGGGATTCTGTCACACAGTCTGCTATAGGGCGATGAGGGGGATTCTGTCACACAGTCTGCTATGGGGTGATGGGGGACTCTGTCACACAGTCTGCTATGGGATGATGAGGGGGATTCTGTCACACAGTCTGCTATAGGGCGATGAGGGGGATTCTGTCACACAGTCTGCTATGGGGTGATGAGGGGGATTTTGTCACACAGTCTGCTATGGGATGATGAGGGGGATTCTGTCACACAGTCTGCTATAGGGCGATGAGGGGGATTCTGTCACACAGTCTGCTATGGGGTGATGAGGGGGATTTTGTCACACAGTCTGCTATAGGGGTGATGGGGGATTCTGTGAAACAGTCTGCTATGGGGTGATGTTGGGCTCTGTTACACAGTCTGATATGAGGGTCATGGGGGGATTCTGTCACACAGTCTGCTATGGGGTGATGAGGGGGATTCTGTCACACAGCCTGCTATGGGGTGACGGGGGTCTCTGTCACACAGTTTGCTATGGTGGTGATGGGGGAATTTTGTGAAACAGTCTGCTATGGGATGATGAGGGGGATTCTGTCACACAGTCTGCTATAGGGTGATGGGGGGAATCTGACACACAATCTGCTATGAGGTGATGAGGGGGTTTCTGTCACACAGTGTGCTATGTGGTGATGGGGGGGATTCTGTCACACAGTCTGCTATGGGGTGATGAGGGGGATTCTGTCACACAGTCTGCTATGGGAGGGGGATTCTGTCACACAGTCTGCTATGGGGTGATGAGGGGGATTCTGTCACACAGTCTGCTATGGGGTGATGGGGGACTCTGCCACACAGTCTGCTATGGGGTGATGAGGGGGATTCTGCCACACAGTCTGCTATAGGGCGATGAGGGGGATTCTGCCACACAGTCTGCTATAGGGGTGATGGGGGATTTTGTGAAACAGTCTGCTATGGGGTGATGGTGGGCTCTGTTACACAGTCTGATATGAGGGTCATGGGGGGATTCTGTCACACAGTCTGCTATGGGGTGATGAGGGGGATTCTGTCACACAGCCTGCTATGGGGTGATGGGGGACTCTGTCACATAGTTTGCTATGGTGGTGATGGGGGAATTCTGTGAAACAGTCTGCTATGGGGTGATGGGGGATTCTGTCACACAGTCTGCTATGGGATGATGAGGGGTATTCTGTCACACAGTCTGCTATAGGGTGATGAGGGGGATTCTGTCACACAGTCTGCTATGGGATGATGAGGGGGATTCTGTTACATAGTCTGCTATGGGATGATGAGGGGGATTCTGTTACATAGTCTGCTATGGGATGATGAGGAGGATTCTGTCACACAGTCTGCTATAGGGGTGATGGGGGATTCTGTGAAACAGTCTGCTATGGGGTGATGGGGGACTCTGTCACACAGTTTGCTATGGTGGTGATGGGGGAATTCTGTGAAACAGTCTGCTATGGGGTGATGGGGGATTCTGTCACACAGTCTGCTATGGGGTGATGAGGGGGATTCTGTCACACAGTTTGCTATGGGGTGATAGGGGACTCTGCCACACAGTCTGCTATGGGGTGATGAGGGGGATTCTGCCACACAGTCTGCTATAGGGTGATGAGGGGGATTCTGTCACACAGTCTGCTATGGGATGATGAGGGGGATTCTGTTATATAGTCTGCTATGGGATGATGAGGAGGATTCTGTCACACAGTCTGCTATAGGGGTGATGGGGGATTCTGTGAAACAGTCTGCTATGGGGTGATGGTGGGCTCTGTTACACAGTCTGATATGAGGGTCATGGGGGG
Organism: Gastrophryne carolinensis; assembly: GCA_027917425.1. Lineage (NCBI taxonomy): Eukaryota > Metazoa > Chordata > Amphibia > Anura > Microhylidae > Gastrophryne > Gastrophryne carolinensis. The sequence goes on from CM051234.1 coordinate 441,010,263, forward strand.
ATTCTGTCACACAGTCTGCTATGGGGTGATGAGGGGGATTCTGTCACACAGCCTGCTATGGGGTGATGGGGGACTCTGTCACACAGTTTGCTATGGTGGTGAAGGGGGGAATTCTGTGAAACAGTCTGCTATGGGGTGATGGGGGATTCTGTCACACAGTCTGCTATGGGATGATGAGGGGGATTCTGTCACACAGTCTGCTATAGGGTGATGAGGGGGATTCTGTCACACAGTCTGCTATGGGGTGATGGGGGATTCTGTCACACAGTCTGCTATGGGATGATGAGGGGGATTCTGTCACACAGTCTGCTATAGGGCGATGAGGAGGATTCTGTCGCACAGTCTGCTATGGGATGATAAGGGGGGTTCTGTTACATAGTCTGCTATAGGGTGATGAGGGGGATTCTGTCACACAGTCTGCTATGGGGTGATGAGGGGGATTTTGTCACAGAGTCTGCTATGGGGTGATGAGGGGGATTTTGTCACACAGTCTGCTATGGGATGATGATGAGGATTCTGTCACACAGTCTGCTATAGGGGTGATGGGGGATTCTGTGAAACAGTCTGCTATGGGGTGATGGTGGGCTCTGTTACACAGTCTGATATGAGGGTCATGGGGGGATTCTATCACACAGCCTGCTATGGGGTGATGGGGGACTCTGTCACACAGTTTGCTATGATGGTGATGGGGGAATTCTGTGAAACAGTCTGCTATGCGGTGATGGGGGATTCTGTCACACAGTCTGCTATGGGATGATGAGGGGGATTCTGTCACACAGTCTGCTATGGGATGATGAGGGGGATTCTGTTACACAGTCTGCTATAGGGTGATGAGGGGGATTCTGTCACACAGTCTGCTATGGGATGATGAGGGGGATTCTGTTACATAATCTGCTATGGGATGATGAGGAGGATTCTGTCACACAGTCTGCTATAGGGGTTATGGGGGATTCTGTGAAACAGTCTGCTATGGAGTGATGGTGGGCTCTGTTACACAGTCTGATATGAGGGTCATGGGGGGATTCTGTCACACAGCCTGCTATGGGGTGATGGGGGACTCTGTCACACAGTTTGCTATGGTGGTGATGGGGGAATTCTGTGAAACAGTCTGCTATGGGGTGATGGGGGATTCTGTCACACAGTCTGCTATGGGATGATGAGGGGGATTCTGTCACACAGTCTGCTATAGGGTGATGAGGGGGATTCTGTCACACAGTCTGCTATGGGATGATGAGGGGGATTCTGTTACATAGTCTGCTATGGGATGATGAGGGGGATTATGTTACATAGCCTGCTATGGGGTGATGGGGGACTCTGTCACACAGTTTGCTATGGTGGTGATGGGGGAATTCTGTGAAACAGTCTGCTATGGGGTGATGGGGGATTCTGTCACACAGTCTGCTATAGGGCGACGAGAGGGATTCTGTCACACAGTCTGCTATAGGGTGATGAGGGGGATTCTGTCACACAGTCTGCTATGGGATGATTAGGGAGATTCTGTTACATAGTCTGCTATGGGATGATGAGGGGGATTATGTTACATAGCCTGTTATGGGGTGATGGTGGACTCTGTCACACAGTTTGCTATGGTGGTGATGGGGGAATTCTGTGAAACAGTCTGCTATGGGGTGATGGGGGATTCTGTCACACAGTCTGCTATAGGGCGACGAGGGGGATTCTGTCACACAGTCTGCTATAGGGTGATGAGGGGGATTCTGTCACACAGTCTGCTATGGGATGATGAGGGAGATTCTGTTACATAGTCTGCTATGGGATGATGAGGGGGATTATGTTACACAGTCTGCTATAGGGTGATGGGGTGATGGGGGGATTCTGACACACAGTCTACTATGGGGTGATGGGGGATTTTGTCACACAGTCTGCTATGGGATGATGAGGGGGATTCTGTCACACAGTCTGCTATAGGGTGATGAGGGGGATTCAGTCACACAGTCTGCTATGGGGTGATGGGGGATTCTGTCACACAGTCTGCTATGGGATGATGAGGGGGATTCTGTCACACAGTCTGCTATAGGGTGATGAGGGGGACTCTGTCGCACAGTCTGCTATGGGATGATAAGGGGGGTTCTGTTACATAGTCTGCTGTAGGGTGATGAGGGGGATTCTGTCACATAGCCTGCTATAGGGGTGATGGGGGACTCTGTCACACAGTTTGCTATGGTGGTGATGGGGGGGGGGGTTATGTGAAACAGTTTCCTATGAGGTGATGGGGGGCTCTGCCACACAGTTTGTTATGAGAGTGATGGGGGGGGGGGGGATCTTCTGCCACACAGCTTGTTAAAGAGTCATGGGGGGTTCCTATTATTTATAAATAAAGTATACATAATATTAGTGCTGTCCCTACCCCATTCTGTGCAGGGCATTCGCTCTGGTGTTACTCCCAGTTTACCCTTAGACACCTGAAAATAATATTTTTGTTGTTTTGAATGTATTTATTTATTTTTTTAGTTTTCTATTATTATTTTGAGTGCTTTCCCTACCCCATTTTGAGCAGAACAATCACCCTGATGCCGCCCCCCCCCCCCCCCCCGGTTTGCAGCCCCCTAGCCCTTGCTACCCCCTTTTTACAGCCATTTTTGGGTCCCCTTTGACTTCATCTTTGACATCAAGTTTGAACCTGTTGTACCCAAACTTCTACGGGTTCCCCCAACACTTTGGAAGTGCCCAGACATTGAGGTTGTATGGGGCTCAGCCCTGGGTTGAAGTGGACCACTTTAACCTAAAAGGGGAATGCTAGCATCAGATCATATTGTGCATACTTTGCCCCTCCTATGTGAGCAAAGAAGTCCCAGCTTTCGCAGAATGTCTCCTTATGGCCAGTCTGCCTCTGGTAGTAGAGAAAACAAGCAGGCAGCACACATGTTTCTGGGGTGGAGATGTATCTTTTCATTTTTTCAGCCAGGAAGTAGCTGGGGATAGACTTGAGTTAGTTTTCAAACTGAATTTATCAAAGCATAAAACAGTTATTTTAAAGCCCAGAGAGTTGGCGAGTATTTATCTTGATAATCTGGCTAATAAGCGAAGATTGCAGCCCTGTCCAGAAATGCTCAATCTCATGAATGTAGGCAGCAGGAAATATGGCTGAGTATTATTGGATGTAGTTATGCCCCAATCTCTTCCATATTTCCACTTAGCCTTTACAGCAGGAAATAAAAATGTTTTCAATTTAAGTCTGGCTAAATAGCACACGCACCGTGCAGGACACCATCCAAAGCTGTGCTCTGGGGCCTACAAAGGCCACTTTCCTAAAAAAGTATTCCAGCCATCATAAACCCTATTAAGCATTCATTTTTTCACATAAAATGCAATAAAAAAAGTTTTTTCTATTTTTTTCCCAATAAATCAGCTGTATCTTTGATAGGGCCTTTGTATAGGTGAGGTACATCAATTTTTCAATGAGGTAAAGATATTAGGCTTGATTCAGAGAGACACAAAAAGACTTTCAAAACGGTGCCGATGTCGTATTTTTTTCAAATGTTCCCGCTCTCGTATGAGCGTTCGAGCGATTCTATGCATGCATTGAAAACCTTGTGTAAAGTTTCCGTCCGTTCGTACGGCAGATTACGAATTACGCGGATGTCATTTTCCATCCAGACTTTTCCGTTTCATTTCCACATGTTACAACGTAGGCTTTCGTTTTTGCCCTTTTCCCATCGTATCCTCCAACGAATCCTTTACGTTTCCCGATAGATTCTGTTTCCATTTTACCCAAAATAATCGTCCAGACGGAATCCTTACGATCTTTCGCCTGCGCACTACAAACTTAACTCATAAAGTGCTCGCCTACATATTTGCCACCCTCACTTCTACTACAATGTTTAGCTAAACCACTTAGCACTCCATCCTCCATCTTCCCTTTTGGACCCTTAAAGCTCACCCTAACCACTTAGCACTATCCTGCCTTTTCCCTTTTGGGTCCTTAAAGCTCACCCTAACCACTTAGCGCTATCCTGCCTTTTCCATTTTGGGTCCTTAAAGCTCACCCTAACCACTTAGTGCTATCCTGCCTTTTCCATTTTCGGTCCCTAAAACTTACCCTAACCACTTAGCGCTTAGGTTCTTCTTCCATTTTAGCACCCTAAAACTTACCCAAATCACTTATCACTATCCTCCATCTTCCCTTTTGGACCCTTAAAGCTCACCCAAATCACTTCTCGGTCATGTGAATATTCATCTTTAAATATTTCTGTGCCCATTAGTTTTGTGTTAATGTAGTTTGTTAATTAAATGACAATGTAATTTTTTTGTAATAATTACCAGCATCAAATATGCATTTTTTAAAAATGTGTTTAATTTCAACTTTTTACAACTATAAAAAATTAAATACATAGCAATGGCAGGCCACTGAACATTATTCTTCATCTGTGGTCCACAACAAGTTGCGCAGTTCCTGCATCTCGCCCACCAACTGAAGGACCCTGACACTCAGTTGTGCCACTCTGGCACGTGTGGTCCCTGTAAATTAAAATTTTGGTATAACCTTGTTGGGGTCATACTGCAGTGCCCCCCCCCATATGGTCCAAACACCTAAATCTGGACTTCATAAGCCAGAGGGCCCTCGCCACCACGGGCCGGGTTTTGCATAGTGCCCGATTAGAGAACCCCTGGCCCGCATTCTGCAGGCAAAGAACGGGCATCAGGAGCAAGGGCGAGTGGCACATCTTGCGGTTCCTGCAACCAAATATAAAATAGTTACACAAAGCAAAGGTAACCAACTAAAACAATAACTCCTACAACAAATTAAGATTCAAGTTCAACAATCCAAATATAATTCACAAAGGACATAAGTCTAAAAAAATATAGCAATTATATGGATGTGTGGAAAAATAAATGTTTACATGCTAAGGACTAATTTAGGTCAGCATTAAAATGCATCTATAAGACATACATGAAATGTATTGATTCAGGTGCATTGCTATACAATTTATGGCCTCGGCCATGCTGATACATGCAATGCCTTGGTGCTAAAGGCGCGCAGACTCCTCCACATAGCCGCAAAACATGTTCAACAATAGCAATCCGAGTCCTCAGAGGTGTCGGAAGTGGTTTTACAATTAAACGAATTTATAGGGTGGTGAGCCGTCGGCAAACAGCTCTCTGAATCAGACGGAAACCATCCCAGCAGCGGAAGTTTTCTGAAGGAACGGAAATTTTTCAATTTTGTTTGGAAATGTTCCGAATTGCTTCCGTTTATCGAAAGCGCATATACACATTCTCCCGAACGTTCGTGCGAGTGAAAAATGTACGAAAAAAAGCCAAAAAATGACAAACACCCACCAAAACTTTCACAGACAGCTACGGAAGTCCGGACGAATGTGTCTCTGAATCGAGCCTATTTTCTTTTAAGTTTGAAAATATTAGCACCCTGTTGGCTATGCAGAATAATTTGGCAACGCTTTGCCCCATAGGACGCTGTCATTTCTAGATTTCTAAAATGATTACACTCAGGGCTTATCCATCTGACCTAAATGTATTCACTACCTTAATGAGCTGAATTTTTGTATGCTACCTTGTTTGCTTAAAGCATACTTAAACCCTCCAATTCCACTCTGTACCATGGATGGTGCTGGTACCCCCTCACCCCATAGCGAGTCCTGCATTAGAGAGAGATTTATAGTGAAGCTCCATTGAATGTAGTACAGGAAACAGTTGCACATGCTAGTTCCTGGTCATTATACAGAGCTACATGGGCTCCAGATATCACAGGCAGCAGTGGTGGGTAACTTTTTGTGGACCTGGAATCTGCCTGGCACATAGTAGGATTTAGTTAAGCTTTAAGCAGACCGAAAAATCAAATGACCATGAGCGCTGTTCTGGGGCTTATTTGGGATGCTTGGCTGTTGAAAACCTCTGAAAATGCCTGAACATTGAGAATAATACTCACCTATCTGTGTTCTTGCATCTTTGACAGCTGCACTAAGCACCCCAGAGAAGAAAAAACAAAGAAATAGGAACAAAAAACTGTGATGGAGAAGTTGAAAATAAAGCAAATGTGGAGTTTGTTTTAATGCCTAGACATAGGTCTTACACTAAAAACAGTGTTCCCCAAACTCTCGGGCTGTAAATCAGTAGATGTAATTTTAGACCACGATGGCTGGTGCCAGAGGCACATTCACATACCACAAGGCCCTAAAGCAAATTATGGCCTCTTTGTTTTTAAATATGTTCGAGAGCCCTTAGGCTGCTAATTTGAACTAAAGCTACATCTAGTTTCTTTAATTTTAGCCTAATAATAGAGGGAAATAACTAAAACGAAAGAACACATTGACGCTTAATAGGAGGAAACTGCATTTCTGGTTGTGCCCCTTAGACTGTATGGGCCCAGGATAAATTACTGTCTCTGCCCTCCTTGTAGTTCTAAATTTAGTGTTTATAGACTTGACGGTGACCAAAATAAGTATGTGGTATTTTCTACATCCTTTAAGTGAGAGAAATACAAATAATGCCTTTGCTTGTTTCCCTTAAAAAATAATGTCCACTTGCCGTGCGTCCATAATGCTTTTTATCAAGTGACTAACCTGAATCTGATGGGTAAACAAGCATCTCTTTTTTTTACTTCTCCCATCTGTGGGCATGTAAACAGCATATTATGTAGCACAATGCCCCTGGTCCAGGTTTTCAATATATATCTGGGTCCAAGCTATTGACAAAGCTACATTCTTAAAATGATTGGCCGGGACTGGCTACTCCACCAAGGTAGCCTGCTGACATTTGACTAAGGGGAAGGAAACAGGGGTGCATGTGTAATGGGCCCAGGTGGGACAGCTGACTCAGATAGAACCATCTAGAGGTGGTGGCATCACTGGGCCGGCTTTTTTATTTGTAACTACTTCATTGGTGGTCCAGCAAGGCACCACTGAACACATAGAGCGTTATTTATGAAGGGTCAGCGCCACACAGCACCACTTTTTTTTGCCTCAGCGGCACTCAGCGTGCAGTTTAAGGTACAAAAAACAGGCAGTGCACATGCATCCTACAACTAGCTGTGTTATAGCTCAAGATCAATAGAGCACAATGGGCAAAACTGGATTGAAGTGTTTTATGCTTATAACTCATATTGCACCAATTTTTCGGTACATAAGTTGCATAGTAGCTTGTCAGTAATGGAAACGCAGGATCTAGATGTTGCCAAATGACATTTTTTTTCATCCAAAAATCTATTTTCGTGGCTTCTTTTGTTACAAATGTAACAAACTTTTCTTAAAAAACTAACAACTAAAATGCAACATAAACGTACTGTTCCCCCCTTTGTCCCCAGCAATGATTTCTTATAACTGTAAGAATGTCAGCCAGCGTCGGAAAAATACAGCGCCAATCTTTTCAAGGACGAAAAAAATCATAAATACGCTGTGCAGCTCTGAAAAGACAGCGGTACAGAGTGGCGCTCACTGGCGTTAGGATAATCGGCACTCAGGTCCAACAGGTGCTGACACAGGGCATCCAATACCTAGTGCAACAATTAAAGCAAATTAGCACTTGGTGCTGTGACCTTGTAGTCTGCAGCGCCAGAAAAGACAAAAATGCCGGAGCTCCAAAACTGGCGCTATAGGCCCATAATGTTGTTTTTTTCATTGGTGGCTCATGAAGTTATAGACAGTAGACGGACATTCACTGGTGTTCTGAAGTAAGTCCAGGGTGAGGCCCTGGTATGAAGTTTAGAGTTTGGTGCCATCAGCATAGAGACTGAAAACCAAGTCTGCCAAGTAACTGTCCAATGGGGGCTGTATAGAGATAAAAGAGGGGGGGGGGGGGGGCATGGGACTGAACACTGAGGAACTACAACAGAATGGAGAAAAGGTGAGGAGGTAGGGTCAGCAAATAATAAACTGAAGCACCCAGACAGCCCTTAGGAGGAGAGGTCACTTGTATAACCAGCATCAAGAAATATCCAGCCAGGCTTATCTTTTTATTTTAATGAAAGGAAGAGGAAATCACGGGTGACAGGTTCTTTCACCCCTGATACACTAAACTGGTCACCCTTGGGTTTTATTCCTAGCAGGAGAAGAAAACCACAAGCTTGGTAGGAGTTTTATTCAGTTCGGGTGTATAAGTGACCCCTCTTCTCATTAGCCGACGTGTTTATATAATAATTATTAATAATTAATAATAATTGTTAATATTACACAATTTCGCAATAGTGTTCCTTTAAGGCTGGTACATTAAAGTATGTTGAGTAAGGGATGGTGGTTTACAGTGTCAAAAGCTGCTGAGAGGTCCAAGAGAACGAGTTGTGAGAAGTCAACATTGCACTTAGCTGCAAGTAGGTCATTTGTCAATTTGCTGAGAACAGTTTCTGTGGAGTGTTGAGCATGGAAAACAGATTGCAATTTATCAAGGATAGAGTTGATCAAGAGGTAGTGGATGAGGCAAGATTAGACCAGCCGTTCCCGGAGTTAAGAGATAAAAAGGGAAGACCTGTGGTTGGTGGTGCTAGATGGGTCAGTAGAAGGTTTTTTTTCAAGTAAAGGGATTATAACAGAATTTTTGACATTAAAGGGAAAAGTCCAGAAAGAGAGAGAGAGAGAGAGGTTGAAAAGTTTGGGTAGGGGGGTAGTGACAGCTGGGGAAAGGGACTGGAGTAGATGTGAGGGAATGGGGTCGGAGGTTCATGTTGTAGGGCGAGAGGAACTGAGGGGTCTGGAGACTTCCTCTGTGACTGGGTCGCATTTGGAGAGTAAGACAGGGGAGGTGGGTTTTGGAAGAGGATCAAAAACAGCCAGTGACTGGTAGACAATTTTATAATGTATGATTTTCTCTTTGAAATTGGTCAGATCCTGTGTTTTGGTCCATTTCCATGCACAGCACATGTATGGCATACAGCTTTATTTATAACACACAGAGCCAGGTATAGAAAGCAGCTGCCAGCCTATCTAAGATTTCTGATCCAGATCAGGATGTCCCGGGGGTCATTCTGGCCCTGAAGCATTTTAAACTCCTGGGCTGGCTTCACAGCGTGTTGATCCACTTTAAGTAGACTGAGTAACTGTGATTAAAGTCAGAGGGGCTGCATTTTTGAGATCATCTATAGCTAGCAGTAAAGGTTTAATTCCATCCAAGGTGATGAGAAGTGATGGAAGCAAAAGTTTCACACCTGGCATGTCTTCAGTAGATAGTCATAAAAAACGTTGAGATGTTTATATGCCATGAAGGAAATAATTGAATACCTATGTATGACATACAGGGCCGTATCTGGCACAAGGCAACCCTAGGCCTGTGTCTAGGGGTGTTTGCTTGGGGGGGCAGCCTATCTGAGACCGCAGCAGCAAGATTTTTTGTTTCTTTGATTTTTGTTTCTGGCCACAGGGCACCCGCACCCCGCGGCCCATTGATCGATCCGTCTGGGTCCCCCCATGCCCCCCCCCAGTACATTGGTCAGGCTGCCACTAAAGGCTGCCTCTCTGCACATGAAAGCGGTCCGCAATCTCCAGCTCCGCCCACTTGCTGTGACGTCACTCAGCGTGGGAGACCAAAATTGACTGGTGCCTCCGGGCTTCTCGCTCTCTAGAGACCGTAGAAAAGTAATGGAGGAGCGGGTGGGAATGCGTGCTCCGCCCACCTGATGTGACATCACTCAGCGTGGGAGACGGCTAATGACTGGTGCCTCCGGGTCTGCTCGCTCTCTTTAGAGACCGGAGGTAATGAAGGAGCGGGTGGGTATTGCGGGGGTGACATGAAAGATTGGAAAGAGATTGCTTCCTCTATATAATTATATATAATGCGTTTTTTTCATCAGATGATAATGATGTTTGGGGGAGTGGCAGTATATAGTGTGTCTGAATAGGGGTGGGGTTGTAAGCTGGCATTGGAGGAGCAGGGCAGAGACAAGAAGGAGGTGGGGCGCTCACTGATCCACCAATTGTGGCTTTTTTAAAGCATAACAAAACTCTGAGAGGCCAGCCCTGGAATCTTAAAGATTATAGGTCTGGCTGCTGGGCTTCCCCCAGGGCACACCAATTTGGGATACCCTGGGGGGCAGCGGCCAGCCCAGAAACCTTTTAGATTCCAGGGCTGTGAAACCTCCAGATTGCTCATAATCACTAAACGCTTCCTCGTACAACACGCATGTGCGCGCTCTCATCAAATCAGAGCCCATTGCAATGACTTGGTCATTCAGCAAATTAGTTAGAGCTGCTGCATCACCTGCTATCTGTGTGCTGTTGAGTGCCCGCTCCCGGCCAAGCCATTCAGATGGGGCGGGAGCGCTCGCCACTTAATGACATAGTCTCAGCAAATGGCTCTGATTGGACGAGAGCCCACACTTGCACCATTGGACTGAGGTGAGTGATTATGGGTGATCTGCGGGGTTTCACACACTGAGGCTTCCCAAAACGGGATGCCCCCAGGGAACGGAACAAAACCTGGACCAATCAAAATTCTAGGATTTGTTCTGCTTTACTCTAAAAGATTCCAGGCCCTGCTGCTGGCCTTCCCCCTGGGGCATCCCAAATTGGGGTGCCCTGCTGTGTGGACACTTCAAAACTCACCTTTTTCTGGGCGGCACCTTTGGCAATGTAAACAAAGGGAGTAAGAGCGGCCACATCCACAACATCTCTGGACAGTGTGCAAGCTCCCACCTCAGACATTCAGATAGGCTGGAATGGGAGCGAGCCTGCTGCTGGGGATGCTGCCATTTTAGCCCCCGATTGCCCAGTGCAGAATTGGCCCTGAATGAGAGCCTGCGCATGTGCCCTAAGGCTTGGTAAATGTGGGTTTGTACTGAGTGATCTGCATGCTAAATGAGGATACCCAGGGGGCAAGGAACAAAACCCAGGATAGTCATGGATTTTTGGGGGGCCTAGCAGAATGAGCTATATGTCTGCGGGGGAGGGGATTAATGAGTGTGTCTGTGCACTGCAAGCTGGGGGTGGTGGCTGGCGGACTGGGGTGTATATGGGGGTGGTTTCTGACAGATGAGTGATAATAATAATAATTCAATAGTGGCCATTGTGTGCCGGCAAACACATGTAATTCCTTCTCCGCATTTTATCCATCTGTGCACTGTGAACAACACAACTCCATGTAGACACCAGTGAATAAACACCATGTGAGTGACTATACACAAGTGAATTACAAACTAAGGGCCAGTGAAGTGCACCTGTGCCCGGAGCAGTGGGCTGCCCTAAATGCCCGGGGAGCAATGGGGGGTTAGGTCTCTTGCTCAAGGACAATTCAGTCATGTCCCATGGTTGGGAATCAAACCTGCCACCTTCCAGTCACAGGCCTGTTTCCCTACCTCTAGGCCATAACTGTGTATGTGTTGTCCCATCTGTAACCCCCCTCCTCCCGTCCAGCACACTTGCACGGTAGTGGTCAGTAGTTGGTCCTCTGTTTCACCCCCCCTTAACCCACAGGGCATGGCGATTTGGGATGACCAGCAGCATGGCCTAAATCCTACAGTGCATTGGCGACCAACCTGTGACTGTGGAATCTCTGACACACTTAGGAGTGAGCGATTGGTAGAATGAAGGTGGCTAAGAATTTAATAGTCATCCTTTGCCACACACTAATATGCAAGGAAAAGAATGCTTGTTGGCTGAGGCCCAACACATGCACCGTGGGACCAAGAAGAATGTCAGATTATGCGGATTCTGGTGGTTTCATGCTGCGTGCATCCCATGTCGGGAGGACATCACCAATCAGTGGAGATGAGCGAACTATGATTTGGGCAGTTCCAAGAAAAAAAAAGGTGGCCGTGGAATCTATAAGACCCAAGACTTCCTGGGGCATCCAGCTTCGGGATGCCATGATGCGTGAAACCCCCAGGTTTGCCAGTATTCTTACTTCACCATCGATCCCACAGTGCAGCTTCCCCCTCATTCCTCTAACTGATGCACACATTGAAATGGCTAGTGCAAGTATAGGATGCGGCCCCCTAGGGATGTCTGTAGCATTCTTCCATTCAGAGTTCTTTGCCTCTCATTAATGTGCACGGCTAAGACTGCTGATCAGAGGAGAGACCAGACATGAACAGTGGGATCACAGACGAGGTAAGAACACTGGCAAACCAGGGTGTTTCACATACCAGGGCATTCAAAATCGGGTTCTATGGAGTTATGAGCCCTCTCTAACAATAGGGAGCGCAAGACCAAAAGGTGCCTAGGGCAGCCTAAATTCTAAATACGGCCCTGATGACATACATGCGCATTAGCGTAGTCTGAACGTGCACCAGAGAAACAGGCTCAACTCCTTGCACAACACAAACTCTAGACGCATTGCTACATGCATGTGTACATGTGTATATAGTATCATTGTAATTACAGTATGTAAGGGTGATATTGGCTCTAATGAGAAGCCTAGTTAACCTGCAATTTAGGAGTGGCATCACTAAGCTGCATGACGAAATGTGACAGGTAGGAGATTTAGGGGCATGCTTTGCCACCAGGCAACCCATGAAATTTCATGGGGCCCCCACCTCTCAGGGGCCCCCCAGTGCTCTGCTGTGTGAACACTGGAAGCAGCTGGCTTCTTACTGTAACACTTGTGTAATACTGGTGATGGCATCAGTGCCAAGGCTACATGAGAAAGAAAGCTGCTTGTCTCCAGAATTTGTTCCTCTGTAATTATGTATCAAAATGCCTTTGATTAGGGCCCCCAGACACAACTTTGCAAGGGTCCCTGGGAATTATAAGCCCACCCCTGAGGAGAGTTAGTGGGTTATAACAGTTCACTAGTGAACTCCCCTAGTCAAGCAGTGCTAAGGGAGGAAGTTAGTCTGATGGACGCCTTTCTTTTAAGAAACTAGTAGTCATAGGCAGCGGTAGCTGGGCACTGGGTACATATGATTATAACTATTAGATAGGAACATACATAGGTAAAGTTATTGTCCAGACAGGAAAAGCAACTAAATTAGATTACCTTAAAACTCCTAATGTTTCAAAACAGGCCCCCAAAGCTGAGAAAACTAACTTTTATTTTGCTTTGTATTTCAGAAAATCCTAGGAGGTGGGGTGGGTCACATAATGCGGACTATAGGGCTTACATTAGCTTAGGAGAGCGATATAAGCCATTGTATGTACTTTACCTTAACTTGACTGAGAAGGCTACAGGTTCCTGAAGGTCTACGATGCAAATCAGAGACTAGCAGAGAGGTTATGCAAATGAGCAGAAGGCAAAAGGTCTCAAGTTTGGTAGACAAACATTACTGATGCAGAGGAAAGAGACAGATTTGTGCAGCCAGAATCTGCTGCTTTACATCCACCACCAGGTAAGAAATAGGCTGGGACATAAATACTCCCTTTAGTATGTGTCTGATCTCTCAGTTAGCCAAAGGGAGCTGGGAGACCAAACCAGACAGCTGCCCCAAGGGCCTGTGGAGGAAGCCAAATGCCAGATATTAAGAAGCGGAAAGAGCTACACCATGACAGGCCAAACCAGGAGGAAGGAGCCATAACTGTTGTTGTACCTGCCATACACCTGAGCAGTGGTGATGTGATGATCTGGAAACCATCGGTAAGATATGTACTGCTGAACAGTTGTGGAAGTTATGATGGCTCTGTAAAATGTACTAATAATCGTGATGCAGCTTTTAAAGAACCATTACTCATGTTAACCCTCAAAAATCTGACAGAACTGATTCCCCACACCACCAGGGTTTTCTCCCGTCTTGGATGGGCTGCACTTGGACACCACCTACGTTCAAAGGATTTAGTCTTAATAATGGAAAATGAGTCTGCCCCTTTCTTCTACCTTGTATGGTAGCCCTGCATTAGAGATACTTTCCTTTCTGTGGGGCCCAGAAATGGTTACACACATATGCAGCAATCATGTCTTCTCTAATAGGGGGATGTGGCACTGCAGTGTGCTGGAGGGGTATAACATTATTGCATGGACCTGGTACTTTCTGGATCCTTTGGTGCCACTTGTAAAGATCTTTCCTGGTGGTTTGGAGTTAATGTTGTTTACGACATTACAGGTCTCTGCTGTTTCAGTCTTTAGTTGTCTAGCTGCATACAAATATGGTGAAATAAAAATAGAAGTTTACTGTATGAGCCTTGAAAGGGACCCCTTCAATGTTCATACCAGGAACCCAGCGGCATTTAGCTGTGCCACTGCCTTGTGTGCTTGTGGGGCCCATAGAATCTGAATAGATTGCTAGGCTCAGGGGCGTAGCTGGGGAAGGTGGGGGGGGGGGGGGGGGGGCACGTGCTCCGGGTACAGAAGGTCAGGGGGCAACAAAGGGGGGCCTAAGCACAGGTGGGGAGCACCATTTTGAATCTTTACCCCGGGTGTCAAAAGCCTAGCTACTCCTCTGGCTAGGCTGGCCATTAAATCTGACCAAACTCACCATTGATTCAAAACCAAATTTACCAATCTCTCCAGCGATAGACATAATGAAAGAAGACACATGATTAAATCCTGGGTCATGATGCCAGTCGCTGGGGCTGCCACTCAAATCCCCAATCTGGTAAATGGGGGAAATTGACAAATTTATTGCTGTGAAAAGAAAAAAGACTAGATGGCAAAACAATCCAAGGGAGGGTGGAATTAGTAAAAAAAATATGGTGTTTCGTCCACTTTAAAAGGATCCTAGATTTGGCAGCCTCTGTATCTCACCCTTAGGAATTGCATACAGCATGGGGATGTCATGTCAAAATTATCCAGCAGATGGGGGTAAAGTCTCACTTTAAATCCTGCAAAAACTTCAGTTTCTTAACTCGCGCATCTATCAAAAGGATTTTCTACCCAAAACCATTGTAGGCGAAAATACACATCCACGCTTTATGGTTTTATGGAGCTTGCATTTGTGATGTTTAATACTAAGGACACAACACGACAATGCAAATAAGATGCTTTTATAACCGGTTATTATTGAGAAATAAATGACAGCACTTGTGGATTAAATGCAGGCAGCAGGATGGTGTATTACATCTCCATTCACCTTGTTTTAATGGCTCTCTTGTATTGTTTCACTTAGAGAGTTTTACAGAAGATAAAAGAGGCCCTATTTGTCATAGAAAGACAGGCTGTTCATCTGCGGCATCAACCCGTTTGCTGTCTTTAATGTCTGTTGTTAGGTGCTCAGTGTTCACAGACATAATAGAGAAATTATATGCCAATGCCAAAAACATAACAGCAAGTAGCAAGTCGAATATATGTATAAAAAAAAAAGCTGCAAGCCTGCTTTTGTCTGACACATTTTACCTTGCATTTTTATTTCCGTTCACCCCTTTTATTTAAATGATTTTTTTTATTTAGTGAGCAAATCACAAGACTGCAAGATTGTGAAAGGTTAGTGGGAAATAGAAAAATAGCATATGAAAGGGGCATAAAAGGGTGGGAAATGACAAAACCACTTTCCAAGTGGTGAGAACAAGGTGGCCACATCCTAATAAACACCCGCGGTTTGTAAAACACAGTGGAAAAGGAAAGGGAAAAGTCAAAAGAAAAATAAAATGGAACAAAGGTAAAAAGGAAGAAATTGTCAGAAAAAAAGGTGGAAGGTACTACATAGGTTTATGCATTTGCGGTAGGTACTGCGGTACTGCAAAAAAAGTAAACAATGGCGCCTCTATGGCCCATTTCACATTTCTCCTGTGTGCCACAAAAAGTTCCGCCTGCTGCGTCCTGGCCGCAAACACACCCCATTAAAGTCTATGGGGCTTAAATGCAAACGAAATTGTGTTTTTTTATGCGGTACTGCATGCATCTTATGTTTGTGGTGTAATCGATTTTAAAGCTTATTAAAACCCATGTGGCCACGCCCTGCAATCTGAAAGATTCCAGGGCTGGCTGCTAGTCTCCCCCGTTGTGTGAAACCCTCAGGGTCACCCGTAAACTCACCTTTACTGGGACACTCCTGCGACACTGCAATTATGGGCACAGCTCCCGTGCCCAGTCTTTCTGAATGGCTGTATGAGGGAGCGTGCGTACCAGAACAGTGTGCCAGGTATATGACCATCCAGCTGCACCTCGTCACGACGGCACCTTTGAGATCAGCCAATCAGCGATCTCAAAAATGCCGCAGATTGTGACTTCGTTGGTGGAAAAGCCTGGTTTTACTTGAAAACCAGGCCACCACTGAGCCAACAACAGCGTCCAAGATACTGGGACCGGGACGATAAATGGATTTCCATTTGCTTTTTTTTAGGATTCAATAGATAGGAAGGTAGGGCATAAGACCCGGAAACAGGGATTTGTTTATGATGCAGGTGCAAATGGGAATGCAAACACAAAATGGAATTTCTGCTACAAACACTGCTGCAAAAAGGATGTCGCAAACGTGACCTAACAGGTACAAACATAGCCTAAAGGTGAACAAATGAGAAAACATAATATACAATGCATCATTACATCCTTTTCCTGAACTGCTATCTCTAAGGCCATATACATGTTAATGCTGAAAATAAAACATCTCCGACCAATGAAACGCAGCTATATGTACCTTAGTCACATGATACTTGTCTTTGTGTAGGATTTTAGGAATGGCATAACCCATATTGCTGAGATGCTACAATCAATTACCATGTACAGAAATATTGAACTATGTACCCTATTCATTGAGTTTGCTTGGGAAGCCACCACAGGCCATAAATGTTATTACCTACGTTTCCTCAGAGTGTATAAATAATAATCTATACTTTATCTATACTTACAAATTTAAGGGGACCAAAACTGAAAGACTTCAAGACCGTGTCAAAAGGTCTGACATCTTCCATTTTTTTATCAGTATTACTTTAGGCCAAGTTTGCCAGCATGGTTTAGACAGCCAGAAATGGCTGCCTTCTTGTTTTACTCACACATTTCATAATAGCATACCATGGCACTTGTGTAATGGACAATAAAATAATAAAAAGAGCAGATGGCACCTCAGAGATCACCATATAATTTAATGGTAGATGGAACCTTTACTGGAAAGCTGTTTATCGTTGGGTCACTTTAAGGCCATAAAAACAGTCCTCATTTGATAATAAAAGAAGTACTTTAATTCCACTTGTGAATTTTGAAAACAAATTTCCAAAAATAAAGAACACAGCTAACCGCTCACAGGCTTGATCCCACACATCCCTGACTGCAGAAACGCTGCATGTCTTTACAAGCTGTATTGGCTCCTTGCTGACTGTCAGGGGCCAGCCAGGGAGCAGAGTGGCATGTATAGGTATTATGGTAAGTATACCTTAGGAAAGAGTATAGGGTTTATTTAAGAAATGCTAAGGCCATGTAGTGCCATGTAGTGCCAGATGAGTGTCAGGTGCCAGTCAAACCACTGTATTTATCAAGTCAAAAATACACAGTGCCTGTGATAGTCCCAGGTAGTGTCCCATGTATCAACAGTACCGGCGATGGGATGAGTGCCAGCGCTGAGGTCCATCAGTTCCAGATAGGACCAGGTGCTCAATCTGCACTGCGTGGCCTTATCCCATAGATTGCAATGGGCTGGAATGGTTACAATTATTTAGGCATTTTATTTATTTATTTTGTGGGCTGGAGCATGTGCCACAGTATCCCTGGGCACTCCAAAGTGCTCTCAAGTTATCAGGATAGTGAAGATGATTGCTTAGGCATATGATTAATTCATCCGATTAGATGAGTGTAATCTTGAAAGGTTGGGGAATGGTAAATCGTATAGGGGAAAGTATTCAAGATTAATGCAATGCAAAGTACTGAAGGTGAGAGTGGGAGAACAGGATTAAAGTCATTGTCCAGGTGCTAACCTAATAACCAAATAGCTCTACATGGCCTCATGCTTCCTATTTTTTTTTACTGAAGAAAGTAATGCAAAAAAAAACAACTTTATGTTCTATGTTGATTTCTATACTTCGCTCTTTGAGTGCACTGCTTGTCATACAGGCTGATTCATTACTAGCGCCAAGTATCAGCAGATGAGCGTCTGTACAGAGGCGCTAAGAGCTAGTATACTATGTGATCGGCTGTCAGGCAGTGTAACCTAGCCGGCATTGATGAATGAGATGTATGTTGGGCGTTCTAACACCAGTACAGCGTTGCAGGGAGTGAAAGGTAGCGACCAACTCTCAGTGACTCCATATTCAACAAAAAAACACACACAGCGTTGGCGCTATGGATCTGTTCGCTATAGCATAGAGCACCAGACGCTGTGTTATTAAAGTCTGTTTTTTGAACACATATCCACCAGTAACAAAGCGAAAACACATGGAATTAAATTGTTGTGACATTAATACTTTAATGCCAGACCTGTAATGACAATTCTGCATAAAAATATAAAAAATCAAAAGTTTTCAAAAATGAATCTTTCTAGACCAGGAGAGGTCACACAATAATTTGAGAGAAAAAAACAATTAAAAACAAAAAACCCTGTTTAAACAGAAGAAAAGAAACGTCTATTGAAATTCATGGGAGAGCGACAGGTAATACTGGCTCTCTGGAAGCTAGAACGCCGGTGCTATAGGCTGAGCTGCCTATAATGATGAATCGTACGCAACATGGCGCTGTTAGAGTCGCTCACCAGACTTGCCTTCATAAATGTGGTGTTGCGTACAGCGCCCAGCATTTACCAGACGCTCACCTGTCTGTCGCTATGAGGCACTACCTGGCGCTATCCCTTGATGAATAAACCCCTTAGGATAAGGCTTTTCTTCAAAGTGCAGAGAGGGAAGGGCTGGTGAAGGAATGTAGGAAGGGGCCTGGTTGCTTTGGAGTAAGGTTAGAATTGTAAACTGAATCCTGACTCATATGAGTGGTCAGGAAGTAATGTATATGCTGTGTACAGGTCATGACCATTTATCTGTATTTCTATATTTTTGTATTTAGCCAAACCATGTTAAGAACTCTGTAGAGGTTCCTTCTAGCCATTCTCGGTTGCCGTGAAGGGCTTAATTTGGCAGACATATGTCAGAAAAAAATCTCAAGCTTAAGTTTCCACCTTCTCCTCCAAAGGTTTCAAGTAGAGTTGGGGATTTTCCATCACCTTACCTCCGCCTTGCCAATGGATGCAGCAAAAGTCTTTATGTCTCCCAGGAATCTACAGAAGCTATGTTAAGAGGGCCATAAATCTAATAAAATAATTGCTGATGAGGAAATCTATTGCGTTAATGATATAATTATTAACATCACCACAAATATTGAGTGTTTTGGGAGGTGCGGGTTAAGGGCAGGGACAGCACAGCAGATACACGCTACTGTAGTATGTAAATTGCAAGGCTCAAGTTGTTGCTGTATAAATCAGTGTGTAAGGCCATGTGCTGTCCCATCGTAATGTATTCCCCTTGTTAGTCTGAGGCTAATATGTCTCTGAATTTGATTTATCTAAAGGAACTTCAAACCTTTATACACATACAATTACAATATTACAACATGAGTTTGAATTACAAATACACTTAGAGCCTTATTTATTTCTTAAGCTGTGCCCGCACTTTTCAGCAGCGGGGAGCAAGGCAGCGCCATGCCTGCGCTTTCTCCCAACTGGGGGGTTGGCGCAGAGCATGGTTAGTCAAAGCCAATGCGGCTGTGACCCCTAGCATCGGCTAGGAGCGCTGAGCTGCTTTCATTAAAAAAAACGACAGCGTCTGAGTGGACACTGTCAGAAGGGGATTCCAGGCACCCTGCGTCTGTAGTAAACACCATTTTGTTTTTTGGGAATTACATTGGGGACACATGGAAGATAGGAAACATGATTTGCACGGCCCAAATCACAAGTTTGCAGTGCAACACAAAAGTTAAAAAAATATTTTTTGGCTGGCACATGCACCAGCCAAAAAAATTAACAAAAGTGGCCAAAATAATAATAACTATTCCAGCCCATTGAAATGTATGGGATAAGGCCACACAGTGCAGGGTGAGTGCCTGGTCTTATCTGGCACTGTAGGGAACTTAGCGTCAGCACTCATCCCATTGCCGGCACTGATGATAGATGGGACACTACCTGGCACTATCAGAGGCAATCTGTTTTTTTTTTTTACTTGATAAATACACTTTTTGCACTGGGTCCTGACATTCACCTGACACTTATCTGGTACTACGTAGCCTTAGCGTTGGAGGCTGATTTAGGACTAGTGCCACGTATTGCCATTGATGCGTCTATGTAGCAGCTCTTAGAGTGTCCACAAGAGTACTCTGCAAGTGGGTGTCTGGCACTACAATGTAGCTTTGGCGCTGGACAAGTGATGCTGTAGTATCCTGTCCATCAGTGATAAATGTGATGTCTGGAGGGCACTGTAGAAACGCTCTACCTGAATCAATGCATCTGTAGCGCCCCAAGTAAAAGCCACCCAGAGCAATGCCACATATAACAACAGGACAACGCTGCAGCGAATGATAGGTAGCACCAGTTGGGTACGCCTGGCACTTGGCGCTGAAGCTCACATTTGAAGTGGACCAAAAAAGCGAAAACACATGGAATGACATTGTTTTAACACTGTGACAACGACTATGCAATGGCAGACCTGCACATACGATTCTGCATAAAAAAAAACAATATACAACAGTATAAGTGTTTGGTTGCTGGGCAGGAGGGTCACACAATAATTGGATCCTAAAATTGAGAAAAATAATTTATTAAAATGCTTTTTATACACAACCAAATAAAACACCATTGAAATGTATGGGATAACGCTGCTGAGCGACAGGCGCAACGTAGTGCTACTGAACACACAGCGCCGGCGTTTTACACTGAGCCGCCATTAGTAATACACTACATGAGGCTATTCGAGGCGCTCACCAGCTTGACCTTTTATTTATATGGTTTTCACATACATGTAATGATGGTTGAACGTTTTATGCAAATATTGCAAATTAGAGAGAAAAATTAATTCCCTTTAATCTTTTAGGACTTTGTTCTAAATGCTAGATCTTGTAATGCTAGAGGCTTCCTCAAAGAAAATAATGTATTTTTTACTTAAAACATCTGTAAGTATTTAACTGAATAATTTATATATATTTGATCACAAATCGGGATGCCCCCCCAGAGAGGAACAACAGCACCTTTAAACAATAAAGTATATGAAGCTTACCCAAACCAACTCCAACATTTTTCTTAGATTGGAATAGCCTAGTGAGTTGTTTGGTCCACTTTAACATACAATGATATAATGATATATGATATAAAATGTCTACACACCCTAGTTACTAAACTGGGCTGATCAGCTGTGTGGGACATAAAGTGAGTACCTTTTATTTTATTTTTAGGTGATCGAAGTATGAACAGATGCAAACCCCAGCCCCCAAAATTAAAAGACAGAGTTTGGGTGGATTCCCGTCAGCCTTGAATTTTAAATATACATTGTGAATTGTAAGTAAGAACCCCCTTTTGCCCCAACAACCAAAGAAGTCAGTCCAATGGCGGAGAGTATGGTGAAAGTTCAAATACATGCATGGGTCAGTGAAAATGCAACCGTGTGGGATTAAATGAAATGCATGCACAATGTCCCTCCAGCAGGTAGGCAGGCAGACCTAGGCCTAGTTGGCTGCAGTGAACTGAGTGGGCTGAGGCAGACGGCATCATAAGACTTACTTTTAGGATCTACTGTATGTCTTGCACATATGATATGTGTTATGAATAAGGTTTGCACATTTTTTAATCCAAAGGATGTTTTTTAACTAAATTTAGTAGACCAGTAGACACTGTACCTTTTCTGCCAGACAAGAATATTGTACACTGTCCAGTTTCTGGACTTAGGATGCAGTTTTAGTTTCTAGTATTTTAGTAAGGTGAGAGTGTGAAAAAGTAGGTAGCTTCTGCAGACTCTCTAAACCGAAGCCTAATGTCTGATTTTAATAATAAGGGGTTATTGTGGCCTACTGGTAAGGAAGAGGCCTTGTGAATGGAAGGTTGCAGGTTTTAATCCCTGCCATGGGACATGACTGAAGTGCTCTTGAGCAAGGCACCTAACCCCCCAACTGCTCCCCAGGCACCGTAATCCACCGCAATCCAGCCACCCTCACTGCACGGATGGGTTAAATGGACATCAATGCCCCAAAATATATGTTGTTTATATTGCCTTTTCCATGGTGATTGATACTACTATTCTCAACAGTATTGAGTGTCAATCCTCTCATGGCTGCTCTTGTTGATCACATTGTTGGATAGAAAGGTTCAGCAAACCCTCAGAAAGTTGAGAGAACTTGGTGCAACAGTATTAAGATGATAATAATGCTCCATGTCTCATGCTTACCACCTATGAAATACCCTTATGTGTTGAAAGAACTTTTAGGGGAAAGGAAAGGGAAAGGGAAAAACATATACTATGAGCAATGAAGTAGGAACTTTCCGAATCAAACTATCAGATTTTTAGTGGTTGGCCAACTTAAGTGTATTTGATCAAATCCCTACCAAGACTGACTGGTGAAGGGTGTTTTCATTCTCAACCATTGTTTGTTAGGTGTTCCTTGTCTGATTTGAATTACCTTATTGTTCTTAATAACTTGAAGTAAGATAATTATTGAATATTACTACATATACCCTTTCAGTAAACTAAGAAGTTGTACATGGCCATTAGAGATGAGCGAATTGAAAAATTAGATTCGACTGATTCACCGAATTTTCCAACAAAAATCGTTTCGACCCGAATTTATTCGTGACGAATCGCTACTAAAAACGGATATTTCTGAGCCTCAATAGGGCTGTACACCATTCTGTCTTGCTGTAACACGCATAGGACGTGTGCTGGGCTAGTGAAATAATACTGTAAATAATTTCACATGCAGATCGGAGGCATCGCTAATAGAATCGCAAAGCGGCACAATTGCATAGAGTTGAGGTGGCATCACTATGAGGGACCCCTATAGTGCCTGAAAAACACACCCTGGAGCTGGCAGCAGCAGGAGCCCAAAAATTAGCTGAATCACACCCTGGAGTGGCAAGCAGCAGCAGCCGCCCATACATTGGTTGAAAGAGACACTGGAGTTGGCAGCAGTAGCCCAAAAATTGGATGAATCACACCCTGGAGTTGCAAGCAGCAGCAGCAGCAGCAGCAGGAGCCCAAACATTGCTTTAAAGAGACACTAGAGTTGGCAGCAGGAGGCCAAAAATTGGATGAATCACACCCTGGAGTTGCAAGCAGCAGCAGGAGCCCAAACATTGCTTTAAAGAGACACTGGAGTTGGCAGCAGGAGCCCAAAAATTGGATGAATCACACCCTGGAGTTGCAAGCAGCAGCAGGAGCCCAAACATTACTTTAAAGAGACACTGGAGTTGGCTTCAGGAGCCCAAAAATTGGATGAATCACACCCTGGCGTTGCAAGCAGCAGCAGCAGGAGCCCAAACATAGCTTGAAAGAGACACTGGAGTTGGCAGCAGGAGCCCAAAAATTGGCTGAATGGCACCCTGGAGTCGCAAGCAGCAGCAGCCCAAACATAGCTTGAAAGAGACACTGGAGTTGGCAGCAGGAGCCCAAAAATTGGCTGAATGACACCCTGGAGTCGCAAGCAGCAGCAGAAGCAGCAGGAGCCCAAACATTGCTTTAAAGAGACACTGGAGTTGGCTGCAGGAGGCCAAAAATTGGATGAATCACACCCTGGCGTTGCAAGCAGCAGCAGCAGGAGCCCAAACATAGCTTGAAAGAGACACTGGAGTTGGCAGCAGGAGCCCAAAAATTGGCTGAATGGCACCCTGGAGTCGCAAGCAGCAGCAGCCCAAACATAGCTTGAAAGAGACACTGGAGTTGGCAGCAGGAGCCCAAAAATTGGCTGAATGACACCCTGGAGTCGCAAGCAGCAGCAGAAGCAGCAGGAGCCCAAACATTGCTTTAAAGAGACACTGGAGTTGGCTGCAGGAGGCCAAAAATTGGATGAATCACACCCTGGAGTTGCAAGCAGCAGCAGCCGCCCAAACATTGGTTGAAAGAGACACTGGAGTTGGCAGCAGGAGCACAAAAATTGGATTAATGACACCATGGAGTCGCAAGCAGCAGGAGCCCAAACATAGCTTGAAAGAGACACTGGAGTTGGCAGCAGGAGCCCAAAAATTGGCTGAATGACACCCTGGAGTCGCAAGCAGCAGCAGCAGGAGCCCAAACATAGCTTGAAAGAGACACTGGAGTTGGCTGCAGGAGGCCAAAAATTGGATGAATCACACCCTGGAGTTGCAAGCAGCAGCAGCAGCCCAAACATAGCTTGAAAGAGACACTGGAGTTTGCAGCAGGAGCCCAAAAATTGGATGAATCACACTCTGGAGTTGCAAGCAGCAGCAGGAGCCCAAACATAGCTTGAAAGAGACACTGGAGTTTGCATCAGGAGCCCAAAAATTGGATGAATCCCACCCTGGAGTTGCAAGCAGCAGCAGGAGCCCAAACATTACTTTAAAGAGATACTGGAGTTGTTTTCAGGAGCCCAAAAATTGGATGAATCACACCCTGGAGTTGCAAGCAGCAGCAGTAGGAGCCCAAACATAGCTTGAAAGAGACTCTGGAGTTGGCAGCAGGAGCCCAACAATTGGCTGAATCACACCCTGGAGTTGCAAGCAGCAGCAGCAGCAGCCCAAACATAGCTTGAAATAGACACTGGAGTTGGCAGCAGGAGCCCAAAAATTGGCTGAATGACACCCTGGAGTCGCAAGCAGCAGCAGCAGGAGCCCAAACATAGCTTGAAAGAGACACTGGAGTTGGCAGCAGGAGCCCAAAATTGGCTGAATGACACCCTGGAGTTGCAAGCAGCAGCAGCAGCAGAAGCCCAAACATTGCTTTAAAGAGACACTGGAGTTGGCAGCAGGAGCCCAAAAATTGGATGAATCACACCCTGCAGTTGCAAGCAGTAGCAGTAGCAGCCCAAACATAGCTTGAAAGAGACACTGGAGTTGGCAGCAGGAGCCCAAAAATTGGCTGAATGACACCCTGGAGTCGCAAGCAGCAGCAGCAGGAGCCCAAACATAGCTTGAAAGAGACACTGGAGTTGGCTGCAGGAGGCCAAAAATTGGATGAATCACACCCTGGAGTTGCAAGCAGCAGCAGGAGCTCAAACATTGCTTTAAAGAGACACTGGAGTTGGCAGCTGGAGCCAAAAAATTGGATGAATCACACCCTGGAGTTGCAAGCAGCAGCAGGAGCCCAAACATTACTTTAAAGAGACACTGGAGTTGGCTTCAGGAGCCCAAAAATTGGATGAATCACACCCTGGAGTTGCAAACAGCAGCAGCAGGAGCCCAAACATAGCTTGAAAGAGACACTGGAGTTGGCAGCAGGAGCCCAAAAATTGGATGAATCACACCCTGGAGTTGCAAGCAGCAGCAGCAGCAGCAGCCCAAACATAGCTTGAAAGAGACACTGGAGTTGGCAGCAGGAGCCCAAAAATTGGCTGAATGACACCCTAGAGTCGCAAGCAGCAGCAGCAGCAGCCCAAACATAGCTTGAAAGAGACACTGGAGTTGGCAGCAGGAGCCCAAAAATTGGCTGAATGACACCCTAGAGTCGCAGGCAGCAGCAGCCCAAACATAGCTTGAAAGAGACACTGGAGTTGGCAGCAGGAGCACAAAAATTGGCTGAATGACACCCTGGAGTCGCAAGCAGCAGCAGCAGGAGCCCAAACATTGCTTTAAAGAGACACTGGAGTTGGCAGCAGGAGGCCAAAAATTGGATGAATCACACCCTGGAGTTGCAAGCAGCAGCCGCCCAAACATTGGTTGAAAGAGACACTGGAGTTGGCAGCAGGAGCCCAAAAATTGGCTGAATGACACCCTAGAGTCGCAAGCAGCAGCAGCAGCAGCCCAAACATAGCTTGAAAGAGACACTGGAGTTGGCAGCAGGAGCCCAAAAATTGGCTGAATGACACCCTAGAGTCGCAAGAAGCAGCAGCAGCAGCACAAACATAGCTTGAAAGAGACACTGGAGTTGGCTGCAGGAGCACAAAAATTGGCTGAATGACACCCTGGAGTCGCAAGCAGCAGCAGCAGGAGCCCAAACATTGCTTTAAAGAGACACTGGAGTTGGCAGCAGGAGGCCAAAAATTGGATGAATCACACCCTGGAGTTGCAAGCAGCAGCAGCCGCCCAAACATAGCTTGAAAGAGACACTGGAGTTGGCAGCAGGAGCCCAAAAATTGGATGAATCACACCCTGGAGTTGCAAGCAGCAGCAGCAGCCCAAACATAGCTTGAAAGAGACACTGGAGTTGGCTGCAGGAGGCCAAAAATTGGATGAATCACACCCTGGAGTTGCAAGCAGCAGCAGGAGCCCAAACATAGCTTGAAAGAGACACTGGAGTTGGCAGCAGGAGCCCAAAAATTGGATGAATCACACCCTGGAGTTGCAAGCAGCAGCAGGAACCCAAACATTGCTTTAACCCTTTCAGTGCCAGCCTACCTGCAGTATTTGCCACTCCCTTTTGCCAGA
The DNA here is from genome assembly GCA_027917425.1 of Gastrophryne carolinensis. Lineage (NCBI taxonomy): Eukaryota > Metazoa > Chordata > Amphibia > Anura > Microhylidae > Gastrophryne > Gastrophryne carolinensis. Next base: position 441,036,517 of record CM051234.1, read on the forward strand.
CCATGTTTCACTATTTTGCGCTACACATGTTCAACTGTCATTTTTGAAAGGATTTCCAGGGATTTCCCCGGAAAATTATATATTGTTTGTAATTTTTAGGTGTATTCTCAATATTTTTGGGTGAAATATGTGAAAAAAAAATAAAAAAAAATATTTTTTTACAATTTGTAGTGTTTTTTTGTAATAAAAAATGTAAGTTTGTCAATAAAATCTTACTGCGTGTGAAATCCCAATTTCTCCCGGTTACAGCGATACCACATATGTATACTTAAAAATCCCCCCAAAAATTTGACATGGGGTCCCCCTTACCCAAAGTAACCAGCCTGGGATCAGCTATGCAGGGCTTGTAGAAACAGGGCACAGGGGCCGGCTTTTGTGGCCCCTGGCCCTGCAGGCTACAAGCCCGCATAGCCCGTGGGCCCGGGCTCTTCTGCCCCCCCTGGGCTTTGGGGAGGCAGGTAATGGGGGTGCCAGGGGTTAATGGCAAGTCACCCGCTAGTCACAGGTGACTTGCCACCTCCCCCAGCCTTGTGAACTGGTATAGGGCTGGGGGAGGTGGCAAATTTGGATGAATCACACCCTGGAGTTGTAAGCAGCAGCAGGAGCCCAAACATTACTTTAAAGAGATACTGGAGTTGGCTTCAGGAGCCCAAAAATTGGATGAATCACACCCTGGAGTTGCAAGCAGCAGCAGTAGCCGCCCAAACATAGCTTGAAAGAGACACTGGAGTTGGCTGCAGGAGGCCAAAAATTGGATGAATCACACCCTGGAGTTGCAAGCAGCAGCCGCCCAAACATTGGTTGAAAGAGACACTGGAGTTGGCAGCAGGAGCACAAAAATTGCGTGAATGACACCCTGGAGTTGCGAGCAGCAGCTCTTCGGAGCCTCGGCTCTCCCAGGCTGCTTTATGGTGACGCATCGTATGTTGACTCAGGGCCGTGGTGCCAACATTTGGGCCCTGGCCACGCTTCACCTTCTGCCTACATATCTTGCATGTGGCCATGTTACCCTCCTGCGGATGCTTCAGGAAAAACTGCCACACTGCCGAGTAGCTACTTTTCCCACCAACAGGCTGCACTGATTCACTGTTACTGTCACCAATTCCAGGAACCCCTGCTCCACTACCTCCCGATAAGGTCGCCTGCCGCGCAGCAGGTACTCTACCCCGGCCCCGGCCCCGTTTGGCTCCAGGCTTTACAATTGTGCCCCCATGCTGACTGCCAACCATGCTGCTAACACCTTGCTGCCTCAGCTGCTGACTCCGGGGCAACCTGCGCCCCTCTTCTCCTGATGATGATGATGAAGCCCCTTCAGCTCCCTGCTCCCAAGTGCGATCAGCTTCATCATCATCATCATCATCATCATCACCGAGTTGTGGCTGCACGTCACTGATGTTCTCGGTTTCCTCAACAGTGTCTGGCGCAGGAGCTGGAACGCTCGCAACACCCACGACACTGTCCACATCACTATTTGTCTGCCTAGCTAAAGAAGCCACCTCCATTTTTTGGCTGGGCAGTAGCTGCTGACTGTTCTCTATCTGATCGTCCTCCTCACTAAAGAGTGGAGCTGAACCCAAAGCATAGGATACGTCGCTGGGGGAGGGAACAGTGTAGGACAGAGGCAATGGGAGGACAGGGACTGCTCTCGGGGCATGCCAACTCAGGGTTGTGTCAGAGGAACCTACCGACCCTAGACTGGGGGTCTCAGATATAACTTGTGATGATGTTGATGAGCGCGTTAACCAATCTACCACTGCAGATGCGTTACTGGTGGAGACACGACCGCCAGCAGATACTGGCAGTTCAGGTCTCTCACCGTGAGTCCTGCTGCCACTCGCTCCTAGTCTGCTGCGACCTCTGCCTGCTGAATCTTGGCCTCTGCCACTCCTCTTTGAACATCCTTGCACTTGTCTGCCTGACATTTTTATGTATTTGAAATGTGAAATAGGTACGATAAAAAATGTGTTTACTTTAAAAAGAAGAAACTAAATAAAGTGAGGGACTGCTTCTCTGCACCAGATACTATGAAAACTGGCAAGATGAGATACCCTGTGGCCTAGTGTTTTGGCAGCAGACCAAAAACCAATTCAAAATGCAATACTTTGATTAAGCTGAGGAAGAATGAACAAGCGTATTTAGTATAACAGATAGGCTGCTAAGTGCAGGTTTGGGATGCCCTGCGGCCTGCTGTTTTTTTTTGTTAAAGGCAGACCAAAAACCCATTCAAAATGCAATACTTTGATTAAGCTGAGGAAGGATGAACAAGCGTATTTAGTATAACAGATAGGCTGCTAAGTGCAGGTTTGGGATACCCAGGAGGGCTGGTGTTTTTTTTGTTAAAGGCAGACCAAAAACCAATTCAAAATGCAATACTTTGATTAAGCTGAGGAAGGATGAACAAGCGTATTTAGTATAACAGATAGGCTGCTAAGTGCAGGTTTGGGATACCCAGGTGGGCTGGTGTTTTTTGTTAAAGGCAGACCAAAAACCAATTCAAAATGCAATACTTTGATTAAGCTGAGGAAGGATGAACAAGCGTATTTAGTATAACAGATAGGCTGCTAAGTGCAGGTATGGGATACCCAGGTGGGCTGGTTTTTTTTTTGTTAAAGGCAGACCAAAAACCAATTCAAAATGCAATACTTTGATTAAGCTGAGGAAGGATGAACAAGCGTATTTAGTATAACAGATAGGCTGCTAAGTGCAGGTTTGGGATACCCAGGTGGGCTGGTTTTTTTCTGTTAAAGGCAGACCAAAAACCAATTCAAAATGCAATACATTGATTAAGCTAAGGAAGGATGAACAAGCGTATTTAGTATAACAGATAGGCTGCTAAGTGCTGGTTTGGGATGCCCTGCGGCCTAGTGTTTTGGCAGCAGGACAAAAAAAATTCAAAACGCAATACTTTGATTAAGCTGAGGAAGGATGAACAAGCGTATTTAGTATAACAGATAGGCTGCTAAGTGCAGGTTTGGGATGCCCTGCGGCCTGGTGTTTTTTTGGTTAAAGGCAGACCAAAAACCAATTCAAAATGCAATACTTTGATTAAGCTGAGGAAGGATGAACAAGCGTATTTAGTATAACAGATAGGCTGCTAATTGCAGGTTTGGAATACTCAGGTGGGCTGGTGTTTTTTTGGTTAAAGGCAGACCAAAAATATTAAAACTATTATGATAAATGCTTGTGTGTAACAGATAGGGTTAAATTAGCCACTGCATAGATGGCATGCACAGTGGCAAGGCAGATTTACAGCACAAAGAACTGAAATTGAATTGAAAACTGATCTGGCTAATGAAAAAAATAACATTTTCACTGTCACTTCTAAGCTGTCCCTGGCTGGATGGTTCCGGTTTTTCCCTATCTTTCCCTGGCTCTGTCTACCTCTCTGTCTGCCTCTCTGACTCTCCCTACCTACTCTCTGTCCCTGCCTGTAACGAGCTGTGCTCTGGCCGCATTGCAAGGCTGAAATGCGCACAAGCAAGATGGCCGCCGCTTTATATAGCACGGTGACGTCACCGGGCTTCCTGGCTGCTGATAGGCTGCATGTGACTTACCCATGATACCTTGCCCCAGGGGATATGTCCGGACATGAAAACCTCGATCGATCGAATCGCGGGGAAATTCGGATTCGTTCAGAATCGAATTTTTCATGAAATTCGGAACTAATCCGGGTTCGTCCGGATCGATTTGCTCATCCCTAATGGCCATCACTAATCTGGACATCACTAAATGCCATTTATACAAATTTAATTTGCAATAATGCAATACAAAACATATATTAATCACCCAGCTCTACAAAATAATCATATAATGTATAAATGCCACTGAGAGATTTTATCTGCTAAATTTATTACTCCATAGAAATCATTAAAAGCCCAATGTTCAATTATAAGCATGAAGCACTCAGACAAGCATTTAGCATACATCACAAAGGAAGACATGCTGCAGATTTGGTCAGTTTAAACCTCCTTGTGGGAGCAATAAGAACAACCATAGTACCATATGTCTGCATTGAAATACATTTAGAAATGGTCTAAGTCAGGATTTCCCAACCTATTTTTATTGAGTACCACTTCCAACTTTTGGAGTTATCTAAAGTACCACCACTAATACAGATTCTCGGGGAGGCCCAACAATGCAGGCTCCTCTGCCAGCAATGCAAGATGCTCCTCTGCTGCACTCCACCTTGCGTATCCTATTGGAGGAGTAGATTGTCTGCGGTGCTTCAAGTCCCTGTATTTCACTCCCAGTTGCCTTGAGTACCACCAGAGGCTCATCTACCACCAGTGGTTAAATGTGAGATACTCATTTTGCATTGTTGAATAAAGTCTGAGATGTAGTTAGAGATGAGCGAACTTTTGAAAAATTCTATTCGGCTAATTCGCCGAATTTTCCGACAAAATTCGTTCGGTCCGAATTTATTTGCGACGAATCGCTATTAAAAACGGCTATTTCTGAGCTTCCTAGAGCCTCAATAGGGTTGTAAACCATTCTGCCTTGCTGTAACACGCATAGGATGCGTGCTGGGTTTGTGAAATAATACTGTAAATAATTATGACATGCAGATCAGAGGCATCTCTATTAGAATCGCAGGGCGGCACAATTGCAGAGAGTTGGGGTGGCATCACTATGAGGGGCCCCTATATTGCTTGAAAAACACACCCTGGAGCTGGCAGCAGCAGGAGCCTAAATATTGGCTGAAAGACATCCTGGAGTTGGCAGCAGGAGCCCAAAAATTGGCCAGAAGACACACACTGGAGTTGGCAGCAGGACCCCAAAAAGTGACCGAAAGAGACACTGGAGTTGCCAGCAGCAGCAGGAGCCCAAACATTGGCTGAAAGAGACAATGGAGTTGGCAGCAGGAGCCCAAAAATTGGCCTAAAGACACACTGGAGTTGGCAGCAGCAGGAGCCTAAACATTGGCTGAAAGAGACACTGGAGTTGGCAGCAGCAGCAGGAGCCCAAAAAACTTAGACTTAGAGACACACCCTGGAGTTGCAAGTAGCAGCAGCAGCGGCAGGAGTCCAAACATTGCTTGAAAGAGACACTGGAGTTGGCAGCAGGAGCAGCAGGAGCCCAAACATTGCTTGAAAGACACACTGGAGTTGGCAGCAGGAGCCCAAACATTGCTTGAAAGACACACTGGAGTTGGCAGCAGGAGCCCAAACATTGCTTGAAAGACACACTGGAGTTGGCAGCAGGAGCCCACAAATTGGCCTAAAGACACACTGGAGTTGGCAGCAGCATCAGCAGCAGGAGCCCAAACATTGGCTCAAAGAGACACTGGAGTTGGCAGCAGGAGCCCAAGATATGGCGGAATGACACTCTGGAGTTGCAAGCAGCAGCAGCAGGAGCCCAAACATTGCTTAAAAGAGACACTGGAGTTGGCAGCAGCAGCAGCAGGAGGCCAAAATTGCTTAAAAGACACACTGGAGTTGGCAGCAGCAGCAGCAGGAGCCCAAACATTGCTTGAAAGAGACACTGGAGTTGGCAGCAGGAGCCCAAAAATTGGCTGAATGACACCCTGGAGTTGGCAGCAGGAGCAGCAGGAGCCCAAAAATTGGTTGAATGACACCCTGGAGTTGCAAGCAGCAGCAGCAGGAGCCCAAACATTGCTAAAAAAAGACACTGGAGTTGGCAGCAGCAGCAGGAGCCCAAACATTGCTTGAAAGACACACTGGAGTTGGCAGCAGGAGCAGCAGGAGCCTAAACATTGCTTGAAAAACACACTGGATTTGGCAGCAGCAGCAGGAGCCCAAAAATTGGCTGAATGACACCCTGGAGTTGCAAGCAACAGCAGCAGGAGCCCAAACATTGCTAAAAAAAGACACTGGAGTTGGCAGCAGCAGCAGGAGCCCAAACATTGCTTGAAAGACACACTGGAGTTGGCAGCAGGAGCAGCAGGAGCCTAAACATTGCTTGAAAGACACACTGGATTTGGCAGCAGCAGCAGGAGCCAAAATTGCCAGAAAGACACACCCTGGATTTGGCAGCAGCATTAAGAGAACATATACAGATTTTTGGCACAGATATCTTATCCAAAGAATATTAATAAAAAGTAAGAGTAACGTAAAGCAATTTCTCAATAATTACTTGTGGTCTGATGCGGAGGAATGTCTGTAACTGGAGAGCAGTGCCTTAAATCTGTTTTGCACGATCCATATTTCTTCTATATTTGAGTTGGCAGCAGGAGCAGCAGGAGCCCAAAAATTGGTTGAATGACACCCTGGAGTTGCAAGCAGCAGCAGCAGGAGCCCAAACATTGCTAAAAAAAGACACTGGAGTTGGCAGCAGCAGCAGGAGCCCAAACATTGCTTGAAAGACACACTGGAGTTGGCAGCAGGAGCAGCAGGAGCCTAAACATTGCTTGAAAAACACACTGGATTTGGCAGCAGCAGCAGGAGCCCAAAAATTGGCTGAATGACACCCTGGAGTTGCAAGCAACAGCAGAAGGAGCCCAAACATTGCTAAAAAAGACACTGGAGTTGGCAGCAGCAGCAGGAGCCCAAACATTGCTTGAAAGACACACTGGAGTTGGCAGCAGGAGCAGCAGGAGCCTAAACATTGCTTGAAAGACACACTGGATTTGGCAGCAGCAGCAGGAGCCAAAATTGCCAGAAAGTCACACCCTGGATTTGGCAGCAGCATTAAGAGAACATATACAGATTTTTGGCACAGATATCTTATCCAAAGAATATTAATAAAAAGTAAGAGTATCGTAAAGCAATTTCTCAATAATTACTTGTGGTCTGATGCGGAGGAATGTCTGTAACTGGAGAGCAGTGCCTTAAATCTGTTTTGCACGATCCATATTTCTTTAGTGTTAGTCTGGCCCCATGATCAATCTACTCTAATGCATCAGGCATTGGTGGGTGGAAATCTTGGCTGATCCATGCCCGATTCATTTCCACGCAGGCCAGTCTCTGAAAAAAAAACATTTTTGAAGCATACTGGAGCACATTGAATTGCTCTCATCAGAGCATCACTTATGCACATCTAAGAGTTTCATCACTTTGTTCATGTTAAAGTCTTCAGGGCCTAGTTACTACTTAGTGAAAGACCATAGATAGTTACACACCTGCTGCTCTTATCGACAAATCCTGTTTTAAGTGTAGTGTAGCGTTTTGTCCTCCCCTCATATACGCACTTAGTATGTCAGGCAGAGAAGTGGCAGGATGGGCACAGAGAAGTTGCAGAGGCCTAAATTCATCAAGCAGAGATTGCAGCAGACTAGGGGTGAGTGGCAGCACGAGTCTCAGTGAGAGGACTGATCTCCCGGGATCAGCTAGCGGTCGTTTCTTGACAGGCAACCCATCTGCCATCATCCATTGGTTAACACGATCATCCACTGCATCACAAGTGACATTTGACACCCCCCAGTCAACTGTCGGTTATGTCTTATGCTTAGGGTTCAGCTCCACTATTCAGTGAGGACGATCTGATAATCAGAAAAATCAGCAGCTACTGCCCAGCCAAGAAGTGCAGGAGACACTCGCCGCTTCTTCCACTAGGCGGGCAAGTAGTGATGAGGAGAGTGGCATGGGACGTGGTGTTGCAAGCATTTTGGATTCTTAAGCAGACACTGTTGAGGAACCTGAGGAGGACATCAGTGAGTTTTGAGGGCACTTTTAAAGGCTTGGAGTGATGGAGAGTGACAGATTTAGCGGCCAGCATGGTGGCAGAAGGGGAAAGTATGGAGGCAAATGTGCTCGGGGTAGACCACTTGCACGGCAGGCTATCTTCCCAGGAGGTAGTGGAAGAGGGTCCTTGGAGCTGGCGGTGGCGGCGGCGGCAGCAGTGAATTAGTGCGGACTGTTGGTAGGAAAAATCAGCTACAAGGCCATGTGGCAGTTTTTCATCAAGCATCCGCAGGAGGTTAACATGGCTATATGAAAGATGTGTAGGCAGAAGGTGAAGTGTGGCCAGGGTCCCAATGTTGGACCCACAGCCCTGCGTCAACATTTGCAGCGTCACCATCAAGTGGCCTGGGAGAGTGGGCTCCAAAGTGGTGGTCCATCCTGCTGCATTACCCAGTGGCACGCCGCTCTCTGTTCCAGCCAGCCAAGGCTCCACCACCTCCTGTGTGTCATACCCATCCTCTGTCGCTCCAGATGCTCTTCCTCCTCATAATCCGAGTCAGTCATTCCGCCAGCAATCCATTGGCCAAGCCATGTCCAAGAGACAACAGTATGTGCCCACTCATCCAACGTGCAGAAGCTAAATGTGCTCCTGAATAAGTTGCAGGTGCTGCAGTCCCTCCCTTTTGAGTTGGTGGACCTTTCAGAGAACTGATGGCTTGTGCCGAGCAGAGGTGGAGAGTCCCATGCTGTCATTTCTTTGCGAAGAAGGCAGTACCAGCCCTGTACAATTTTGTTGAACAGAAGGTGGGCCAGTCCTTTAGCCTGTCAGTGTGTACCAAAGTGCAAAGCAGTGCCTACGTCTGGAGCTGTAACTACGGTCAGGGACAATACATATCCTTTAAGGCCCACTGGGTGATTGTGGTTCCTGCACAACCACAACAGCAACTTGGACCGGTCCCTCCGCTGTGGCCTCCATGCTCCTAGGCCTTTGTGCCTGTGACAGTGCACTTGCACTTAGCAATGGTGTCAACAGAAAAAAGTGGCTAATTGTCAATTACATATTAATAGTTAACATTTATCTCATTTGAACATATTTATAATAATAACATATAATAACATATAACATAGCAACAAGAACTTCTAACATAATAACAGTAACATATAAAATGTATCAACATTTTTTTTTATTTGTGGATATTTTTTTTTCATATTTTGTATTTTTTAAAAACATATATTTTTTTTTATTTTTTTGAATTTTTTTAAATATTTTTTTCCATTGTCTTTTTTTAATATTTTGTGAATTTTTGTACCGATTTTTTTTTTCATTTTTTATTTTTTTTTGTATTTTGTTTTTTCTAAATATTTTTTTTTCCCAGTGCCTTTCCAGCCTACCATGTGTGCAGGACACAGCGGTTTCACGCTGTTCTTCACATGGTTTGCCTTGAGCCACAGAGCCACACATGGGAGGAACTGCTAAAAATGAGAACTCAATAAATTAAATCATTTCTTACTCCACGAAAACTGCAAATGGGACCCATGGTGACTGACACTGGGAAGAACATCTTGTATGCGCTGTGACAAGGAAGCCTGAGCCATGCGTCCTGCCATGGCACACGTGTTCAATCTAGTTGTCAAGTGTTTTCTGAAGTCTTCCCCCCATCTGCAAGACATCCTAACAACGGGAAGGAAACTTTGCATGCACTTCAGCCACTCCTACACCGTCAAGCACACCCTTCTTGAGCTTCAGCGTCAGAATGGTATCCCCAAACATAGTCTGATTTGCGATGTTTCCACCCGTTGGAATTCCACCCTCCATATGCAGGATCGACTATAGGAACAGAGAAAAGCCATCACGGATTTCTTGATGATCCAAATGGATAGGGGTACTCCCCTGTGTAACTTCAATGTAAACCAGTGGCAGCTCATACGTGACACCTGCCGTTTGCTCAGGCCCTTTGAGGAAGCTTCTTTATTAGTCAGTCGCCAGGACTATGAGATGAACAATGTGATTCCACTGCTTCATGTACTACAACACATGTTGGAAACCATGGCTGGTCAGGGCACTGGAGACATGGCACATACATTTCACAGCCACATGAAGCCTGTGGGGGCTGAAGTGGAAGAGGAGGAGGGGCACAGGTTTGACAAAATGGCCATTTTATCTAGTCATCTGACAGGAGAGGAGGAGCAGGAGCAGGAGCAGCCACAGGAGCTAGAGGGTGTGAGGAAGGTGAGACAGAGGACCCAGACACACCGTGGCAGTTTTCAGTGGAGATGGAGACAGGTAGTCCCTCTGAGTCACTTGCACAAATGGCACGATGCATGCTTGCGTAGTGACCGTAGAATTGTCTCCATTTGTTAGCGGGATGACTTCTGGCTCTCCACTTATTGGACCCTTGCTTCCGGCACAAAATGGGGGCATTTTTTACAACCACTGAGAGGGAGAACAACCACTGAGAGGGAGGACAAACTGACCTACTACAGAGACATCCTACGTAGTCAGTTGGGCGATGCCTATCTGCGCCATGGTCCATACTGTGATGCCCAGCGGGACACCAGCCTTCTGGAAGCAGGCAACCCCCAATCTCCAACACCGCTTCTGACTATAGTCAAGCCCCCGTTTGCCGGGACGCTAGGTACGCCTCACCGGACACGGTTGCCCCCAGGTCTTAATAGGCGCAAAGGATGGCTGCTTACGGTGAAGGCCAATGAACCACAAGTGTATCCCGAAGCTGAGCTCATTCACAGGTAGTCAATCCGGAGGGTGCGTCAGAGTACAGGGATGAGACAGGTGCGTAGTCAGGAGTAGCCAAAGGGTCAAGCCAGGAGGTCAGAGATCACGGGGTATCCAGAGGGTCAGTACAGGCAGCAGACAGGAATGGTCGATCAAGCCGTGTTGGAATTGAACCGGCACAACATTTTTTAAACCTGACGAGAGGGAGGACAAACTGACCTACTACAAAGACATTCTACGTAGTCAGTTGGCCGATGCCTATCTGCGCCATGACCCATACTCTTGCAGGTCTGACTCGGGGGGACCTCTGCGATCACCTTCCACTGCCATGGCTGCTGGTGAGGTGGAAGGAGAAGCAGCAGCAGCGCCATCAGCAGCAGCCTCAGTCTTCAGTCGCTAATGAGTAGCTTTCTACACCCGCATAGTGAGTCTACTCATGAGCAGCATGAAGACCTGGGGCAGGACCTGAACCAGCAGGTCGTGTCATACCTTGACATGACCATGCCAACACACCTTGAGGATCCGCTGGACTTCTGGGCAGCCAAATTGACTTGTGGCCGCAACTAGCAGAGTTTGCCCTGGAAAAGCTGTCCTGTCTGGCCATTAGCGTGCCATCTGAGCGGGTGTTTAGTGCGGCGGGGGCCATAGTCATGCCAAGGAGAACTTGTCTGTCCACGAATAATGTGGAGAGACTCACCTTTGTGAAGATGAATCAGGCATGGTTCAACCAGGATTTCCAGACAACAATGGCTGATCCATGGTAGTAGCTGATGCATGGTAGCTCCTTATGCTGCTGCCAACTCCAGGGTGTGTCTTTCAGGCAATATATGGGCTCCCTATGCTGCTGCCAACTCCTGGGTGTGTCTTTCAGACAATATATGGGCTCCCTATGCTGCTGCCAACTCCTGGGTGTGTCTTTCAGGCAATATATAGGCTCCATATGCTGCTGCTGCCAGCTCATATGTGTGTCTTTCAGGCAATATATGGGCTCCTCATGCTGCTGCTGCCAACTCCAATGTGAGCACTCTTAAAAGACACATGCTAGCATATTTGGGATGCCCCCGGTTAAAGGCAATGGCTGCTGGCAATTTGACAAAGTGACTTTCTTTACAAAATGCAACCAGTTAATAGACAGGTACTCTTGAAATATTACTGCTAGTGTTTGGGATGCCCCCTCCTCACATACAGAGGAGGCCTCCCTTGATTGTGGAAAAGTGATGTTAATGATGAAATGCAAGCAGTTATTAGACAGTTAGTCTTGAGATATTTATGCTAGTGTTTGGGATGCCCCCTCCTCACATACAGAGGAGGCCTCCCATGATTGTGGAAAAGCGACGTTAATCATAAAATGCAGGCAGTTATTAGACAGGTACTCTTGAAATATTACTGCTAGTGTTTGGGATGCCCCTCCTCGCATACAAAGGAGGCCTCCCTTGATTGTGGAAAAGTGATGTTAATGATGAAATGCAAGCAGTTATTAGACAGTTAGTCTTGAGATATTTATGCTAGTGTTTGGGATGCCCATGTGGGCTGGGGTTTTTACAGCAGACACAGAAACAATTCAAACTGCGATATATTTATGAGAAATAGCCTTTAAAAGCTGCTTTAGTGTAACAGATAGGGTCAAATGTGCAAATTGGGATACCCTGAGGCCTGTTTTTTTACAGCACACACAAAAACAATTCAAACTGCAATATATTTATGAGAAATAGCCTTTAAAAGCTGCTTTAGTGTAACAGATAGGGTCAAATGTGCAGGTTTGGGATACCCTGTGTCCTGGTGTTTTGGCAGCAGGACAAAAACCAATTCAAAATGCAATAGCTTGATTAAGCTGAGGATGAACAAGGGTATTTAGTATAACAGATTGGGTGCTACGTGAAGGTTTGGGATACCCTGCGGCCTAGTGTTTTGGCAGCAGGACAAAAGTCAATTCAAAATGCAATAGCTTGATTAAGCTGAGGATGAACAAGGGTATTTAGTATAACAGATAGGGTGCTACGTGCAGGTTTGGGATACCCTGCGGCCTAGTGTTTTGGCAGCAGGACAAAAACCAATGCAAAATGCAATAGCTTAATAAAGCTGATGCTGAACAACACTTATTTAGTATAACAGGATACCCTGCGGCCTGGTGTATTTAAAGCAGACCAAAACCAATTCAAAATGCAATAACTTAATAAAGCTGAGGCTGTAGACGCTTATTTAGTATAACAGATAGGGTGCCACATGGTGGTTTGGGATACCCTGGGGCCTGGTGTATTGACAGCAGGACAAAAAGCAATGTAAAATGCAATAGCTTAATAAAGCTGATGCTGAACAACACTTATTTAGTATAACCCTTTCGCTGCCAGCCTACCTGGAGTTTTTGTCACGCTTGGTGCCAGACCATTTTGCACTATTTTGCGCTCCCCATGTTCAAATGTGATTTTGAAGGGATTTCCAGGGATTTCCCAGGAAAATGATATATTGTTTTTTTCAGCAGAGTCTGGGCTTTAACATGAAATGTCTTGTTTGTAATTTTTTAGGTGTATTCTCAATACTTTTGGGTGAAATATGTGCAAAAAAATTAAACAAAAATCTATTTTTTGCAATTTGTAGTGTTTTTTTGTAATAAAAAATGTAAGTTTGTCAATAAAATCTTATTGCATGTGAAACCCCAATTAATCCCGGTCACAGCGTTACCACATATGTATAAGTAGACACCCTTTCCTGCCCAGGAGACTCCCCCAAACTGAAACAGCGCTTTAGGAGATTTTCAGATAAAATACAACTATGCACCGCGCTAAGCGCACCTTGCGGTCTTTCCAGAAAAAGAACCCTTTAATTTTGAAATACCCCAAAAACTATATATTCTCTGGAAGTATACACCTCAGGCTTTCTAGGCGTACCAGGTTTGTTGACATGGGCGCAATTTTCTGGAAGTAATCCACCAATCAATTCTTTGGTTGCACAGAGTTTCCCTAAAAAAGAATAAAAAAGAAGAATCAAAGCCACATTTTCCTAAAAAAAACTATATGCAAACAGAAAAAAACAAGTAAAATCTGAAAAAGCAACAACCCCCGAACAGAACAATACCCAACATGCATAGGTACTGTCAAGGGAAGAGTTGCCATACACCCCCAAGTAAAGCATGCGCATAACGGTAATTTTGCTTAAAAATTTCAGCTCTGCAGACAAAGTGCGCACCTTGCGATTTTTCAAAACAACCCTTTAAATTTAGAATATCCCCACAAACCATATATTCCCTGAAAGTACACATGTTAAGCTTTCTAAGAGTACTGAGCTTGTTGTCGTGGGCTCATCTTTCTGGAAGTAATCCATTGAAGAATTCTTAGGTTGCACAGGGTTTCCCTAAAAACAATGATAAAAAAGCAGAATAAAAACCATGTTTTCCTAAAATATCAATATGCAAACAAGAAAAAACAAGCTAAATCTGAAAGCACAAGGTCCCCCGAGCAGAACAATACCCAACATGCATAGGTACTATTAACCCTTTTAATTGTCAGCCTACTTGAAGTTTTGTCACCCTCTGTTGACAGGTCATTTTTCCCCATTTTGCGGCATGATTAACCGTGATTTTTGCTGGAATTTCCAGAAAAATTATATACATTACATATACATTTTTTGCAGCAGAGTTTAGGCTTTAACATGAAATGTCTTGTTTGTAATTTTTCTACTGTTTTTTGAATATTTCTGCTTAAAAAAACAAAAAAAAACCAAAAAAATATACATTTTTTAAACAATTGTTTCCTTTATTTTAAATAAATCTTTTTTTTTTTAAATGAAAACCATATTGCATGTGATAGCCCCATTTCTCCCGATTACAACGGTACCACATATGTATCGGTAGCCCCCCCATTCTTGCCCTGGAGACCCCCCAAACTGAAAAGAGCACTTTATTACATTTACAAATAAAATACAACTACTATCCACACTATAAACATAAGGGGTTAATTAAAAAAAATGACATAGGGTCCCCCCCCCCCCTTTTTGGGGGGAATTTTAAGGGTTAGGGTTAGGCTAACCCTTAAAAATAAAAAAATATACAAAAATAAAAATTTCCCCCCAAAAAATGGGGACCCCCATGTCATTTTTTTTTTTTTTTTTTAAGGGTTAGGGTTAGCCTAACCCTAACCCTCACCCTTAATTTTTTTTTTTTTTAATTTTAAGGGTTAGGGTTAGGCTAACCCTAACCCGTAAAAATAAAAAAAATGTACAAAAAAAAAATCCCCCCCAAAAAATGGGGAAGCCCCCCCCCCCCCCCCCCCCCGCCTATGGCAATTTTTTTTTTTTTTTTTTTAAGGGTTAGGGTTAGCCTAACCCTCACCCTTAAAAAATGTTTTTTTCATTTTTTTTTGAATTTTAAGGGTTAGGGTTAGGCTAACCCTAACCCGTAAAAATAAAAAAAATGACTTTTTTTTTTTTTTTTTTTTAAGGGTTAGCCTAACCCTAACCCTTAAAAATAAAAAAATATACAAAAATAAAAATTTCCCCCCAAAAAATGGGGACCCCCATGTCATTTTTTTTTTTTTTTTTTTTAAGGGTTAGGGTTAGCCTAACCCTCACCCTTAATTTTTTTTTTTTTTAATTTTAAGGGTTAGGGTTAGGCTAACCCTAACCCGTAAAAATAAAAAAAATGTACAAAAAAAAAATCCCCCCCAAAAAATGGGGAAGCCCCCCCCCGCCTATGTCATTTTTCTTTTTAACCTAACCCTAACCCTCACCCTTAAAATTTTTTTTTTTAATTTTAAGGGTTAGGGTTAAGCTAACCCTAACCCGTAAAAATAAAAAAAATGTACAAAAAAAAAATCCCCCCCAAAAAATGGGGAAGCCCCCCCCCCCCCCCCCCCGCCTATGGCAATTTTTTTTTTTTTTTTTTAAGGGTTAGGGTTAGCCTAACCCTCACCCTTAAAAAATGTTTTTTTCATTTTTTTTTGAATTTTAAGGGTTAGGGTTAGGCTAACCCTAACCCGTAAAAATAAAAAAAATGACTTTTTTTTTTTTTTTTTTTTAAGGGTTAGCCTAACCCTAACCCTTAAAAATAAAAAAATATACAAAAATAAAAATTTCCCCCCAAAAATGGGGACCCCCATGTCATTTTTTTTTTTTTTTATTAAGGGTTAGGGTTAGCCTAACCCTCACCCTTAATTTTTTTTTTTTTTAATTTTAAGGGTTAGGGTTAGGCTAACCCTAACCCGTAAAAATAAAAAAAATGTACAAAAAAAAAATCCCCCCCAAAAAATGGGGAAGCCCCCCCCCGCCTATGTCATTTTTCTTTTTAACCTAACCCTAACCCTCACCCTTAAATTTTTTTTTTTAATTTTAAGGGTTAGGGTTAAGCTAACCCTAACCCGTAAAAATAAAAAAAATGTACAAAAAAAAAATCCCCCCCAAAAAATGGGGAAGCCCCCCCCCCCCCCCCCCCGCCTATGTCATTTTTTTTTTTTTTTTTTTTAAGGGTTAGGGTTAGCCTAACCCTCACCCTTAAAAAATGTTTTTTTCATTTTTTTTTTAATTTTAAGGGTTAGGGTTAGGCTAACCCTAACCCGTAAAAATAAAAAAAATTACTTTTTTTTTTTTTTTTTTTTAAGGGTTAGCCTAACCCTAACCCTAACCCTTAAAATAAAAAAAAAAATGACGTAGGGTCCCCCTTACCCGTCATAACCAGCTCGGGACCAGCTATGGGGGCTTGTAGGCACAGAGTGGGGGGGGCAGCTTTTGTGGCCCCCCACCCTGCAGCCTATGAGCCCACATACCCTGTGTGGGCCCGGGCTCTTCTGCCCCCCCCTGGGCTTTGGGGAGGCAGGTAATTGGGGGTGCGGGGGTTAATGGCAAGCCACCCACTAGTTGCAGGTGGCTTGCCAGACCCCAGCCTTGTGAACTGGTATAAGGGGTCTCATGGACCCCTTACCAGTTCACAAAGGGTTAACATAAAAAAAAACACACACACAAAAATGTCATTTATTAAAAAAAAAAAAAAAAGTTTTTTTTTACTTTACTCACCTCACCCGATTGTCAGCTCCTGTGGTGATCAGCTGTCAGATGCCTTGGTGATCGCTGGCCAGAGGAGGGGGGGCAGGGGATCAGAGCATCCCCTGCCCCTCCACTGCTCTGCCCAGCGATCACCAGGGCATCTGACAGCTCAGCCGAGGAGAGGCAGCAAGAGGCCCGGGAGTGACGTCATAAGCCCCGCCCCAAAGGGGCGGGGCTTAACAACCAGATGGCGGCGCCCGTCGGGAGAGGAGGGGGAGAGCCCTTTCAGGCTCTCCCCTGAAGCTGAAGAGGCTGGGGGGGGCGATCGGAGGCCCCCCCAGTGAAGAGGAGACCCGGAGGGAGGCAGTGCGACTGCAGGTAAGTAAATGTCATTTTTATTTTTTTATTTTTTTACAGTTAGCAGCTGCTGCTGCCAAAACGGGGGGGGGGGGGGGGGCTATTCCGGGAGGATCGGATGGCACCAAATTAAAGAGGAGACCCAGCCGGATCCAACGAGGGGTCAGGTGAGTATTTGTGATTTTTATTTTTTTTTACTAGCAGGGGGGAAAGTCAAGCACGTAGATTCTACGTGCTTGGCACTTAAGTGGAGTAGAAGCAAGCACGTAGAAACTACGTGCTTGGCACTGAAAGGGATAACAGATAGGGTGCAACGTGGTGGTTTGGGATACCCTGCGGCCTGGTGTATTGACAGCAGGACAAAAAACAATTAAAAATGCAATAACTTAATAAAGCTGAGGCTGTAGATGCTTATTTAGTATAACAGATAGGGTGCAACGTGGTGGTTTGGGATACCCTGCGGCCTGGTGTATTGACAGCAGGATAAAAACCAATTCAAAATGCAATAGCTTAGTAAAGCTGATGCTGAACAACGCTTATTTAGTATAACAGATAGGGTGCCATGTGGTGGTTTGGGATACCCTGCGGCCTGGTGTATTGACAGCAGAACAAAAACCAATTCAAAATGCAATAGCTTAATAAAGCTGATGCTGAACAACGCTTATTTAGTATAACAGATAGGGTGCAACGTGGTGGTTTGGGATACTCTGCGGCCTGGTGTATTGACAGCAGGACAAAAACCTATGCAAAATGCAATAGCTTAATAAAGCTGATGCTGAACAACGCTGATTTAGTATAACAGATAGGGTGCCATGTGGTGGTTTGGGATACCCTGCAGGCTGGTGTATTGACAGCAGGACAAAAACCAATTCAAAATGCAATAGCTTAATAAAGCTGATGCTGAACAACGCTTATTTAGTATAACAGATAGGGTGCAACGTGGTGGTTTGGGATACCCTGTGGCCTAGTGTATTGACAGAAGGACAAAAACCAATTCAAAATGCAATAACTTAATAAAGCTGAGGCTGTAGACACTTATTTAGTATAACAGATAGTGTGCCACGTGGTGGTTTGGGATACCCTGCGGCCTGGTGTATTGACAGCAGGACAAAAACCTATGCAAAATGCAATAGCTTAATAAAACTGATGCTGAACAACGCTTATTTAGTATAACAGATAGGGTGTCATGTGGTGGTTTGGGATACCCTGCGGCCTGGTGTATTGACAGCAGGACATAAACCAATGCAAAATGCAATAGCTTAATAAAGCTGATGCTGAACAACGCTTATTTAGTATAACAGATAAGGTGCAGCGTGGTGGTTGGGGATACCCTGTGGCCTGGTGTATTTAAAGCAAACCAAATCCAATTCAAAATGCAATAACTTAATAAAGCTGAGGCTGTAGAAGCTTATTTAGTATAACAGATAGTGTGCCACGTGGTGGTTTGGGATACCCTGCGGCCTGGTGTATTGACAGCAGGACAAAAACCTATGCAAAATGCAATAGCTTAATAAAGCTGATGCTGAACAACGCTTATTTAGTATAACAGATAGTGTGCCACGTGGTGGTTTGGGATACCCTGCGACCTGGTGTATTGACAGCAGGACAAAACCAATGCAAAATGCAGTAGCTTAATAAAGCTGAGGCTGTAGACGCTTATTTAGTATAACAGATAGGGTGCCATGTGGTGGTTTGGGATACCCTGCGGCCTGGTGTATTGACAGCAGGACAAAAACCAATGCAAAATGCAATAGCTTAATAAAGCTGATGCTGAACAACTCTTATTTAGTATAACAGATAAGGTGCAATGTGCAGGATTGGGATACCCTGCTGCCTGGTGTATTGACAGCAGACCAAAACCAATTCAAAATGCAATAACTTAATAAAGCTGAGGCTGTAGATGCTGATTTAGTATAACAGATAGGGTGCCACGTGGTTGTTTGGGATACTCTGCGGCCTGGTGTATTGACAGCAGGACAAAAACCTATGCAAAATGCAATAGCTTAATAAAGCTGATGCTGAACAACGCTTATTTAGTATAACAGATAGGGTTCCATGTGGTGGTTTGGGATACCCTGCGGCCTGGTGTATTGACAGCAGGACAAAAGCCAATTAAAAATGTAATAGCTTAATAAAGCTGATGCTGAACAATGCTTATTTAGAGGCCGATTCATTAATAGCGCCAGGTAGCGACAGATGAGCGACAGTAGCGTTATTTTCACAGCGCCCGCTAGTATTCGCTGTGCTTGGCCGTTGTTCGGCTGTTGACAGCGACTCAGTCGGTGTGCGGTAATGTTGAATACGGGGTTAGGAGTCGCTGTTTGACAGGTTCCGCGCTGTATGGGAGCGCATGACAGCGAATGGCCATATCGAACGGCTCCCAGCATATTCATTAACAAATCACGCTCAAAAAATTCTCGCGCTGTGAAATGCTTGTTTAAACCCTAGAGCGCTGGCGGCGATGGGTTAAAAGTAGTTTTTTAACCCCCAAACAACCATATTTTTTGGAAAAAAAAAACAAGTTTTTCAAAACATTTTGTAATATGAATACATTAATATCAGACCTGTAATCTCAATTCTGCACAAATTTTTTTTTTTTTTTTAACCATAAAAAAAATATCTAACATTGCAGAAGTGGTCACAGAATTTTTGACATTTAAAAAAATAAAAAATAAAAACATTAATAGCAATTAATTATGAATATTTAAAGATTGCTCCATTGAAATGCATTGGAGAGCGCCAGGTAGCGAGAGGTCATACCTGTCGCTGTTCAAGGTCGCTCGCTGGCGCTGTGGGGTGAGGCTGGAATAATGATGAATGATTCGCTATCTGGCGCTCTGTCAGTCGCTAAGCAGGATCGGCTTGATAAATGTGTGATTGCGGAGGGGAGCCGGCGTTCTCGTGGCGGTGACCGTCATTACCGTTCGCTCACCATTCGCTACCTGGCGCTATCCCTTAGTGTAACAGATAGGGTGCAACGTGCAGGTTTGGGATACCCTGCGGCCTGGTGTATTGACAGCAGGACAAAAACTAATTCAAAATGCAATAACTTAATAAAGCTGAGGCTGTAGACGCTTATTTAGTATAACAGATAGTGTGCCACGTGGTGGTTTGTGATACCTTGTGGCCTGGTGTATTGACAGCAGGACAAAAACCTATGCAAAATGCAATAGCGTAATAAAGCTGATGCTGAACAACGCTTATTTAGTATAACAGGGTGCCAAGTGGTGGTTTGGGATACCCTGCGGCCTGGTGTATTGACAGCAGGACAAAAACCAATTCAAAATGCAATAACTTAATAAAGCTGAGGCTGTAGACGCTTATTTAGTATAACAGATAGTGTGCCACGTGGTGGTTTGGGATACCCTGCGGCCTGGTGTATTGACAGCAGGACAAAAACCAATGCAAAACGCAATAGCTTAATAAAGCTGATGCTAAACAATGCTTATTTAGTATAACAGGGTGCAACGTGGTAGTTTGGGATCAAAATGCAATAACTTAATAAAGCTGAGGCTGTAGACGCTTATTTGGAATAACAGATAGGGTGCCACGCGGTGGTTTGGGATACCCTGCGGCCTGGTGTATTGACAGCAGGACAAAAACCTATGCAAAATGCAATAGCTTAATAAAGCTGAGGCTGTAGATGCTTATTTAGTATAACAGATAAGGTGCCACATGGTGGTTTGGGATACTCTGTGGCCTGGTGTATTAACAGCAGGACAAAAACCTATGCAAAATGCAATAGCTTAATAAAGCTGATGCTGAACAACGCTTATTTAGTATAACAGATAGGGTGCCACATGGTGGTTTGGGATACCCTGTGACCTGGTGTATTGACAGCAGGACAAAAACCAATGCAAAATTCAATAGCTAAATAAAGCTGATGCTGAACAACGCTTATTTAGTATAAAAGATAGGGTGCAACGTGCAGGTTTGGGATACCCTGCGGCCTGGTGTATTTAAAGCAGACCAAAACCAATTCAAAATGCAATAACTTAATAAAGCTGAGGCTGTAGACGCTTATTTAGTATAACAGATCTGGTGCCATGTGGTGGTTTGGGATACTCTGCGGCCTGGAGCTGATGCTGAACAATGCTTATTTAGTATAACAGATAGGGTTACATAAGGCACTGCATAGATGGCATGCACAGTGGCAAGGCAGATTACGGTTTACAGCACAAAGAAATCAAATTGAATTGAAAACTGATCAGGCAAATCACCCTGTCACTGTCACTTTTATGCTGTCCCTGGATTGTTCCGGCTTTCCACTATCTTTCCCTGGCTCTGTCTGCCTCTCTAAATCTCCCTACCTATCTGTAAATCTCCCTACCTATCTGTAACTCTCTGTACCTATCGCTAACTGTCTGTCCCTGTCTGCAGCAACCACCGCTGTCTCACGAATGCAAGTCTGAAATGCGCACAAGCAAGATGGCCACCGCTTTATATAGCACGGTGACGTCACCGGGCTTCCTGGCTGCTGATAGGCTGCATGTGACCTTCCCATGATATCTTGCCCGAGGGGATATGTCCAAACATGTCCATCCACCATTTTACAATGCCTGTAATTGAAGTAAATGGAGTTTAAAGGAAAACTTCGATCGTTCGAATTGCGGGGAAATTCGGATTCGTTCAGAATCGAATATTTCCTGAAATTCGAAACAAAGTCGGGTTCATCCGGATCGATTCGCTCATCCCTAGTAGTTGTAGTAGCAGCTGAGGACAACAAACAGCCATGCAAATGGTGATAAACTAGCTCCATAGGACAAAAGGATTTTGCTGTGCGTGAAGTGTTTTTGATATTTATTGTTTATAGAAGTTGAGATGGTAAACTGCTAGTTATTATTTATGATAGTTGAAGGTCTATTAAAGCGGTCCATTCACTAAGAGATCAAGATGTCCTCTTGATCTCCTAGTGAATGGACAGCTTTAATTGGTCCCGGGGGAGGGATTTGCCATCTGCTGTACAACTTACCTGAGCCCCTGATCCTGTTCCCATTGGCAGTCAGCGTTCCTTTCAAACCTTTCCTAGAAGTGTCTTCATTCATCGGTGCGACGCACAGCTTTTTGTGGCCCTGGCCACATGCGCACTGTGTGCATGCAAACCGCGTTCGCCAGTGAGCAGGTGTAGGTTTCTCTAAAGCCCAGTGAGCCCTACCTTTCAGCACCAGTTTGTCATTTCTGGTTTCTGCTATCCAGTGGGTTGAGGGTTGAGTCGGTCTGTCAGTCATCAGTCAGGGCTCCACTTAGAACAGAGCGACATCGGGTCCCCAAACACAAATTTTTATTAAAAGTCCGTCTGAACTAATCAAGAGATCTTGTTATATAGCAATAAGTGAGCAGACCCTTGGCAAGAATAAGACTCCTCCCCCCCACACACACTCATCTCAACAGTTATGAAACCATAAGTGGGCATTACCTGAAACCTCTAGGAAGAGGATTTAATTTGTTTGTAGTTAGCTATTATTTTATCTTGGGAAATTGAGCAGAGTTGGCAATGCAACCAGCCCCTTAAGACCAATGTTATCCACCTCTTCAAATGGCACTGTAACCACCCTTCAGCCTCACCAGTACATAGGTTTTCCAAACTCAGTTCAGAGCTAAGTCTGTATACATGTGTCCAGCAGCTGCACGAGAGAGATAGGAAATTCTGCTATTGCTATTCTGTAGACCAGCTTAATATATACAGAGCACAATATTCATTGGCTAAGCTCTGGCAATTGCTATGAATAATTACAAAAATATGAGGCCAGCAGTTATTCACTTTTCCCCAAAAAATTACAGTAGTATTCTGTTTAATTTCAAGGGAAGCAATAAATGCTTACTAAACCACTAACTGCAAATCAGGGGCACTGGCCACCTAGGTACATGATTGCTTAAACAGTGAAGCTGGATTATCACCACTGCAGCAAGGCAACAACTGAAGTGGCTGATGACTAGGTTGGATTCACACATTTTCACTTCCAACTGTATGCGTCTTAACATGTGCTTTGTACTTGCAGTTTTTTAAAGCTGCCTGTTACCTATGTGGTTTGGGGGGGGGGGGGTCAATTCACACTGTGTCTGCTACTTGTGTGGTTGGGGGGGGGGGGGTCAGGGGCTGCTTGTTCTCTGCTTTTCACAGTTTGACTATTTTGTATTCTTAGGGATCCACTTGTGTTTACCTATTAATTGTAAGGTCATGAAAATTCTTATACTCTACTGATTATTCATGGTATCTGTGGAGATCCACTCACAGAATATGGACAGGTAGCAGCAGGGGCAAAATGGAAACATGAGACCTAGGACTTGTTTTCCAAAATGCTCCTGATTAACAGCACCGCAGTGGCAGCCAGTGTAGCAGTGTCACGGTTAACTTACTTGGGCTCCAGTCCCACGGTATCTCCAGGCGCCTGGCCGGGGCTCTTCCCGTCTGGCGCAGGCTCGTGCAGCACCGGCGTGGCACCCATCTAACATAGTATGTAAGGATGAATAAAGACTTTAGTCCATCCAGTTCAGCCTGTTTAACTCCTTCCAGTGGTCTAGTAGCCATGGCTGGAAATGTTATTACATGCCAGGAAGGCATCAAGGCCACTTTTGAACGTTTTTACTGTATCCATCATTACTACCGCCTCTGGCAGCGAGTTCCGTAGTCTCACTGCTCTTACAGAGAAGAATCCCCTCCTATGTCGGTGGAGAAAGCACCTTTCCTCTAACCTTAGTGGATGCCCCCGGGTTATGGTTACACTCCGGGGTATAAATAGATTGTGGGACAGATCTTTGTATTGACCCCGAATATATTTATACATAGTTATTAGATCACCCCTAAATCGTCTTTTTTCAAGACTAAATAAGCCTAACTTGGACAGTCTTTCCGGGTACTCTAGCCCCCGCACTCCTTTTATTAACTTTGTTGCCCTTCTTTGAACGCGCTCCAGTTCTGATATGTCCTTCTTAAGCACAGGTGCCCAGAACTGTACACAGTATTCCATATGGGGTCTGACTAGTGACTTGTACAGGGGTAAAATGATGCTCTGGTCATGAGCACCTATGCCCCTCCTGATGCACCCCATGATCCTATTTGACTTTACTGGTTAATCCATACCCAATGTCATTTATATATATATATTGAAGAGAATTGGTCCCAGAACTGACCCTTGTGGTACTCCACTAGTAACAGTGACCCAATCTGAGTGTGTACCATTGATAACCAACCTCTGCTTCCGATCATTAAGCCAATTTCCCACCCATCTGCACACGTTTTCCCCCAGTCCAAGCATTCTCATCTTTTGTACCAGCCTTTTATGTGGCACAGTATCAAATGCTTTAGAAAAGTCAAGATATATGATATCCAATGACTCCCCCTGATCTAATCTTGAACTTACCTCCTCATAAAAGCTGATTAGGTTTGTCTGGCAGGAGCGATTCCTCATAAATCCATGCTGATATGGAGTAATAAGGTCATTTTCCCCAAGGTGCTCCAGGATAGTATCCCTTAAGAAACCTTCAAACAGCTTGCCCACCACAGATGTTAAGCTTACCGGTCTGTAGTTTCCAGATTCCCCCCTAGATCCCTTTTTGAATATTGGCACCACATTTGCCAGGCGCCAATCCATCGGAACAGACCCTGTAGTTATGGAATCCACAAATATTAGAAATAACGGCTTGTCTATTACTGTACATAACTCCCTTAAAACACGAGGATGTATATCATCTGGTCCCGGCGATTTTTATCTGCTTGAGACAGTGCTGGACTTCTTCCTTGGTTAGACCAGTGACATTTAATAGAGGGTTTCGCTTATTCCCCTACATTTCACTCGGCATGTCAAATTCTTTTGTGAATATAGAAGCAAAGAAGTTGTTAAGCAAATTAGCTTTCTCCTCATTTCCCTCTATAGGGGTCCCCTCCTTGCTTTTCAGGGGGCCCACACCCTCAGGTTTGTACCTTTTACGGTTTATGTAGCTAAAGAATAATTTGGGGTTAGTTTTACTCTCTTTTGCGACCAGTCTTTCTGTCTCCAGCTTAGCTGCCCTTATCTGTTGTTTACATTGTTTATTTTCTTCTTCATATTTTTTTAACGCTTCCGCTGTCCCTTCCTGCTTTAAACGTTTAAATGCCTTTTTTTTTGTTGTTTATTGCCCCCTTAACCTTTTTATTTAGCCACATCGGTTTACATGTGCGTCTAATAGTTTTATTCCTGTAAGGAATATATCTGTCACAATGAAAATTAAGTATTCCTTTGAAAGTATCTCATTTAGCGTCCATGCTTTTGTTTTTAAGGGCATTTTCACAGTCAATGCAGTGTAGGGCATCTCTAAGTTGGTCACACTTTGCGTTTTTGAAGTCCCGCGTTTTTGTTGCTCCTTGATAAGGCACCCTAGTGACTGCTAATTGGAAATTAATGATATTATGATCACTGCTTCCAAGGTGTCCCCCAACCTGTACCTTTATTACTTTGTCTGGTACATTGGTTAGTATTAGGTCCAATATGGCTTTCCCCCTTGTTGGAGCTTGTACTTGTTGGGAAAGGTAGCCATCTTTTGTTTTAGATAAAAAAACTATTACTTTTATGCGAAACACATGTTTCAGCATCCCAGTCTATTGGGTCGATTCAAAGAAACATGTTACAGCTTTGATTTTGGTGCCGATCATCCTATTTTTCCCGAACGCTCGTGCGCTCGTATGAACTTGCGAGTGATTCTATAAGCTAATACGTTTCTATCCTAAAATGTACGTCCGTTCGTATGGCAGTTCGCGAATCAGACCTATGTCAGTTTCCATCCTGAATTTTCCTTTTCATTTCTCAGGTTGCAACATTGGTTTTGCCCTTTTTCTTTTTTTGTCTGGACGTAAATCCTTCTGATCTTGCGCCTGCACACTACAAACTTACCTCATTAAAGTGCATTCTAAATATTTGTTTTTTTTTTTTTTCTTTATTTCATTCATTTTGTAGTAACCAACCATTAATGAATGCATTTGCATAAGTAAATCTTACTTTGTTTAATTTTTAGTTAACTTGCATTTTTTACTTGTGGATTTAATTTTAATATTTTGGCTTCAAATGGTACAACTTAAAATTTTTTGTGTGGTTACCCACACCCTCTACATACAGATTGCTCTCAAAAATTAAAAAACACCCAGCAACTTCTGCATGTTATGAGCCTAGAAACAGCCAAGATGGCGGGTCAGTTATTATCGGGCAGCCTGCAAACAGAAAGGGCCTTGTGACTGTGTTGCTCTGCATTCTTTGATTTCTGACCTTTCCGTGCCCCCAGCTCTGCTGTGTCTGTGCAAAATACAGCAGTAACCCACATCCTGCACTTTATCCCGCTCTCCTCTCCTCAGTAAGTGTGATGCATCTGACCAAAGATGAGCTAAAATAATTAAACAAAGCAAAGGTAAACAACTACACCAATAAATTCAAATTAAAAATATTATTCTAGTACATCAATTTAAAAATAAATAACAAAGGACATACATTTCTTTAAATAACGCAAATATATGGATGTATTGCAAAATAAAGGTTTACATGCAAAGGACTAATTAAGGTCCACATTAAAATGCTTTTATAAGGCATACATGAATCAGGTATGCATTGCCATACAATTTATGGCCTCGACCATGCTGATACATGCAGTTCATTGGAGCTCAAGAAGCGCAGACTCCTCCACATAGCCAAAAAACCTGTTCAAGAACAGCAATCCGACTGCTAAAAGGTGTCGGAAGTGGCTTTCTTTTAAAACGGATTTAGAGGTTGGAAAACTGCTCTCTGAATGTAGTAAACACATCCGATTATCCTAAGTTTTAGGTTTTGATCCTAAGTTTTAGGTTTTGATCCTAAGTTTTAGGTTTTGATCCTACAATTTAGGAACGAACTTCCGATGATCGTAAGAGCATATACGAAATCGTACGTAGGCTCGTGCGAGTCGGAAATGGCCAAAAAAACAGGAAAAAATGACTAACACCCACCCAAACTTACGATTCTAGATCCGAAATCAATTAACTTTTGCATTTTGAATCGAGGGGTATATCTGGGTAGTTAAAGTCCCCCATAATCACTACCTCATTTAGTTTAGCAGCTATATCTATTTGCCTTAGCATCATATTTTCTATGGATTCGGATATATCTGGAGGTTTATAGCAAACCCCCATCAGTATTTTATTTTTGTTTCTCCCTCCATGTATTTCTACCCATACAGACTCCACATGGTCATTCCCCTCACATATATCCTCCCGCAGAGCAGGCTGTAGAGAGGATTTTACAATTAAGCAGACTCCACCCCCTTTGCGTTTGTTACGGTCCCTCCTAAACACACAGTATCCCTGTAAATTTACTGCCCAGTCATAGCTTTCATCCAGCCAGGTCTCTGTTACCCCCACTATGTCATATTGCTCTTCTGTTATTATCAGTTCTAGTTCATCCATTTTATTAGTCAAGCTTCTAGCATTTGTAAGCATGCATTTCAAATGCTTATGACCATTTTGATAATTTTGTATATTGCACTTATTCCTGCTAGATGTGCTAACCCCTCCCCCCTCTCCACCCCCAGTTTCATGTCTACACCCACTGTCACTTTCTTTCCTAACTTCCCCTTTGTAACTGCTTTTACCCTCCCCCCCAGTGCTCAGTTTAAACACTCCTCTAACCTTTTAGCCATCCTCTCCCCCAGAACAGATGCACCCTCCCCATTGAGGTGCAACCCATCCCTGCCAAAGAACCTGTAGCCCACTGTGAAGTCGGCCCAGTTCTCTAAGAACCCAAACCCCTCCTTTTTACTCCAATTTTTGAGCCACCTGTTTACATCTCTAATCTCCCGCTGCCTCTCTGGTGTGGCTCTTGGTACTGGTAGTATTTCTGAGAATACTACAGTTGAGGTCCTTGCCTTAAGCTTACGGCCTAAGTCCCTGAAACCATTTTTTAGGACCTTCCACCTACTTCTTCCTATGTCATTTGTGCCAATATGCACCATGACCGCTGGGTTCACGCCAGCCCCTCCCAATAATCTGTCAGCCCGCTCCGCTACATGCCATACTCTTGCCCCAGGAAGGCAACACACTGTTCGGCAATCCCGGTCTTTGTGACAGATTGCCCTGTCTGTTCCCCTAATAATAGAGTCACCCACTACCAGCACCTGTCTTGCCTGCCCTGTTCTCCCATTTCCCCTCCCTTTCTTACTGGAGCCGACAGATGTGTCTTGCTGCAGCTGTGCCATCCCTGAGCTAACATCCTCCTCATCTGCCAACCGGGCAAACATGTTTGGAGGTGCCTGTTCAGGGCTAGCCTCCCTGTAACTTTTACCCCTACCCCGCCTTCTAACTGTTATCCAGCTAGCTGTCTCATTTTCCTGCTTTTCCTCTCCCCCCATACTACCACCCTCCCCCTCCCCTGACCCATGTAGTGCCAGATCAGTGAGATCCAGACTCTTTTGCATGATAACAATTTCTCTCAGTGTTGCCAATCGCTTATTTAGATTGTGAATCACGGCTTCCAAATCAGCGATTCGCAGACATCCGGGGCATATATATCCACCATCGACCGATTGATCAAGAAGTGCATACATAGCACAAGATGTACACTGGACAGCATTGTTAGGCATGGAACCCATTGTATCAATTTGTGGGAACACCAAGTGTAGAATTTACAACACTTAAAATAACAATATGAAATCAAAGGCAGATACTTACAGCTTCAGCACTTCTGCTTGTAACTTCTTCTTTTAAATCCTGCTTTAACTCACCACTTCCAAGCAGCCACTTACAGAGTCAGCCTCAAGAGCAAGCTACAAGAGTTGTGTGCTTCCTTATAACACACCTGCTTCAATTAGGCCTCAGCAGGAATCCAGGAGAGAGAAAGTGAAAAAAAAAACTTTTCTTTGGTTTAAATTTGTGCCAGCATTAACGCACAAAAATAAAACAAACACAGTTTACTATATTTTATACTTACCAAATGAGCTGTTTCCCAAAGCTTACCACAGGAGATCCTGCTCACTCCCGCATCCCTGGCTTCTTTGCACATGATTGTGTGCCCACATCTCTCATATGCTGAATTAAAGGGCCAATGAGGCCAATTATTGTTCTGGGTGAAATGCCCAAAAAGGTTAAACTGGGCAATCAGCCTAATTGTTATTAATGTCCTCTTTTTGATTGGTTCCCTTCCATGCCATCCCCTGCGTCCATGTCCTATAAAAGTGTTCCCTGGTCATTCAGTCGGCGCCCATGATAGCGTTTAGCTCAGTTTGTCTTGATCCTGAGATTTCCTGCTTAATCCCGTTGCTCGTGCCCTGACCACGTTTCTGCCTCATCCCTTGTGCCGCGTACCCGTGATCTCCCGGGTTGACCTTTGGCTTGACCTCGACTCCTCTCTTGTCTCTTCCTTGGTGCAGCGATAGTTAAGGACAGACTTCCCGTGTATGACACCGGCTTACCCAACATTGCCCAGTCTTGCATCTGGTTCACCCGCCTTCACCCTCTGTAAGCTCACATCCTTGAGAATGGAGGTTGTGGGCTTACCTAGAAGGTGGTTGTTCCACGGGGCCTGACAACCAGTTTAAACTTGAGACGCAGGACCATTAAAAAAAAACTGGGGGTATACAGTATGCCGCAGGTGCTCAGAGCCAATGATGACAGTACAGGCAAATTGTACAATTTAATACAGCTTTTAACCCTTTCGCTGCCAGCCCACCTGGAGATTGTGTCACGCTCTGTTGCCAGAGCATTTTTTACAATTTTGAGCTACACATGTTTAACTGTAATTTTTGAAGGGATTTTCTGGGACTTCCCATAAAAATTACATATTGTTTTTTTCAGCACAATCTGGGCTTTAACATCATATCTCTTGTTTATCAATTTTGTAGTTTTATCCTAATTATTTTGGGCAAAATATGTGACAGAAAATAAAATATACACACGTTTTTACATTTTGCAGTGTTTTTTTTTAATCGAAAATAAAGGTTTTTCAATAAAAACATATTGAGGGTAAAAGCCCCATTTCTCCCGGTTACAACGGTACCACACATGTATTAGTAGACACCCTTTCCTGCCCAGGAGACCCCAGAAACTGCAAAGAGCGCTAGAGGAGATTTTCAGATAAAAAACAAATACTTTGCGCTCCTCGCAGTTTTTCAAAAAATACAACCCTTTACATTTGAAATACCCCCCACAAACTATATATTTTTGGAAAGTGCACAATTCAAGGTTTCTAAAAATACTAGGCTTGTTGACGTGGGTGTATGCGATCGGACTCTATTGATTGGCAGAATCTCTGCTTCCAAAGGATTTCCCTAAAAAAATAAGCAAAAAGCAGATTGTAAAACATTTTTTCCTATAAAAACAATAAGCAAGCAAGAACTAACGCAGTAAATCTGAAAGCACAAGGTCTGCTGAAAAAAACAATACCCCACATGCATAGGTACTTTGAAGGGTAGAGTTGCCAAACACCCCAAAGTCAAGCATGCGTTTGAGGGTAATTTTACTTGCAAAAATCAGCAGCGCACACAAAGTGCGCACCTTGCAGTTTCTCCAAATTTACAACCCTTTACATTTGAAATACCCCCCACAAACTATATATTTTTGGAAAGTACATACCTCAAGCTTTCTAAGCCTACTGGGCTTGTTGGCGTCGGTTCATTTCTTCGGACTATATTGATTGGCAGAACGTCTGGTTTCAAAGGTTTACCCTAAAAAAATAAGCAAAAAGCAGATTGTAAAACATTTTTTCCTATAAAAACAATAAGCAAGCAAGAACTAACGCAGTAAATCTGAAAGCACAAGGTCTGCTGAAAAAAACAATACCCCACATGCATAGGTACTTTGAAGGGTAGAGTTGCCAAACACCCCAAAGTCAAGCATGCGTTTGAGGGTAATTTTACTTGCAAAAATCAGCAGCGCACACAAAGTGCGCACCTTGCAGTTTCTCCAAATTTACAACCCTTTACATTTGAAATACCCCCCACAAACTATATATTTTTGGAAAGTACATACCTCAAGCTTTCTAAGCCTACTGGGCTTGTTGGCGTCGGTTCATTTCTTCGGACTATATTGATTGGCAGAACGTCTGGTTTCAAAGGTTTACCCTAAAAAAATAAGCAAAAAGCAGATTGTAAAACATTTTTTCCTATAAAAACAATAAGCAAGCAAGAACTAACGCAGTAAATCTGAAAGCACAAGGTCTGCTGAAAAAAACAATACCCCACATGCATAGGTACTTTGAAGGGTAGAGTTGCCAAACACCCCAAAGTCAAGCATGCGTTTGAGGGTAATTTTACTTGCAAAAATCAGCAGCGCACACAAAGTGCGCACCTTGCAGTTTCTCCAAATTTACAACCCTTTACATTTGAAATACCCCCCACAAACTATATATTTTTGGAAAGTACATACCTCAAGCTTTCTAAGCCTACTGGGCTTGTTGGCGTCGGTTCATTTCTTCGGACTATATTGATTGGCAGAACGTCTGGTTTCAAAGGTTTACCCTAAAAAAATAAGCAAAAAGCAGATTGTAAAACATTTTTTCCTATAAAAACAATAAGCAAGCAAGAACTAACGCAGTAAATCTGAAAGCACAAGGTCTGCTGAAAAAAACAATACCCCACATGCATAGGTACTTTGAAGGGTAGAGTTGCCAAACACCCCAAAGTCAAGCATGCGTTTGAGGGTAATTTTACTTGCAAAAATCAGCAGCGCACACAAAGTGCGCACCTTGCAGTTTCTCCAAATTTACAACCCTTTACATTTGAAATACCCCCCACAAACTATATATTTTTGGAAAGTACATACCTCAAGCTTTCTAAGCCTACTGGGCTTGTTGGCGTCGGTTCATTTCTTCGGACTATATTGATTGGCAGAACGTCTGGTTTCAAAGGTTTACCCTAAAAAAATAAGCAAAAAGCAGATTGTAAAACATTTTTTCCTATAAAAACAATAAGCAAGCAAGAACTAACGCAGTAAATCTGAAAGCACAAGGTCTGCTGAAAAAAACAATACCCCACATGCATAGGTACTTTGAAGGGTAGAGTTGCCAAACACCCCAAAGTCAAGCATGCGTTTGAGGGTAATTTTACTTGCAAAAATCAGCAGCGCACACAAAGTGCGCACCTTGCAGTTTCTCCAAATTTACAACCCTTTACATTTGAAATACCCCCCACAAACTATATATTTTTGGAAAGTACATACCTCAAGCTTTCTAAGCCTACTGGGCTTGTTGGCGTCGGTTCATTTCTTCGGACTATATTGATTGGCAGAACGTCTGGTTTCAAAGGTTTACCCTAAAAAAATAAGCAAAAAGCAGATTGTAAAACATTTTTTACTATAAAAACAATAAGCAAGCACGAACTAACGCAGTAAATCTGAAAGCACAAGGTCTGCTGAAAAAAACAATACCCCACATGCATAGGTACTTTGAAGGGTAGAGTTGCCAAACACCCCAAAGTCAAGCATGCGTTTGAGGGTAATTTTACTTGCAAAAATCAGCAGCGCACACAAAGTGCGCACCTTGCAGTTTCTCCAAATTTACAACCCTTTACATTTGAAATACCCCCCACAAACTATATATTTTTGGAAAGTACATACCTCAAGCTTTCTAAGCCTACTGGGCTTGTTGGCGTCGGTTCATTTCTTCGGACTATATTGATTGGCAGAACGTCTGGTTTCAAAGGTTTACCCTAAAAAAATAAGCAAAAAGCAGATTGTAAAACATTTTTTACTATAAAAACAATAAGCAAGCACGAACTAACGCAGTAAATCTGAAAGCACAAGGTCTGCTGAAAAAAACAATACCCCACATGCATAGGTACTTTGAAGGGTAGAGTTGCCAAACACCCCAAAGTCAAGCATGCGTTTGAGGGTAATTTTACTTGCAAAAATCAGCAGCGCACACAAAGTGCGCACCTTGCAGTTTCTCCAAATTTACAACCCTTTACATTTGAAATACCCCCCACAAACTATATATTTTTGGAAAGTACATACCTCAAGCTTTCTAAGCCTACTGGGCTTGTTGGCGTCGGTTCATTTCTTCGGACTATATTGATTGTATACTCTTTACTGCAGCCGTGACATCAGATTATAGGATATAGCTGAGGAATCCCATTATAAGATCAGTGCAGTGATCAATGACCAATATCAGGAATCAAGAACCTGAAATTGGTCACATTTTATCATCACATGCCATAAGTAACCAGCTGCTCCTGCTCCACCATTTCCCATCGGAACAGCAAAAACAAACAAAAAGAAAATAATATAATGGGAACACAAGATACCTAAATCCTAAAAGGGGCCTACCTACCAAAAAAAAAAATGCATTGCTCAATAATTTAGTTGAGTATGGTATACCTCAAAACAATCTTCGAGGCATAACCCGGGTTGGCTGGGACAGGTCGGGCAATAATATCGCACATCTCTTCTAATGCCACGCTTCCTACAAACCCTACAAGCTCTCTGGGGATACCGCTTTTTACCAACTTCGGGAAGCAACTTTATAAAGTGCTTCCCTACTAATCTGGCCTGGTTGTCATTGGTAGCCAGATCTGGTGCTTCCGCAGTATCCCCAAACAACAAAGCAGGGAGTAACTGCTGCT
This sequence comes from Gastrophryne carolinensis, assembly GCA_027917425.1. Classification (NCBI taxonomy): domain Eukaryota; kingdom Metazoa; phylum Chordata; class Amphibia; order Anura; family Microhylidae; genus Gastrophryne; species Gastrophryne carolinensis. The sequence goes on from CM051234.1 coordinate 441,069,703, forward strand.
GGTATTTTATGTACGATAAATTGGAGCCTGGCACTGCTGCCTTGAAGGCAACAAAGCTGTTGTAAGTTGCCATTTGGACCAAATGGATGGCAACTTTAGTGTACCAGGCTCGAGTTTTTCGGGTGGCGTTGTAATAAGTTAATATTTGGTCCGTTTTATCAACGCCACCCATGAATTTATTATAATCGGTTATGCAACGTGGCTTTTGGGAAGGGGCTCGGGGACCACGTTGCCTTACATTCACAACTGACTCATCGTGGAGTGTTGTCAGAAGGAATACATGTTTTTTGCCCATGTATTTCATGGCCAGGACCTCATCGCTTCTTAGAGCATAAGACTCCCCCCTTTTTAATTTTTTTTCAAGTAGTGGCCTGGGCAACCCTTTGCGTTTACGGTTGATGGTGCCGCAGGCCGGGGTATCCAACCAATAAAGGGCGCGAAATAAGGGGATGCTGGTATAGAAGTTGTCCACATATAAGTGGTAACCTTTACCCAACAATGGAGTCATGAGGTCCCAAACGATCTTTCCACTTATTGACAAATCAGGGGGACAACCAGGGGGGTCCAGATAGGTGTCCTTTCCCTCATAGATTCGAAAATATTTGATGTAGCCGGTCACACTATCGCATAATTGGTAAAATTTAATCCCGTAGCGGGCACGCTTGCTAGGGATATATTGCCGAAAAACAATGCGCCCTTTGAAAAGCAGTAGTGACTCGTCAATTGATAATTTTTGGCCGGGGGTGTACACTACTGCGAAGCGATCTGACAGGCTGTTGAGCAGGGGCCGTAATTTATGCAGCCTGTCGTGACCGGGCTCACCACGGGGAATAGCAGTGGAATTGTCGTTAAAATGCAGAAACCGCAGTAAAATTTGGTAGCGGTTTCTGGACATTACGGCCGGAAATAATGGAGTTGCCAATATGGTTTGGGTATCCCAGTAGGACGAAATACTAAATTTTTTTAGGATACCCATTGCTAGAGTGAGCCCCCAAAATTTCTTTATCTCACTCAAATTTGTGGGATGCCATGCCTGAGCTCGGGCGTGCCTCTGCAGGGGGTTTTGCGCTAAGACCTGCTCGGCATAGAGATTGGTATAGAAGACCATATCCAGTAGGATGGCTTCTGTGAGGAACAATTTGAAAAAGTCAATGACACCAAAATTTGTGGTGTCTACATTGACCCCGGGGACCGAATCAAAAGGGGGAATTTCGGGGGAAAAATTATTAGGAGGCCTCCACGCAGACGCTCCTTCACCAGCTGCAGCACTCGATGCCTCACCCTGCACTACACTCGCCTGAAGCGTGGCCTCACTTTGTGCGGTACTATCCCTTCTAAGGTGGCTACTACTGGTAGCACTGCGCGGCTGTGTGTCCTCAGTAGAGTATACACTGTCTGACTCGCTATCTGATGGGAAGAACTCGGACCCTGACTCACTAAAATCTTCCGAGTCAGACGCCATCAGGTAAGCCGCAGCTTCCTGTGCAGTGTACCGCTTACCAGCCATACCCCAATGCAAACAAAAATCTAAAAAAAAAATTAAACTAAAGGCTAAAACTAAAGGCTAAAACTAAGCTAAAACTAAAGGCTAAAACTAAAGGCTAAAACTAAAGGCTAAAACTAAAGACAAATTACAAAAAAATACAATACAATAAAACAAAGCAAAAAAACAGACAAAAATTTAACAAAAAAATACAATACAATAAAACAAAGCAAAAAAATGACAAAAATAGAAATAAAAGAGTATAGTTACAACCCGATGAGAAGTGGTGGAGTCAGGAGCAGCAGGTCACGGGATCCCAGCTAGGCTCCCAAAAGGAGGGGCGGGGGCTAGGCTCCCAAAAGGAGTGGCGGGGGATAGGCTCCCAAAAGGAGGGGCGGGGGATAGGCTCCCAAAAGGAGGGGCGGGGGATAGGCTCCCAAAAGGAGGGGCGGGGGATAGGCTCCCAAAAGGAGGGGCGGGGGATAGGCTCCCAAAAGGAGGGGCGGGGGATAGGCTCCCAAAAGGAGGGGCGGGGGATAGGCTCCCAAAAGGAGGGGCGGGGGCTAGGCTCCCAAAAGGAGGGGCGGGGGCTAGGCTCCCAAAAGGAGGGGCGGAGGCTACGGTCCTAAATGAGCAAACGAATGGTCCAAATAACGAAACCAAGGCAGTAGCTCAGCGAACAACCTAAGAGAAAAAGTTAAGATTAGGACGCATGCATGGACAACAGCCGCACTATGCTATACCTAGAGCGGTGGTAAGGTAAGTTTTACTGGCAATCGAGGGGATTCACTCTGACCACCGGCACACGCACGCACCCACCCACCCACCGGCAGATCTCTGACCGCCGGCACCCACGCACGCACGCTCGCAGATCTGACCGCCGGCACGCGCGCGCGACCCCAGATCTGACCGCCGGCACGCGCGCGCGACCCCAGATCTGACCGCCGGCACGCGCGCGCGACCCCAGATCTGACCGCCGGCACGCGCGCGCACACACACGCGCGACCCCAGATCTGACCGCCGGCACGCGCGCGCACACACACGCGCGACCCCAGATCTGACCGCCGACACGCGCGACCCCAGATCTGACCGCCGGCACGCGCGACCCCAGATCTGACCGCCGGCACGCGCGACCCCAGATCTGACCGCCGGCACGCGCGACCCCAGATCTGACCGCCGGCACGCGCGACCCCAGATCTGACCGCCGGCACGCGCGACCCCAGATCTGACCGCCGGCACGCACAGATCTGACCCCAGATCTGACCGCCGGCACGCACAGATCTGACCCCAGATCTGACCGCCGGCACGCACAGATCTGACCCCAGACCTGACCGCCGGCACGCACAGATCTGACCCCAGACCTGACCGCCGGCACGCACAGATCTGACCCCAGACCTGACCGCCGGCACGCACAGATCTGACCCCAGACCTGACCGCCGGCACGCACAGATCTGACCCCAGACCTGACCGCCGGCACGCACAGATCTGACCCCAGACCTGACCGCCGGCACGCACAGATCTGACCCCAGACCTGACCGCCGGCACGCACAGATCTGACCCCAGACCTGACCGCCGGCACGCACAGATCTGACCCCAGACCTGACCGCCGGCACGCACAGATCTGACCCCAGACCTGACCGCCGGCACGCACAGATCTGACCCCAGATCTGACCGCCGGCACGCACAGATCTGACCCCAGATCTGACCGCCGGCACGCACAGATCTGACCCCAGATCTGACCGCCGGCACGCACAGATCTGACCCCAGATCTGACCGCCGGCACGCACAGATCTGACCCCAGATCTGACCGCCGGCACGCACAGATCTGACCCCAGATCTGACCGCCGGCACGCACAGATCTGACCCCAGATCTGACCGCCGGCACGCACAGATCTGACCCCAGATCTGACCGCCGGCACGCACAGATCTGACCCCAGATCTGACCGCCGGCACGCACAGATCTGACCCCAGATCTGACCGCCGGCACGCACAGATCTGACCCCAGATCTGACCGCCGGCACGCACAGATCTGACCCCAGATCTGACCGCCGGCACGCACAGATCTGACCCCAGATCTGACCGCCGGCACGCACAGATCTGACCCCAGATCTGACCGCCGGCACGCACAGATCTGACCCCAGATCTGACCGCCGGCACGCACAGATCTGACCCCAGATCTGACCGCCGGCACGCACAGATCTGACCCCAGATCTGACCGCCGGCACGCACAGATCTGACCCCAGATCTGACCGCCGGCACGCACAGATCTGACCCCAGATCTGACCGCCGGCACGCACAGATCTGACCCCAGATCTGACCGCCGGCACGCACAGATCTGACCCCAGATCTGACCGCCGGCACGCACAGATCTGACCCCAGATCTGACCGCCGGCACGCACAGATCTGACCCCAGATCTGACCGCCGGCACGCACAGATCTGACCCCAGATCTGACCGCCGGCACGCACAGATCTGACCCCAGATCTGACCGCCGGCACGCACAGATCTGACCCCAGATCTGACCGCCGGCACGCACAGATCTGACCCCAGATCTGACCGCCGGCACGCACAGATCTGACCCCAGATCTGACCGCCGGCACGCACAGATCTGACCCCAGATCTGACCGCCGGCACGCACAGATCTGACCCCAGATCTGACCGCCGGCACGCACAGATCTGACCCCAGATCTGACCGCCGGCACGCACAGATCTGACCCCAGATCTGACCGCCGGCACGCACAGATCTGACCCCAGATCTGACCGCCGGCACGCACAGATCTGACCCCAGATCTGACCGCCGGCACGCACAGATCTGACCCCAGATCTGACCGCCGGCACGCACAGATCTGACCCCAGATCTGACCGCCGGCACGCACAGATCTGACCGCCGGCACGCACAGATCTGACCCCAGATCTGACCGCCGGCACGCACAGATCTGACCCCAGATCTGACCGCCGGCACGCACAGATCTGACCCCAGATCTGACCGCCGGCACGCACAGATCTGACCCCAGATCTGACCGCCGGCACGCACAGATCTGACCCCAGATCTGACCGCCGGCACGCACAGATCTGACCCCAGATCTGACCGCCGGCACGCACAGATCTGACCCCAGATCTGACCGCCGGCACGCACAGATCTGACCCCAGATCTGACCGCCGGCACGGACAGATCTGACCCCAGATCTGACCGCCGGCACGGACAGATCTGACCCCAGATCTGACCGCCGGCACACACACAGATAACAACCCCCCCCCCCCCCCCACACAGATCACAAACCCCCCCCCCACACACAGATCAGAACCCCCCCCACACACAGATCAGAACCCCCCCCCACACACAGATCACAACCCCCCCCCCCCCACACAGATCACAACCCCCCCCACACAGATCACAACCCCCCCCCCACACAGATCACAACCCCCCACACACAGATCACAACCCCCCACACACAGATCACAACCCCCCACACACAGATCACAACCCCCCACACACACAGATCACCCCCCCCCACAGATCACACCCCCCCCCCCACAGATCACAACCCCCCCCACAGATCACAACCCCCCCCCACAGATCACAACCCCCCCCACAGATCACAACCCCCCCACAGATCACAACCCCCCCACAGATCACAACCCCCCCACAGATCACAACACCCTCCACCCCCCCCCCCCCACAGATCGCAACCCCCCCCCCCCCGGATGGCGGCGGCGCACTACAAGTGACAGCGGACACCCACCACAACGTCCCCCCCCCCCCGGATGGCGGCGGCGCACTACAAGTGACAGCGGACACCCACCACAACGTCCCCCCCCCCCCCCCGGATGGCGGCGATGGCGGCGATGGCAACAGAATGGAAGATCATCGATACCTACGGCCACCCACCCACTCGCCAGCCCCCCCCACACACCCCACTTACCTCAGAATCACCGATGGAAGACAACAGCATTAGACCGAATGCTGTTATATAGGGGAGGCGCCGGCTGATGACAGCAGCCATGCGCCTCCCTTCCTATTGGTCCAGCGCCGATCTGCTGACTGGGGTGAGGTAAGGGTCACCTCCACATGAACTCGGATGTCTTCTCTTCAATCCAGCGCTGGAACGGATGTCTTCTGCAGCTCCAGATCGCCACAAGGTAAGTAAGTGTCAAGCACGTAACACCTACGTGCTTGGCACTTAACGCCCAGCCAAGCCAGCACGTAGGTGTTACGGGCTTGGCAACTAAAGGGTTAAGGTTTGTTTTGGGAACAAATGTGCAAGATTAGGAAGAGGGTGAAGTGGAGTTAAACAATGAGAATTATTTATGAAGCAACAGCACCACCAACCAGCACCAAATACAGCACCAAATACAGCACCAAAGATTTAGAAACATAGATTTCAAGGAGTAAAAAATTAATAAACATTCTGGGGACTTCTAGAATAATGGCAGTACAAAGTGGTGCTCACTGGCACTGTGATAATTGGGCAACGGGTCCAATAGGCACTGACATAGGCCAGCCAGTACCTAAGAGCAACAATCAAAGCTAGTTAGTAGCGTTCTGCACAGCGACTGCGAGCGCCAATATAGTACACAGAACAGTGCATGAGTGTGTGTGTGAACCATCCAGTGGGGATGCAATTAAATAATTCTGCAGGAGATCAGGTAAGTATTTTGTATTTTGATTGTTGGCTGAAATCTGGCTTTAGTGATGGTGGTGGTTATTAGTGTGGCTAGTGGGAAAAGCGGTAGATCTTTCCATATTTTCTTACATCAGCCACTGAAATATAAATAAATCATTCAAAAAAATACAGCTTAATACCTTCTGCCCATCACTAGTGAGCAGTACAAGAGTGCAAAGAACAGCAACAGTAATCAACACCTACATACATTCTAGTCATAATCACAGTGCCACTTAAAGATAACAAAGTGTTTAATAGAATGTATAGTGTGCAAAAATCTGCTGAATGGAAATCAGGGAAAAAGCTAAGACCTATCACCTATCGACATCTTAGCAATATAAGTGTTGATGCGTTAACAAGTGCTTCTCTGACTTGAAGACCTTCACAAACTTCAGCTGTAAAAATAAGAGTGCAAATAGAATTAAGTGTCCCCTACAGTGCACTGTACCCACCTGTAATAATAAATGTGTGATAAAAATACATAAAACAGCAGAGCATAAACAAATCGCATGATACTTTTCATTTCATTTGAATGTTGAATGTACCTGTTCATCTTAAATTATTAATTGTCCCAAAAAGTGATTAAAATCCTAAACCACTGTAATTAATTTTGATATACTGAAGTACTGTACTATATTTCCGTATAGTATAATACTATACTATACTGGATATCCTCCTGCATTTTGTAAAACAAAATGTTTATAATACATTTTCCCTAAAAAGCAATTAAATTCTCTTAATGTGGTAATTGTGATTTACCGGGAAATGTCCTCCTGCATTTTATAATAATATATGTAAAGAAATAATATATATGTAACGAATAATAATAATATATGTAAGAAAAAGATCTGTCTAGTATATGTTTAATGCAGCACTTCATGGATTAGCCATGTTCTTTTACTGGCAGTAGTAGAGATGACATCGTTTTCAGGGCACTGTGTCCCCTTCGTTAGGTCCATTTAACCCCTTGGGGCATTGCCTTAGCAAACCCAAATTCAGCCTATGATACTCCTCTTCTTCCCAGATGACCCTTTAGGTCAGCCTGGGGTGGGGTTAGAAGACCTAGGGGTCAATTCAGCGCCTGTGCAAACAGTGCACTTTAGAGTAAAAAGTATTCCTGGTGTTGTAGTAAAGCGCAAAGAATGATGCTACACATCACATCTCTGTTGTAGCCTTCTGGAACAAAATATGAAAAGACTACTATACAAAGAATCTCTAACAATCACCAAACAGGGCTCTTGGGTACAATTAAGCCACTTTCTTAAGCCCCTTATTCTCAGCCGGTAGGATGGTGGTCCCCAGATACTGGTGTACGCAGGTTCCCTCACCTTTATTGGATTGGTTACAAGAAGTTGAAAACATTAAAAAATGGAGGAATTAATAGCCGAAAGTAATGACCGGTCTGAACAATTTGTTCTTACCTGGGTACCTTGGCTGCTTTTCAAGAAATCACAAAAATTTAAAGGTATAATACAGGGTTAGAGATTCACATGGCTTTTTTAGGTAGATGCAGGTCTCCATGCCATGCCCCATATCTGCATACTCCTCCCCCACCACCCCCTTTCCTTATCTCCTAAATCTTCGTCACCTGTAATCCAACCCAGGACCTTATACAATTCTTTATGCCCCCTCTCTTTCGCTTTTCTTTTTTAGTTCCTTTTATCTTTCACTTTCCTTTTCCTCTCTAAATCAGAGGAACTGTCCCGCAGAGACCATAAGTAGGGATGAGCGAATCGATCTGGACGAATCCGGATTCGTTCCGAATTTCATGAAAAATTCGATTCTGAACGAATCCGAATTTCCCTGTGATTCGATCGATCGAAAGTTTCCTTTAAACTCCATTTATTTCAATTACAGGCATTCTAAAATGGTGGAAGCACATGTCCGGACATGTCCCCTGGGGCAAGGTATCATGGGAAAGTCACATGCAGCCTATCAGCAGCCAGGAAGCCCGGTGACGTCACCGTGCTATATAAACCGGCAGCCATCTTCCTTGTGCGCATTTCAGCGTTCTATTGCGGCCAGAGTCTAAATATATATGTGTAATTCCGCACTACAAAATTATATATTCAATGAAAATAGAATCTGTGGCCGTGCTGTGGTGGGGAGCTATTCCTACAAGGGTAGAACTATAAGTATTATAGGGATGAGCCCAGCCATTCATCCAATATAGTCCCACACCAGCGCACCTCCTCCACAGAAAAGATCAATAAATAAACTAATTGATCATAATGAATTCATAAATAATTTATTAGGAGCTATCCCCAAAAAAATCACATAACAACACAATTAAAAAACATACAAGACAAAACCGCACATTTTTCTCAAGGGCATCCCAATCTATCCCAAATACCCATAAAACTCATTTATAAAGTGCATAAGTGCTAAAACTGTGCAAATATAACATTAGTAATATAGATCAATAATATAAAATGTGACAAGATGTAGAAATACAACAGTTCAAAAATAGCAAAAATAGCAAATACAACAACATCAATTGAAAAGCACACATCACCTGAGTGATAAATCAAAGTGTTCCATAGGAATGCCCCAGTCCAAATGCCGGTCCCCCAACGCGTTTCGTGGCCCCCCGCTCACAGGCCACTTTATCAAGGTCTGGGAGACTACCCCATTACTGCCTTTTTATAGGAGACTTGATTTTCAAATGCCGGGCGCGCGTCTGGGCGTGCAGCACGGCCCCGGCCGGAAGCTGGCCACACGCACACAGAACGCTGGGCCCCGCGCTCCAATAGGAGTCCATCCGTCTGCTGTCGTCATGATTCCACCCCCCAGACCGGCCCCCCAGCCAGCCGCACACATAAGCACGATTGATTACCCGTGCGTGTTGCGGCTGTAGGAGAGACGGAGGGGACGGAACTCACCCCGCCACCAGTCCAGGTCTCAACATATGTCACAGACATAATATAATAGCCGGCAATACAATGTAACAGGGCAGTCTTCCACCAATGATCTACATAAAAGTGATACATATAAATACAATTCTAAACAAACATTTAAAAAAATTTTTATTTTTTAAAGAGTCTAAAATAATAATAATAACACCCATAATTGCTCCCTCAATATACACAAACAATTTATATCTACAGAATTCTAACTACATATCATTCAATAATGTAAAATTATAGTTTAGAAAATATACACAATATAATGGACAATATAATATATCCCAAATCAGGGTATTTCATTCCCAGATGTATTTAATTCTTTAAGCGGCCACAGGTTAAATCCCGCTGCCTAAGGAGAGATGTTAAACAGGGATTTGGATCAAGTTTCCAGATGACTATATTCTAGATTACTATATTATATTATTTATTTTATTTTATTTTATTCCATTTTATTTGATTATATTTCATTTCATTATTATTTATTTATTGTGTCCCCCCAGCCGTATGAGTTTAATATACCGATGTTATACATGCAATAAAAGAAGACTATTGGGTCGATTCAAAGAAACATGTAACAGCTTGGATTTGGGTCACGATCATCCTATTTTTCACGTCCGCTCGTGCGTTCGTATGAACTTGCGATTGATTCAATAAGCAAATACGTTTCTATCCTAAAATATACGTCCGTTCGTATGATATCTCCCGAACTTGCCTCAGTCAGTTGGCAATCGTAAAAATCACGTTCATGTGCTCACCTGTTGCGGCGGCAGCCTGTTTTTTCGGCTGCTTCCATCGTCCACCTCTTCCAATTACTTGCGTTTGCCTCTGGTTTTCATTGGTTTTTGGCCTCTTAGATTCGTGCGTTCGTATGTTTATAAGATCTTGCGCATGCGCACCCTCAACCAGAGACTTACCTAAACCCCTTAGCGCCTGCATCCAACTTCATTTCTCGGTCCCTAAAACTTACCTAAACCCCTTAGCGCCTGCATCCAACTTCATTTCTCGGTCCCTCAAACTTACCTAAACCCCTTAGCGCTTGCATCCTTCTTCATTTCTCGGTCCCTCAAACTTACCTAAACCCCTTAGCGCTTGCATCCAACTTCATTTCTCGGTCCCTTAAACTTACCTAAACCCCTTAGCGCTTGCATCCTTCTTCATTTCTCGGTCCCTCAAACTTACCTAAACCCCTTAGCGCTTGCATCCTTCTTCATTTCTCGGTCCCTCAAACTTACCTAAACCCCTTAGCGCCTGCATCCAACTTCATTTCTCGGTCCCTCAAACTTACCTAAACCCCTTAGCGCCTGCATCCAACTTCATTTCTCGGTCCCTCAAACTTACCTAAACCCCTTAGCGCTTGCATCCTTCTTCATTTCTCGGTCCCTCAAACTTACCTAAACCCCTTAGCGCTTGCATCCTTCTTCATTTCTCGGTCCCTCAAACTTACCTAAACCCCTTAGCGCTTGCATCCTTCTTCATTTCTCGGTCCCTAAAACTTACCTAAACCCCTTAGCGCTTGCATCCTTCTTCATTTCTCGGTCCCTCAAACTTACCTAAACCCCTTAGCGCCTGCATCCAACTTCATTTCTCGGTCCCTCAAACTTACCTAAACCCCTTAGCGCCTGCATCCAACTTCATTTCTCGGTCCCTCAAACTTACCTAAACCCCTTAGCGGCTGCATCCAACTTCATTTCTCGGTCCCTCAAACTTACCTAAACCCCTTAGCGCCTGCATCCAACTTCATTTCTCGGTCCCTCAAACTTATCTAAACCCCTTAGCGCCTGCATCCAACTTCATTTCTCGGTCCCTCAAACTTACCTAAACCCCTTAGCGCCTGCATCCAACTTCATTTCTCGGTCCCTCAAACTTACCTAAACCCCTTAGCGGCTGCATCCAACTTCATTTCTCGGTCCCTCAAACTTACCTAAACCCCTTAGCGCTTGCATCCTTCTTCATTTCTCGGTCCCTCAAACTTACCTAAACCCCTTAGCGCTTGCATCCTTCTTCATTTCTCGGTCCCTCAAACTTACCTAAACCCCTTGGCGCTTGCATCCTTCTTCATGTTGACGACCCTAAAACTTACCCAAACCACATAATGTACATATGTCTATATGTTTCTAAGCGTGTTTTTTCTTGTATGTGTAATTGTTTGTGTTTGCGCATATTAGAAAAGACACATTTATGAAGTCTTAAAATATAATTTATTTAAATTTTTGTTTTGGATTTGGGAGATTTTTGCACTCCACATAATTTTTTTATTGGGGTGTTTGGTTTAAAACCCCTTTTTTTTTTATTTTTTTAAATTTTTTTTACAAACATATTCAAATTTTTTTTTGTTTTCCTTAAAAACATATATAAAATTGGAAGTTTTTTTATAAAACCAAAACTTTTAAAATTTAAAAACAATTCGAAACTTTTATAAACTTTTAACCAAAGTAGCCAGGACCAAGGGCACTAATCCTCCTCCTCTTCTTCATCTGTTGGCCCCAACGTCGCCTGTATGGCCAGCAGCTCGGCCACCAACTCCTTCATTCTTTTTTTTTTTGCAGCCAATGTTTTGGGGATCATCCCTGTAACCAATAGAGAAATAAACATAAATAGGAGTCCCAGACCGGTTTGTATGCTGGAAATAGATTTGGGGTTAATCAAATACATGTAAATGCATGACATATGTCATTCTTCCAAGGGATACAGTTAATGCATTTCCCACAGGTAAGTCTTTAAACTCCTTAAACCGGACCTTCAACATTATTTAATGAAAACCAATAACTATTCCCAAATGATTCTGCACCAGATCAAAGTAAATTTGGGATTTTTTTTGATTACAGCGCCGCCATCTGGACTCTGAAGCATAACACTTAATGAGGAGTGGAGAGTTGGATAAAGTACAGGGGAGTAGGTTACAGTGGTGCGTTGGGAATCCAGAGCATAGCTGGGTTGAGGGAAAGGTCATCACTCACACAATGCATGGCAGCACCTTCCTTTTTTCAATCTGTTTCCCATGCTGCCTGTAAATATTGCGCATTCCATATTCCGCAATATTGGTTTTGTTCAGTCTAATAACATGCATTAGATGGCTGAAGGGTGTTTTTCCATGTTTCTAATCTGTAGGTACAGTGTGTTGGCTAATTCTTAGGTTCTTAATACAAGTTAGGGTCCTCTTTAAGCTAACGAAGTGCCCACATGAAAGTGTGAACTACACATTGGCTACGCCTTTAGTTATGTGTGTGTTATTAGCTAACCAAACATTAATATGAATAATGGCATGTAGACTTACGGAGTTGGTGGCCGACAGATGGCTGGTTGGGGCCAACAGGCTGCCCTTGGTCCTGGCTATGCTGTGAAGAAGTCCCTGGAGAAACATGTGACATTTGGTTAGTACTTGTATAGAGTCACTATTCCCAACATATCTGGCTCCCAGTCTGGCTGACATCACTCACCTTCGCCAGGATCGACTTCCAGCATCTCTGCTGCCTCCTCCTCCACTATTTCACCCGCACCAGAAGCTTCTACAAATACATAATAAAGGATAACTTAGTTTTTGGCCTGCCATGTATATCTTTGTGCCTATACATGAAGAGTGACATACCAGAGCCTTCCCCATGCTTGGCCAGGTATGACTCCACGCCCACGCGGTTGGGCCCCTCCTCTGTGGTAAGGTCCAGGGGCTGGTCTGAGGAGGCCACAGAGGAGGGGTAGGTCCGTCGCCCGGGAGATCCACCACCTTCACTCACAGATGCAGACTCATGCAGCACTGGTCGGCCTGTACGGCTCCGGGTGCGGCGAATTCTGAAATCCATTTCCAACACTACCAAAGAAAAGTCATTATAAATAAAGGCATAACTTATACATTTGGAACATATACCATGCAATTGCTTTGTACTTACTTGGGAAATGGATTCCAAAAAACCTCCGCACCCGGGGCATGTGCAGACGTTTCAGGTCCGACCAATGCTGCATTATCTGGGTGTGAGTGAAGGTGGTGCTAGTCACACGGTGTATCTCCGCGATGATCTCCCGGGCGATGTCCCTTTTCTCGCACACATTGGGCGCGAAGTCATACCGGCGCTGAAGCATGATCTGAAAAACATAATGGACACAGAGCTTTTACTTTTACACACAGACCCATATGTGTTGCATCACAAGTTGAGAATTTCATGTCATTAACACACACATTTAGAGTGGCAGCCATTTTTGGGGAGTGCCTTAAAGAGGACGTTGACTGTGAATGAGAGTCTGGTCTTATGTTATATGTATCACACACCATGTACATACAGATAATAGCCAACATCAAGAATCAGGCCACCTGCATCTATGGCATGTTAGGATGGTTTAAACATCCAAGATGTCGGCTTATGCTTAGGCTTTTGGACCACGTGTGTGGCTTCCCGTTGTGTTTTTATGGCTTAGGAAAACAGTGTTCCTCAAACATCCGCATCAAGGTCCGAGACAGGCCAGGTTTGCCAGCTAGCCCCGCTACTCCACAGGTTAATTAACTGTTGCTAAGCCGGAGCAATTGCCCGAATTAGGACATCAGCATAGACAGGTGAAAACGTGGCCAGGCTCGGCCCTTGAGGATGAAGTGTGAGGAGCCAGTTCTTAAACATTAAGAGACCCCAAACTAGTTCCAAACGCATCATTTACATTTAGGCCATCATTGACTATTAGATTAAAATGCACAGGCAGCCACTTACCAGCATGAGGATCTCTTCCTGTTGACGGGTGAAGATAGTGGGCGCCATCTTTATGCTTCTTCAAGGCAGCAGATAAGTGAAACCCCAGCGGTTTCCTGGTTCCGCTCGAACGTACGTTCGTACGAGCGCGTAGTCGTGCGCATAGGCGTCACACGCTGGGCTCATTATTTAAAGGTCCCTGCACCCAAAGCTCATTCTCTTTGAGCATTTGTGGAAGATGGCACCTAAAAAGCCAATGACCAAGCGACCCCAGCAAAGCCAGACCGCGGAGGGCCCAACAACCAGGTCCCAGCAAGGTAGGAGAAAGCTGAGAGGCAAGACTACTACCTCTGCCCCACCAAGGGACACTGGACCCTCAGGAACCCAAAAAAGGGGCCCCAAGCCACGTGCCCCTGCAGCCAAAAAGCAGCCAACAGCAGCACCCACCACCTCTGCCCCCAGAAGAGGCCGCACAAGGGAGCCCACACCGGCCATGGGTTCAAGTAGGGCAGTTCGGCAACCCAGGCCCCGCAGCAGGGCCCGAACCCCATCCAGGGCCAGAAGCCCAGCCAGGGCCCAAACCCCATCCAGGGCCAGAAGCCCAGCCAGGGCCCAAACCCCATCCAGGGCCAGAAGCCCAGCCAGGGCCCGAACCCCATCCAGGGCCAGAAGCCCAGCCAGGGCCCGCCGAACCCCATCCAGGGCCAGAAGCCCAGCCAGGGCCCGCCGAACCACATCCAGGGCCAGAAGCCCAGCCAGGGCCCGCCGAACCCCATCCAGGGCCAGAAGCCCAGCCAGGGCCCGAAGAACACCATCCAGGGCCAGAAGCCCCTACAGGGCCCGAAGAACACCATCCAGGGCCAGAAGCCCAGCCAGGGCCCGCCGAACCCCATCCAGGGCCAGAAGCCCAGCCAGGGCCCGCCGAACCCCATCCAGGTCCAGAAGCCCAGCCAGGGCCCGAAGAACACCATCCAGGGCCAGAAGCCCAGCCAGGGCCCGAAGACCCCCATCCAGGGCCAGAAGCCCCTACAGGGCCCGCAGAACCCCATCCAGGGCCAGAAGCCCAGCCAGGGCCCGCCGAACCCCATCCAGGGCCAGAAGCCCAGCCAGGGCCCGCCGAACCCCATCCAGGGCCAGAAGCCCAGCCAGGGCCCGCCGAACCCCATCCAGGGCCAGAAGCCCAGCCAGGGCCCGAAGAACCCCATCCAGGGCCAGAAGCCCAGCCAGGGCCCGAAAGAACCCCATCCAGGGCCAGAAGCCCCTACAGGGCCCGCAGCAGGGCCAGAAGCCCCCGACCTGGCACCAGCCGGGAACAGAGCCCCCGACCTGGCACCAGCCGGGAACATAGCCCCCCAAGAGGGCCCAGAATTTCAACCATGACCACATCTACACCTGGAAGTTCGGTGGCCAGCCACGCAAGAACACCCAGTCCCTTGGCCAGTCCAGTCCAGTCATTGGGAAGCCAACAATCCGGCCATTCCCCTACCCAGCCCCAGGCCATAATGTCACCACATGTGTCTGCACACATGGAGGAGCAGCCAAGCCAACCATCTGGCCGCACATTGCGCCGCGGCCAGTTGAGTGGGAGATTCTCCCATGACCAAAATATGGCATTGGCTAGTGGCCTTACATTATACTATGACGAGCTCTATGGGAGCAAATCAAAACACACCACAAAGCAGCGCAAGATGGAATTGTTTGAAACCATCCTACGACAAGTAAATGCAGCGGGGGAAGAGAGGAAAGATGTGTCCCAAATTCAGAAGAAAATCTCTGATCTGAAGTATGCTGTACGGCAAAAAGAAATTAAAAGGCATAATTACAGGTAAATAAATGTTTTCTCCAAATATAATGTTTAGGATGTACTGTATGCACCTTTTCTGAGTACAAAACGATTTTCTCTTTTCAGCCTGAAAACTGGAGGTGGCTTTCCTTCAAAATTGGAGTTTACCCCTGCTGAGGAGATTGTGCTGGGACTTCTCCATCCGGTCGCGGTCGGTGGACATGCTGGTCTAAGGGACACAGACTCACCGACCCGTACCCACGGTGAGTACTCTTAAATCTGCATGTTTGCCTGTTTGCTAAATAATCTAAAGTTCACTAGTAACAAGATAACGGGATGCCCCTATGGTTTGCCTTGCTTGGCCTCGCACTACTGTGCCTGTTTGTGTCCTCTTTTGGTCCCTGTGAATCACACATTTAGGACCACATCCATTATGGCAAAGATCAAATTTCCAATTGTATTGGTAAAGTCATGAAGTTTCTCCTGAAAAGTGATATATTTTGAATCAATCACAAAACACACATCATTATGGATGGGTTGCCTATTTGTTGTGTGAGTTGTGTTTGAGTTAACAATTTAATTACCCACCCCCAAACATATCTGACCTAGAGCAGCGAGACTCAACTGGCGGGCCGGGGTCCCAATGCGGACCTTGGCACCAGATTCCAGGACCCCTGCCCAGACAGCCCTGCACTCAGTTACTTCTGTGTTGATGTGCTCAGAGCAGCCCCCTTGATCGGCGATGTAGTGGTTGTTCTCCTGCCCAATGTCATGGCTCCCTGAAACATAGCATTGCAATATGAAGTACTGCACAGGAAGTGGCATTGCAAGGTACACAGTAACTTGGTACATCTTTCTCTTGGCACAATCGTGTCCCGCTGCCCCTGCTCTGCCCCATCTGCCACAGTCCCCCCATGCCCCCCCCCCACATAAGCCTCATACATTTGTAACAGATTTGTTCCATCCATCCCATCACCATCAATTCGTTAACTCCCCCCTTTAGCCATCCAATCCCTGTCCCCTCAGCTCTGCCCCATCCAGCCCAGCAAGGGCAAGCAGCCTTTATTAGTTTGCACTTTGAAATCTCAAGCCCCTCCACCAGTGTGTTTATTTCTAACTAGACACCCCCTGCGTCAGCCCCATGGCCAGACATTCACCTCTCACCACATACCTTTAAATGGACCTTTACAACAATTGTTTGAGTACCCCGGACCTAGCGAATGGTAGGCTAAATCCAAAAATGTGCGTTGCAAGTTGTATGCTGACTGGGTACACTTCCTGACTTAGAACTGAGGTCAGTTAGCAGTTTTCGCGAGCCATTGCACCTATCTAAACTTGCGTGTCTTTTAACAAATGTCCCCATTGCTCTAGAGTTGCTTAATATTACAAATAGAGGTTTATTTGATTACCTATCCAAAAAATGGTTATGTGTGTGTTTACGTTGTTTGTTTTTCTCTTCTTCAGCCCAGCATGATCCCTCAGCAAGGGTAAACTCACCCCCCAGTTTGGTTATGCCTACCAGGTCCGTACAGCATAGGAGCCCAGATCCGAGATTTCCGGTAAGTTAATTTAGTACCATAAATACTACCAAGTGCTTAAGAATGTGTTAAACTGTGGGAATCCCAAATTTGGACGCCAACTTACACTTTTTTTTTTATATGTCCCTACAGACCCGCACACTCATGGAAGAGATCCAGGAAATGGAGGAAGATGATGATGTCTCCATGCAGGGCACGTCGGATGACCTCCCCCTGGGTCCCAATTTGGAACTGCTCCATAATGTTTCTCTGGCCAATCCTCAGCAGCAGAGTGAATCTCCATCCATTGTGCATGCACATGGGGAGACTGACACAACAGTCCCCAGTGTTCACTCTGCTGCTGAGGATTTGCAAAGCAGGCCTGTTGCTGTTGAGGGGACGACACCACGCGGCAGGGCATGCCCAAGAGCCAGGGTAATTGTGCGGCGGACTCCATTATGCCGCCCCACAATTTCCCAGGGGAGGCAGAGTGCCCTGCTTCAATTATGGACCCAAGAAAGGGACTCTTATGAGGCACAGCTCGTTACAGAGCGTGAGGAAAGGCATGCCGACATGGTCACCATCAATACCAGTTTACAGGGCATCCTCGCGGAGTTGCGTACCCTCAACAGCAACGTGGTCACTGCAAGTAATGGCATCCAGTCAGCCATGGCTGAGATGACCAATATGCAGAGAAACATTGTGGAGCAGTTTCAAATTCACAATGCTGCCATGGCCCAGGCTAGGTCCCATTCACATGGACCTCCACCTGGACCTCCACCTGGGTATTATGGGCAGCCACCCTATTAAGCCATGGGTGTGTGGGACATCTTTTCTCTTAACCCCCACTGTATTTACTTGTCCTTTGAGGTTTCAAACAATCCATTTTGTGTTGCTCATGCAGGTTGTGTTTTGTATTTGCTCCCATATAGCTCCTTAGAGTAATGCTTAAGGCCACTAGCCAATGCCATAGGTCTATGTGGAGTGTATCTGGCCACTTATGGCTTTAAATATGTATTTGGTTGGTGCTCCTCCTGTTTGCAGACATGTTTGTGTGACATTATGGCCATGCCCAAATATCCCTGGGCACAGGCAATATTAATGACTGGACTAGGCTGGCCTTTGGACTGGGTGTCCTTGTTTGGTTGTGCCACTCACTTCCAGGTGTAGATGTGCTCGATGTTTTTTTTGTTATGTCATCCATTTGTAACCACAGATGTATGTGGAATGTTTTCTGTTAAGCACAATAATTTTTACTTTTCTAAGTAAAAAAATATTCTCACTTACAATACTTGTGGCGTTTTTAGTGGGAACACATTTTAAACAGCTTGGGCTAAACCAGATAATTTTGGTTTGAAGAGGTGTAACAATGCAAATCTAAAGCTAAGGAAACTACATGAAATACATTAGGCAACAATTAAGGTAAAAATGTTTTACTTTGAGGTAATGCCACATTACGGCAAAACAACATATTTAACAAAAAGGATAACACAGACACACAGAATGTTGAGACACGAAATAAAATTAACTAAAATGCTGCAAGATCAAGTTGGCTCTAACTGATTGGGCAGACTCACTGGGTGGCCCAACAAAATTCTCTACATCATCCTCTAGGGCTGTAGAGGGCAGGCTATCCACATAACGTGGGACACGTTCCAGGATCGCAAAATTGTGCAAAACAGCACATGCCATGATTATGTCGATCACTTTCTTGGGATCATATTGCAGGGCGCCCCCAGTATGGTCCAAGCAACGAAAACGTGTCTTCAACAGCCCAAAGGCCCTCTCCACAACAGCCCTGGTCTTGCGGTGCGCACGGTTGTACGCTTCCTGAGAGGCATCCTGGGGCCGCAGCACAGGCGTCATGAGCCAGGGTAGAAGTGGGTACCCGGAATCACCTTAAACAGACAATTAAATGTAATCAAAATTAAAAAGGCAACACAACAAACACAAAGAATTTTACATATATCATAATGATGTAAGGTAAAGGGCCCAAAAAAACACCCAGGGCACATTAGCAAAAAAAATATTGCCACTAATGTAGTACATAATTAAAAATGGCACTTCAATATACCAATTAATTAACAAACATCTGCACGGCCAAGGGTAGTTGGAATTTAAATATATTTTTGGGTTTCAGACATGTTACAATTAGGATGCTGCTGAGGGGCTATCCACATTTATATGAAAACTACAATGTATGCAGTTTAAGTCCACTTTGACATTTAAAGACCAATACTACAAAAGGAGCCAAAGCTCACAGATCCTTGGGTATAAACTCCCAACCAATATATTTAGGGACATGGAACTTACAGACATCCTAACTAAAGGGAAAACATTCTGAAGGACAAAGCGAGGCAAGCATTTTTTTGGGAAGTTCATAATATATGACCCAACAAAAAGGCAGTTTCTGGCTTATGTAAAGAATTCAAATACAAACATATCAACAAATACAAGATTAATCCCACATTTAATAGCACACAAATAGGACACACTTACCAAGCAGCCATGCACCCGAAAATTCACCTGCCTCAAATCTCCGAAACAACCCAGATCGCCTGAGTATATATGAGTCGTGGGACGATCCTGGGTAGCCGGCAAGGACACTCATAAAACGCATGTCCGGACCAACCACGGCCTGGACATTAAGGGAGTGTCCCATTTTTCGATTCCTTAAGGCAAAAACATACAAAAAGGGTAATTGATATTTGACCAAAAAAAAAAACATAAAAAAAAAACATGTCTGCACTCTATTGGGAAAGACTAATGAAAAGCCTAGATAAAGCAGCTACACAAATGAGGAATAAACAAATATGCTGCCGCAAAGGAAAACAGGTTACATTACACGTTGGCCAACATAATAACCAATCTCAATACCTATATATATACTCGTCGGCAGCCCTAGGTACGAGTGCCACATGTGTGCAGTCAATAGCACCAATAACGTTGGGCATGTCGGCCACATTATAAAACCCAAGCTTAATGGCGTTTCTGGCTGCCATATCATCCGGAAAATAAATATATTTTGGAGTTATGGCAGCCATGCCTTCCAAAAATTTAGATAGTGCGCGGCTCAGCGTAGGCTGTGACATCCCCACGGAGAGGGCACCCAGCCTCTGGAACGAGCCGTTCGCCAAAAATTGCAGGCAGCCAAGCATCTTGGTCATACCTGAAATTGCATGCCCCTTCCTTGTGGTGCGGGCTAACCATGGCCGCAGCTCACTATATAATTTATGGAGGGAAGCGCGATTAAGCCTGGTCAGCTCGAACAGCTCAACATCATTCATGCTATCGATGTTCATGCGACGACGCAGGGGCAATCTGCTCTCAGACATCTCGATCAACTCAATGCCAAAAAGCATAAGCCCTTGATGTGCCACAAACTCGCTCCGCTCCATCCTACTCCCGAGGCCAAATAGCTGCCGGCAAACATTTCGTAAAGCAGCTCTTTAATGGGCTTCAAAACAATTAGCAATCACCTCTCTGAATTGGTCGCAAGCCCATGTGAAGGACGTAAAAAATAGGATCGGACGCAAATAATACGATTTGGACGGGAAAAACACACGAACTAACGCAAATTATACGATTCTCGTACGAAATGCGTATGTTCATATACGTCTATGCGCGAACGATCGTGCGAATACGAAATGGGCAAAAAAACAAGAAAAAATGACAAACACCCACCCAAACTTACGATTCTCGATACGAAATCAATTAACTTTTGCTCTTTGAATCGAGGGGTATATATGCGCATATAATATATACATATACACTAATCCATATCCATAAATTAAATAAGTAAATACCATAAATCAAATTCAAATTAAATTAATTCATCAATTCAACCAAATATATTTAAATTTAAATTTAAATTAGAATTTAAGTGCACCCATTAACCCATTATATTTTATGAATTATATATCCACAAAATTAAATGTGTAAATTAGAAATAAATAAATTAATTAATTTAAGAATAAGTAAATTAAATTAAATCAAATTAAATACACCAAACTATATACCCATAAATAATTAATTAATTAGTTTATGTATTTATTTAATATGAGTCATTATATAACTACTAGTAATAATAATAAATACCCAATTTGTGATCAATCAAAATCAAGCCTATCCCTGTGCCCCTGAAACCAAGATACACAATAATAATAATAATAATTAAATAATCAACATCAAAGAATATATAATAGAAAATAAAATAATATTTGTGATGATAATAATAGTGAAGAATAAATAAACAATATATATTAAGAGAATGGTGAGAATAAATATATACATATATATATATATACGCACATACATATATATACATACACATACACAAGTATAAGAATAATAATAAGAATAAAAGTAAAAAATAAAATAAATACAAATGAATACAAGAATAATAATAAAGAAAATAATAAAAATACTATTAATAATAATAAATAAATAATTGATAAATAATAAGCAACAAAAAATAATAATAATATATTCATAATAATACAAAAAATATATTAATAAGAAAATTAATAGACAATACACATAATAAAGAGTTAATAATTATTTAAATATGAAATACCTGATATATATAATATAATAGTATATAATTAGTATGTCTAAAATGTTTAAACATTATTAGATATTATATATATTAAGTAATATATCATATATCAAACAATTATAAACAAAAACAATTAATACAAATAAAAATAAATATATATATATAAAAATATGGATATAATTCTACTCATTGCATATATACATCTAAATCCATTTCAATTTCAAGAAGATGTTATTTAGTTCCAAAGATTATTATTCTCCAGAGGATGTTTCCATCTTCAAACGGTCAAGGGGGACAAATGGATATGCCCTTATTCCAATAATTCCTATTTTAAACTGCATATAGAGCATCTTCCGCACGGGTGACAGCCCGTTGTTGTTTCTCTTTTCAGCCAGGTCCTGGGTCGTATAAAATGACTGCTGCAGAGTCGGTCCTTAAGATTGGGGGCCCTTTTAGCTGTCAATCTTGGTTTCAGATTATCCTTCCTTTTCCTTCTTGGTGCTAACATTTCCACCCGATCCTTATCCTTCACATTCTGGAAGGCTCTTGAAACCAATTTTCTTGGATAACCCCGATCCAGAAAGCGTTGTGTAAGATCCTTGGCCTGGGCTTTAAATGGGGCCTCATCAGAGCAATTCCGTCTCAATCTTGCAAATTGACCATGTGGTATCCCGCCTCTAAGATGTCTTGGGTGGAAACTCTGATAATGTAGGAGACCATTTACTGCCGTTTCCTTCCTGTATAATGTTGTGGAGATTCTTCCATTTTCCATATTCAGACTCAAGTCCAGGAAATTAATCTGGTCCACCCTATAAAAGGTTTGTACTGCAGCACATAAGCCAAATGGTGGGGCATATGATGATGGTCTTCTAAGGGGGAGTGGACTAGATGTAATTGCTTCCTCAGTCTGAGTAGTGGATTCCATTTCATCCCCTTCCATCCCTCCATGTAAGGCTTCAGGGATATTTTCCGTAATGTTCACATCATATTGTCTTCTCAATAGTAATCTTTTTTTTCAGGGGCGGATAGTTCATAATCCGTGAGATTAATAATCTCCAGAGTCCTTGTGTGTGTGGCCTGATTTTCCGGGGTTGATCCAAGAATCAATGGTGGGTTTATAGGCGCCGACGTTTGTGGCGCTGGGGTAACATTCTCAGAGGTTCCCAATTGTTGTTGTTGTACTCCCACCGTCTGTCTCTTCTCCCTCTTGCCACATTTCCCCCCCCTCCTGATCCTCCTACGGTTTCTCCCCTCTCGCTGTCCGATAAAAAATGGTGATCATTCCCTGTGTATCTAGATGATTGACTAGAGAAGGATGAGTTTTCACTCCTTTCCTGACTGGGTTGTGTCCTAATTCTATTTTTTACATAATTGTTTCTTTTATTTCCAGAGTGTTTCCATCTATAGATTCGGTTATCTTCCCTATCCTTTTTATCCCTCCCCATCTTTGTCTGTTTGTTCCGTATTATGCCTTCCTCATATTTATCCATGTCTTTTTTCAATGTGTCCTGAAAATCCTGGAAGGATTCTTGAGCTGTGCAATCAGCAAGTTTATGATACAGTCTTTGTAGGTCCTCCTTAACCTTAACCAATATGCTCCTATCAAATTCAATAAGCATATCCATTAATGCTTCTGAACATGAGTGTAAGTGGGATTCCCATCTTTTTTGAAAATTCTCATCTACCTCCCAGGCTGGAAAAATTTGAACTCGGAGGCCCCGTGGAATTAGATGTTGTTCCTTATACCAATTAAGGGTGTTAATATTCCACCAAAGGCGGATATATTGTTTTCGGGCCGTCTTCAATTGTCTAAAAATTTGTTTAATGTCGTTCCCATCCCGGGGATCCCCTCTCCCCTCAATACTAAATTCCTCACTGGATAGTAATAAAGTCTTGAATCTATTGTTCCAAGACTGTTCCTCACTCTCAAAATCAAAGCCTGTAGCCATTTTTAATTTTAAATAGACTTTAGTGTGCAGGAATTAGTCCCAAAATGGATTACTAAGTCTAAATATATATGTGTAATTCCGCACTACAAAATTATATATTCAATGAAAATAGAATCTGTGGCCGTGCGGTGGTGGGGAGCTATTCCTACAAGGGTAGAACTATAAGTATTATAGGGATGAGCCCAGCCATTCATCCAATATAGTCCCACACCAGCGCACCTCCTCCACAGAAAAGATCAATAAATAAACTAATTGATCATAATGAATTCATAAATAATTTATTAGGAGCTATCCCCAAAAAAATCACATAACAACACAATTAAAAAACATACAAGACAAAACCGCACATTTTTCTCAAGGGCATCCCAATCTATCCCAAATACCCATAAAACTCATTTATAAAGTGCATAAGTGCTAAAACTGTGCAAATATAACTTTAGTAATATAGATCAATAATATAAAATGTGACAAGATGTAGAAATACAACAGTTCAAAAATAGCAAAAATAGCAAATACAACAACATCAATTGAAAAGCACACATCACCTGAGTGATAAATCAAAGTGTTCCATAGGAATGCCCCAGTCCAAATGCCGGTCCCCCAACGCGTTTCGTGGCCCCCCGCTCACAGGCCACTTTATCAAGGTCTGGGAGACTACCCCATTACTGCCTTTTTATAGGAGACTTGATTTTCAAATGCCGGGCGCGTGTCTGGGTGTGCAGCACGGCCCCGGCCGGAAGCCGGCCACACGCACACAGAACGCTGGGCCCCGCGCTCCAATAGGAGTCCATCCGTCTGCTGTCGTCATGATTCCACCCCCCAGACCGGCCCCCCAGCCAGCCGCACACATAAGCACGATTGATTACCCGTGCGTGTTGCGGCTGTAGGAGAGACGGGGGGGACGGAACTCACCCCGCCACCAGTCCAGGTCTCAACATATGTCACAGACATAATATAATAGCCGGCAATACAATGTAACAGGGCAGTCTTCCACCAATGATCTACATAAAAGTGATACATATAAATACAATTCTAAACAAACATTTAAAAATTGTTTTATTTTTTAAAGAGTTTAAAATAATAATAATAACACCCATAATTGCTCCCTCAATATACACAAACAATTTATATCTACAGAATTCTAACTACATATCATTCAATAATGTAAAATTATAGTTTAGAAAATATACACAATATAATGGACAATAGAATATATCCCAAATCAGGGTATTTCATTCCCTATTGCGGCCAGAGCACAGCTGGTTACAGACAAGGACAGAGAGTTAGAGATAAGTAGGGAGAGTCAGAGAGGCAGACAGAGAGGTAGACAGAGCCAGGGAAAGATAGTGAAAGATAGGGAAAAACCGGAACGATCATAGAACAGCATAGAAGTGACAGTGAAAAATTTTTTTTTTTCATTAGCCAGATCAGTTTTCAATTCAATTTTAGTTCTTTGTGCTGTAAATCTGCCTTGCCACTGTGCATCCCATCTATGCAGTGGCTTATTTAATCCTATCTGTTACACGCAAGCATTTCTAAAAACTGGGTTAGTTTTAATTTAGTTTTAATATTTTTTGGTCTGCTTTAAATACACCAGCCCACATTGGCATCCCAAACCTGCACTTAGCACCCTGTCTGTTATACTAAATACGTTTGTTCATCCTCAGCGTAATCAAACTATTGCATTTTGAATTGGTTTTTGTCCTGCTGCCAAAACACTAGGCCGCAGGGTATCCCAAACCTGCACTTAGCAGCCTATCTGTTATACTAAATGCGTTTGTTCATCCTCAGCTTAATCAAACTATTGCATTTTGAATTGGTTTTTGTCCTGCTGCCAAAACACTAGGCCGCAAGGTATCCCAAACCTGCACTTAGCAGTCTATCTGTTATACTAAATACGCTTGTTGATCCTCAGCTTAATCAAACTATTGCATTTTGAACTGGTTTTTGTCCTGCTGCCAAAACACTAGGCCGCAAGTTATCCCAAACCTGCGGATAGCACCCTATCTGTTATACTAAATATGCTTGTTGATCCTCAGCTTAATCAAACTATTGCATTTTGAATTGGTTTTTGTCCTGCTGCCAAAACACTAGGCCGCAGGGTATCCCATACCTGCACTTAGCAGTCTATCTGTTATACTAAATACGCTTGTTGATCCTCAGCTTAATCAAACTATTGCATTTTGAATTGGTTTTTGTCCTGCTGCCAAAACACTAGGCCGCAGGGTATCCCAAACCTGCACTTAGCAGCCTATCTGTTATACTAAATACGCTTGTTGATCCTCAGCTTAATCAAACTATTGCATTTTGATTTAGTTTTTGTCCTGCTGCCAAAACACTAGGCCGCAGGGTATCCCAAACCTGCACTTAGCAGCCTATCTGTTATACTAAATACGCTTGTTGGTCCTCAGCTTAATCAAACTATTGCATTTTGAATTGGTTTTTGTCCTGCTGCCAAAACACTAGGCCGCAGGGTATCCCAAACCTGCACTTAGCAGCCTATCTGTTATACTAAATACGCTTGTTGATCCTCAGCTTAATCCAACTATTGCATTTTGAATTGGTTCTTGTCCTGCTGCCAAAACACTAGGCCGCAGGGTATCCCAAACCTGCACTTAGCAGCCTATCTGTTATACTAAATACGCTTGTTAATCCTCAGCTTAATCAAACTATTGCATTTTGAATTGGTTTTTGTCCTGCTGCCGAAACACTAGGCCACAGGGTATCCCAAACCTGCACTTAGCAGCCTATCTGTTATACTAAATACGCTTGTTATACTAAATACGCTTGTTGATCCTCAGCTTAATCAAACTTTTGCATTTTTAATTGGTTTTTGTCCTGCTGCCAAAACACTAAGCCGCAGGGTATCCCAAACCTGCACTTAGCAGCCTATCTGTTATACTAAATACGCTTGTTGATCCTCAGCTTAATCAAACTTTTGCATTTTTAATTGGTTTTTGTCCTGCTGCCAAAACACTAAGCCGCAGGGTATCCCAAACCTGCACTTAGCAGCCTATCTGTTATACTAAATACGCTTGTTGATCCTCAGCTTAATCAAACTATTGCATTTTGATTTGGTTTTTGTCCTGCTGCCAAAACACTAGGCCGCAGGGTATCCCAAACCTGCACTTAGCAGCCTATCTGTTATACTAAATACGCTTGTTGATCCTCAGCTTAATCAAACTATTGCATTTTGATTTGGTTTTTGTCCTGCTGCCAAAACACTAGGCCGCAGGGTATCCCATATTGCCAATTTTCATAGTATCTGGTGCAGAGAAGCAGTTCCTCACTTTTTTTAGTTTCTTCTTTTTAAAGTAAACACATTTTTTAACGTACCTATTGCGCATTTCAAATACATAAAAATGTCAGGCAGACAAGTCCCAGGATGTTCAAAGAGGAGTGGCAGAGGCAAAGATTCATCAGGCAGAGGTCGCAGCAGACTAGGGGCGAGTGGCAGCAGGAGTCACGGTGAGAGACCTGATCTGCCAGTATCTGCTAGCGGTCGTGTCTCCACCAGTAACGCATCTGCCGTGGTAGATTGGTTAACGCGGTCATCCACATCATCACAAGTTACATCTGACACCCCCAGTCTAAGGTCGGTAAGTTCCTCTGACACAACCCTGAATTGGCATGGCCCGAGAGCAGTCCCTATCCTCCCATTGCCTCTGTCCTACGCCGTTCCCTCCCCCAGCGACGTATCCTATGCTTTGGGTTCAGCTCCACTCTTTAGTGAGGAGGACGATCAGATAGAGGACAGTCAGCAGCTACTGCCCAGCCAAGAAATGGAGGTGGCTTCTTTCGCTAGGCAGACAAATAGTGATGTGAAGAGTGGCGTGGGTGTTGCGAACGTTCCAGCTCCTGCACCAGACACTGTTGAGGAAACCGAGAACATCAGTGATGTGCAGCCACAACTTGATGATGATGATGATGATGAAGCCGATCGCACTTGGGAGCCGGGTGCAGAAAGGCTTCATCATCATCATCAGGAGAAGAGGGGCCCAGGTTGCCCGGGAGTCAGCAGCTGAGCCAGCAAGGTGTTAGCAGCATGGTTGGCAGTCAGCATGGGGGCAGAATTGTAAAGCCTGGAGCCAAACGGGGCCGGGGCCGGGGTAGAGCACTTGCTGCGCGGCAGGCGACCTTATCGGGAGGTAGTGGAGCAGGGGTTCCTGGAGTTGGCGACAGTAGCAGTGAATCAGTGCGGGCTGTTGGTGGGAAAAGTAGCTACTCGGCAGTGTGGCAGTTTTTCCTGAAGCATCCGCAGGAGGGTAACATGGCCACATGCAAGATATGTAGGCAGAAGGTGAAGCGTGGCCAGGGCCCAAATGTTGGCACCACGGCCCTGAGTCAACATATGATGCGTCACCATAAAGCAGCCTGGGAGAACCAAGGCTCCGAAGAGGTGGTCCAGGCTGCTTCCTCACCGAGTGGCATGCCTCTCCCAATTTCTGCCAGCCAAGGCTCCAGCACCTCAGCCGAAGGCAGCTGTGTGCGTCATACCCATCCTCTGTCGCTCCTCCTGATGCTCCTGCTCCTCCTCCTCCTCCAAGTCATGCATCCCGCCAGCAATCCATCAGCGAAGCCATGTCCAAGAGACAGCAGTATGCGCCCACTCATCCTACGGCGCAGAAGCTGAATGTGCTCCTGTCCAAGTTGCTGGTGCTGCAGTCGCTCCCTTTTCAGGTGGTGGACTCTGCACCTTTCAGAGAACTGATGGCTTGTGCCGAGCCGAGGTGGAGAGAGCCAAGCCGTCATTTCTTTGCCAAGAAGGCAGTACCAGCGCTGCACAATTTTGTTAAACAGAAGATGGGCCAGTCCTTGAGCCTGTCGGTGTGTAGCAAAGTGCATGGCAGCACCAACGTCTGGAGCTGTAACTACGGTCAAGGAAAGTACATGTCGTTTACGGCCCACTGGGTGAATGTGGTCCCTTTGCAGCAGCAGCAACTTGGACAGGTCACGCCACTTCGGCCTCCGCGCTCCCTGGCCGTTGTGCCTGTGACACCGTGCGACTCGGCCTCCTCATCCTCCGCCTTCTCCTCACCCTCCACTGTAGGCTCAAGTCTCAGTGCCCCTCCAGTCTACCATGTGTGCAGGGCACGGAGGTGTCTCGCTGTGATTCACATGGTTTGTCTTGGCGAACAGGGGAGGAACTGCTTAAATTTATTCATCAAGAAATCCAAACATGGCTTACTCCAAGAAAACTGCAAATGGGACCCATGGTTACCGACAATGGGAAGAACATTTTGTCTGCGCTGCGACAAGAAAGGCTGACCCATGCGCCCTGCATGGCTCACGTCTTCAATCTGGTTGTCAAGCGGTTTCTGAAGTCTTCCCCCCATCTGCAAGACATCCTAACAACTTCAAGGAAACTTTACATGCACTTCAGCCACTCATACACCGCCAAGCACACCCTTCTTGAGCTACAGCATCAGAACGGTAGCCCCCAACATAGTCTGGTTTGCGATGTTTCCACCCTGCATATGTTGGACAGACTATACGAACAGAGAAAAGCCATCACGGATTTCTTGATGATCCAAGCGGATAGGGGGACTCCCCTGTGTAACTTCAATGTCAACCAGTGGCAGCTTATACGTGACACCTGCCGTTTGCTCAGGCCCTTTGAGGAAGCCACTTTATTTGTGAGTCGCCAGGATTACGGGATGAACGACATGATTCCACTGCTTCATGTACTACAGCACATGTTGGAAACCATGGCTGGTCAGGGCACTGGAGACATGCCGTCTACATCTTACGGCCACATGAACCCTGTTGGAGCTGAACTGGAGGAGGAGGAGTAAGAAGAGGAGGAGTGGCACAGTGCACAGTTTAGGCTTGGAAAAATGGCTGGTTTATCTAGTCAGCTGACAGGAGGGGAGGAGCAGGAGCAGCCAGAGGAGCTAGAGGGTTGTGAGGACCCGGACACACTGTGGCAGTATGCAGTGGAGATGGAGACAGGTAGTCCCTCCGAGTCACTTGCTCAAATGGCAGGAAGCATGCTCACGTGCTTGCGTAGTGACCCCAGAATTGTTTCCATTTGTCAGCAGGATGACTTCTGGCTGTCCACCTTATTGGACCCTCGCTTCCGGCACAAAATGGGGGCATTTTTTAAACCCGCCGAGAGGGAGGACAAACTGAACTACTACGAAGACATTCTACGTAGTCAGTTGGCCGATGCCTATCTGCGCCATGTTCCATACTCTCACAGGTCTGACTCGGGGGGACCTCTGCGCTCACCTTCCACTGCCATGCCTGCTGGGAGGGTTTGCAGGAGCAGCAGCAGCAGCTCCATCAGCAGCTCCATCAGCAGCAGCCTCAGTCTACACCCGCATTGTGAGGCTACTCATGAGCAGCAGGGAAACCTGGAGCAGGACCTCAACCAGCAGGTCATGTCATACCTTGACATGACCATGCCAACACACCTTGAGGATCCACTGGACTTCTGGGCAGCCAAACTTGGCTTGTGGCCGCAACTAGCAGAGTTTGCCCTGGAAAAGCTGTCCTGCCCGACAAGTAGCGTGACATCTGAGCGGGTGTTTAGTGCGGCGGGGGCCATAGTTACGGCGAGGAGAACTCGTCTGTCAACTAAAAATGTGGAGAGACTCACCTTTGTCAAAATGAATCAGGGATGGATCAGCCAGGATTTCCACCCACCAATGGCTGATGCATGCGACTAGATTCAGCATGGTGCCACGTTTTACACTTTCCAAATGGTGCAAAACATATTTATGTCTTTAGGCCAATTTTTGGGCTCCGGCTGATGCCAACTTCAGTGTCTCTTTCAACCAATGTTTGGGCTGCTGCTGCTGCTTGCAACTCCAGGGTGTGATTCATCCAATTTTTGGGCTCCTGCAGCCAACTCCAGTGTCTCTTTCAAGCAATGTTTGGGCTCCTGCTGCTGCTGCTGCTTGCAACTCCAGGGTGTGATTCATCCAATTTTTGGGCTCCTGCAGCCAACTCCAGTGTCTCTTTAAAGCAATGTTTGGGCTCCTGCTACTGCTGCTTGCAACCCCAGGGTGTGATTCATCCAATTTTTGAGCTCCTGCTGCCAACTCCAGTGTCGCTTTCAACCAATGTTTGGGCTGCTGCTGCTGCTTGCAACTCCAGGGTGTGATTCATCCAATTTTTTTGGCTCCTGCAGCCAACTCCAGTGTCTCTTTCAAGCAATGTCTGGGCTCCTGCTGCTTGCAACTCCAGGGTGTGATTCATCCAATTTTTGGCCTCCTGCAGCCAACTCCAGTGTCTCTTTCAAGCCATGTTTGGGCTCCTGCTGCTGCTTGCAACTCCAGGGTGTGATTCATCCAATTTTTGGGCTCCTGCAGCCAACTTCAGTGTCTCTTTCAAGCAATGTTTGGGCTCCTGCTGCTGCTGCTTGCAACTCCAGGGTGTGATTCATCCAATTTTTGGGCTCCTGCAGCCAACTCCAGTGTCTCTTTAAAGCAATGTTTGTGCTCCTGCTTCTGCTGCTTGCAACTCCAGGGTGTGATTCATTCAATTTTTGGGCTCCTGCTGCTGCCAGTCAGTTTTTCAGGCACTATAGGGGCCCCTCATAGTGATGCCACTTCAACTCTCTGCAATTGTGCCGCTCTGCGATTCTATTACCGATGTCTTTGATCTGCATGTGATAATTATTTACAGTATTATTTCACTAACTAACCTATGCGTGTTACAGTAAGGCAGAATGGTTTACAACCCTATTGAGGCTCTAGGGGGCTCAGAAATATCCATTTTTAATAGCGATTTGTTGCGAATAAATTCGGGTCGAAATGATTTTTGTCGGAAAATTCTGCGAATCAGTCGAATCGAATTTTTCAAAAGTTCGCTCATCTCTAGCCATAAGCTTTACTCCTAGGCATTACAGGTATTGTACTTGCTACTGTACACCTAAGCAGATTCCCAAGATAGTTTCAAGAAAAGAGGAGCAGTAGCAAAGATCCCGAATATCTTGCTTATGCCGTCATACTTAAGTACCACAACATCGCACTGCAGTGGTCATTATGAAGGGGAATAATAACGATGATTACAAGTTAAGAACTCTGCTGACCTCTCATGAGCTAAGATATCTGGGACACAATGTTGTATTGAACCTCTGAACAGACTCTAATTTGACCATACAAACCTGTTGATTGTTTCTTTATTCTGTCTGTTTAACAAACTTTAATAAAATTTGATAACGCAAAACACACCAGCAGTCCAATAGTCAGCCACATTGCTCCCTGGACGTGCAGCAGTGCCCCCTGGTGCTTTCCAGTGATGATACATTCAGTTAAACACAGCTTAGCATTGGGGGTCAACCTTATCAGTTATATTAATTAACAATAAATTTGAAAGCAATACAACCTAACTGCCATTATATGACAGTTTATCTTGTAAATGAATTAATTAGCATATGGCTGTCATTCAACTCTTCTGTTAGTGTTTTTATAGATATTCAGTAAAAAAAAGGCTTCAGTAAAAAAAGGAACACAGATTGTTTTAGGGCACCCGGGTGAGGATAGAAGTTAAAGAGATAAACTTCCTCTGGCAAAATGAAAGCAATTTCTAACGGCAGCTTTAATAGAGATTTTTAAGACTATTAATCAAAATTTGTAACTATTAACTAAACAAATAATGACAGTGAATACGATTACAGCTGAAATAGACTATAATGAGGGAATGGTTCAATAGAGGGATCTCTACACTTATTATTAATATTTTTTTCAGTTCTGTCATTCAGTCATCTGAAGGATGTTAACGTACACATGTGCAATGTTGATGTAAATTTACTGTACAGTTTCTATATAAACAGACCCCTCTTTTGCCAGGGCTAACTTTAGAAAGGAAAACAAGCCTGGTTAAGCCATGAGCCTTATATATCCACAACTTTTATGGCCCCAGTAGGATGATTGACAGAATCATACATGGAACAACTGACTTTCAGCTTATGGATGTCGCAATACCTTTAGCTAGGCATTGAGTTTCTGTAGATTACGTTATTTAATATGCTTCTATGACATAAAATATTATAGCACTAGGTGTATGTTTTACTTACAGTGCTTACAATCTCAGGTTGTTGCAGGGGCTAATGTGGTCAGGCAAACCTAACAGCAAATAGGACTGAATCCTCCTCCTCCTTAATGACCCCTAGGAAGCTGTGAGAAATTTGGGAGATATTATATTCTATTTCTGAGGTCCCCTTTCATAATAGGAACCCTTATGAAAGATAGCCTTTTAGTAGGAGGAACAACCATATTTAAAGGGGAAAATCTTCACTTGACCATGAGAGATCTGTAAACACACAGCATCACCGGGAGTCGCACCTTCAAAAGGAATCCCTGTTACATTTCTCACCCATGACTTGGGACTGAGTCTGAAAGTCTGTAACCAGAACAACCCCCTGTGGAGAGCCTGCTCTGAGTACACAACTTCAAAGCACACGGTGCTTATATATTAACATTAATCATAAGCTAAATACATATTAAGAACCTGGAGGTCCAGGCACATCCATAAATACATTCCCCGTCATTATAGCAGACACAGGATCCAAGCTATGGAGAAATTGGGTTAGGAACCATATCAAACAGCTGTATTTGGACTCATCAGGTAGGTAGAATCTGCTTGAATCATTTGATGCCACTTTCTAGGAGCTTCCTACCAAAAGCTATGCTTCATAATAATTTAGAGGAAGTTCTTAGCTAAGGGCTAAGAGGAAAGAGCAGCAACTCCACCCATAGGGGAGGGGGGAGTAGGAGACCTGTGAATAAAAGGCCTTTGGGTTTATCCCCCTGGTGTCTTCTGGGGGAGTGACTTGATGTGCGAAAGTTGTCCCAAGGATCCAACAGATTGCCTCACGCCTTCCTTTGGTTGCTCTGCATAACAACTCATTGTTTAAACCAAGATAAACTGGCATTTTCTTTGCTCATTCTGTCTGTAACTACTCACTTGCAATGTGCCCTTCTGACCTGTATACAAATCTGTTCATTGCATGTATGTTGTCTAGTGTGCTTGTAAAGTGATTAAAATGTATAATTTAATCTTAATCCTAATCACTCAGATTGGCTGGGGGCAGGAGTGCTTCCCAGACTACAGGAAAACTGGGCATGTGGCCAGCTGGGTCATGTCAGCCGGTATTCTTGAGATCAGCTGATCAATTATCTCAAATATGCCAGGTGGGCGTGCCCTCGGCAGAAGAACTCTTCTTTTTTTAAAAATTGGGTCACCACGAAGATGGCTACATTGAGAACAGAAATGGAGATACATTAGTTATAGATCATCCATGTGTTATTTTGGCCTTTCTTCCTAAAAGTTGTGTATAATGCTTTTAGATGGACAACTGCCTTATTAGATGCATTTATGGCAACTGATATTTTTATATACTTACATTAGTGTATTGTTAGAAGGTTTGCTATTTACCCATATTATCTAACTGGACCTACTGCTCCCCATGGTGTGGGGCCTCTATAGAGTCCTATTATAATCAAAACATTCCCTATGAAGTTGCTGATAGACCAGGGCGTCGCTGAGTCAGCTATCAATGTGTATTTGCTGTTAAATCTGACCCATGATACTGCATAATAAGTATATTATTTCTTTTTTATACTGTCTGTAATTTCTACATTATACCAGGTAGAATACCTTTATTACAGCACCACCACAGAAGATGATGAAGGTGCTTTATAAGTAAACACTAATAATAATGGCAATAGGTATAATCATTGTCACTTAATGGGGCTGAACACCAATTAGACATATTTCATATACATACATTAGATCAGGGCCGGCGTCAGCACCCGGCAAACCCGGTCAGCTGCTGAGGGCCCACTGGCAGCTGGCACAATACTGTAGGAAAAAGAAAAACGTACTCACCTGCAGCTGCGATCCCTCGTATTCCGCCTTCTCCTCACCACGGAAGAGCCCGGGGGGGGGGGGGGGGGGGCGATCGGAGGCCCCGCCGGTGAAGAGGACACTCCGGCTAGCGGGTGACTTGCCATTAACCCCCGGCCCCCTCAATTACCTGCCTCCCCAAAGGCCATGGGGGGGCAGAAGAGCCCGGGCCCACGGAGGCTTTTCAGGGTTGTAGCCAGCAGAGCGGGGTCCACCAAAGCTGGCCCCTGCGCCCTATTCCTACAAGCCCTGCATAGCTGGTCCCCGGGCTGGTTATGCTGGGTAGAGGTGACCCCATGTAATTTTTTTCTGGATTTTTAAGGGTATTTAACCCTTAAAATTCCCCCCAAAAAAGGGGTACCCCCCTTTTTTAATTAAACCCTTATGTTCTGTAGGCCAGAAGGGGTCCAGGAGACCCCTATACCAGTTCACAAGGCTTAGGGGCTGGCAAGTGTGGGTTTGCAGCCTGCAGGGCGGGGGGTGGAGGCTGGTCCTTGCACCCTGTTCTATGCCATGGAATTTATAGACCCCTGACCCGCGACTCTCCACCACAAAGAGGCCCACTGAGACCATGCTGCCCGAGGGCCCACATAAACCTAGAGCCGGCCCTGCATTAGATATAAAGTGTACTATAAATTAGCATCATCTGACCAGTTATAATAATCAGAGCCTGCCCTGTCCCCTCTTTTCCTGTTATTTTGCCTTTATGTCCCTTTTTGACAAGTTCATGTGAAACATTAAGTGCAGAGACGCATTAACTTCCTTACACCCTTTGCATGAGGAGGTAATCAGTAGCAAGCCAAGCCTGTGCTGCTTACACCACATCTGCTTCTCCCTCACACCCTTCACCATCTTCATGCTACTTCTTTTATTTCTAAGCAAGAACATGTTGTTCCACTTGCATATTCATACCAGAGTTTGCTTTTAATTATTAGTTCTTCAATCTCACCTAACCAACTGCACTTGCTTAATTGTAGTGGAAACCATGCAGAGACCAAAATCTTTGTCAAGTCATTGCCAGAGAAATACAAATTCTCAGTAGCCAGTTAATCACAGTTTATCGCCTTGGAGACAGGCAGTGGAATTGTAGAATCCTCATAGCACACATTTAGAAAACCTTAGCTTGACACTTAAACAATGGCACAAAATGGGTGTTTGCACAGAGGGCTATTCTGATTGCTGGTGCCCCCTGCGCTGTAATGCCACACAAAACAAAGCTTTCAAATCATTCCCATCTTGGTAAGGTGGCACAGAATGACATCCTCTGCGCTGTGCATGCACCTGCCCGGCTAGTCACTTAAATGGACAGATGGGCAGGCATGCCCATAGAGTGGGGTGACACCAAGGAAAGTACTGGATTGTGTGCGAGGTAAGAGGTTTGTTTTGTAAGTGTAGCAGTGTGGTGGGGGGTAGGGGTTAATGCATGGACTGGATTTCCTCTTTAATATATTTTACTTGGGCCGGGGAGCTAGAACACCTACTTAGGTTGTCCACAAGGCTGCTGGTTGCACTGTTTATACAAAACTCATGTGAAATGTGTTTTCCCCTTGTGAGAAGTAAATATGTAATTTAGGGAAGAGGTTACCTTTATCTGATGATATTTAATAATGTAACTATAGAAACTAATCTAAAATGGAGCATTGTTTCAGCCTTTCAGGGGGGTTACACTGCCATCCTTATATGCCTGAGCTCTTCCACTTACAAAGGGCACAACAAATGCAAGCAACACTAGGGCAGGGATCCAGACTAGGGGTCAGAATGCATGCCAAGCTATGTACTTCTGTAGTCCTCAATGGATGCCAACAAGACATAAACATCACTCCATAAACAATTTCCATGGGTTACATGCCCTCAAAGTGCAACTACAGGGAGTGCAGTGGTAGCGATTACATCATGAACAGAAAGAAAGCCCCATTCATATTTGCTATTTCAGTGTAGTCTTATTGACTTGGAAAAAAATAGTCATTCTGGGGATTGTATAAGCCATGATGGGCCACATTCACTTTCTGTAACAGGAACTGGACTCTTTTTTCTATGCTTCTGACAGTCTTGCTTAAATAATTAGGGGTGCAGCTACATCTCTAAATAAACTTCAGAAAGACATCAGGAAGCCCTCCACATACAAGACCAACCCTTGGCAGGCAAGACCATGCTCACAGTCTTTTGGGAGGAGCATGGAGTCTTGATGGAATTCCTAGCAAAGGGTAACATGATTACTGGGGCATAACTACCCAATCCCCCCTAATCACCTGACCTTGCACCATCGGGCTTCCACCTCTTTTCAACAATGAAGTTATATTTGAAGGGCAATCATTTTCCAGATGATGAGACTGTGACGTGGCTTTTGGAGCAACCTGTTGACTTATACAAGTGAGGTGTTTATAGTTGCATGAAGAGATGGGATAAGTGTGTGTTCCTGGCTGGCACATTACTGTGCCACATTTAGTTTTCAGTCCAAAGGAAGTGGGTCTTGGGAAATCTTTAATGAGCACTCTCGATCCACTGGATCTAGAAAACTACAGTATATAACAGGGTAGCTCTCCAAATCCCCCTCACATAGGGACACACAGACTCTGCTTAAACCACACAGTTAGGATATGCACAGCACAATCCCATATATTAGGTGCTAGCCTGTGGGATGAAAAATCCTAATAAACTAAGCTACACTCCTAGGTGGGACTCCAGGGCTAGCCCACCACATATCCTCACAAATCAGGCTGCACACTACTTCACAATAATATACTGTTTATTAATCTAATAGAATTCCATGTGTATATCACATATATGACAAAAACATCACATTACATCATAAAAAACACATAATTAAAAACCCAAAGTGGGGAGGAACATATGGGCTTGCATATTCATATACTACCCATCAATATCACACCACCCAATTAATTCAATTTAAATATAAAGTATGGCTTTTAAATATAAAAACATACATATGCTGATGCTAAGAAGATAAAGTGCTAAGTGCCAGTGCAGCCTATCAAGGACAAAGTGATTGAATTGTATTAACTATAAAACAGTGCTACTCAATAAATGAGTATAAATAACTAAAACCATTAATCATATAAAAACTGTGCAAATTAACAAGGAAAAGTGCAATGAAAAAGTGCCAAGTGCCTAAGTGCAGTCTAAATCACTGTGCAGTGATACTACATATCTCTATTAACATCAGCTATACATGTCAATATTAGCCATAAATGCATATTCTCCGAACAATCACTGTGTTCAATAACGCCCTTAGTCCTCCCCACTTACCTCACCTACGCGCTGCGTGGTCTAGGGCCACTTCACCTGGGTAGCTCTCCAAATCCCCCTCACATAGGGACACACAGACTCTGGCCAGCAATGGAAGTCCACTATGTTTTTCTTTACTGCATGAAAGCTTATACTCTAGAGTGCTTTATTTTTTGCATGTTAACACATAAAAGCAATCATTAATATGCATTGTCTAGTGCACCTTATATGCAGTCTACCCAGCGTGTCATATATGTCAATAAAAATTGTCCATTAATGTGCATAAAAACAAAGGTTAAATATGCACTAGGCTTTACGCTATGTTCACACGCATGCACATGTGAATGGGGCCCAGGGAGCTCTGTATTAAGTTATAAAACCAGTTCATGGTACAAGGATCATCAGCAGTTTACTTAACACATTCCAATTACTGGAGCCCCTCCATTCTTTTAAATACAGCAAGCTATGTTAAAGGACATGCCATGATTGTTTCTCCTAATATGCTGCGTAAATCTGTCTGCAGCCATCTTTTACTGGAGCCTTCAGAAGTGTGCTAGACTCTCTGAAGCCCATTGTCTGACACCTGCAGAGTGGCACTTTAGCACCAGAAAAAAAAACAGGCGGATCATTGCTAGCCGTGTTTACTGCAGGAGCCATTATTACTCTCTCAGACTGTTGTGTGTGCATGTGTCTATCTCCTCCCATCTTTATCTCCCCGACTTGGAATGGTGTGTGAATATTTCATGCCTGTGATTGACAGTTCTGTATGATCAGTCTATGGGATGGCGCCCGGTAGAAGACAGACGCGCTTCATGGTTCCCACAGAGGAGGTGACTCATCTCCCATATAAAATGCATTATATCTCAAGTCATTATTATTAACACCCCTTAATTTTATTTGGAAGTTCTATTTTTCCTCTTTAAACCAGATCATTTTCAGACTTTTAACAGGATCTTATAGAAATGAGGATATTTTGTTAGAAATGTACAGATAAAAAAATATGAATCTTAAAAGCAGATTTTATTAAAAGGAATATATACAACTCCAGTGCACTAAAGATTATGCACATACTTTGCACTCAATGATGCTGGGACAGTAAGCAGTTTTCCAGGACCACGATTCAAATGTGGTTATACGACCACCCCTGTCCTTACAGCACTATCAGCATGAGCAATCATGATAAGTATGATCACTGTGGCTTGCTGGGCTAGCTCAACCCAGAAGCTCTGAGGGATGGAGACGGCCATGCCATCTATCTACACTGCAAGAAAATGTCAGAGAGGTACATGGGACAGACTTCAGGTGAGTACATTTTTTTTGCCATTGTCGGGACTGTCCCTTGAAGTCAGAGAGCTCCAAAAACCTGGCCATCAACTTTCCCAGAGAGGCATAACTATCTTATCTTCTGTCCTCAGTCTATCAATCTACTCCATGGGCTCCTTCTTACACAACCTGTGATGATAATCCATTGACTGGGAATGTAAAGACCAATGCTGACTTCATTGGAAGCTTCACTGAACACTCTGTGTGGGTGCAAAAAAATACACTATGTACTTATTTATCAGCTCTGGCATAATATAGAGCAGAAATATGCAACCTATTTTGAAGATATTGAGAATTGTTCAAGACTTAGGGGACAGAAGCAAGAAGGTACATTTCAGACTGGCAATGGCGGTGTCTTGGGAACAGCCCCCACCGCAGTCTCTCTCCTATTATAGTAACAGGATACAGTAGCCAGGCAGTCTGTAGTAGCAGCGGCTAAATTGATTTCATTGTGAAAGGGGTTGTGTTTAAATGTGCTTTAGATGATATTGCTGTTGCTGTTTTCTTGCCTTGTCTGTCTAAGCTAATAAGGGCAAGGTGAAAATGGGTGAACAGGAAGCAGCTCACACCCAACTGCTTTGCTGTATCAAGGACTAACGCAGGCTAATGTCCAAAACTGTGAGTGGAAGTGCAGTAATTGTAGTTTGGCACATTAGCTGGGGTACTGAGAAATCTGACCTGTAGCACGATAGTAAATACAACTACAGCATATATTTATGATCAAGTAACAGTATAAAAATTGTATTTAGATAAGATAAAAAAAAAATGAGGATTTGCCTTTTGACATACAGTGACCATGGTATGTAATTTATTTCTGATATTTTACCTGGCAATCGTTATTATATGTTAAAATACAGCATACATTGCTCTTTAAATGGGACCTATGTATTAGAATTGTGGTCAACATATCCCAGTCCAGTAGAGAAAATTAAGAAAGTGGAAATCTTGGGTTCCACTACCAAATGTCATATTGTCTAATTGTCTAATATTCCTTAATATTGGGGTTCTAGGAATATCATCAGGCAAGATAAGAATTGTGTCTCTTGCTAGAGGCTGTGATGCAATAACAATTTGTTGGGTGCAGCTACAACAGCACTGGTGTGGACAGGGTTTTGAACCGGCAATCCGCTGTCTGTCATTGCTCCATCGTGCTACTTGCTAAATTGCTAGACTGTGTGTGTGCGTGGTTCCCTTGTCCATGTTGAATCCTATATTGGGGCTCTCACTCTTCTTGAGTCCTGTATTGGGGCTCTTGTACTTCTTGAATCCTGTATTAGGGTTTGCTGGACCCATGGCCCTTCATGGTTTGTGCTATTGTCTGTGGTGTAATCTGTACCAGGGTCCACAGCCTTTCTTTTCCTATGCTATGGGGCTCTCGCCCTTCTTGAATCCTGTATTGGGGCTCTCACCCTTCTTGAATCCTGTATTGGGGCTCTCACCCTTCTTGAATCCTGTATTGGGGCTCTCACCCTTCTTGAATCCTGTATTGGGGCTCTCACCCTTCTTGAATCCTGTATTGGGGCTCTCACCCTTCTTGAATCCTGTATTGGGGCTCTCACCCTTCTTGAATCCTGTATTGGGGCTCTCACCCTTCTTGAATCCTGTATTGGGGCTCTCACCCTTCTTGAATCCTGTATTGGGGCTCTTGCCCTTCTTGAATCCTGTATTGGGGCTCTCACCCTTCTTGAATCCTGTATTGGGGCTCTTGCCCTTCTTGAATCCTGTATTGGGGCTCTTGCCCTTCTTGAATCCTGTATTGGGGTTCTTGCCCTTCTGGAATCCTGTATAGGAGATTCTGCCCTTCTTGAATCCTGTACTGGGGCTCACATCCTCCTTGTCCTTGCTGGACCCATGGCCCTTCGTGGTTCGTGCTATTGTCTGTGGTGTTATCTGTACCAGGGCCCACAGCCCTTCTTTTCTTATGCTATGAGGCTCTCGCCCTTCTTGAATCCTGTATTGGGACTCTGGCCCTTCTTGAATCCCGTATTGGGGCTCTTGCCCTTCTTGAATCCTATACTGGGGCTCATGTCCTGCTTGTCCTTCCTGGACCCATGGCCCTTCATGGTTTGTGCTATTGTATGTGGTGTTATCTGTACCAGGACCCACAGCCCTGCTTTTACTATTCTATGTCTGTTCTGGGTCCACGGCCCTCCATTGTCCGTGCTGTGTCGGCACCAGGACCCACGGCCCTCCATCACCTCTGCTCCATTGACTAAACTAGTGCCCACACCTTCCATTTTCCACACTAGGGCCATGACCCTCCATTGTCCGCACCAGGGCCCAAATCCACCATTGCCTGCACTGGAGCCCAAAACCTTATTGGCTGCTTTGGGGTCCCAACCCCCTATTGCCTAGGACTCAGACCTTCCATTGTCTGCACCAGGGTCCATATCCTCTACTGTTTGCACTCGGGCACAAATATTGCATTGACTGCACTGGGGCCCAGACCAGCCATTGTTTGTCTTGCTGTGTACATCTGTCCTGTGTTTTCCCTCCCCAAGTCTGCGACCACCACAGGAATACACGGCGCTGGTGTACTACACTCCAGGCTGTGGTTTAGTCCCCAGCACACAGCCCACTTTACCCAAATCTAGCCCAACTGTTCCCGTGTTATGCCCTTAAAATGCTATAGCCTCAGCATCATGGTTGACATGCCTCTGCAATATTCCAATGACACAACTTCAGTTGAGGTCATATCCACAACACCTATGATCTGTCCCAGCAGTTTTTTAGCATTGGCGGGGCTGGACTGGCCATGGGGCATAGTGGGACAATGCCCGGTAAGCCACCACCTCCCCTGCATTGGCCGACTGCCGAGGCTCTGGCTTCCAGCGGTGGGCCAGATGAATGGAAGCCACTGCAGGCCACCCAGAGCTTCCCACGGCACTTTGGCAGCTCCCATTCAACTGGCCCACCGCTAGAAGCTGGAGCGGACATTAAATTAGAAAGCAGTCGGCCAGTGCAGGGAAGGTGTTGGCCTCCCTATGATGTCTGGGTGTCAGCAGCATCGGTGGACAGATGTCCCTGTCTGCACGCTAGGCTGAAAATCCCAAAAGTTTCCACCGGTGCCACCGCCTGACGTGTTTCGTAGCTAGCTGCGACTTTCACTAAAGAGATCATATCCATGATCCCCAACAATAAATAGCCTAGAAACTAGGAATTCCAGAAACTTTTTTTAGGAGATTTATTTTAAATAGTAGTTTTGGCTCAGCATTAGAAGGCTGATTCAGCCAATACTGGGCTATATCTATGAACTGCTGTACCATCATTGTAATGAATAAATGAATGAAGGTAGTACTGACCTACTGTATTTTATGGAAACACCACTAGAGTTTGGCTGCAGATAGTTTCCCACTGTAGTCCAGGAAGTTATAAGAAGCCAGTCAGCTTGCTTTTATGTATTTTATACTCTAAGCTTGCTTTTGACACTATAAGCAATGTACTTGATTTGCTTGAATCTCATTTGTACAGTTTAAGAAATTCAAAATGTTTTTGTCAGCATCAGTCATCATTTCCTGCTCTCTTGCTGTATTTGTGACCTCTTGTTTCCTGCACCAGGTCTCTTATCCTGTAGCTGCTGTTTCACACAGTCCCTTCACACGTTGTTTTCCAGTTGCTTTCCAACTGCACATGTTTAATGAATGGCTATAATTTTATCACACTTTTGCTTTTTCCTTCGCTTTCCATGGCTTAATTCTATCACTTCCATGCTGCTCTCCCTCTTTTCATCCACACGCCGTTTGCCTGTAGCCCTGACCTTGTGTCGCTGATGCCCAGAAATCAGGTTAGCGCTAATGCTGACACTGATTAATTGGGGACTTGTGTACCCAAAGGCCGGGTCTGCAGCCACATTCTCAGGGTCAGCTGGCAGGCAGTTGGGTCACATTACCCCCTATGTGTGCAAGCTCTGAGGGATCCTGTCAGGACAGTTTAGAGAACACATAGGGGAAGCTGCCAGCCTCCAGGAGACAACATTATCCTCTCGGCAGAAGCAGCAAGGAATGCAGAATTGTTTGGGATGCTAATAGAAAAGAAGACAGAATGACCATACAATCAATGCACTTCCATTTAACTAAATTAACATCAATGAATGTAAACTAGATTGTATTTACAGTTAGTAAAAGAAGAGGCTGGCTTACATGATAAATGCACATGAGAGGTTTTACCATATTGCCATATATAAGAAACATATCCTTCATAAAACATTTGACTGCAAATTGAATTTATTTTTTCATTTCATAAAACATAGTAAAATTAATTGTAATTCAAATGTAACACACTTATATATTTAATTCACATGTAATATCGCTCCCTATCTCTCTCTCATATATATATATATATATATATATATATATATATATATATATATATATATATATATATTTTTTTTTTTTTTTTAGATAACCCTTCTGATGTATAGGTCTAAAAATGTAGATTATAAATCAAGCAAGCAATTGATGCTAATTGGTTCATCAATTTCCTACCCTACTAGTCCTGTCTACCCCATTAATTCTGTTTCTGTAAAGTGGAAACAACAGCTCAACTACAAATGGGAAGACACATGCTTACCCCCAAACTTGAAAATGCTCTGTCCTCGATTTCAGCACATACTGCTTTAGGGATAGCATCAGCACCAAACTGTTTAACCCAAAGGATAGGGTTTCTGTGGCTGAGCAGCTGCCTGTACACAAGCTTAAAGGAGCTCTATTGCAAAAATAGTCCATGTTAAAGTCCCTGTCCAGGCTTCTTTCTCTGCTCTTATCTCTTATGGGAACAATGTAAAATTAGCAATTTCAAAGCATCTCAAAATCTACAATTTTATGAAGCCACGTTTTTTCTTTCAATTTGCGGGTTATGGCTGAGCTGAGAAAGGGACAATAGAGTAGCTGTTGACCACTTTTTTCAAACTTGGGAGCGCTGCTAAAGATTTGACTGGGCGCTGCAGGAAATGGAGAGGCACATAGGACTTGAGGGTGGTTTAGAGTAGTTTAGAGGGGTATGGTGTGGTTCAGAGAGTTTTGGTCCACTTTTACCCAAACCTTTTGGTTTCATCCTTAAGGAGAGATCCCCAGCATACCGTTAATAGCTGATGCGGAGCACATAGGGAAAAGAAACTTGCACAAGAATATTATTACTCAGGAGAAGACAACTCTCAGACTTGTATCTATTATTTTTTTTATCTTCTGTGCATTACATTTCAGCTAAGAAATCATATATATTGTATACATTGTTGCGTGCACTTGCAGCAGCATTTATATGCACCTTATCTGTTTGCTGCCATTTAGCTTTAGCATTAAGAAGTGTTGGCAATGCATTTGTTGGATCAGCAGAGATAAACTGAACTGGGCTTATGGGTGTCACTGGAATTAAAGGCAAAGCCTTTATTGCTTACCGTTTAACCCTTTTGTGCAGGCCCATGGGACACTAAAGTGTAGTGATCTCAGCAGAGAATGCAGCACAGTTAAGCTCGGCTCTCAGGGAATTCTGGGTTACTTGCTCTAATTGCGACAACCGTAGAACAAAACCGCAACAAAGATCCCCCACTTAACCTAATTGAGTGCGAAGGTTTCCCAGGGACACAGGCTTCTTTCATAATATATACACTATTGACCCACAATTGGCGCCACAGGGATGCTAATTGTG
This sequence comes from Gastrophryne carolinensis, assembly GCA_027917425.1. NCBI lineage: Eukaryota > Metazoa > Chordata > Amphibia > Anura > Microhylidae > Gastrophryne > Gastrophryne carolinensis. Next base: position 441,114,301 of record CM051234.1, read on the forward strand.
CTGCTGCCGTCAGCCTGGCTGTGCCTCACGTGTGTGCATAGAAGGATGCTATTGACAGTGTGATGTGGAAGGATGGAGACACGCGTCTTTCATGAATGCAGGATCGAGGTCCTTAATTCTGTATTATGTCCTCTACTTACTGCTGGCTTCTCTTTGTCACAAGGGAGAAGAACGAGGAGACAGCTTGTCGTGGGGCCTGTTAGATCACTGTGGTTTGCCACAAAGGACTCAGGAGAGTAGAGCAAAGCATATTAACCTATTGTTCACCACTGGTGTCTGTAATACATGAACTAATTAAAAAAAACTGTAATTAATCTTAAACTGGACCTTCACCCTGAGTAAGAGCCAATCTTGTATGTTTCCCCCACCACTGTACATACAGATTGTCCACATTAATAATCATCCTACCTGTACCTAGTTCGTTTTCTGAGCCTTCAAACATCCAAGATGGTGGCTCATGGAGTCTCAGGCTGCCTGCAGAAAGGAAGTGTCTGCTGACCATGCTGCTCTGCATTCTGGGATTGCTGTCCTTTTTCTGACCCCCGTGCTGCTCTGTCTGTGCAGAGCACAGTTATAACCTTCCCCCTTGCAATCCCCCCTTTACTCAGCATGTGAAGCAGGGAAGGAACAAAGAGTAGCAAGATGGAGGTGGCTATATCCTGGAGTCCTGAACAGAGTTGCAGCCCAGCGGGGGTAAGAATATTAAGTAAGCAACTAAAAACTCAAAATATTACATTTAAAATATTAATTTTAGATGCTGGGGAATAGTTTTTAAGGGTTTGTGCTTTTCATTAAATGATGCTGAAGGTCCGGTTTATGACACCAGATTGCTGGAGTCCCCCATGCAATACCCCCTTCAACACCGTGAAATCTATAACTGAACCTTGATCCGGTGGCCAATTGGAGGACTGAATTGTGGCCGAGGAACAGAGTTCAGGTTAGGATTTTAGGGGTTTTGCGAGGGGCATTGCATGGGGGGGGGCTCCAGCAATCTGGATGCCCCCAAGCCTATTGCAATGCGGTCCCAAAGCCATTCACTAGGAAATGGGCATGGGACCGCTTTAAGGTTAGAAGTCTAAATTAAAATTTTCTCATATTTTGGCAGCAAATAGAGGGACTGACAGAGATAAGCAGAGATAAGCAGCACCAGAGAAGCAGTAGGAGGGGTGGATGAGGTCAGCAGCAGAGTTGAGGATTGTTTGGAGGGGTGCAGGTTTGTGTGCTGGTAGAACACACTGGTAGACCACAGATGAAAAGGTTGCAGTAGTCTAGTCTGGAAATAATCAGGGCAGGTGCTACAATTGTTATGGTGTCAGGTGTGACATAGAAGATAGCTGTTAGACAGTCTGCATAGAAGTGGTGTTGGAAGCCAGATGCATTTATGAGTTGACCTAGACAATAGGTGTTAACTGAGAAAAGTAGGGGTCCAAGGATAGACCGTGTGGCATAGATAAAAGGTGAGATGACAAAACTATGTTGGAGTAGAATAGGGTAAAAATAAATGAGATAGGGCAGTAACTGGTAAGCACAGATGGGTCCAGGGTTTGAGTATTGGGATTATGACGTGTTTGATTAATGAAAGGAAGGTGTCTGTTGAGAGGAAATGGTTAAAGTGGACCAAAACCCAGGATTTTGACTATCCTGGGCTTTGGTCTTTACTCCCCCGGACATCCTGATTGGGGATGCCCCACTGTGTGAACCCCCCCCCCCAGGTCGCTCAATCTCACTCACCCTTCTTTGATTCTACGGCACATGTGCAGCCTCTCGTACAGTCAGTGCGCTTGGATCCGCTCCCGCCCTTTTGTCCAAGAGCTTGTCTAAGGCAAGCGGATCCGAGCACGCTGAGAGACGCATCCCCCGCTACCCTTTAACAGGGAGCGTGCCCATGCTGGCCATTTAAAAAATGCCTGGTGCGGGCCGGCTAAAGGGATAGCAGGTTTGCAGCTGCTTCTCGTGCATGCGCCATTGGACTGGGAGAGAAGGTGAGTTTTCGGGCTGCATGGGGGGTTTGACACATGATTTATACCTGCCCTGGTGTCTCATAGACTCCAGGGCGGGTTTTGGTCCACCAGGAGGAACTATAGGCAAGTCACCACTTCCTCTTTCATGGTGTATGGCACAAAATGGCAGTTGATCATGTGACTGCTGGTGACTAATCTTAATTTTCCAAGTATACAGCACGTCCTGTTCCAGAATATTCCTTACACTTGGGTTATTCCGCCACAAGGTGGCGCAGTGGACTGCAGAAAGACTTGTGGCCACTCCCGGCCCCATAAATAGCCAGGTACCTCCCACCAATTTCCAGTGTTTCTCTGCAGTCTGGACTGCGAAGATAGAAGATGGCTCTCTATTGCGCAGGGAGTGGGGCTTTTCAAACCTAGGGCCCTGCAGGCTTATTTCCACCCGTTCTGGACCCACTGCCTCCCAGCCTCGGCTGATGGTTCGGGTGAAGGTAGGACAGCACTAGGGTCAGGTGCTGAAGGAGCACTGCTCCGAGCCTCATTGGGATGCCCCAGCCTCAAACCCTGGGTCCTTGTTCCCTTCACCCTTCTCCCCTTCCCTCTAGAAGGTTGTGCGCGACCCCTTTGTTGTGGCCCGCTTGGCTGGCAGGGGGCGCCCGGGGGGTCTGTGATTTGTGTGTGTTGTGTTCATTTTTGGTGTGTGTGCGGGCTGTTGTACGGCGCTCTGCGGTGGTTGGCGCTATGTATTTTTTGGGTTACTGTAATGGCGCCGACGTCTCACGTGATCACGGTTTCGCGCTCGTCGGGGGGGGCGGGAACCGCGGTTTGACACGTTCCGCGTCATACTCTCACGGTTCGCCCCTCTAGGTACTGCTGCCGGCACCATTTTGTGGCCTCGTCCTTGAGGTGCTGCGATGCGGTCTGATCTCTGAGCGATCTGTCTGCTTGGTCCGTGAGTCCCTTACGCAATGTTATATTGCTTTACTCTGTATGCGCTGGGGATGTTTATTTTGTACTTATTGTGTCTTGCAGGCGGGTCACCTCTGACTGTGGTTCTTCCGCCCTGCCCCTTTCCAATCTCCCACCTTCCCTAGCGGGCTTTGGGGGGCATCCCAAAAAGGGTGGCTATTGCTAGCTGTGTCCCTGTACTGGCCATTACGCCTGTATCTAAATCACCATATGGAGGCTTCCGGGGACAATGTGCTTGGGGTTCCTTCGGGACAAGCCCAGCTGTGTGTTGCATGTGGGGTATCCCCTGTTAGTGACGGTGTCAGGGTGTGTTTGACCTGCGCTCAACATGTACTTGCGGTGCAGCCTGGGTCATCTGCTACGGGTCCCGGTGCTGTGCCCCTTTCTGCTTCACCTACCCCCCCACGCTTGCATCTGACCCCCAGTGAGGGGCACACTAGGGGGGAGTCTCAATATGACTTGGGTTCACGGGTGGCCAGCATTGAGAAGCATATTGCTGGGTCAGCCCCGCGTAAGGCTTCTGCTAAGAAGCGGCATTTATCCCCCGCTGCATCCCTCTTTCCTGTGGAGGATGAGGGACTTTACTCATTTTCTGGCTTTTACCCCCTTGAGGAGGGGGAATTATTCTCTGATTCAGAATCCTCTGAGGAACAGTCTAAGTTATATGGTGGTACCGGGTCTCCCTTTGGAGAAGACCCATGGTCCTCAGATGACACTGACAGGTTATTGACTCACATTTTTGAAGTGCTTTGCATTTGCCCTCCACAGCAGCAGGGTGAGCTTTTCCATTCTGTTAAACCACGCTTGGAGTTCCCTGAGCAGAATCACTTTAATAATCTGGTGCTCAAAGAGTGGGAACGGCCTAATATGCTACCTGGGGTGCCCAAGAGTTGGGACAGGAGGTATCCCTTTCCCGCTGATGTGATTAAGCATTGGTCATATCCTCCCGAGGTGGACGCGCCTGTCCTAGGGTTGTCTAACACATCAGTCATGCATTCACCTGACACTACTACCCTGCGGGATGGTGAGGACCGGCGCTTGGACCAGCTGTCCTGTCATGCCTTTGCCTGTGTGGGGACTGCACTGCGTCTGGTTTGTGCCTCTGCCATAACGGCTATTGCTATTAAAGGGCTGCTTAAGTGTCTCCTAGATGGGGCCTCTGATGACGCGGGATGTGAGGATTATAGATCTCTCCTACTTTGCTATGCATTTATTGCATATATCCTTTCTGCCATGGGTGATGCCATTAGAATGTGTGGTAGGACTTCTGCCCTTTTGGTGGCTATACGACGCTCTGTCTGGCTACGTCAGTGGGTGGCTGATAATGCTGCTAAAAAGGCCCTCACTGGTTTTCCCTTTAAGGGGCTACGGCTCTTTGGTGAACGCTTGGACCAGGGGTGGTAGGTTGCCTCAACGTAGGAGGCCGTCACAGCCCTTTCGGGGGACCGGTGCTTCTCTCCCCTCCTTCCGCACTTCCAGGGCTGGTCGAGGAGTTTCCTTTGCGGGGGCACGCGGAGACTATTGGGGCAGGGGTAGAGGACAAGGCCGTCCCGGGCTCTCATGGGGTCCCAAGCCCAAATCCTCCCCCAAGCCCCCTCAGGCATGAGGAGGCGCCCTCACCCATCCGGGTGGGGGCACGGCTTCGGCTCTTTGCTCACATCTGGAGGCTACGTGTAGCAGACAGATGGATTCAGGAGGTGGTGTCCTCCGGATACAAGATAGAGTTTGCAGCCTGGCCGCCCCCAAGATTTATCAGATCCCGGATGGCTCAAAACCCCCTGTCAGCTCAGGGCTTGCGGCTTGCAGTCCGAAATCTTCTGGAGTTGGGGGTCATCTGCCCTGTGCCTCTCAGGGAAAGAGGCAGAGGCTTCTACTCCAATCTATCCACTGTTCCCAAAAAGGATGGGTCCCTCAGGCCAATCCTGGATTTAAAGCACCTCAACAAGTTTGTCAGATTCAAGCATTTTCGCATGGAGACCCTCTATTCTCTACTCTTTCCAGGTCATCAGAAATTTCTCAGGTTTGCCCTGGAGGATCAGCACTACCAATTTGTGGCCTTACCTTTCGGTATCACCTCGGCTCCCAGGGTATTCACCAAGGTGCTGGTGGGTGTGATGGCTCTGTTGAGATCTCAGGGCATCCGCATCCTTCCTTATTTGGACGACATTCTGATCTCGTCTCAGTCCTTCCATCAGGCAGAGCTGGATACCCAGATGGTGGTGTCCACACTAGAGTCCTTCGGCTGGGTGATCGACCATCCCAAGTCTTTTCTGTCCCCGTCACTGGTGAGGTCTTTTCTGGGCATGACTCTGGATACATCTCAGGTCAAGATTTTTCTCCCTCAACAGAAGGTGGAGAGTCTTCAAGCTCAGGCCCAGTTTCTTCTTTCTTGTCCTCATCCCTCCATCCGGCAGGGGATGCAACTAGTGTGCCTGATGGTGTCTTGCTTCGAGGCAGTACCCTATGCTCAGTTTCACATGAGACCTCTGCAGCTACACCTCTTATCAGTGTGGGATCAGGACCCTGTGTCCCTGGATCAGGTGTTTGTTCTGTCCCCCCTGGCCAGACGGTCCCTCTCGTGGTGGCTGGACTCAAGGAACCTCTTGGTGGGCAGAACCTTTCTGTCTCCTTGCTGGGAGACTGTCACCACAGATGCCAGTCTGACAGATTGGTGGGGCTTCTGGAAGTCCTTGAAATTCCAGGGTCAGTGGGGCCTCCAGGAGGCCCATACTCCTATCAACATTCTGGAACTGAGGGTGGTAAGGCTGGTTCTCGCCCAATTGACCCCACAACTTCAGGGTCGGGCTGTTCAGATCCGCTCGGACAATCAGACGGCGGTTGCCAACATCAGTCATCAGGGAGGGACCCGGAGCAAGAGGGCCCTCAAGAAAGTGTCTCTGATACTGTCATGGGCGGAGGAGAATGTTCCCTGCATCTCGGCAGTGTACATCCCGGGGTGGAAAATCTGGAGGCGGACTCCCTGAGCAGGGGGACTTCTGGTCTGGGAGAATGGTCCCTCAGCAGCAGGGTGTTTCGCTCCCTGTGCCACCGCTGGGGTCAGCCGGATGTGGATCTGTTTGCGTCCTGTCACAAACACAAGCTTCCAGTCTTTGTCTCTCTGTCCCAGGACCCTCTGGCCTTAGCCATGGATGCACTAGCAATGTCTTGGAAGAGCTTTCTGCTCCTCTATGTGTTCCCTCTGTTTCCTCTGCTGGGCAGGGTGCTGCGCAAGATAGCCCAGGAAGGGGTGCCAACCATTCTGGTGACCACCTGTTGGCCAAGAAGGGTGTGGTTCGCAGACATCGTGCAGTTGGCAGTAGATCAATTTCTCCTGCCCAAGGTTCCAGACCTCACTCAGGGGGCAGCTACGCCATCCCAATTTACAAATGCTGGCTTTAACGGCCTGGTTGCTGAAACCTCCATCTTGATGTAAAAGGGTCTGCCTGCCTCTGTTGTTACTACCATGATGCGGGCTAGGAAGAAGTCCTCGTCCTTTATCTGCTATAGGGTATGGCATGCTTACATTGCCTGGTGTGAGTCTAAGTCTCCTCCCTGTCGGGTGTTTTCTATTGCCAGGATCCTGGAATACTTGCAGCATGGTTTGGATTTGGGCCTTCAACTTAGTACTCTCAAGGGACATGTTTCAGCCTTGGCTATTTTCTTCCAAAGATCTTTTGCCAACCACCGTTTGGTTAAGACTTTTTTCAGGGGGTTACTCACGTGCGTCCTCCACGTAAGCCTATGTTACCAGTCTGGGACTTGAACTTGCCTTGCAGGGGTCTCCCTTTGAGCCCTTGTGTGAGGCCCCTTTGTCCATCACTTCTGTTAGGTGTGTTTCTGAGTTGGCGGCGCTTTCCATTAAACCTCCTTACTTTGAGCGACACCAGGACAAGGTGGTGTTTCAGTATAAGCCAGATTTCCTGCCTAAGGTTGTGTCTGCATTTCATCTCAATCAAGACATTGTTTTGCCTTCATTGTGTCCTAATCCTGCTAATTCCAAGGAGCACACTCTTCATTCCTTGGATGTGGTCAGGGTTCTGAAGTCTTATTTGGTAGCTACTGAATCATTCAGGAAGACTGATGTTCTTTTTGTTCTCCCTTCTGGACCTAGGAAGGGTTTGCCTCTGGCTAAATCCACTATCAGCAAGTGGATCCGTCAGGCGGTGGTGCAAGCCTATTCTGCTAAGGGGAAGAAACCTCCCTTCCGCCTTACTGCTCATTCCACTCATGCTATTGGTGCCTCCTGGGCTTTTCAGCACCGGGCTTCTGTTGAACAAGTTGGTAAGGCCACTACTTGGTCTTCTGTTCATACTTTTTCAAGTTTTACAAGGTTGATGTTAGGGCCTTAGCTGATGCTGCTTTTGGCCGCAAGGTTCTTCAGGTGGCAGTGGTCTAAACTGCCCGCCGTTGCTCTTTGGGGATCCCACCCTACCTTACGGACTTTGGATGTCCCAAGTGTAAGGAATCTTCTGAAACAGAACGTGCTGTATACTTGGAAAAATACAATTCTGTGAGTACTCACCTGTAGAATTGATTTTATAGTATACAGCACGTCCTGTTTCACCCCTCCCTTGTTATCATTTTTCTTGGTTTCCTCTGTATGGTGATTGTTCAAAGTTCATTTTGGGTTCTTATTCATTTTTTGATTCTCCCAGCTTCTTGTATAACTGCTTGTCAACACTGGAAATTGGTGGGAGGTACCTGGCTATTTATGGGGCCTGAAGTGGCCACAAGTCTCTCTGCAGTCCACTGTGCCACCTTGTGGCGGAATAACCCAAGTGTAAGGAATCTTCTGGAACAGGACGTGCTGTATACTATAAAATCAATTCTACAGGTGAGTTCTCACAGAATTTTATTTTTTCAGTGGGCTTGCACGTCCAACCTGAAGAGTTTCCATTGGTCACATGATTAACTGGCATTTTGTACCATGCACCACTCTTTAATGTGAGAGCTGGAGTGGGGGATAAGGAGAGTTGTTGAAGGAGGTGGAGTGGAATACAATCAACAGAGCAAGTAGTAAATAGGAATAGCTGAGTGAAATGGGATAGGGCAGACGTTATAGGCTGGAGTTGGGTGGGGTTAATTGATTTGTGAGGTTAAGCCATCTTGGATATTGTTAGTTGGGGCAAAGTAGAGTTTAGTTGCAACATACTACCAGAATATTTTCCAAAACACAAAATGCATCAGAACAGGCATATTGTAGCAAATATATTCAAGTGCTACACTACATTTTTTGTATTGAGAGTTCCACTTAAATCTGTCATTGGCTTATACTGTAGATGAAAACCTGCATGCTTCAGTTCCCCATATTTTGTGTTCTACATGTTCAGGTCAAGCAGCAAGAAGACCTGGGATAAATACCTGCTGTTCAGATTAATTTCATGAGTGTCCCTCAAATAACAACAGTGAAAAGGTCAGAGTAATTGTGCTCAGTTTGTCTATCTGGTCTGGATGACGCACGCTTCTTCTTCTCCGTCACTTTGAGTATCCCAGCGGAGCAATTCCTATGGCCCACGCACTCAGAAATAACAATAGCTAGCTATGTGGTCATTTTCTTTTATTCCCGAGGTGCAGGTTGACATGTTTTCAACAAGTAGCAGGACCCCGAAAAGGAAACTGGTGAAGTAGTGCTTAGGTCTTACGTGTTGAATATGTGATAAGACATGTTTGCAGGAACAGTGATAATCCTCTGTGGACTTTGAATAATTAGTTTGTTAGTTATGACAACAAGCTACAAGGAAACTTGTAATTTTCCAGAAGCATTTTAGTGGCCATGTTCATTCATCATTCATATTATATTCAGGTAGAATACCAGTATGGTTAAAAAGATTGACCACTCAGTAAAAAACAAAGCGATACTCACCTTTTGTCCCCTGAAGCTAAATGGTCCGATGATCAGCAGCTTGCCTTATTGATGTAGCCCAGACCGACCCACAGCCTGTCTATCCAGGATTGTTTCTAGGGCACGGTGAGCAGGACGATCACTCTAGGTGCCAAGGCCCTTGGGAGCACCATCAGGCCCCTTTTCCCCTATATTGGGCTCAGTCATGGGGAGCTGCTGGTATGGAGGCAAAGCATGGCACATACCTATTTGGGTCAGCATTTACCTTAGGATGGATGAGGAGGGGGCAGATTTTTTTCCTTCACGCACTGACTGCTATTTCGTCTAGACCCTTCCCTGTGCACATCCTGCGTCACTGAGTGCCTAAACATGGGGTCGGGTTTGATGATGTGTCAGTTTTGCGACCTGCCATCAGAGGAGCACTACCACTCCCTTTTCAATCATTGCAATGAAGGGAGTGTGCTGAGGCCTGACAAGCCCCTGTTGCGAGCTGGACACGGAACTCAACAGAATTTGGGCCCAGGGTGGTGGGGGTTAACCAATAAGCTTCTGGGGACAAAGTGAGTATCCCTTTGATTTTCTCATTGGTTGGTAAGTATCTTTAAGGTTACCAGTTCCACGTTGTTTGTGCTATTATAGAGCAAAACAAATAGAGCATTACAGCAAAAGGAAAGCAATACCCTCTAGTGGTTGCCTCTAAAAGACTCCAGGGCAGCCACTATCATTTCCCTAGTGCATCCCAAATTGGAATGCTCTGCTATTGGAAACCCCTTGGTCACTGGTAAATTCACCTTTCCTGACTGGCTGCATCCCTGGTTTCTCTGTAGCTGAGGCGTGCTCCTGCTACCAGCTATTCGCATTGGCTGAGCGTGGAAGCGCTTCCCAGTCTAGAGAACATGTGTCAAGCTCAAGGCCCAGGGCTCGGATGCGCCTCTCCAAGCATTTTTATGTGGCCCTCTGACAGGTGCCAGATGGCGGCTTCTGGGCGGCACCACCTCTAACTGGCCAAGGAGTGTGGAGGTGCCAAGTGATGTGGTAGTACATTGTACAACACTGCGGAGCATAGTAGCACCTCTAATTCTGCCCCCAGACACAGTGTCTATAAAAGCAGCTGTTGCGCATTTTGTAACATTCTGGGGGAAAGGAGGGTAGGGTCTGCAGTAGGGCCCACCTAGCCCACCCAACTTACTGCCACAGCAGGGTGCTACAACTACTGCAGGGGTTTTGCAAGTGGGAAATTAATGAGACCATTCTGGGCAAAAGTTACATTGGGCAGAATAATTTAGTCTCTGCATCTGTCCTGGGCAAAATAATTATGTAGCTGTTGTGGGCAAATTTTTTCTGCAGCTATCATAAAAAATTCTGTGGCTATCCTGAGCAGCATCTGTATCTGCATCTGCCCTGGACCAAAAAAAAATCCCTGAGTTACATTTTGACCATACATTTGAACCATTTGAATGATCGTGCTTGCATTTCATTTTGCATTTGTTACTAACCGGCCTTTTGAAGGCAACCAAAATGCTCATGTGCCCCTCGGTCTAGAGAGAAGCTGGGAATGTGACCAGCATTCTGGCCACATCAACTGGCATTCTTGAGATTAACCAATCTCAAAAATGCCTGGCGAGCATAGGTGGTAGTAGATATAGGCGGTGGTACTATGTGAAAAAAATCCTACCAAGCCTGTTTTTTTACTTCTTTTGGAAAGATAGAAAACCAGGGCTAACAGGTATTTGAGTGTGCCATTTCACTTCTACAGGGGCTTCCCGGTTTATATTTATTGGCTTTCAGGATGCTGGCCTGCAGAGGCCACCAACCCCCTTCCACACAATTTTTATTTATTTATTTTTGATATTTATTCAACAGGTTACTAAGGTAACAGTTACAGGTGATATCCTTCACTTTGATGAGGGGTAGTGGTTGTCATGGTGAGGGAGTATCCCCTTTAAATGCCAAGCCCAAAGAATCTACGGGGCTGCTTCTCCGCCCATTAAGTACCAAGCCCGTAGATTCCTTGTTCCTGACACATTAGAGCAAAAAAAAAAAGCTAACCTCTATCCAGGATCCAGAGCTAGGGTCTCCCCTTCCCCCGGGGGCCTCTGACCGCTGGTCCGGGGTCTTTAGTGGGGCAGAGAACGCTGTTACTCTCCCCATGTGCCGGCTTCTGTCTTCTTGCTTGCTGCTGCAAGGAGGTTCCTTTTATACCAACGAGTGAAATTATGTAATGTCGATCGGCTGCTATAAAAGGTGAGAACAAAAGGTGTATAAAAGGTTACTATAAGAGGTGAGGCGAAGCCCAGAGTAAATGTTGGAAGCCGGGATTGGGGCAAGGGATGACAATCCTCTGCCCCGCTCTTGACTTCCACCACTCATTTCCAGCTGTCAGAAGCAGCAAAGGATGACGTGGGCCAGCAGTGAGTTGAGTCCTTGAGAGGGCCGGCAAATCACCTGTCGGCAAGGGTGTGACTTGCTGAACACCTGCCCCATTGCCTGCATCCCCAAAGGCTAGGGGGGGTGCAGTTATTATTTTATTAGATATCTTATAAAGCACTTATAAAGGCGAGTCTCCTGGGCAGAAATGGGTGTCTACTGATGTCATTGGGAGGAATGGGGCTTTTTCATGAAATATGATTTTCTTGAAAAAAAAAAATTTTAACATTTTTCCCACATGTTTCACTCATAAATATCGAGAAAGCACTGAAAAATTATAAAAAAGACATTTCAAGTTAAATGCCAAACTCTGCTGAAAAAATAATATATAAGTACCTGGGAATCACTGGATTTTTTTTTGCAAAATTACAGTTAAACTCTCTGTATTAAATTTTGCCCCTTTTATAGTTTCCCCTTTTTATTTTTAGCACCCCTTCCTTATTCTACTTCCCTCCACCACTTCTACCCTAATACCATTTTACCAGTATCCATCAGACACTGACTAAGGGGGTTATTTAAGAAGGGATAGCACCAGGTAGTGCCTCATAGTGGCAGGTAGCGCCTGGTGAACGCCGGGCGCTGTACGCAAAACCGCATTTAAGATAGCGAATCTGGTGAGCGACTCTAACAGCGCCATGTAGCGTCCCATGTAACATTACAGGCGGCTCAGCATATAGCGCCGGCGCTCTAGCTTCCAGAGCGCCAGGTATTACCTTTCACTCAGGGGTTTATTCATCAAGGGATAGCGCCAGGTAGTGCCTCGTAGCGGCAGGTAGCGTCTGGTGAACAGTGGGCACTGTATGCAATACCACATTTATGAAAGTGATTCTGGTGAGCGACTCTAACAGCACCATGTAGCGTACGATTCATAATTACAGGCAGCTCAGTGTATAGCGCCGGTGCTCTAGCTTCCAGAGCGCCAGGTAAGACCTGTCGCCACCTGTCGCTCTCCCATACATTTCAATGGACGTTCCTTTTCTTCTGTTTCAACGACCAGATCCAGAGCGCCGACATTCTGTGAGTCTGTTTTTTTTGTTGAATATGGTGTGAGTTGCTGAGAGTCGGTCTCAATGAGCTACCGCTACTTTTCGCTCCCTGCAGTGCTGTACCGGTGTTAGAGCGGCCAACATACTTTACATACATCAATGCGGGCCAGGTTACTACAGCGACTGAGGCACTCTGTTACAGCGCCCAATACCCGCTCTAAGCTCCGTTATACAGACGCTCATCTGCCGATACCTGGCGTTAGTAATGAATCAGCCTCCACGTATCTCAATCCTTTTATTTTTTGCTTCTTGCACTTGGCATCTTTGTTGTGCACTTGGTCTAGTCTTGCTTTTCAGCCTTCTTATGTGCACTAACTTGTCACATTAGATTTTGATTAATTGGGAGCTTTTTTATATTGTACCACATGTAGTCTGGCAGTGTTATACCTCCTGCTTTATGTTTTTATAATGTCTTGTTAACATTTAGTATGCTGAAGGATTATTAAAGTGGACCAAAACCCAGGATTTTGACTATCCTTGGTCCTTGTCCCCGGGGCACCCCGAATGGGGGCGGTCCTGTGAAGCATGCACAGCAGTTCGTCCAATCAATGCGCTCGGATTTGCTTGAGCCCCTTTGTCCAGGAGCTCATCTAATACAAGCAGATCCGAGCGTGCTGGTGGCCGCATCCCCTGCTACCCTCTACAGGGAGCATGGCCATTCACATATGCCTGCCGTGGGCACATGTCCTACTAGAGGAACAGCGGTTATGCAGCGACTTCTCGCGCATTGGACCAGGAAAGAAGTTGAGTGAGAGGAGGAGGGAATTTAACGGCCCGGGAATCTTATAGATTCCTGGGCCGTTCTCCGTGGGTTTTTGTCCACTTTGCTTTGCCCATTTTTGCTCTGGTATTTTATATCTGTAGTCTGCCTCGGCTATTCCTCTGTGTTCATTCAGCATTTCTTACTAGAGATGAGCGAGTAGTATTCGACCGAGTCGGTATTCGATCGAATACTACGCTATTCGTCATACTCGATTTCGATCGATTACAGCGGCGATGGCGCACTCACAATTCGTTTCCCCTCACACCTTCCCTGGCGCGTTTTTTACACCAATCACCATGCAGGGGGGGGGGGGTGGGACAGGTCCTGGGAGGACGCTGGCATCGCGAGAACGGCGTCTAGACGCATTGGCTGGAAAAACCATGTGACCTCGAATCTACAAAACTCAGCACTTCCTCTTCGTCAGCATTAGCAGCTTGAACTTAGTGAGGGATAGACGCTCACAGCAGGGAAAGACAGGCTGTAGCTGGCAGGGCCCCAGAAGCTCGGAATATCGCATTTACCACCATATATACCAGCTACCAGAAGACAAGAGAGTCATTAAGAGCCCTTATTAGGGCTACTATGCTGAACGGTATATAGCTCATATGTAGGCAGGCAGGGCCCCAGAAGCTCAGAATATCGCTTTTACCACCATATATACCAGCTACCAGAAGACAAGAGAGTCATTAAGAGCCCTTATTAGGGCTACTATGCTGAACAGTATATAGCTCATATGTAGGCAGGCAGGGCCCCAGAAGCTCAGAATATCGCATTTACCACCATATATACCAGCTACCAGAAGACAAGAGAGTCATTGAGAGCCCTTATTAGGGCTACTATGCTGAACAGTATATAGCTCATATGTAGGCAGGCAGGGCCCCAGAAGCTCAGAATATCGCATTTACCACCATATATACCAGCTACCAGAAGACAAGAGAGTCATTGAGACCCTTATTAGGGCTACTATGCTGAACAGTATATAGCTCATATGTAGGCAGGCAGGGCCCCAGAAGCTCAGAATATCGCATTTACCACCATATATACCAGCTACCAGAAGACAAGAGAGTCATTGAGAGCCCTTATTAGGGCTACTATGTTGAACAGTATATAGCTCATATGTAGGCAGGCAGGGCCCCAGAAGCTCAGAATATCGCATTTACCACCTTATATACCAGCTACCAGAAGACAAGAGAGTCATTGAGAGCCCTTATTAGGGCTACTATGCTGAACAGTATATAGCCCATATGTAGGCAGGCAGGGCCCCAGAAGCTCAGAATATCGCATTTACCACCATATATACCAGCTACCAGAAGACAAGAGAGTCATTGAGAGCCCTTATTAGGGCTACTATGCTGAACAGTATATAGCTCATATGTAGGCAGGCAGGGCCCCAGAAGCTCAGAATATCGCATTTACCACCATATATACCAGCTACCAGAAGACAAGAGAGTCATTGAGAGCCCTTATTAGGGCTACTATGTTGAACAGTATATAGCTCATATGTAGGCACGCAGGGCCCCAGAAGCTCAGAATATCGCATTTACCACCATATATACCAGCTACCAGAAGACAAGAGAGTCATTGAGAGCCCTTATTAGGGCTACTATGCTGAACAGTATATAGCCCATATGTAGGCAGGCAGGGCCCCAGAAGCTCAGAATATCGCATTTACCACCATATATACCAGCTACCAGAAGACAAGAGAGTCATTGAGAGCCCTTATTAGGGCTACTATGCTGAACAGTATATAGCTCATATGTAGGCAGGCAGGGCCCCAGAAGCTCAGAATATCGCATTTACCACCATATATACCAGCTACCAGAAGACAAGAGAGTCATTGAGAGTCCTTATTATTAGGGCTACTATGCTGAACAGTATATAGCCCATATGTAGGCAGGCAGGGCCCCAGAAGCTCAGAATATCGCATTTACCACCATATATACCAGCTACCAGAAGACAAGAGAGTCATTGAGAGTCCTTATTATTAGGGCTACTATGCTGAACAGTATATAGCTCATATGTAGGCAGGCAGGGCCCCAGAAGCTCAGAATATCGCATTTACCACCATATATACCAGCTACCAGAAGACAAGAGAGTCATTGAGAGCCCTTATTAGGGCTACTATGCTGAACAGTATATAGCTCATATGTAGGCAGGCAGGGCCCCAGAGGCTCAGAATATCGCATTTACCACCATATATACCAGCTACCAGAAGACAAGAGAGTCATTGAGAGTCCTTATTATTAGGGCTACTATGCTGAACAGTATATAGCTCATATGTAGGCAGGCAGGGCCCCAGAAGCTCAGAATATCGCATTTACCACCATATATACCAGCTACCAGAAGACAAGAGAGTCATTGAGAGCCCTTATTAGGGCTACTATGCTGAACAGTATATAGCCCATATGTAGGCAGGCAGGGCCCCAGAAGCTCAGAATATCGCATTTACCACCATATATACCAGCTACCAGAAGACAAGAGAGTCATTGAGAGCCCTTATTAGGGCTACTATGCTGAACAGTATATAGCTCATATGTAGGCAGGCAGGGCCCCAGAAGCTCAGAATATCGCATTTACCACCATATATACCAGCTACCAGAAGACAAGAGAGTCATTGAGAGTCCTTATTATTAGGGCTACTATGCTGAACAGTATATAGCCCATATGTAGGCAGGCAGGGCCCCAGAAGCTCAGAATATCGCATTTACCACCATATATACCAGCTACCAGAAGACAAGAGAGTCATTGAGAGTCCTTATTATTAGGGCTACTATGCTGAACAGTATATAGCTCATATGTAGGCAGGCAGGGCCCCAGAAGCTCAGAATATCGCATTTACCACCATATATACCAGCTACCAGAAGACAAGAGAGTCATTGAGAGCCCTTATTAGGGCTACTATGCTGAACAGTATATAGCTCATATGTAGGCAGGCAGGGCCCCAGAAGCTCAGAATATCGCATTTACCACCATATATACCAGCTACCAGAAGACAAGAGAGTCATTGAGAGCCCTTATTAGGGCTACTATGTTGAACAGTATATAGCTCATATGTAGGCAGGCAGGGCCCCAGAAGCTCAGAATATCGCATTTACCACCATATATACCAGCTACCAGAAGACAAGAGAGTCATTGAGAGCCCTTATTAGGGCTACTATGCTGAACAGTATATAGCTCATATGTAGGCAGGCAGGGCCCCAGAAGCTCAGAATATCGCATTTACCACCATATATACCAGCTACCAGAAGACAAGAGAGTCATTGAGAGCCCTTATTAGGGCTACTATGCTGAACAGTATATAGCTCATATGTAGGCAGGCAGGGCCCCAGAGGCTCAGAATATCGCATTTACCACCATATATACCAGCTACCAGAAGACAAGAGAGTCATTGAGAGTCCTTATTATTAGGGCTACTATGCTGAACAGTATATAGCTCATATGTAGGCAGGCAGGGCCCCAGAAGCTCAGAATATCGCATTTACCACCATATATACCAGCTACCAGAAGACAAGAGAGTCATTGAGAGCCCTTATTAGGGCTACTATGCTGAACAGTATATAGCCCATATGTAGGCAGGCAGGGCCCCAGAAGCTCAGAATATCGCATTTACCACCATATATACCAGCTACCAGAAGACAAGAGAGTCATTGAGAGCCCTTATTAGGGCTACTATGCTGAACAGTATATAGCTCATATGTAGGCAGGCAGGGCCCCAGAAGCTCAGAATATCGCATTTACCACCATATATACCAGCTACCAGAAGACAAGAGAGTCATTGAGAGTCCTCATTATTAGGGCTACTATGCTGAACAGTATATAGCCCATATGTAGGCAGGCAGGGCCCCAGAAGCTCAGAATATCGCATTTACCACCATATATACCAGCTACCAGAAGACAAGAGAGTCATTGAGAGTCCTTATTATTAGGGCTACTATGCTGAACAGTATATAGCTCATATGTAGGCAGGCAGGGCCCCAGAAGCTCAGAATATCGCATTTACCACCATATATACCAGCTACCAGAAGACAAGAGAGTCATTGAGAGCCCTTATTAGGGCTACTATGCTGAACAGTATATAGCTCATATGTAGGCAGGCAGGGACCCAGAAGCTCAGAATATCGCATTTACCACCATATATACCAGCTACCAGAAGACAAGAGAGTCATTGAGAGCCCTTATTAGGGCTACTATGCTGAACAGTATATAGCTCATATGTAGGCAGGCAGGGCCCCAGAAGCTCAGAATATCGCATTTACCACCATATATACCAGCTACCAGAAGACAAGAGAGTCATTGAGAGTCCTTATTATTAGGGCTACTATGCTGAACAGTATATAGCTCATATGTAGGCAGGCAGGGCCCCAGAAGCTCAGAATATCGCATTTACCACCATATATACCAGCTACCAGAAGACAAGAGAGTCATTGAGAGCCCTTATTAGGGCTACTATGTTGAACAGTATATAGCTCATATGTAGGCAGGCAGGGCCCCAGAAGCTCAGAATATCGCATTTACCACCATATATACCAGCTACCAGAAGACAAGAGAGTCATTGAGAGCCCTTATTAGGGCTACTATGCTGAACAGTATATAGCCCATATGTAGGCAGGCAGGCCCCAGAAGCTCAGAATATCGCATTTACCACCATATATACCAGCTACCAGAAGACAAGAGAGTCATTGAGAGCCCTTATTAGGGCTACTATGCTGAACAGTATATAGCTCATATGTAGGCAGGCAGGGCCCCAGAAGCTCAGAATATCGCATTTACCACCATATATACCAGCTACCAGAAGACAAGAGAGTCATTGAGAGTCCTTATTATTAGGGCTACTATGCTGAACAGTATATAGCCCATATGTAGGCAGGCAGGGCCCCAGAAGCTCAGAATATCGCATTTACCACCATATATACCAGCTACCAGAAGACAAGAGAGTCATTGAGAGTCCTTATTATTAGGGCTACTATGCTGAACAGTATATAGCTCATATGTAGGCAGGCAGGGCCCCAGAAGCTCAGAATATCGCATTTACCACCATATATACCAGCTACCAGAAGACAAGAGAGTCATTGAGAGCCCTTATTAGGGCTACTATGCTGAACAGTATATAGCTCATATGTAGGCAGGCAGGGCCCCAGAAGCTCAGAATATCGCATTTACCACCATATATACCAGCTACCAGAAGACAAGAGAGTCATTGAGAGTCCTTATTATTAGGGCTACTATGCTGAACAGTATATAGCTCATATGTAGGCAGGCAGGGCCCCAGAAGCTCAGAATATCGCATTTACCACCATATATACCAGCTACCAGAAGACAAGAGAGTCATTGAGAGCCCTTATTAGGGCTACTATGCTGAACAGTATATAGCTCATATGTAGGCAGGCAGGGCCCCAGAAGCTCAGAATATCGCATTTACCACCATATATACCAGCTACCAGAAGACAAGAGAGTCATTGAGAGTCCTTATTATTAGGGCTACTATGCTGAACAGTATATAGCTCATATGTAGGCAGGCAGGGCCCCAGAAGCTCAGAATATCGCATTTACCACCATATATACCAGCTACCAGAAGACAAGAGAGTCATTGAGAGCCCTTATTAGGGCTACTATGCTGAACAGTATATAGCCCATATGTAGGCAGGCAGGGCCCCAGAAGCTCAGAATATCGCATTTACCACCATATATACCAGCTACCAGAAGACAAGAGAGTCATTGAGAGTCCTTATTATTAGGGCTACTATGCTGAACAGTATATAGCCCATATGTAGGCAGGCAGGGCCCCAGAAGCTCAGAATATCGCATTTACCACCATATATACCAGCTACCAGAAGACAAGAGAGTCATTGAGAGTCCTTATTATTAGGGCTACTATGCTGAACAGTATATAGCTCATATGTAGGCAGGCAGGGCCCCAGATGCTCAGAATATCGCATTTACCACCATATATACCAGCTACCAGAAGACAAGAGAGTCATTGAGAGCCCTTATTAGGGCTACTATGCTGAACAGTATATAGCTCATATGTAGGCAGGCAGGGCCCCAGAAGCTCAGAATATCGCATTTACCACCATATATACCAGCTACCAGAAGACAAGAGAGTCATTGAGAGCCCTTATTAGGGCTACTATGCTGAACAGTATATAGCTCATATGTAGGCAGGCAGGGCCCCAGAAGCTCAGAATATCGCATTTACCACCATATATACCAGCTACCAGAAGACAAGAGAGTCATTGAGACCCTTATTAGGGCTACTATGCTGAACAGTATATAGCTCATATGTAGGCAGGCAGGGCCCCAGAAGCTCAGAATATCGCATTTACCACCATATATACCAGCTACCAGAAGACAAGAGAGTCATTGAGAGCCCTTATTAGGGCTACTATGTTGAACAGTATATAGCTCATATGTAGGCAGGCAGGGCCCCAGAAGCTCAGAATATCGCATTTACCACCTTATATACCAGCTACCAGAAGACAAGAGAGTCATTGAGAGCCCTTATTAGGGCTACTATGCTGAACAGTATATAGCCCATATGTAGGCAGGCAGGGCCCCAGAAGCTCAGAATATCGCATTTACCACCATATATACCAGCTACCAGAAGACAAGAGAGTCATTGAGAGCCCTTATTAGGGCTACTATGCTGAACAGTATATAGCTCATATGTAGGCAGGCAGGGCCCCAGAAGCTCAGAATATCGCATTTACCACCATATATACCAGCTACCAGAAGACAAGAGAGTCATTGAGAGCCCTTATTAGGGCTACTATGTTGAACAGTATATAGCTCATATGTAGGCACGCAGGGCCCCAGAAGCTCAGAATATCGCATTTACCACCATATATACCAGCTACCAGAAGACAAGAGAGTCATTGAGAGCCCTTATTAGGGCTACTATGCTGAACAGTATATAGCCCATATGTAGGCAGGCAGGGCCCCAGAAGCTCAGAATATCGCATTTACCACCATATATACCAGCTACCAGAAGACAAGAGAGTCATTGAGAGCCCTTATTAGGGCTACTATGCTGAACAGTATATAGCTCATATGTAGGCAGGCAGGGCCCCAGAAGCTCAGAATATCGCATTTACCACCATATATACCAGCTACCAGAAGACAAGAGAGTCATTGAGAGTCCTTATTATTAGGGCTACTATGCTGAACAGTATATAGCCCATATGTAGGCAGGCAGGGCCCCAGAAGCTCAGAATATCGCATTTACCACCATATATACCAGCTACCAGAAGACAAGAGAGTCATTGAGAGTCCTTATTATTAGGGCTACTATGCTGAACAGTATATAGCTCATATGTAGGCAGGCAGGGCCCCAGAAGCTCAGAATATCGCATTTACCACCATATATACCAGCTACCAGAAGACAAGAGAGTCATTGAGAGCCCTTATTAGGGCTACTATGCTGAACAGTATATAGCTCATATGTAGGCAGGCAGGGCCCCAGAGGCTCAGAATATCGCATTTACCACCATATATACCAGCTACCAGAAGACAAGAGAGTCATTGAGAGTCCTTATTTTTAGGGCTACTATGCTGAACAGTATATAGCTCATATGTAGGCAGGCAGGGCCCCAGAAGCTCAGAATATCGCATTTACCACCATATATACCAGCTACCAGAAGACAAGAGAGTCATTGAGAGCCCTTATTAGGGCTACTATGCTGAACAGTATATAGCCCATATGTAGGCAGGCAGGGCCCCAGAAGCTCAGAATATCGCATTTACCACCATATATACCAGCTACCAGAAGACAAGAGAGTCATTGAGAGCCCTTATTAGGGCTACTATGCTGAACAGTATATAGCTCATATGTAGGCAGGCAGGGCCCCAGAAGCTCAGAATATCGCATTTACCACCATATATACCAGCTACCAGAAGACAAGAGAGTCATTGAGAGTCCTTATTATTAGGGCTACTATGCTGAACAGTATATAGCCCATATGTAGGCAGGCAGGGCCCCAGAAGCTCAGAATATCGCATTTACCACCATATATACCAGCTACCAGAAGACAAGAGAGTCATTGAGAGTCCTTATTATTAGGGCTACTATGCTGAACAGTATATAGCTCATATGTAGGCAGGCAGGGCCCCAGAAGCTCAGAATATCGCATTTACCACCATATATACCAGCTACCAGAAGACAAGAGAGTCATTGAGAGCCCTTATTAGGGCTACTATGCTGAACAGTATATAGCTCATATGTAGGCAGGCAGGGCCCCAGAAGCTCAGAATATCGCATTTACCACCATATATACCAGCTACCAGAAGACAAGAGAGTCATTGAGAGCCCTTATTAGGGCTACTATGTTGAACAGTATATAGCTCATATGTAGGCAGGCAGGGCCCCAGAAGCTCAGAATATCGCATTTACCACCATATATACCAGCTACCAGAAGACAAGAGAGTCATTGAGAGCCCTTATTAGGGCTACTATGCTGAACAGTATATAGCCCATATGTAGGCAGGCAGGGCCCCAGAAGCTCAGAATATCGCATTTACCACCATATATACCAGCTACCAGAAGACAAGAGAGTCATTGAGAGCCCTTATTAGGGCTACTATGCTGAACAGTATATAGCTCATATGTAGGCAGGCAGGGCCCCAGAAGCTCAGAATATCGCATTTACCACCATATATACCAGCTACCAGAAGACAAGAGAGTCATTGAGAGTCCTTATTATTAGGGCTACTATGCTGAACAGTATATAGCTCATATGTAGGCAGGCAGGGCCCCAGAAGCTCAGAATATCGCATTTACCACCATATATACCAGCTACCAGAAGACAAGAGAGTCATTGAGAGCCCTTATTAGGGCTACTATGCTGAACAGTATATAGCTCATATGTAGGCAGGCAGGGCCCCAGAGGCTCAGAATATCGCATTTACCACCATATATACCAGCTACCAGAAGACAAGAGAGTCATTGAGAGTCCTTATTATTAGGGCTACTATGCTGAACAGTATATAGCTCATATGTAGGCAGGCAGGGCCCCAGAAGCTCAGAATATCGCATTTACCACCATATATACCAGCTACCAGAAGACAAGAGAGTCATTGAGAGCCCTTATTAGGGCTACTATGCTGAACAGTATATAGCCCATATGTAGGCAGGCAGGGCCCCAGAAGCTCAGAATATCGCATTTACCACCATATATACCAGCTACCAGAAGACAAGAGAGTCATTGAGAGCCCTTATTAGGGCTACTATGCTGAACAGTATATAGCTCATATGTAGGCAGGCAGGGCCCCAGAAGCTCAGAATATCGCATTTACCACCATATATACCAGCTACCAGAAGACAAGAGAGTCATTGAGAGTCCTCATTATTAGGGCTACTATGCTGAACAGTATATAGCCCATATGTAGGCAGGCAGGGCCCCAGAAGCTCAGAATATCGCATTTACCACCATATATACCAGCTACCAGAAGACAAGAGAGTCATTGAGAGTCCTTATTATTAGGGCTACTATGCTGAACAGTATATAGCTCATATGTAGGCAGGCAGGGCCCCAGAAGCTCAGAATATCGCATTTACCACCATATATACCAGCTACCAGAAGACAAGAGAGTCATTGAGAGCCCTTATTAGGGCTACTATGCTGAACAGTATATAGCTCATATGTAGGCAGGCAGGGACCCAGAAGCTCAGAATATCGCATTTACCACCATATATACCAGCTACCAGAAGACAAGAGAGTCATTGAGAGCCCTTATTAGGGCTACTATGCTGAACAGTATATAGCTCATATGTAGGCAGGCAGGGCCCCAGAAGCTCAGAATATCGCATTTACCACCATATATACCAGCTACCAGAAGACAAGAGAGTCATTGAGAGTCCTTATTATTAGGGCTACTATGCTGAACAGTATATAGCTCATATGTAGGCAGGCAGGGCCCCAGAAGCTCAGAATATCGCATTTACCACCATATATACCAGCTACCAGAAGACAAGAGAGTCATTGAGAGCCCTTATTAGGGCTACTATGTTGAACAGTATATAGCTCATATGTAGGCAGGCAGGGCCCCAGAAGCTCAGAATATCGCATTTACCACCATATATACCAGCTACCAGAAGACAAGAGAGTCATTGAGAGCCCTTATTAGGGCTACTATGCTGAACAGTATATAGCCCATATGTAGGCAGGCAGGCCCCAGAAGCTCAGAATATCGCATTTACCACCATATATACCAGCTACCAGAAGACAAGAGAGTCATTGAGAGCCCTTATTAGGGCTACTATGCTGAACAGTATATAGCTCATATGTAGGCAGGCAGGGCCCCAGAAGCTCAGAATATCGCATTTACCACCATATATACCAGCTACCAGAAGACAAGAGAGTCATTGAGAGTCCTTATTATTAGGGCTACTATGCTGAACAGTATATAGCCCATATGTAGGCAGGCAGGGCCCCAGAAGCTCAGAATATCGCATTTACCACCATATATACCAGCTACCAGAAGACAAGAGAGTCATTGAGAGTCCTTATTATTAGGGCTACTATGCTGAACAGTATATAGCTCATATGTAGGCAGGCAGGGCCCCAGAAGCTCAGAATATCGCATTTACCACCATATATACCAGCTACCAGAAGACAAGAGAGTCATTGAGAGCCCTTATTAGGGCTACTATGCTGAACAGTATATAGCTCATATGTAGGCAGGCAGGGCCCCAGAAGCTCAGAATATCGCATTTACCACCATATATACCAGCTACCAGAAGACAAGAGAGTCATTGAGAGTCCTTATTATTAGGGCTACTATGCTGAACAGTATATAGCTCATATGTAGGCAGGCAGGGCCCCAGAAGCTCAGAATATCGCATTTACCACCATATATACCAGCTACCAGAAGACAAGAGAGTCATTGAGAGCCCTTATTAGGGCTACTATGCTGAACAGTATATAGCTCATATGTAGGCAGGCAGGGCCCCAGAAGCTCAGAATATCGCATTTACCACCATATATACCAGCTACCAGAAGACAAGAGAGTCATTGAGAGTCCTTATTATTAGGGCTACTATGCTGAACAGTATATAGCTCATATGTAGGCAGGCAGGGCCCCAGAAGCTCAGAATATCGCATTTACCACCATATATACCAGCTACCAGAAGACAAGAGAGTCATTGAGAGCCCTTATTAGGGCTACTATGCTGAACAGTATATAGCCCATATGTAGGCAGGCAGGGCCCCAGAAGCTCAGAATATCGCATTTACCACCATATATACCAGCTACCAGAAGACAAGAGAGTCATTGAGAGCCCTTATTAGGGCTACTATGCTGAACAGTATATAGCTCATATGTAGGCAGGCAGGGCCCCAGAAGCTCAGAATATCGCATTTACCACCATATATACCAGCTACCAGAAGACAAGAGAGTCATTGAGAGTCCTTATTATTAGGGCTACTATGCTGAACAGTATATAGCCCATATGTAGGCAGGCAGGGCCCCAGAAGCTCAGAATATCGCATTTACCACCATATATACCAGCTACCAGAAGACAAGAGAGTCATTGAGAGTCCTTATTATTAGGGCTACTATGCTGAACAGTATATAGCTCATATGTAGGCAGGCAGGGCCCCAGATGCTCAGAATATCGCATTTACCACCATATATACCAGCTACCAGAAGACAAGAGAGTCATTGAGAGCCCTTATTAGGGCTACTATGCTGAACAGTATATAGCTCATATGTAGGCAGGCAGGGCCCCAGAAGCTCAGAATATCGCATTTACCACCATATATACCAGCTACCAGAAGACAAGAGAGTCATTGAGAGCCCTTATTAGGGCTACTATGCTGAACAGTATATAGCTCATATGTAGGCAGGCAGGGCCCCAGAAGCTCAGAATATCGCATTTACCACCATATATACCAGCTACCAGAAGACAAGAGAGTCATTGAGAGTCCTTATTATTAGGGCTACTATGCTGAACAGTATATAGCTCATATGTAGGCAGGCAGGGCCCCAGAAGCTCAGAATATCGCATTTACCACCATATATACCAGCTACCAGAAGACAAGAGAGTCATTGAGAGCCCTTATTAGGGCTACTATGCTGAACAGTATATAGCTCATATGTAGGCAGGCAGGGCCCCAGAAGCTCAGAATATCGCATTTACCACCATATATACCAGCTACCAGAAGACAAGAGAGTCATTGAGAGCCCTTATTAGGGCTACTATGCTGAACAGTATATAGCTCATATGTAGGCAGGCAGGGCCCCAGAAGCTCAGAATATCGCATTTACCACCATATATACCAGCTACCAGAAGACAAGAGAGTCATTGAGAGCCCTTATTAGGGCTACTATGCTGAACAGTATATAGCCCATATGTAGGCAGGCAGGGCCCCAGAAGCTCAGAATATCGCATTTACCACCATATATACCAGCTACCAGAAGACAAGAGAGTCATTGAGAGCCCTTATTAGGGCTACTATGCTGAACAGTATATAGCTCATATGTAGGCAGGCAGGGCCCCAGAAGCTCAGAATATCGCATTTACCACCATATATACCAGCTACCAGAAGACAAGAGAGTCATTGAGAGTCCTTATTATTAGGGCTACTATGCTGAACAGTATATAGCTCATATGTAGGCAGGCAGGGCCCCAGAAGCTCAGAATATCGCATTTACCACCATATATACCAGCTACCAGAAGACAAGAGAGTCATTGAGAGCCCTTATTAGGGCTACTATGCTGAACAGTATATAGCTCATATGTAGGCAGGCAGGGCCCCAGAAGCTCAGAATATCGCATTTACCACCATATATACCAGCTACCAGAAGACAAGAGAGTCATTGAGAGTCCTTATTATTAGGGCTACTATGCTGAACAGTATATAGCTCATATGTAGGCAGGCAGGGCCCCAGAAGCTCAGAATATCGCATTTACCACCATATATACCAGCTACCAGAAGACAAGAGAGTCATTGAGAGCCCTTATTAGGGCTACTATGCTGAACAGTATATAGCCCATATGTAGGCAGGCAGGGCCCCAGAAGCTCAGAATATCGCATTTACCACCATATATACCAGCTACCAGAAGACAAGAGAGTCATTGAGAGCCCTTATTAGGGCTACTATGCTGAACAGTATATAGCTCATATGTAGGCAGGCAGGGCCCCAGAAGCTCAGAATATCGCATTTACCACCATATATACCAGCTACCAGAAGACAAGAGAGTCATTGAGAGTCCTTATTATTAGGGCTACTATGCTGAACAGTATATAGCCCATATGTAGGCAGGCAGGGCCCCAGAAGCTCAGAATATCGCATTTATCACCATATATACCAGCTACCAGAAGACAAGAGAGTCATTGAGAGTCCTTATTATTAGGGCTACTATGCTGAACAGTATATAGCTCATATGTAGGCAGGCAGGGCCCCAGAAGCTCAGAATATCGCATTTACCACCATATATACCAGCTACCAGAAGACAAGAGAGTCATTGAGAGCCCTTATTAGGGCTACTATGCTGAACAGTATATAGCTCATATGTAGGCAGGCAGGGCCCCAGAAGCTCAGAATATCGCATTTACCACCATATATACCAGCTACCAGAAGACAAGAGAGTCATTGAGAGCCCTTATTAGGGCTACTATGCTGAACAGTATATAGCTCATATGTAGGCAGGCAGGGCCCCAGAAGCTCAGAATATCGCATTTACCACCATATATACCAGCTACCAGAAGACAAGAGAGTCATTGAGAGTCCTTATTATTAGGGCTACTATGCTGAACAGTATATAGCTCATATGTAGGCAGGCAGGTCCCCAGAAGCTCAGAATATCGCATTTACCACCATATATACCAGCTACCAGAAGACAAGAGAGTCATTGAGAGTCCTTATTATTAGGGCTACTATGCTGAACAGTATATAGCTCATATGTAGGCAGGCAGGGCCCCAGAAGCTCAGAATATCGCATTTACCACCATATATACCAGCTACCAGAAGACAAGAGAGTCATTGAGAGCCCTTATTAGGGCTACTATGCTGAACAGTATATAGCTCATATGTAGGCAGGCAGGGCCCCAGAAGCTCAGAATATCGCATTTACCACCATATATACCAGCTACCAGAAGACAAGAGAGTCATTGAGAGTCCTTATTATTAGGGCTACTATGCTGAACAGTATATAGCTCATATGTAGGCAGGCAGGGCACCAGAAGCTCAGAATATCGCATTTACCACCATATATACCAGCTACCAGAAGACAAGAGAGTCATTGAGAGTCCTTATTATTAGGGCTACTATGCTGAACAGTATATAGCTCATATGTAGGCAGGCAGGGCCCCAGAAGCTCAGAATATCGCATTTACCACCATATATACCAGCTACCAGAAGACAAGAGAGTCATTGAGAGCCCTTATTAGGGCTACTATGCTGAACAGTATATAGCTCATATGTAGGCAGGCAGGGCACCAGAAGCTCAGAATATCGCATTTACCACCATATATACCAGCTACCAGAAGACAAGAGAGTCATTGAGAGTCCTTATTATTAGGGCTACTATGCTGAACAGTATATAGCTCATATGTAGGCAGGCAGGGCCCCAGAAGCTCAGAATATCGCATTTACCACCATATATACCAGCTACCAGAAGACAAGAGAGTCATTGAGAGCCCTTATTAGGGCTACTATGCTGAACAGTATATAGCCCATATGTAGGCAGGCAGGGCCCCAGAAGCTCAGAATATCGCATTTACCACCATATATACCAGCTACCAGAAGACAAGAGAGTCATTGAGAGCCCTTATTAGGGCTACTATGCTGAACAGTATATAGCTCATATGTAGGCAGGCAGGGCCCCAGAAGCTCAGAATATCGCATTTACCACCATATATACCAGCTACCAGAAGACAAGAGAGTCATTGAGAGTCCTTATTATTAGGGCTACTATGCTGAACAGTATATAGCCCATATGTAGGCAGGCAGGGCCCCAGAAGCTCAGAATATCGCATTTACCACCATATATACCAGCTACCAGAAGACAAGAGAGTCATTGAGAGTCCTTATTATTAGGGCTACTATGCTGAACAGTATATAGCTCATATGTAGGCAGGCAGGGCCCCAGATGCTCAGAATATCGCATTTACCACCATATATACCAGCTACCAGAAGACAAGAGAGTCATTGAGAGCCCTTATTAGGGCTACTATGCTGAACAGTATATAGCTCATATGTAGGCAGGCAGGGCCCCAGAAGCTCAGAATATCGCATTTACCACCATATATACCAGCTACCAGAAGACAAGAGAGTCATTGAGAGCCCTTATTAGGGCTACTATGCTGAACAGTATATAGCTCATATGTAGGCAGGCAGGGCCCCAGAAGCTCAGAATATCGCATTTACCACCATATATACCAGCTACCAGAAGACAAGAGAGTCATTGAGAGTCCTTATTATTAGGGCTACTATGCTGAACAGTATATAGCTCATATGTAGGCAGGCAGGGCCCCAGAAGCTCAGAATATCGCATTTACCACCATATATACCAGCTACCAGAAGACAAGAGAGTCATTGAGAGCCCTTATTAGGGCTACTATGCTGAACAGTATATAGCTCATATGTAGGCAGGCAGGGCCCCAGAAGCTCAGAATATCGCATTTACCACCATATATACCAGCTACCAGAAGACAAGAGAGTCATTGAGAGCCCTTATTAGGGCTACTATGCTGAACAGTATATAGCTCATATGTAGGCAGGCAGGGCCCCAGAAGCTCAGAATATCGCATTTACCACCATATATACCAGCTACCAGAAGACAAGAGAGTCATTGAGAGCCCTTATTAGGGCTACTATGCTGAACAGTATATAGCCCATATGTAGGCAGGCAGGGCCCCAGAAGCTCAGAATATCGCATTTACCACCATATATACCAGCTACCAGAAGACAAGAGAGTCATTGAGAGCCCTTATTAGGGCTACTATGCTGAACAGTATATAGCTCATATGTAGGCAGGCAGGGCCCCAGAAGCTCAGAATATCGCATTTACCACCATATATACCAGCTACCAGAAGACAAGAGAGTCATTGAGAGTCCTTATTATTAGGGCTACTATGCTGAACAGTATATAGCTCATATGTAGGCAGGCAGGGCCCCAGAAGCTCAGAATATCGCATTTACCACCATATATACCAGCTACCAGAAGACAAGAGAGTCATTGAGAGCCCTTATTAGGGCTACTATGCTGAACAGTATATAGCCCATATGTAGGCAGGCAGGGCCCCAGAAGCTCAGAATATCGCATTTACCACCATATATACCAGCTACCAGAAGACAAGAGAGTCATTGAGAGCCCTTATTAGGGCTACTATGCTGAACAGTATATAGCTCATATGTAGGCAGGCAGGGCCCCAGAAGCTCAGAATATCGCATTTACCACCATATATACCAGCTACCAGAAGACAAGAGAGTCATTGAGAGTCCTTATTATTAGGGCTACTATGCTGAACAGTATATAGCCCATATGTAGGCAGGCAGGGCCCCAGAAGCTCAGAATATCGCATTTATCACCATATATACCAGCTACCAGAAGACAAGAGAGTCATTGAGAGTCCTTATTATTAGGGCTACTATGCTGAACAGTATATAGCTCATATGTAGGCAGGCAGGGCCCCAGAAGCTCAGAATATCGCATTTACCACCATATATACCAGCTACCAGAAGACAAGAGAGTCATTGAGAGCCCTTATTAGGGCTACTATGCTGAACAGTATATAGCTCATATGTAGGCAGGCAGGGCCCCAGAAGCTCAGAATATCGCATTTACCACCATATATACCAGCTACCAGAAGACAAGAGAGTCATTGAGAGCCCTTATTAGGGCTACTATGCTGAACAGTATATAGCTCATATGTAGGCAGGCAGGGCCCCAGAAGCTCAGAATATCGCATTTACCACCATATATACCAGCTACCAGAAGACAAGAGAGTCATTGAGAGTCCTTATTATTAGGGCTACTATGCTGAACAGTATATAGCTCATATGTAGGCAGGCAGGTCCCCAGAAGCTCAGAATATCGCATTTACCACCATATATACCAGCTACCAGAAGACAAGAGAGTCATTGAGAGTCCTTATTATTAGGGCTACTATGCTGAACAGTATATAGCTCATATGTAGGCAGGCAGGGCCCCAGAAGCTCAGAATATCGCATTTACCACCATATATACCAGCTACCAGAAGACAAGAGAGTCATTGAGAGCCCTTATTAGGGCTACTATGCTGAACAGTATATAGCTCATATGTAGGCAGGCAGGGCCCCAGAAGCTCAGAATATCGCATTTACCACCATATATACCAGCTACCAGAAGACAAGAGAGTCATTGAGAGTCCTTATTATTAGGGCTACTATGCTGAACAGTATATAGCTCATATGTAGGCAGGCAGGGCACCAGAAGCTCAGAATATCGCATTTACCACCATATATACCAGCTACCAGAAGACAAGAGAGTCATTGAGAGTCCTTATTATTAGGGCTACTATGCTGAACAGTATATAGCTCATATGTAGGCAGGCAGGGCCCCAGAAGCTCAGAATATCGCATTTACCACCATATATACCAGCTACCAGAAGACAAGAGAGTCATTGAGAGCCCTTATTAGGGCTACTATGTTGAACAGTATATAGCTCATATGTAGGCAGGCAGGGCCCCATCCTCTTGTAAGCTTCCCTGACTGCTGGGGTGACACACTGTAACAAACCTCCTCCTGTAAGCTTCCCTTACTGCTGGGGTGACACACTGTAACAAACCTACTCCTGTAAGCTTCCCTTACTGCTGGAGTGACACACTGTAACAAACCTCCTCCTGTAAGCTTCCCCGACTGCTGGGGTGACACACTGTAACAAACCTCCTCCTGTAAGCTTCCCTTACTGCTGGGGTGACACACTGTAACAAACCTCCCCCTGTAAGCTTCCCTGACTGCTGGGGTGACACACTGTAACCAAACTCCTCCTGTAAGCTTCCCTGACTGCTGGGGTGACACACTGTAACAAACCTCCTCCTGTAAGCTTCCCTGACTGCTGGGGTGACACACTGTAACAAACCTCCTCCTGTAAGCTTCCCTGACTGCTGGGGTGACACACTGTAACAAACCTCCTCCTGTAAGCTTCCCTTACTGCTGGGGTGACACACTGTAACAAACCTCCTCCTGTAAGCTTCCCTTACTGCTGGGGTGACACACTGTAACAAACCTCCTCCTGTAAGCTTCCCCGACTGCTGGGGTGACACACTGTAACAAACCTCCTCCTGTAAGCTTTCCTAACTGCTGGGGTGACACACTGTAACAAACCTCCTCCTGTAAGCTTCCCTTACTGCTGGGGTGACACACTGTAACAAACCTCCTCCTGTAAGCTTCCCTTACTGCTGGAGTGACACACTGTAACAAACCTCCTCCTGTAAGCTTCCCCGACTGCTGGGGTGACACACTGTAACAAACCTCCTCCTGTAAGCTTCCCTTACTGCTGGGGTGACACACTGTAACAAACCTCCTCCTGTAAGCTTCCCTTACTGCTGGGGTGACACACTGTAACAAATTTCCTCCTGTAAGCTTCCCTGACTGCTGGGGTGACACAATGTAACAAACCTCCTCCTGTAAGCTTCCCCGACTGCTGGGGTGACACACTGTAACAAACCTCCTCCTGTAAGCTTCCCTTACTGCTGGGGTAACACACTGTAACAAACCTCCTCCTGTAAGCTTCCCTTACTGCTGGGGTGACACACTGTAACAAACCTCCTCCTGTAAGCTTCCCTGACTGCTGGGGTGACACACTGTAACAAACCTCCTCCTGTAAGCTTCCCTTACTGCTGGGGTGACACACTGTAACAAACCTCCTCCTGTAAGCTTCCCTGACTGCTGGGGTGACACAATGTAACAAACCTCCTCCTGTAAGCTTCCCTGACTGCTGGGGTGACACAATGTAACAAACCTCCTCCTGTAAGCTTCCCTTACTGCTGGGGTGACACACTGTAACAAACCTCCTCCTGTAAGCTTCCCTGACTGCTGGGGTGACACACTGTAACAAACCTCCTCCTGTAAGCTTCCCTGACTGCTGGGGTGACACAATGTAACAAACCTCCTCCTGTAAGCTTCCCTGACTGCTGGGGTGACACACTGTAACAAACCTCCTCCTGTAAGCTTCCCTTACTGCTGGGGTAACACACTGTAACATACCTCCTCCTTTAAGCTTCCCTTACTGCTGGGGGACACAATGACACAAGAGGACATGTCTGACCACATCACACACACACACACACACACACACACACACACACACACACACACACACTGACAATTAGGGGTGGGGTCTATTTATTTTCCCCCTTGCCTATGCCATCTGTGGTTGTCATTAGGCAACGTGATTTTAAGGGGTGCAGAATTTTGTTCTTTTTTGTACAGTTTGGCTTGGGGTCAATGGCAATGTAGAGGAAAGAAGGTTTCCTTGTCTTGTCTCACTTTACGTAGAAGTTATATTGTGTTTGGAGTGTATTGTTGAGTGGCTGTGATAGTGGCGTAATAGTGCGACTTGGGCGCGTTATATGCACCCAGACATGCTTCCCCTGCTGTCCCAGTTGCATTCCAGCAGTGTTGGCATCATTTTCTGATGTTTCAGGGTGGACTTGGTGACCTCCAAGTGGTCGAATTGAGATTTCCAAGTGGCGAGCATTTTTTTCCCATAGACTATAATGGGATTCGATAATCGGTCGAGTAGTCGAGTAACGCGGTCTATTCGAATCGAAATTCGAAATTTCGAATATTTCACTACTCGCTCATCTCTATTTCTTACCATAGCGGCCTCACACCAATCTCTTCTCTTTAGTTTCCAGTTTCCCTGTAGATGAGGGAGCATGCTGGACTGTGCTGCTACAGGGAAGCCAGGAATGTGGGCACCCACAAAGACATCATCGCAGGAGCTGCCGGTAAAGGTGAGTTTATGGAAACCCTGGTAGCAGATTGTAACTGTAGTGACTTTATATGCCAAGCCCCATCTTCTTGTTAGAATTATCTGTATGGATCCCTTTCTCATTTTCTGTGTTATCTTTAAGCAGATGATAGTGAGCTGCTGTGGTGTTTTTGTCTGAGAAAAAGTCCTAGAGGACTGTTTTAGGAATCTGGTAAGATGGTAAGGTTAGTTTTTGAATGCAGCTACCTATTTTATTGTATTCACAAAAAGCAACCTGAGTTTCTTCCTCTCTAATGTTTTTATCCAATCCTGTTTTTGGGTCCCAAATATTGTGTATTCTAATAAATAAATAGCAGCCTTTATTAATGGCATAGAGAAATAATACTTCCGCTTCAAAGAAGATCTGTTATAGCTTACTGGTGTAGCTTCTTGGGTTTCCCGCAGTGTCCAAGGAGGATCAGACTAAAGCAGAGCTGTCAATTAAGCTTTTGTGGGATTTTGGGCGGCTCCATTGCATTCATGGGCACTGCGTAGGCAGGAGATTGGGGGCCACGCGCTGTGCCTGATGGGATACCAAATCCCGCAACCCATCGGAAGGTTGCCTGGAATCTGAGGGACCCAGAAGATGGATTCCTCCCGAGAGGTAATATAATAGTGCTCAAAGGTAAAACTGGAGGGGTGGGAGCAGATCGGTGATGTTTTGGGGAGGTTTTAACCTCCCCCGATGTTCCTGTTTAATAATGGTGCCATGGACATATTCAGACGGCATTCCTTGCTGTTTTTGTGCTGCTAGAAACATACTTCCCAGTGTGTATATCATAGCAAAGTGAAAACTGATATGCCACTGAGGGAAGGGAGAGTTAGGTAACAGTTTGAACAGTTGCAGATCAATTAAATAAAATAGTGGCAGCCGGTATGTTTGCCTAAAAATGCATCCACACACATCTTCCATCTTTACATTTCAGCATTGGACTGGAATACAAAGCCCAGTATTTGTTACACTGTGTAGTGGGAAAGTTGGGAAAACAGAACAAGCACTAATGCAATTACCATGACTGCTGATGTGTAATAAGATAGCTGCGTGTCATGTCATCTTGGGCTATAGTTCTTTCTGTTGCTTTCCATCATTCCTTAGCACACACACACTTGTCAGGAAAAAATATAAATGTGTGATCTTAGTAGCTTGCACGCTATTGTAACATCTGTTATAAAGGTCATGGTAACCCCATCGCTTCTATAAAACCGAATGAAAAAACAAGCGAAAGAGAACAAAAGATGTTATTTTTGATCATGATTTTCTGAAAGCTTTTCTGGCTTTATCAGCAAACATGTAGTTAAGCCAAAGAAGTGTAGAAAGCCCTGACTCCCTCACCACCAATAATTGACAGGCGCTTCAGGAAATTCGGACATGCTAAACGCAGGCAATATCACATCCTTTCTACACAAATAAAACACGGGCTGGCCAAAGGCCACTTTAGTTGTCTTCCGCCCCCCTCCGCGGGCCAGGCGCTGACTCCAACGCTCTCGGCCTGTCTCCACACAGGAAGGGACACTTTAGGACCAGCTTCCTGGTATTATGCCTTCTTAATAGACTCTAGGTGTTACAGGACTGGGCGCGGTCGCTAAAAATATTCTACAACACTTGAAAGAGTCCTTTATTGTTCTCTGAATTTGTGAAGGATCGCTTTCCTTATTGTTCTATGGGTCTTTGGGGGGTTGCAGCGGAGACGCTCGCATTGTGGATAAATTTAGCCCAGGGACTATATTGGTTTGCTGGCTGAATGCCTCAATGCTTTCACTAATCAGAACAGGAAGAACAGAGGTTCTGGGTTTCTAAAGGAGCCTTACAAGCAGCTTGCAAACACTTCCAACTGCAAAGATGGACTGTATACTGTGGTTTTATTCTTTAACCTGTTTCTGCCAATATTCCCTAAAGAAGCAACTTGGATGTAAGCAACGATGTAAAATATTAGCTTTAGTAGAAATATGGTCTATTATATTATATATTGTTACGGTCTAGAATAAAAACAACAATGTTTCTGTTGTATGTACTGTACAGTTAGTACGAAATGGAAAAGAGAGAACACCACATTGACATCAGTGTACTAGAATATGCGGAATATGTGGCTAATATGAAACATGAACTGCTGGCTAATAACCTTTATTCAGCTGTTAGCTGGCGTGGAAAAACTATAACTATATATAGGAAGCATGTTTGTATGTCTGACCATTAACTGCAATGCTTGCCTCCAAAAAGTCTCTTTAGATAGCTTTAACTCAACCAAAATTGCACACCGGAGATCCATTGTATTACTGACAATGAGATCTTGTAAATACGCACTTGGTAGGTATAAGACCAATGACTTGCCTGTAGAAACACCAGCCTAAATTAGCTGCCCCTGGGACCAGAAAGCACAACCAATGCAACACAGGCTGGAGAGATGCAGGAATAGAGGGAACACATGGGAAAAGGCTTTAGGTGGGCTCCTTGCTGCCCTAGTATTGCCATTGCCTGGACTATCACTTTAATGGTTATTGCCATTAAAGGAGGTCAAATGTTCATTAGGAAAGACCCCCTATGAGTTATGAAATATATAATAAAATTGGTACCATGATGTTTATGAGAAAAAAAATGGGTAAAATACTTTTTCATCCAAAAACAAAAAAAAAGCTTTGCTAACATTTTCGCACAGTCACTCCTAGTCTCTCACCTGAAACGATGGATGCAGGTCCCTCGCCGTCAGCGCCACTCTCTCGTCACGAGTCTCTTCCTGTCTCGCTCCGATGTGTCGACACCCCATACATTCATTGCAATAGAGGGGGCATGGTAGCTCATGTGACTGATGGCGGGGGCTCAGTCAGGTAGTGGAGGGAAAGGGAGAGAGTCAGGAAGAGACTCATGATGGTGCTGGACAGTGAGAGACCTGCATCCAGAGTTTCAGGTGAGCGCTGCAGCCCCAGAATAGGAGTGACGGTCTGCGTGGGAGAAAAAGTGAGTATAGTTTTTTAGAAAAAAACATTTTATAAAAATGAAGGATCATTCTTCCTCCTAACTAACCATCCTGCTACATTTAGTAATAAACTAGTAATAAATTGAGCTCTTTGTATGTAACGCCTATAGGCAGATCAACCTGCCATAAATGTCCACCATAAACTCTAATTCCAGTTATTTATTCAAATAAGTTCATCCCCTTCAGCCTCCTCTCCCCAAACCTAGTGTGACGGGTGGAAACCATGGGCAACACTGCACATAGGAAACATTAGAGCCCTGTCAGTGGAATAAGCCCTGTCAGTGGAATAAGCCCTGTTAGTGTTAGAAACTTTAAATAATTCTAGCTAAACCAGTTGGATGCATAACTTGGGGATCATTACATCATGAATCCACATAATGGCAGTGTTGCCTAAGGAATTTACCTAACTAATATTAAATAGTCTAGCATTCCTCTTAATTTAGATACATAGAGACTTAGCCAGGTGGCATTGGCAACATTACCTGCCCTGCCATTGGTTGAGGCTCGCAACTTAGTTTGTTAAGGCAACAATACAGAGATTATATAAGGGAAAACCCAACCCTTCTAGAGTGTTCTAAGTCTGAGTTCTAAGCTCATGAGGGGAAGCGTTAATGTAGTGGAGGAGCTGAGAAACAGCCATGGAAGAAACCTGTGGATTGTACTGGAAGTTGTAACTGTTTGCTGTAACCAATGGATATTGCCTGTAACGGGACTATGCTGTTAATCATGGATGGAAGCTTTCAAATAAAGACCCTGTTGTTTGCACCAAGGAGTGTCATCAATGGAGACCAGCGTCGACTGAATCAGTAAGTGCACCTCCACCCACACATGCCACACCAACCTGGGTTGCCCTACCCTAAGTCCAAGAACCCCCCTCGCTCCCCAGAGCGCGTGCCCACGGCCAGGCACGTGACCGCTACACTAGTCTGGGTGATACTTTATTAAAAATGTGTGACCCATCAGCCACCCCATGGTACAGATACGGATTCTCAGGTTCAGGTGCTGTATTATAACAAATATAGGATAGTCTTAAAAACAACTACTGCTGAAGATGGGCTTTATGAGTTGGAAACTGACAGCCATTTTTATGGCAAAAGTTTGGCAGTCGGAGTAGGTTTTTCCAGTAATGATTATGACAAGTGTGGTGATTTGGAAATTCAAAATCTCCTCAGTGATTAAAGGAATCTTCCAACATCGATGCAGTTGTTTTTAAAATGCTGTATCTTGCATGTAGTTCTCTACACGCTTCCAACTGATTGCTTGTTTTCAGGGATGTAAAGGGTGTATATTGGGCAGCTGTAGTCCTACCTATGTATTCACTTCTGCTAAATAAAAGAACAGATGTACAAACTAATTTGTGGTCTGCTTGTTTGCCTGTGTATTAGCAAATGTTTGCCAATGCATTAATAATCCATCCACCTACTTAACTGCTCTAACAATAACTATAGCAGGCTCTGCATCCCAGGCCTTTGGACCCCTTCACTAGGTAAGCCAGAGTTGTGCCTTTAAATGTGTGATTCCCCAGCACAATGTGTTTACTATGAACAATAGTAAATCGCTAGATCCCTCATCGTCTCAGCATGACATCATGACAAAAAAGGGATGCACTGAAGAAAACTGGTAGCTGACTGTAAGAGAGGAAATGGAAACTGATTACACTGATTCACAAATGTGAGAAAATATATGTCCATACTCTGCCTTATGTGCACCGTGACCTAGTAATCAGTACTTTTTTATGGGAGGAGGGACTACAGCAAGCTTATATGGCCCATTTTCCCTGTGGCCAGTCCATCCCTGGATATAATTTAAAAGGCTCCTCCAGTGAAATAAGATCCTGACCCAGGCATCTTGATGAGATGAACTTTAGCAACTGTACTCACCTACTTCCACATCCCCAAGCTTGCATTTGTGGGGTGGGCTTGTGAAAGCAATGCATCCATCCACCCAGTGAACCCCATAGGTCACTGGTGATCACTAAAATGAAGGATTGTGGATGTAGGTAAGTACATGGACTAGGGTTGAGGCTCTTATTGCCACTCTGCAGAAAGTGGTTTGCTGCCTATTTCAGGGTCTCTTCAGTCTTAAATTCTGAAAAACACATACATTATGCTACCTGTACCAGATGAAAGTAGGCCTCCCACCGTCCTTTACCCCTTCCCTAATTTTATTCCTCTTGTGTATATGACAGTGAGAAGTAAAGTGGAATTCCAGAAAATGTTAACTCCTGCCCTGCCATGCCAATGAGGCAGGATGGGGGGGGGGGGGGATTACAAAGAAAAAAAACCCTACCTAGCCCATGGTCCAGCACTCAAGATGGTGGCACCCAGGATCCAGTGCGCTGGACCATGGGTGAGGTAAGGGTTTTCTTTCTTTGTAACCTCCCATCCTGCCTCAGCTTCAAGCTTCTAGGGAGGGGGGGGGGGTTAAGATTTGACTGGAATTCTGCTTTAAGTTATAGGTTGATTATGATGGAAGTTGCAATAATATTTGTTACACAAGACAAAAAATGTATGACAACCAGAGTTAGAATGTAGAATGTCTGGTATGTCTTATGTTTTTATAAAATAAAATAAAAATTATTATGTCTCACTATGCATCATTGCTGATTTTCATTGGCTACTACTTCACTGAAATCTTGTAAGTGTGGGAGGTAAATGAATGAAGTAAGGCAAACACTTCCTACCTGATGTCACCTTCGAGAGTATGATAAATAGTTGAATCATTCTGAAGAGGTTAGTAAAACAATTAAGGTCAAACAGGACACTGCAAGGAAAGGCAGAGATAGTGCTCGGAGACGTGAGAATATCCGACTCAAGCAGGCCATAGGGTACGGCGCGCACAAATCTGTTCAAATATAGCACGTTTTCATAAAGGATATCCTGCTGTTATCATTTTCCTTAAGGAATAATTCATTACTTTCCTCATGAATACAAACATCATCATCTTCATACTTTTTCTGTTTTCAGCCCTGTCCTGATACACTTGCATCGCATTTCTATTTGACGTTTTACATTTTGATTCCAAATATACTCCTTTAGAATCCAGCCAGAACGCCACTTAAAACAATAATTGGACATTTTGGATGACGGAAATTCAAGGGTTGCAGCACACTGGCCATACATGTGCCAACATTTTTAAGCAACAACTGAAGAATCGAGGCAACATTCATCAATTTATTTAAATGATATATTTTTTTAAGTTTTTATTTTTGCATTTGCATTTGAAAACACAAATTACAACAAATCCGGTGCCACAGACACCCGACAACTACATTACATCCTAGCTAACGAGGGACATCCATTCACACACACATTTGCAGGACTCGGTCGATACCATGTCAACCCATAGGATGCATCGTACTGTAACTGGCACTGGAGGGGGAAGGGGGCAGCTGGTCTCTGATGATGGCCAGAGGGATCCTCCAATCCTCAGTCTACCCTTATAACTTAATCTATACACCTGGTTGACTTTCAGAGCTAGCCCACCTTCATGTCCCCATATAGCAGGCTGCACACAATTTACAAAAATAGATGAAAATTTATTATTAACCAAATGCTGTCAGTAAATAACATATATCACACGACATCACACTTTAAAAAACATATACATAAAAATCCAAGTGGGGAGGAACTTTTTGGGGCTAATATATAGGACACTCACAATGTGTTTCTAACCATTCATATAATATAATTTCATATACCTCTAACTTTTGAGTGTTAATGGCATACATATACATAAACAGACGCCCGCATGATGAGATACTACATAAGTGAATCCATATGAAACTAAAATTACTAGTGATCTGTGCTCCTTCATCAAGGCTATATACAGCCTTTGATAATACTAAAATATGTGCAAACTAGGCAATAAAGTGCAATAGATCAGTGCAAAAGTGCCTAAAGTAGCCTAATTCTACCAACTAATAGTGCTCCTACTCATCTCTGCAAGCATCCGCCATGTCATGTTGCCAAATATCAATTTAGATCAAACTCTGATTGTATCTACCAATCCAACGCCCCTAGTCCTCCCCACTTACCTCTCACCGACGCGCTGCGTGGTCCAAGCCCACTTCTCCTGGGTGCCCCTTATAATAGGACTACCCTGGTCTACCCTTATAATAGGACTTAGGCTCATAACACACAGTTCCAGGGCCCACTATAGAAAACAGCAATGAGCAATGGGAGGCACGGACCGCATCTCCCCTGCTCACTTCCCCTCCGAGATCAACTCCAAGCATTGCAACTAAGAATCTCAGACCTTAGCAAACCTATGAGGGACTCCACGCGCAGCATATGTTAGTTTATACAGGGGAAGTTTCTGGTTGATCAGATTCTTCCAGGCGTGCACCGAAGGTTTCGCCTGGGGTTTCCAGTTTAAGAAGATACATTTCCTAGCATAGAAGAATAGTAGCCTCAGTAAAACACCCCGTGCCCCCATCTCTGGGAGAGGCTCCACCACCAGGAGGCACAGCACGCATGGACCCTGAACCCTATCACTTTACTTACAAGCTCCACCACCTCCCCCCAGAAGTACTCCAGCACCCCACAAGACCATGTCATATGTAACCACATGGCTCTATCTCTCCCACATCTAGGACACATCTCGCTATCCATGAGGCACATCCTATGCAAGCGAAATCAACGTAATATAAGCTTGATGGAACCATTTAGTTTGGATTAGTCTATCCCTAGCCTCCACTACAGACGTGTACAATTTATCCATTATTTCCTCCCAGTCGTCCCGGTCCAAATTTGGGACTGCCATTAAGATTTGACCCTCACCCTTGTGGATTCCGGGCTTCCCAGCAGGTTCTTGTTTAAGCTGGAGGTGGGTTTTCTAGATCCGCTGTTCTGATTGCCCCCTCTAGCTGGGACGCCCAGATCTGTGGCACCCCCTAAGAAACTGAGCATGCAGGTAGCGGAAGAAGTCTCTGGTAGACAGCTGATATAACCCTCTAATCTGATCAAAGGACATAAGGGTACCTTCTTATATACCTGGCCCAGGGCGTGCATCCCTCTTCTCACCCAAAACTGTGTGTCTTGCATAGTGCTAAGTTCTGGGAGCATAGGATTATCCCAAAGGGGGGAAAAGGGGGGACCACGTTTGCCCCCAGATCAGATGTTTCACCCAGCCTACTGCCCTTATTCAAATGATATTAAGGGCCTTATTTATCAAGGGCTAGCGCCAGGTAGTGTCTGACGAGCGCCAGGTACCGCCAGCTAACGGCGGCTACCGACTCTAGTACGCCCGGCGGCGGTCACAATGACGCATTTATCACGCTAAATGAGGCTAGCGCCGGCTAGAGCGTCAGCTAGCGCGGGATTCATCATGTGGCCGACTGCAACGAACAGCGCCGCTACTAATCCCATCACAGCGCCAGGTATGACCTGTCGCTCCCTGGCGCTCTCCAATGCATTTCAATGGAGCAATCTTTAAATATTCATAATTAATGTGAGTTTATTTTATTTTTTTAACTGTCAAAAATTCTGTGACCACTACGGCAATGTTAGATATTTTTTTTTAAAGTAAAAAAAAAAAAAAAAAAATATGTGCAGAATTGATATTACAGGTCTGATATTAATGTATTCATATTACAAAATGTTTAGAAAAACTTGTATAATTTTTACATTAAAAAAAATGGTTGTTTGGGGGTTAAAAACTACTTTACACACATCGCCGCCAGCGCTCTGGGGTTTAAACAAGGAATTCACAGTGCGAGAAATTTTTGAGCGTGATTTGTTAATGAATCTGCAGCAAGCCGTTCGCTCTGGCCATTCGCTGTCAGGCGCACCCATACAACGCAGAACCTGTGAAACATCGACCCCTAACCCCGTATTCAACATTACCGCACACCGACTGAGTCGCTGTCAACAAGCAAACCCCGGCCAAGCACAGCGAATACTAGCTGGCGCTGTGAAAATCACGCTACTGGCGCTCATCTGTCGCTACCTGGCGCTATTAATGAATCGGCCTCTTAGTCCTTGTATCAAATAGCTTGGCTTGTCCAAAATTAGCTTTATTCATGGTCTTGGCCTTTCAGCTCTGCTTGCGGTTGGTCATGGCCTGTGTATGGCTGGCATCCCATGTACAGTACAGTGACGCATATTGTTTTAAATAGGACTTTGCAGGACAAGCACAACCCCCAGCCAGAACATGGAAGAACAGGTCCCGGCTTCACAAACTGGATTGGTGGCAGTAGAGTAAGCGTGTCTTACAGAAGTCCACAGAAGTGCACTTTTCATTTAAAGGGTTTTATCATGTTCCCTTTTTCCCCTCATTCCTCTAGGCTGTACCCCTGGTTTGGGATGCTTTGCCATGTGAAGACCCCCTTTCCACCACTCCCAGGCCACATCTGTGGGCTGCAACCACATTCCCAGCATCTTGTGGCTGAGGCGCACTCCCATGCCCAGCCATTTAGATGCACAGGCAACATTTTAGTTAACACAAACCACTCCAATACTATTAGGAATGCCTTCCAATCCACTCTGCAAATAGATTTAAAACCAGATAAACCCAACAATATGTTGATTGATGGTCTTGCATAGGCTTCTTCTTTCCTAGTTATTGATCACATTTGTTTTAGACTTATATTGTAATATAAAATAGATTACTAATAATATACTGTGATTGTATTTTATCCAAATTTGTGCAGAATTTTTGGGCTCACTTTTTTTGCAGTTATTAACTTTTGGGTCCATTACAGCCAACCAGATGAATAGTGTACATGATGTGTTTTTTTCACATCTCATGGACTTGATATTTGGACTTGGATGACATTTTCACCAAAAGTGACACATATAATAATGTGCCATGGTCTATCCTTATAACCATGCACAACAGGGGTTATGCTGCTGACAAATGAACTTAAGTAGGCATAAACCCAGAAATACTGCAATGCCCCACTTTGGGTTGTTGGTTGGTTTTTAACCTCCAGGAATACCAGAAATATACAATGTCTAAGTGTTTGCAAATAATGGGAGTTGCAGGGCAGGCATGCAGACCACTATGTCTGGCACATGACAGACAATGCCATGCAGCTGCCCTTAGGGAAAGGAGATCCCTGGAAATGCAGAGGGATTGTTTTATTTCTGTATACTAGTCGTTTCCAAAAACAACATCTATTTTACACTACATAGATGTTGGAGCCAGCTTGCTGATGCAATACCTGCTCCTCATTCTACTGGTCGCCTAGTTCACAATGCTTTTGGGCTGCTTGACCTGGTTACCTCCAACAACTAATCACAGGGCTGCATTTTACCGGTGGTAAAATTATCCTGGAAAGGTAGTGGTTTGTGTAGGATAAACTAGATTATTTTGTAAAAAAATGGATGTTGAATTGCTTCAGTAGTGAATGAACATCCAAATTGAAAGGCTGAGGGTCTACCCGAGGGACGCTTTTAGTTTTAGGTACTTTTTATTTCTATGTAGCGATTTGCTGGGAAAAACACACATTTTCTTTCTATATCTAATCACAATGAAAGTTTTTTTTATTTTTATTTATGATATTACTTTTATCTATTTTTACAATAATTACTGTTGGGGACAGTTCGCCCATCATTCATTACCATAATTTGTATCCAATTATGGAAGCTACTGTATTATACCAGTTTCACCTAATTTGTTAATTATGAATAAACTGTAAATGTACATGATTTTATTTTTTGCCGACAGACTGGTGACAGGTTGTCTAAAAGTGTGGATCAACTATAGTTTAATAGTTTCCTATATAGTTTTTGCGGCATAGTTTTAATTTCCTATACTTTCCTAAGTTGGAAAATGTCCCTTCTGTTTATTATAAAGTGCTGCTTATTAAATGGTAAAACATTTTTTTAAAGAAAAGAGACTCATTTATTGAGCAATCTAAAGAACTGTCTGAGGTTTTCTAGCAGACAGAGAATGGATGGATCAGTGCCACTTTTATGTCTTCAATGTCGGCTACTGCAGAAGAAATCTTTAATGGCCAAGAATGTCTTTTCTCGCCCTAAAGACAATAACCCTTGCAATTGTTTGATGGACAACAGACTGACGTCTCCATGAGTTTACAATGCCCTCTGGAAGGAACATGGTTAATCGTGGTGTTGAAATATTAAGTTGCTGCTATTGATCTTATCAGATGGTTACCCTACTAGTGAGTGCCTCCTTGACCACAGATTAGCAGCTCCTAATGCCTGACATCCTGGTGTCTGCTCTGCCTTGCCCCCCTCTCCAGTTCACTTTCTTCCATGCCTGAAGCATTGATCAGCTCATAAACAGAAGAGAAGGAGACTAGGAGACAGAGGGACTGGCCCCTAACTGGAAGCTTTAGATGTGAGGACTAGATGTCTGCCTTGTTCTGATTTTATCTCCTAAATCTATGGTTTCACTGTCTTTCCAGCCTAATAAAATCCTAATACAAGAGGCTTTCCAGTGCAGGCTAAAAGTCCAATCCATATTACAAAACACAAGCAGAAAATAGAATTATTTTAAAGAACCTATGCTTTTTAATCCAATGGGAGCATGTCATTTTACATTCACACTAATGTGCTCAATGTAGTATCCAGCTATGTAATTTT
Organism: Gastrophryne carolinensis; assembly: GCA_027917425.1. Classification (NCBI taxonomy): domain Eukaryota; kingdom Metazoa; phylum Chordata; class Amphibia; order Anura; family Microhylidae; genus Gastrophryne; species Gastrophryne carolinensis. Next base: position 441,158,791 of record CM051234.1, read on the forward strand.
AGTCATCTGGACATATCAATATACAGCAGCCACTCTCTAAAACAAAAGCAGTGATGTAGAATTATATGTTCTTTCAAATGTATTTAAACCGATATGGTGCTAAACAATGAAACTTGTTCATGCTATGTGAATAGTCAAGTGTATTGATGAGTAAAATATTATTAATGCTTGCTATTAAAGAAATGTTTTTATTATGTATTTTAATGTATGTGATGTACTTTTTTTTCTTGAAAACACCTGTGTTGTATTGCTCCGTCCACACAATCTACCTGCTAATGTACCACTGGAACCATATTCAGCCTAAAATCATCATGGTGTTTATTCATCAAGAGTATAGCAGCAGGTAGTGCCTTGTAAGCGGGCAGCAGGCAGCGTCTGGTAAAACGCTGGGCGCAGTATGCAATACCACAATTATGAAAGTGATTCTGGTGAGCGCCATGTAGAGTGCGATTCATCAGGTGGCTCAGCGTATAGCCCCGGCGTTCTAGCTTCCAGAGCGCCTGGTACATTACAATGGACATTCCTTTTCTTCTGTTTAAACAGGGTTTTTTGTTTTTAATAAATTAGTTTTTCTCTCGAATTATTGTGTCACCTCTACTGGCCTAGAAAAAGTCATTTTTGAAAACATTTTTGATTTCTTAAATTTTTATGCAGAATTGTCATTACAGGTCTGGCATTAAAGTGTTAATGTCACAATGTTACAACAATGTCATTCCATGTGTTTTCACTTTGTTACTGGTGGATATGTGTTCAAAAACAGACTTTAATCACACAGCGTCTGCCGCTCCATGCTATAGCGACCAGATCCAGAGTGCCAACGCTGTGTGTGTTTTTTGTTGAATATGGTGTGAGTCACTGAGAGTCGGTTGTCGCTGCAACGGTGTACTGTGTTAGAACGCCCAACATACATATCATTCATCAATGCCGGCCAGGTTACTACAGCAACTGAGGCGCTCTGTTACAGCGCCCGATAGCCGATCACAACATATACTAGCGTCGCCCTTAGCACCTCTGTACAGACACTCATCTGCCGATAGCTGGCGCTAGTAATGAATCAGCTTGCCCGTCTCTCTTTGCCCACTGAAAAATCCTGCTGTGACTAACACTTAAAGTGTGTGGAGAAAGTCAGGAATAATAAAGTTGTGTATTCTGCTCATGATGGTTGAGTTACCAATGTTTCCTATTAGTAAAGTATTATTATTATTATATTTTATTTATAAAGCTCTGTACAAAGTCACAGGGGGTGGAACGAGTAACATACTTATAATACACAGGGCATTATGAGTCATGCAAATCACAGATAAGACAATGAATGCATGTAATGCATATAGTATTATGAGTATAATACAACAAAACACAATGATACAGGAGCATGGTAGGAGAGAGGGTCATGCCCTTGTGAGCTTACAATCTAAAGAACATTGTTCTGCTTAGCTTTGGCATATTATTATTATGTGGTGTGCTGGGGCCTCTACATTTTAAGGACAATAGATGGCACTGTGTGAAGTATTACAGTTATTTATTAGCTAAATAAAAAAAAGCAGAGGGTTAGGGGTGGGGCAGGGACCCAGCCCACAAGTGCTGATCAATGGAGTTTAAGAAGAGAGGATGTGGCTTGGGCTCGGATTAGGTGGGTTACTGATCATCAGAGAAGCACAGATCAGTTGAGTGGGACAAAAGGTAAGTACCCCTTTTGTTTTTTTTATTTAGCTGCTAAATTACTTTAAAGACACACTAAAGTAATACATAAAGTTAATAAAATAAAAAGTAACTCACCTGGTCCAAAGAGTCAGCAAGTTCCCATGACGTTTCTGGTGGCGGCGGCTGTGCATTGCTGTGCATGTGCTGGATGGCAGACATATATGGTACTGGGCCAGCGGCCCCTGGTAGCACCATGGGAAAGTGCTAGCTGCAAGGCCCCGGGGAGGGCAATTTGATTTAGCACTTTAGTAAGCTGTGCTCTCTATGTTTTCTCTGTTATCTGTTGGTTTCCCTTCTGTAGTCCTCCTTGTTGTGATGATGCGATTTGCTATATGCATGTACCAGTAATCCAGTTTTTTATTCCATTCTCTTACAATGTCAAAATGCAGATTCTTTTTTTTTTGACAATGCAATAGGCTGACATAGAGGCTGCAGTATTGTATAATATAACAATAAACAAACAATAAATATGTGTAAATACAGCTTACAAAAAATATTACGCATATGAACTGACCAGCCCACCAAAATTGCAATACAAGGCCCAACCAACAACATGATCATATTTGCTCTAACCACTTAGTGCAATTCGAAATAGTTTTTGGTGGCATTTGACACTCACTTTTTAGTATTTACAAGTAGGTAAAAATTAAGTGATCCCTACACATTAGCTAATGGTATTGCTGCATAATTCATAATGTGGCAACTGTTCAATACAAAACCCTCTCTTTGGTAGACTACAGGTTTCCCAGAATAGATGTCCATCTGGTCTGTTGTAAAATAAAGTCCTTCTGTGTTGACTATAGCTGGCCATCCCTAGGAGGATTGTCTGAAAGGGAAACTTTCCCAAATGGAGGAGCTATGCACAAATCGCTTTATATCACTGCAGACAACAGACCTCTCACTCTGGAAACACCAAAAACTGATGATGATATAGTAGAAAAAACGAAATGCCATGTAAGTTCCACATTGGGATGCTCTGGGAGGGAGGGGGGCATATTGGCTACTTTTAGGTTTAGGTCCAGAGCGGCCGTTGCCATATCCTCTGGTCTGGTCAAGGGGTCACCTCCTCATCCATTGTCTACATTCTTGATCCTGGTGACTTCTTCTGGTTTCCTATGGCTTCCTGTATTGATAGTGGCATCTTCAGGGCATACTTGAATGATGTTGTCCCCACAAAATCTTGACGTGGCCAGGTGTGCTTCGAGGGTTGTCTCATTTTGGGGGCCATTTTTCTGGCAGAGCATCAGAATTATGCCAAGGGGCATAGGCATTTGTTTCCAGCATGGCTTGAGGCTTACCCCAATCAGCTCTCACTCCCTTGTAAACTGCTTCCTTTCTGATGATGAATCTGGACACTGAATCATTGAGAATTTTTCTACCCTAAATTGATGCATTCTGTTTCTTTGCAATCTCAAGAAACAACACATTGTCATCCTTGACAATAAAAGTAGGTAAAGCAGCCACTTGGTCCTTAGTTTTTAACTTTGGAAGGTTCTACAAGATGGAAATGTTTTTGGATTTTGGATGTAAAATTCGGGTGAGTTGCTGATCATCAGACTATGACCAAGCTGCCTGGCACAAAATGATACTTTTATTGGGTGGTCGATCAGTGTTTTATGGCTCATGTACAGTACAGCGAGGCTGTTTATGCTTACGTGTACATGCTGTGTAGCACCTGCAAAAGGTTCTTTTATTTTCCAATATGTTATATGTAGAAAGTAAACAAAATATGCACTTTCACATGTGCCAACATGGGATTCAAAGCAGCAACATTGGTAAGGCTTAGGAAGACCTTTTTGTGCTGTGTTCCAATGTGTCATGCAAAGCTGGGAAGCGGGACATTGAACATAATGACATCTCTTGGTATAAATGTAGCCTAAACATATTTAGAAGCAAATTGTTGTTCTTATCTTAACATGGATGCCAGCTGTCTGACGCTTTCAGGACAACCCCTGGTTGTCGTCCTTTGACATTTTATCTAGACTTGTTTTTTCCGCAATGTTCAACATCTGTTAACACACTCTGGTCTTTTACACACTTTTTAAAATGACACAGCTTTCGGTGGGGTCTCGAAATTAATTATACTGATACATGTAACTACTACATCCCTCTCAACTGTGTTATTTGGAGGGACAATCCATCTTTTCAACACAGGTTTGTCCCTCTATTGCTTGTTATCCTCTTGTCTGATGTTTTCAGCTGCATGAATAAATCCTTTATCTACAAATGTTCTTTTTTTCACTTGAACTCTTACATCTAACCTGTCTTATTGTTTGGCATTGGACTGCTGGTTGTGTCATGTGAGTATTTTTTTTCTGTTTTAAAGAAAGTATTTTTTTAACCTAACACTCTTAAATAGGAGTCATTTTGGTCTCTTTTACCCCACTATATTAAGGCTGACTTGGGTATCTCCCTAGGTGACATGTTCTCTCAAGTCTCACCCCATATACAGATATCAACTCCTTGTGACTGACTGAGTAAAAGCCACATCCAAGCATTGCATAGCAAAAAGAAATAAAGGGATGTCTTGCATGGCTCCATCTTCTTATTAAGAATGAAGGCTAATGCTGTTGCTCTTGGTGTGTATGTGCCATCCTCCTGGTTCTATGGAAACCTTTGTGAAATCTCCTGCTATGCACTATGCCCTATACTCACCTCGATCTAGCAATCCCATGATGCATGTATGAGCAATGATAGTATTCCCCAACCCTCTCCTTGAGAGCCACCAACAGGTCATGCTAATTGCTGTGCAAATTTGCTTTGCATCTGATCCAGAGCCAATTACAAGGGTTTAGGTCCACTTTAGGAACATGCTCTTTACCTTGTACCCTAGCTTTCCTTCTTTTAGTCCACTATATTAAGCTTAACATGAGTATTTAGCTAAGGTGGCTTGCCACATGGAAATGACGTTTAGAAGAAAAGTAGCTGATGTTAAGTTGTATGACAGGAAGAGGATATCTGTTGTAGTTTTCATCTGGGAGGCTGATTTATTAATAGCGACATGTAGCGACAGTTGAGCGACTGTAGCGGTATTTTCACAGCGCCCGCTAGTAGTCGCTGTGCTTGGCCGTTGTTCGGTTGTTGACAGCGACTCAGTCGGTGTGGCTAAATGTTCAATACAAGGTTACGAGTCACTATTTGACAGGTTCCGCGATGTATGGGTGCGCATGATAGCGACTGGTCAGAGCGACCGGCTTCCACCATATTCATCAAAAAATCACGCTCAAAAAATTCAAGCGCTGTGTTTAAACCCCAGAGCGCTGGAGGCGATGTGTTAAAAGTAGTTTTTTAACCCCTAAACCACCATATTTTTGGAAACCAAAAAAAAAAAAGGATTTTAATTAATTTAGTAATATGAATACATTAATATCAGACCTGTAATATCAATTCTGTACAATTTTTTTTTTTAATTTTTTTTCACTCAAAAAAATTATCTAACATGGCAGAAGTGGTCACAGAATTTTTCACTTTAAAAAAAAAAAAAAAAAAAAATTAATAACAATTAATTATTAATATTTAAAGATTGTTCCATTGAAATGCATTGGAGCGCGCCAGGTAGCGAAAGGTTATACCTGTCGCTGTTCAAGGTCGGACGCTGGTGCTGTGGGCTGAGGCTGGAATAATGATGAATGAGGCGCTATCTCAGTCACTAAGCAGGATTGGCTTGATAAATGTGTGATTGTGGTGGGGAGCCGGCGTTCTCGTGGCAGGGCCCGTCATTACCGGCCGCTCACCAGTCGCTACCTGTCGCTATTCCTTCATAAATAAGGGCCTTAGTGATATAGAATCTCTGATCACTGACATTCTGGCTAAATTACTTACCCTCAGTCTCACTCTACTGACTCTCCTGTGCTCCTTGTGAGCACTAGTGGCCAATAGGGTTTGCGGGGCGGGTCTGCGCACATTACTCTACATGTTCATCAGGGGAACAGTTGCTACCAGGGGCATAGCTGGGGGGGGGGGGGCAGGGGTGGCATGTGCCCCGGGTGCAGCAGGTCAGGAGAGTGCCAAAGGGGGGTCTGAGCACAAGCAGGGGGCGCCATTTAAAATCTTTGCCCCGGGTGCCAGAAAGCCTAGCTATGCCTCTGGTTGCAACCATCACAATCCCAGGGTCATTTCATTTCAATTTTTAAGGCATTGCAAGGCGGATTCAAGCTAAGCCTTAATGGGAAAACCAAGAGGTATGCTGAGACAGAAATAATAGGAAAGCACAAGAGACCTCTGTCTCATCTTTGTGGACATACTTTAGTTGGAGTCTGCTTTAAGTTTATCACATTTCCCTACTATCTATGCCTGACACATTTATGTTAATATTTAAGGCATTTAAATCAAATTTTTTTTGCTGCAAATCAATGTAAATGTTTCACATGAATTAAGTGTGTGATTAGATAATGCGTGTGTGTCTAATGTTTGCAGATAAATGACATATTTTCTAGAAGCCTTTTTTTCTTTTAATTATATCTGTGGTTCCACCAATCCCCTCCCTCTAATATTAGCTATTAGCATAAGTCTTCACAACACCTCCGCCGTTAAAGATTTATTAGCCCCCACCCCTGGCAGGCAAATGCTAGGCTGAGGAAATAATTTATGGTCTTATGACTATCTGCTGTGTAACCTGCCCGGGCTTCACCATGAGGTCACAGGGAATGGTATGTTTTTCACTTGCGTGCATTTTACTCGGAAGGGTGCCAGATCTTTTAAGGGTAGGTGTGTAATTTTGGTATTTCATTATTATCTTTTTCCTGCCCTACTGATATCCCTCCTCCCATGCATGACAAAGAGGAGCAGAAAGATAAATTCACAGCTCATAAAGATAAAAAAGGTCAGCTTGAAGTCCTTGGTTACAAAGCCAGATTATTGTTTCTTAACACGCAGGTGTTATTCAGCATCTGTCTCCAAGAAGGAGATACAGAGCTTGAGTGTATCCTAAGACGTGGTGGCAGCATTACAAGTAACGTAGTGTCATCCCTACATCTATACACAACAACTCAACAACACCACTGTTTACCACCCCCCAGATACAAACCTTAACATGTCAAAATACTACATGACCTTACAAACTAGGAAAGGTTACATGGAAGTCAAAAGTATCAGGCATTCTGCTTTGACATGTGTAGGTTTCATAATCACACATCTTTAACTGTTGGATAAACAGCATCAGTTTACATTACTTTTTAACTTCATCAGTTTTCAAATCTCTCAACAACCCACAGAGAATATTGTTTTGCTTTCTTTTCTGCTATACACTTAAATGTCATCAGGGCTTCCTGATAAGCAAATCATGATTGATGCTAGTGATGAGCAGAACAGCCCCCTATTCAGTTCCGAGGCTGTTCGGCCAAATGTATCAGACTTTTTTTTGGCTATCAGCCCTAGGGGGTCATAGGGGCTGGCAGACAAAATCTGTCCCTGCCAACTTACCAGCCAGTCCTTTGGCACAGTGCCACACATTATATGGATTTAAGTCACCAGAGGCCACACCTCTGGTCTATACAAGGCTTCCTTCTCCTGGCAGGACACCAGGGTGTACAGATGGAGGCCTTGGTCCCCCTGAACTTCAACGGTTTTGAGAAGAAGCTATATCATGCTAGGAGAGAGCCCTAGACCACCCTGCAGAGCTGCAAAGAAGATGCCACCTGGCACAAGACAAAATAAGAAAGACGCAGAAAGTGTATACTGTAAATTCAAATGTATTAAAATATTTTGTCATAATGTTTCCATTTTTTTGGGGTCTCAGATAGATGAATTTTATCAAGGCATGCTGCCGTTTCCCCATGGAGTGCTCAAATTGGTGGTGCAGGTGCTGTGATAACTGCATGAGGTGGATGCAGAGGAGGAAGCAGAGTTGAAGGAGGAGGCTACATGAGGCATGAGGACTGATGTCCCGCAATCCTGGGTGGTTGAAGGGTCTGCGCCACAGTGCTTCCCGTCTAAGTCCCAGCTGTGTTAACCCAGTGGGCAGTTAGATAGATGTAACGTCCCTGCCCATGCTTACTTGTCCACGTGTCCCAGGTGAGATGCTTTGAACTAACAGGTGCCGTGAACTATAGGTATTGCAGAACATTAACAAGTACTTTGAACTATAGGTATTACAGAGCACTAACAAGTGCTTTGAACTTTAGGTATTGATGAGCACTAACAGGTGCTTTGAACTATAGGTATTGTGTATTGCAGAATACTAGCAGGTACCTTGAACTATAGGTATTGCAGAGCACTAACAGGTGCCTTGAACAAAAAGTGCCCTGAACCAGTGGATTCTCCACTAACAATAGGTATTGAAGAGCCCTGAATAATAAAAATCAAAGTGCGATTTACTCCAGTGTTTAGAGGATGTTGTGGAATAACAGTATACACAAACCCCAGTGCTTAAATGAAAAGGTGGGTTAGGCCACACACAAACCCCAGTGCTTAAATAAAAAGGTGGGCTAAGGGGGCTTCCAAACCCCAGTGCTTAAATTAAAAAGTTGGGTTAAGGGGGCACCTAAACCTCAGTGCTTAAATGAAAAGGTGGGTTAAAGTGGGCACCCAAACCCCAGGGCTTAAAGGCAGATGTGGGAATAGGGGGACACCCAGACCCCAGTAGTGACAAGCCAGTAGTATTAGTGCAGTAGTAGTGAGTCCAACACCTACCCTCACTCCAGCCGCTATCCCTGACTAAATATTACCCCAAAAAGCGCATTTTTTTTTTAACTAAATAGGCCTATCTGTCCCTCTTCAGCAGCCAGCAACAGGTTCCTATCTACTGCAGAGCACACAGAGGGTGTGGGGTGTGACACAGACCTTGCCTTTTATATGGCAGGTTCCCATGTCTCACTGGGATGATGGAGGGAAGCGAAGGAAGAAGGCTGATTGGCCACTCAGCCTTCGGACCCTGCGTTGCCTACTCCAATTGCCGTTGCGCTAGGCTGGTAGCCCGGGGGGGGGGGGGTCAGGGACCGGAATTTTATTGCTCCTCAAGTTTGGCCGGACAGTACCAAATAGACAATATTTAGGTTGAATTTACCTCTGACCTCAAACCAAAGCTCGTCATCACTAATTGGTGCTCACTATCTTCTATGGACAACACAAGACTTTGAAGTACATGTGACTGTGGTGTGGGGCTATGGATGATAGTACTGAGGATAAGGGCAATTGCATCATAACATGACTATGAAAATACCCTGTTCCTGCCATTTAGAATATTTTGGAAACATGTTATTATAAACCATACAATACTATATTCTGAAACCATTAACTTGTTTTTAGCAACAAATGGGGGCCAAGCTCATTATATAGGTATTGTGAGGATCAGCTCTGGTAGACAGCAGGATGTCAGCGGTATAGAGGCTCAGAGGCGAAAAGTTCAAAGTAGAGTCCGTGTTTATTCACACATAAAGTCCATAACATAAAATACCCTTTTTAGGTTACATCACCTTTTCCTAGCTGCATGCACATAAATATATATATATGTATATATGTATATATAGTGTGCATGAGACATGAGACATTACTTGCAATATAAAGTGACATGAAACATCCAGATGTCCTTTTGCCAGATTTATACAACATGTTTTATTTCCTTGTACTCACAATAGGGGCCTATTTCAATATTCGAAATCCTGAATGCAAACATGCCTAAGTGATTGTGTGTGCATGTTTATCATACATTTCAATCAACAACGTATTGCCCATATTCAGAGATAGTTGTCTCTTCTGAGTAAGGCTGCAGCTGTCCAATAAAGGTCTGGATTTTTCTATATACTGTGCTCAATCCTGAAGGCAAACTACCAAGATGATATGAAGAACAAAGACCATGCTTGCATTTTTTCATACCTAGAAGACAGCAGTACATAATAACATGGAACAACAGCTGTCTTCGAGGTAGGGAAATTCCCTCTGAAAACTAAAAACATAAACCAACCATGAAGAGCCTCCACTTTATATTATTTTACTAGACTGTGGAAGCTCCTTCAGGCACTTTCTATCCATCTGCTCGAACGTATGCTATTTTTTATACCACTGTTATCTCAACTATTTAGAAAGATAGACAATAATTTTTATAGAATAAAACAATTTTCACAAAACCCGACAAAACATTTTAGCTGCGGTGCTATGACCGTAACTAAAAATGTTTAAAATTGTTTCAGTTCCTTCAATGTGAATTGACAAGGTACTTGAACCGATACCTTTGTTAATCCCATGTGCCATAAATTGTGACATTCAATTTGACTTGAACAGAAATAAGATTTATTGTACCTTGTACCTATAGGTATAGAGTATCAGCAAAGGTGTGTGTACTACAAAGAGTAGAAAGACTCACACTGTTTCCCCAAAAATAAGACCTAACCTCCAAATATGTAAAAAGCACTGATATGATTCTTTTAAATGTATATTTCACACAGTTCCACTCTCGCTTGCACTGTCCAACTGCTGACGCACATCCGGCCGGGGTGCGTCAGACGGCTCCAGCCCTCACTATAGGCTTGGGCCGCCAGCGCACTTCTGGCCAGGGTGCGTGCGCCGGCGCTACAGCGGCTGTGGGAGTGGGGCAGGTCAGTATATAAGGGGGTAGTAAGGGGAGGTGGATAGGACCTTTTTTGCCCAGATGAAGTAATGGGTGTTAGCCTGTACGAAACGCGTCGGCTGGGGCAGGGGTCGTAGTGCTGTCATGCAGGCCATCTGTGAGTAATTATTATAAACGATATATTGGCACAATTGACTATGTTTTGATTGTTTACTTTTCCCTCACTTGGCGGTCCTTAGAGATAGGTTATTGTATTGTACGTATAGCACTTTATATGCAGTATTTGCACACATATATGTATTTTGATGCACTTTAATAGATTATGGGATTTAGGTAAAGATTGATTTGATGAGGGATAATTATTTGAGGTTATAAGTGGTTTACATTGGTTGTGTCCCCCGGTGGTCATGATTAGTTGTTTTAATTATGTTTTAAATGTCTGTAATCATGTGAATTCTGTGTAATAATAATAATACTATTTGGGTGGTGCTGTTTATGATCTGGTTCTGAGGGGGATTTTTGGGGGGCCCGAAATTAAGGCCTAGGTACAATTCATGATCCAGCTGCTGGTTTTCAGCAGAGGGACGGGAGTGGCTATGTGCTGTTACACAGTTAATATTTCATAATTATGTATGGTATCTATATAGTTTATTCCTGTATTGCTGTTCTATGGACATTTCTATAGTCAGTTATGCTGCCACCTTTGGTCGTTTTTGTGTATTGCACTTGTTTGTATGTCATAGGTCAGAGCTTTGACTCGTCTAAACCACTCCCATCTTCTCCAGGGAGCATTTCCTGGTTGATTTCTCTAACTTACACGGGTTGGCACTGCTCTTACAAGGTAAAGAATCGCTATCACAACCTTCTGAGTCAGAATAGTCAAAAGATGCGTAAAATCCCTACAGCCTGTTGTATATATGTGTGTGCCTAATCTGCAATCAAACTCAGTGCCATCCGCCATCTTGTGAAAGCACATGTCGCATAAGCTTACTGCACTTCATGTGGAAACTGCTTCTCTACATTGAACTGTATCTCAGCTGCCATAAGCTGCTGCTCAGCTTCTTAAAGAGACAGTACCATTTGTTGCAAACTTATAAAAAATGTCTAGACCAGGCTCTGAACATTTGTCTATGAAAGAACCAATGCAGAAACAGCATGCCCCCGAACCAGCAGACACGCAGGGAGCAGATTCTGCAGATATTACTGAGCAGAGCGTAAGACCAAAATGTATAATAAAACCGACACAGAAAGTCATGGAAAACTATGAGCCACTAAAACGGACTTCTCCATTAATCTATCAGACCTCTGGGACAGAACCTCACACTGCATGTCAGTTATGTCACGTTTTAATAACCAACCAGCCAAATTGAGAGATTCTATAAATCACTTACATGCTGCATATGAGCGTTACCAGCGGCTGTCTGCGAAGTACTCCACTTTTTTGCAGGACTCTAATGCAAGGGATTCTTCAGCAGAACGGACAAGGATCGAGACACTGAATCAACAAAGGGACCTCACAGTGCAAAGTGCTAAGTGTAAGGCAGAACTCCGCATTACTCAACTGGAGGAGATCAGATCTCACGAATCCACATCTAGCAAGCGCACTGCACTCTCTTCTAGATCCTCACGCTCCAGGGGCTCAACGTTAAGCGACAAGCTGATAGAGGCCCGCGCTGATGCTGAATCAAAAAAGGCACAAAGATCCTTCGCCAAACAGGAAGCAGAGATAGAAGCACGCAAGGTAGCTCTCCAAGCGCAAATGGCTGCTCAACAAGCAGAAGCAGACTTCCAAATAAAGATTCTACAAATGGAAGGGGAGGAAGCCGCTTCCCTGGCAAAGCTGAAAGTCCTTGAACAAGCAATAGGACAAAGTACTAATTTGGACTGTCTTATCCCAGCAGAACTGGAAGATCCAGTTGAACACACCAGTGACTATGTACTAAAGCATAACGTTTGCAAGGACACAGAGTCATTTCCTGTGCCCCCTACTAACGACACTGTTCTGACTCTCGACACAGAGACCTCTCAACTCCATATGCCTGAGCCTCTTCAAGTCTTCAATGCAAGCGCAGCGACGCAGCAAACCACATCAGCTCCTGCCAACAACAACTTGACGTCCAGCGGCAAGACGCAATTCAAGCCACCGCCTTAGAGACTAAACCACGGTTAAACGCTCATGCAACAGCATTCTACCCTGGTAGACCTCACCCTACAGCACCAGAAAACTTTCACACCCAAGGGGTTCCACAAGTTATTTTGGCACCACAGAGTGAGAGATCAGACTTGAATGACTTTGCCAGATATATGATACGCCGTGAGCTTATTAACACTAGCCTCTCAAGGTTTGATGATTGTGCAGAGAGCTACAGGGCCTGGAAATCAACCTTCAAGGCTGCTATTGCTGACCTCAATCTTACTACTAAAGAAGAACTTGATTTGCTCATAAAGTGGCTGGGACCAGAGTCCGCAGATCGCGTTGAGAGACTAAGAACAGTACACGTTGACCACCCAGATGCAGGACTTGTTGCTGCATGGGCAAGACTCGAGCAAACCTACGGTAGTTCTGAAGCCATAGAAAGTGCTCTATTCAAAAGACTGCAAACCTTCCCAAAATTAGGAAACAAAGACTATCGCAAGCTCCAAGATCTAAGTGACCTTCTCATGGAACTAGAGTTGGCAAAGACAGACCCACGTCTACCTGGACTAAGCTTCCTGGACATCGCTCATGGTGTCAACCCAGTGGTATCTAAATTGCCATACAGCTTGCAAGAGAAGTGGGCACAACAAGGATCAAGGTACAAAAGAGACAATAACGTATCCTTTCCTCCATTCTCATTCCTTTGCAGGTTCATTAGTGACCAAGCCTGGATGAGAAACGATCCCAGCTTCAGCTTCAGTGAAACCACCTTGCCTGCTGTATCATCAACAAGGTATGATAATGTGCTAACTAAACGTAGAGACTTTAATAGAGCAATATCTGTCAAGAGAACAGACATCTCACCCACCATTAGTACACCTAGCGATAGAGGCGTTGCTGATGATAAAGATAAAGACCCTAATCGTCAGTGTCCAATTCACAAGAAGCCTCACCCCCTTAAGAAATGTCGTGGGCTTAGGGCAAAGACTTTACATGAGCGCAGGGACATTCTCCAGAAACTTGGAATATGCTTCAAGTGCTGTGCTTCTTATAGCCATCTTGCTAAAGACTGTAAGGCTAATGTGGTAGCGACAGACATGTTACAGTTATGCATCCTACTCCACTTTCTGACAACCCACAGCAGCTACCTACCTCCGTCCCTACCTCAAATCATGGCGGGGAGCAACGAGGCCCTGTTCCAGCGAAGGATAATGTTTCTTCTTCATGCACAGAAGTCTGTGGAGAAGGCTTGGATTACAAATGCTGCGCCAAGGTTTGCCTAGTGAACATATACCCAAAGGACTATCCAGAGAAGGCCGTCAGGATGTATGCCATAATAGATGAACAGAGCAACAGATCCCTGGTGAAGCCCAAATTCTTTGATGTCTTCGGCATAGAGGGTCACGCCACACCGTATACTCTCAGAACCTGTTCTGGTCGTATAGAGACTTTTGGCAGAAGAGTCGACGGGTTCATGGTCTCTCATATCAAGGAGGGGGAGGGCATACTCCTACCAACCTTAGTCGAGTGTGACCAGATACCAGATGAAAGGGAGGAAATTCCCACTCCAGAAGCTGCATATCACCATCCTCACTTAAGACACCTGGTTAATGAGATTCCTGCAATAGACATGAGTGCTGAAATTTTGATCCTACTAGGAAGAGACATTCTTAGAGTGCATAAAGTACGCGAGCAATGTGATGGGCCAGACGACGCTCCTTACGCACAAAGACTTGACCTAGGCTGGGTAATAGTGGGCGATGTATGTTTGAATAGGACTCGTGTGTCATTGGAGATCCACTCCTTCAAAACTTACGTGTTGGGAAACGGACGTGCATCCCACTTCAAGCGATGCCCTCACCATTATGAAGTGAAGGAGAAGCCTCTTGACATCCTCCAAGACAGGTTACTCTTGACGACAACCTAGGTACTGCAGTGTTTAGTACTACAAGTGATGATGACAAAATAGCCTTGTCAGTTGAAGACAGAGAGTTCATCAAAATAATGGACAAAGAATTCTTCCAGGATGAGTCTAACAGCTGGGTTGCGCCACTGTCTCTTTGTGCTGCAAGGGCCAAACCCCCAACCAATCATGAACAGGCTCTATCCAGATTCAACTCATTGCAACGTACTCTAAAGAACAGGCCAAAAATGAAGGAACATTTCATCGCCTTTATGAAAAGGATCTTTGACAATGATCATGCCGAGCCAGCGCCACCACTTCAAGAACAAGATGAGTGCTGGTATCTACCTTTCTTCGGAGTGTACCACCCACGTAAGCCTAAACAAATCAGGGTAGTATTTGACTCCAGCTCCAAGTATCAAGGCATATCCCTGAACGATGTTCTTCTCACGGGTCCAAATCTAACCAACAACCTTGTAGGTGTACTTATGAGGTTCAGAAGAGAGCCAGTTGCAATAACTGCCGACATTGAGCAAATGTTTCATTGCTTCATTGTACGTGAAGACCATATAAATTTCCTAAGGTTTGTGTGGCACCGTAACAACAACATGGACGATGAGGTTATGGAATATTGCATGAAGGTACATGTTTTTGGAAATAGCCCCTCACCCGCTGTTGCAACATATGGTTTACGAAGGACTGCCCTTAGTGGAGAGAAAGAGTATGGAACAGATGCTCGACAATTCGTTGAGAGAGACTTTTATGTTGATGATGGGCTTAAATCTTTACCTACAGAGGAAGAAGCCATAGATTTGCTTCAGAGAACACAAGGTATGCTATCTGAGGCTAACCTCAGGCTACACAAGATTGCTTCAAATAGTGTTGCTGTTATAAAAGCCTTTCAACCTGGCGATCACGTCCCAGGGTTTAAAGACCTAACCCTGGGGATGGACATGCCACCTGTACAGAGAAGTCTAGGCCTACGGTGGGACTTATTAAAGGACACCTTCGGTTTTCAAGTCAGCTCTACAGACAAGCCATTCACTAAGCGTGGTGTGCTATCAGTGGTGAACAGTCTATACGATCCACTGGGATTTGTGGCTCCCATCACCATACAAGGGAAATCTTTGCTTAGACAGTTCTCAGAGACGATTAAAGATTGGGACGCTCCGCTGCCAACAGACAAGCTTTCAAAGTGGGAGTCCTGGAGAAAATCTCTACATGCCTTAAATGAAATCTGTATACCGCGCTGCTACACTTTAACTTCCCTCGCTACAAGTCAGAGAAGGGAGCTGCATATCTTCTCGGATGTATCTACTGAGGCTATAGCAGCTGTTGCCTACCTCAAGGTAAGAGACTCCTCCAATCAAACTCACATAGGGTTCCTCTTCGGGAAAGCTAAGTTAGCACCTAAACCTGAGCACACAATTCCTAGGCTTGAACTTTGTGGGACTGTGTTGGCTGTAGAAATTGCTGATTTCATAATGCGTGAGCTAGACATTCAGACAGAGGACACCAAATTCTACACAGACAGCAAGGTTGTCCTGGGCTACATATACAACCAGACTAAACGTTTCTATGTGTATGTCAGTAACCGTGTAGAAAGAATCAGGAAATCATCTAGGCCTGAACAATGGCATTATGTCCCATCTGAAATTAATCCTGCAGATCATGCCACCAGGCCAGTGTCTGCAAGTGCTTTTGCTAATTCTTCTTGGATAACAGGTCCTGAATTCCTGCTGGATGATCCAGACGAGACCACAACTGATGTCTTCAGTCTTCTAGAACCTGACAAAGATCCAGAGATTCGTCCAGAAGTTAAAACCCTCATCACCCATACTAAGCAAGGACTTGGCTTGGGCTGCCATCGCTTTGAACGTTTTTCTAAGTGGACAAGGCTTGTACGCACCATTGCAAGGTTAGTTCACATTGCACGCTGCTTCCACACAAAGCCCACTGATATCCAATGTCAAGGTTGGCACATGTGCCAAAAGCTTCTTTCTGCAAACAACATTGCTGAAGGTGAAAGTATCATAATGCGCATTGTACAGCAGGAAGTCTTTGGCCCAGAAATTAAATGTATCCTTGACAAAAGGGACATTCCAAAAAATAGTCCCATTGCTAATCTGAACCCATTCATTGACAATGATTGCATGTTAAGAGTTGGTGGACGCTTGAACAAGGCAGAGCTGGGAGGACAAGAATCCTCTCATCATACCTGCTCGCCATCACATTGCCACTCTCCTCATACGGCACTACCACGAAGGGGTTAAGCACCAAGGTAGACACTTCACAGAGGGTGCCATATGAGCTGCAGGCCTTTGGATTATAGGAGCAAAGAGACAAATTGCAACGACACTACACAGCTGTGTTCACTGCCGTAAACTAAGAGGTAAACATCAGCTACAGCAAATGTCAGATTTTCCAACTGACAGGTTGAGTACTGACCCGCCGTTCACTCATGTCGGTCTAGATGTCTTTGGACCATGGACAGTAACAGCTCGCAGAACTCGAGGTGGCCAAGCAAACAGCAAAAGATGGGCAGTGCTGTTCACTTGTATGAGTGTGCGTGCAGTACACATTGAAGTAATAGAGTCTATGGATGCCTCAAGCTTCATCAATGCTTTTAGACGATTTCTTGCAATCAGCGGACCAGTCAAAACACTAAGGTCTGACTGTGGAACTAATTTCGTTGGTGCCTGTCGAGAGTTACAGATCAACTCTAGGCCAATCCAAGACCTTTTAGCTGAAAAAGGGTGTACATGGATATTCAATCCTCCTCATTCTTCCCACATGGGTGGCTCTTGGGAGAGAATGATAGGCATCACACGTAAAATACTTGACTCTATGCTTATGGATTTGAATTCCACAGGACTTACCCACGAGGTTCTAACAACCTTCCTAGCAGAAGCATCTGCCATAATCAACTCCAGACCACTTGTTCCAGTGTCTACAGACCCAGAGAACCCAACCATCCTTACTCCAGTTACTCTGCTTACCCAGAAGCTTGGGACTGTTCCTGTTCCACCTGGAAACTTTAAATCAGGAAATCTGTGTTATGATCAGTGGAAGCGAGTACAACACCTCGCCAACTGCTTCTGGAATCGTTGGAAGATGGAGTATCTTTCTACTCTGCAAGGTCGCAGGAAATGGCAACGTATGAACCCTAACATACAAGTTGGAGATTTCGTTCTGCTCAAGGACCAACAAGCTGAGCGGATTGAATGGCCTGTGGGACTTATTATAAAGAGCGTTCCTAGTGATGATGGTAAGGTCCGCAAAGTGGAAGTGAAGGTTGCAAGACAAGGGACTGTAAAGACCTTCCTCAGACCTATCACAGAACTTATGTTGCTCTTGCCTTTTGGATAATGAACTTTCTTGCATAGACTGCTGGATCTTGCCTACTACTTCAAGAAAAGAAGTTACACTTGAAGTCTTGCATTATAGTTGTGGCATTTTTGCATGTTCTCTTTGTTTTTCAGGTTTTCAAGATTCCAAGCAAATTGCACTGTTATTCATTTGCATTGCATAACTACCGTTATGGTTTAAATAGTGACATTTTTCAATGCCAGACGGGGAGTGTGCTGTTACACAGTTAATATTTCATAATTATGTATGGTATCTATATAGTTAATTCCTGTATTGCTGTTCTATGGACATTTCTATAGTCAGTTATGCTGCCACCTTTGGTCGTTTTTGTGTATTGCACTTGTATGTATGTCATAGGTCAGAGCTTTGACTCATCTAAAAGACTCCCATCTTCTCCAGGGAGCATTTCCTGGTTTATTGTTCATTGCCTTTCTGCCCTATAAGACACACATGTGTATTCTCCATGCTACTCTGATCAAAGCATCATCTTTTGACCGCCGCATGATACTGAAATCCATTCATTTTGCTGTATCCCACTGTTGTGATGGACTGAATAAATCGGCTTTGTGGATGAACACAGTATTTGGTGAGTTCAGCTATCTGATAAGGATCGTCCCCAGCGTTTCTCTAACTTACACGGGTTGGCACTGCTCTTACAAGGGAAAGAATCGCTATCACAACCTTCTGAGTCAGAATAGGCTATAAAGGAGGTTGAGGCCCCCTAACGGCTGTAAAGGAGGGTGAGGATACATCACGGCTGTAAAGGTGGGTGAGGATACGTCATGGCTGTAAAGTAGGGTGAGGATACATCAAGTCACACAGGTAAGCTTGTCTGTCGAGAGTGAAATGTCTGATTTCCCCGGATCCCCCCGCTGCCAGACAGCTCCGTGCACACACCGTACCGGAGCTGCTTTACTGCAACCATCATCTTGCCAGCTGCCAGCCGACTGATAAGAGATCCCCTCAAAAGAGGCCCTAGCACCTATTTTTGAAACAAAAATTAGTAAACCTAATTAGTAATGTTTTATTTTCGGGGAAACACAGTAATAGGGATCTGAAGAGCATACCTGCACCCCAAGGAACTTCGCACAGGCTCTGGAAGTTTGGGAGAGACTGATTTTTGAGAACCTTTCTCACTAAGGTCTCCAATATCCAATCAGGGAGGTAAACTAGATTGTCCATGTGTTGCTGTTGCCCAATAACGAAAGGACACGATATCTAAAGCATGGCAATATACCAAATGGACCATCAGGTAAGGAGTTTATAGAGTCTATATACTATAACATGCATTCAACAATGGCCATTTGATCCTTTAAAGGCACTGCAAACCTAAATGAAAAAAAGGTACAGTACTCACCAGGTTCCTGTGAGCATGTCTTGCTCCACCATTATCCTAATTTTATATCGATCTTTCTATTCATACAAAATGTATGGTGGTTTCTAGTTCACTGGCAGCAGATATGTTACAGATCAGAGTTAATGGATGGATTGCACAATTGCCAGTATTTAAAGGGACACTAAAGTCACCAAACTGGCCCCTCCCCGAGTGCAAAATCAGGGTGGGGGGGGAACTATAGAGTCTCTTTAACAGAAATAGGCTGCCAACAGCAGCACCTTTTTAATGTTAACCCTGTTATAAAATCACCTTTAAAGAAGAAAAGAGGAACAATAACAACATTTGAACAAACCGCCATAGTAGGACATTCTGGCTGTTTGGACCTGCAGTTATATCATTGTTCGTAGGAATACATTTTATTGTATTGCAGGTTTTGAGTTGCAGGTGAGGTTCAATATACATCTATGTATATATGTATGTATATGTATAAACAACATGTAGATCAGTCCGCTTTCTCTCTAAGCAGTTTTGTTCTACTGTAGTTGCTTAATAACTTGTTATTTAGATTTATTTTGTCAGGTGTATACTGTACATTACATACATACTATTTGTGTGTCAGCAGTACAAATGTAGGGGGTCTAGTAGTAAACACTAACAGCATAATAGAGAATATTGGAGTACAGAAACAGGGATGGGGTTAGGGGAAGAACACGTTATAGGAGCCACTGCCCAGCCAGCTAATTGCAAGGTGCCACCTGGGGAGGATTACAGTCCAGAATCCTCAATCTAATAATAAATAATAATCAAAAAATAAAATATATTCCCTTTTTCCCCAAATCTATATAGAACTGAACAGATGAGGTATATCATCAGGAATAAATATACTCTGACAATTGCAGAATATTTAAAGTATTAGTCAAGTGTGCCAGATGATGTGGTAAAAAATGTAACTTACTGAGGAGGAAATGAACCACCAGAGAAATAGGTGGATTTACAGAAAGTGTGCGTGAAAAGCTTCATGTGTATAATATAAATAGTGTGGGATACCTGCCTCCTGAAAGTACCATCATAACTCACCAAGCATCCGGGTAGGTTTCTCTATGGCTCAGGAAGACACACCTGCAGGCCTCAGGCCAGGCTGAATACCCGACCTTGGGCGATGCCAACAGGCACAATACTTGTCCACACCCCTGATGTGAAGGAGAAGGTGCAAGTAATTGGGAAGGGACATTAGCAACCACCTGGGCAGCATTGTGGGGGTCCTCCCTCCCCCGTATGTCACCGGGAATTTCACAGAAAAATACATCAAAATCCAGCCAGAAGATGTGGGAAAGGCTTCTAACAACACAGATTTTTTTCTTAATTAAACTGGTTAATACAGGGGGCTTAGTGTTTAATCTTAGTTGTAATAACTTGTCCAAGGACCCCATTACCAGTTTAGACCACCTGTCCTCCATTGGGGTTTCTATTCAGCAGTGCTCCAAACCTGCCGTTGACTCATGGGAATACCAACTCCTTTGCTTAGTTCTCTGTCCTGGGAGGGGGGAATGCTGAGATAAAGCAACTAAAACAGAATGTTTACAGTACACATCTCTGAGCAGTGTCTAGGAGGCTGTGGTGGCTGCTGTTTCATGATTGGAAGGTTTAAATTGATCCTATACTCAGAAAGGAAGTTTCTTCTCGCCTTCTATCCCTAGCCCTGTACCTGTTTTTTTTTTTACTAAAGCTTTTGCCCAATATTCCTAAAAACAGTAATCAGAAGCAGTATGATGTCTGAATGGCAGCCATATGCTAATTCATTTAGTTCCAACTAAACTATCACACAATGTCAGTTAGGTCGAAGTGCTCCCAGATGCTGAGCTGTGTTTACTGTAACTGAAGGTATCATCGCTGGAAAGCACCAGAGGACGTGGCTGCTCAGCCAGGGAGTAATATGGCCAACTGCATATAGTCTGTGTTGTTATGAATATTGGGCAAAGACCTTAGTAAAATAAAAAAAAGAGGCACTGGGCTGGGGATAGGATCACTTTAAAGATTAAAACTGGTATTGAAAAGAAGAGTTGCAATATTTGTCACAGATTTTTTTATTTGTGAATTGTGCACTGTTTGTTTATTATTCTTACTTGCAATCACCCCGAAATCCCTGTAATCTACAGGTGCTTACACATATTGTAATTGTAGTTTTAGGGTCAGCTTAAATTGTCACAGCAGTAGTAGTAGTCACGGTTAACTCAGTTGCAATCCAGCACATATCACAGTGTCAACTCTCTTAAGCAAAGTCACAGCACACAGGTACGGTAGCCGAGGGTAAGGGATAATGGGAGCGCATCATGGGGAGCTGACAAGATGGAATCTCAGCAAACAGACACTCAATGGTAAGCAGGATCAGTGAAAGCTCCAGCTTGTTTTATTAGTGCTGGGTCATGAAAAGAAAGTTCAATGCTTTAATCCACATCACGTCAAATAAACAGTTTTAAGTTCACAGGCCAATAAACTTGCGTTGCTAGTAGACAGCAAACACAGGTAAACCTGCTTCCTAAGAACATTTCAGTGAAATAGATAATCAGGCTTGTGTCCATCAGAATAAAACCCAGGTACTCTTTGTTTATTAGAATAAAGTTTATTAGAGTGAGGCAGCATTATATTTCCCAGTTAAATGTAGGTCTTTTTCCAAAGGGGGATTTGGGCGACCACCACCTCCTCACTTTGAGTAGTGTAGACCCTCTATGGGGCATCCCAGACTCCATTGGATTGCCCAGTGGTAGCAGAGGGGCTGTCGGGTTGCCAGTGAGTAAAACACACAGGGAATTTCTCTTCACCAGGCACCCAGACACGTACCGCTCCCAAACACAATGGCTTCTCCCTCACACAACAATCACTGCAGGGCTGCCACAACTTACTGGAGTCTCAGGCACAACATCTTGCTCGTCGCAGCCTGTTGGTCCCTTTGGATTCTCTCTATTCTTATGGGGCGCCTCCTCTGTCACATCTAATGCCAGGACTCCCCTGGGTTCTCTCTCTTTCCCTCCAGAGTCCCCTCCTCTCTGTACAGATCCCCCACTCATCAGGCTTATTAGGATATTAGGGAATAGGTTCTCCAAAGCTATCTTCAGTGACATGCGCTAGGGGCTGTGGCAGTCCGCCATGATCACACAGAAGAGTTTATTGAAGGGGGAGGTGTGGTAGCTAAACATATAAAAGGGCAAAAGGAAACAAGAACTAGGAGGAGTGGCCAAAGACCATAATAAAGTTGACGGCAATGGCGATCAAAGGAGCCCTTGGATTCCCAGTGTCGCAGGCAGAAAAGAGAATGGGCTGCGTCGGTGAGTGAGGCATTAAATGTTAAAAAATGTTTCCATATAAGTCTTTAACTCTTGGGAAGAAAGTGGGCAGTCTGTGCATTCAGTATGTCCACTGACCCTCATACATGAACAATCAATAATAGACTTGGAAATAGCCAAGCTGGTTATTAATACCAGAAGGGAAGATTTCCAAAATCAGCACATTGATTATGTTTTTTTGATATTTATATACTTATAGACATGTATTTATTGGCGGTGTAAAACTTCCCTAATGATTTTCAAAATTGTGTACTGCTCATGCTGGCAGCATGATTCATACAGCTGGCTCTTACTAATAAGAAAACAATACAGCTTTAATAACACTTTGATGCCTTCTAATGTTATGCCTGTAAATGTCACAAAGTAAACTCTGTGTTAGTCAAGAAAGGGGTTAAGGCAATGTAGGTTTATCAAGACTGTGTCTAGGAAAAGGCCTTTATCCTCAGAGCCTCGCCTACGCCTGCTCCCCAGGTGTTACAAAAACAGGCCAATAAAACACTAAACACACACCTTCCCACCCTGACCTGTGTCCCTTCGCACCTATCCGTACCGGCACCAAGGTAATTGTCTGTTTAGCACCATAAAACTCTGAGTAAACTCTTACTTTTATGTGTTTATGTAGGCTATGCTTAACAGGGAAGAGAGCAGATAAGAGGATATGGCCCCCCTATTTATACTGCTAACTTATCTATTGCCCTGAACCCTGCTTGCAGCCAGAGTCATAAAGGAATCCCCCTCCCATATTCTGCTTATCCAGCGTGTAATTGTCAGCAGCATGGATAGGAGATAGGGCGCTGACAGGGAGGTGTAATTGTCATAGAAATATTATGTGTAAGTGACTGGGCGCCAGCATGTCTGTCAGTTACTGCAGTGACATGAGATGCGTCACTCACAAAAAGGCGAGTGACACAATCGCTGGTTAACTAGCCATACTAGACTAGTCTACTTTTATTCTTTATTTGATTTCTTTGATGTCGTAGTGAGGGAAAGGTATTCTTCACTTGCATCCTTGCAGTAGAATGCCCTTTGGGAATTTAAACCAAACACAACATATTTTTGTCTCTGATCAGGGAGAAAGAGCAATGTCAGCTTAGCCTTTTTTATTACCTTTGTCGTGACCAGCCTCTCCTACTTAAAGTGGAAGTCCTGTGTTCATCTTCACTCGCTGACCCTGTCCTTCCTTCCCAAGCACTGAGACAGGATGGGGAGTTAAAAAATAAAAGACTTTACCTGTCCCGTCACTGGTGCTACGGATGGCATTTGTACAGAGGTTGCACAGTGCAGCATCCCCGTCCGTCCATCTGGCCATTCATAGGGCGGGCAGAGACACTATTTCTACTTTAATATTTTCTCTTCTTGTGCTTCATAGAGATATAGCTTACTGCTACCTGTCCTGGGAGTCACTGGTGCTAAGGATTCCATTTGTAAAGAGAGTGCACAGTGCGGCATCCCTGCCCATCCATCTGACCATTCATAGAGACAAAGGATTTCTACTTTAACATTTTCTCTTCTTGTGCTTTAAATACATACAAAGCAGTCAACATATTACGCAGGTAAAAAAGGTTTGAAAACGTCACCAACTGTTTGCACATGCAAAGAAACTATAGATGTCTGTATGCTGCTATAGATGTCTGTAGGCCCCTATTAGAATCAATAGGCTGGTCTGACTTTTTTCAGAAAAAGTTAGATTCAAATTTATTTAGTCAGGTACATATATTACATGTACTGTTATGTACTAAGTTTTTGTTGTGTCAAAGAGGCTAGTAGAAGGGGTTCAGGATGCATATTTACCAGTTCCAACATAGGCAGAAGAAAGAACGGACCCACTGGGTTGAGGGCACATGGACTTAAAGAAGAGAAAAAAAACAGTAGCTAGTAGACCCAGAGGTCGGGGTTGTCCCTGAACAATGAGCCTCCTACTCAGGCAGCAATTCAATCCCAGGATATCACATGGAAGGCGTCTGTTCCAAGGAAATGAGGATTGGGGAAGCTAGTGGGTAAACAAATACATAAACTAGAGTTGAGAGAAGAGGAGGGATATTTTGTCTAAGCAAACTGGGGGTGGGGGTACCATTGGTTTACAGCTAAACCTCATTGTAACTGAATACCTATAAAATATCTTAGTCCACACTCATGTGTAGTACACACCTGTGTATGTGTTATGCATAATTGCCTCCTAGATTGCAAGTATTTTAATTGTTTGATGATGCAGCAACCATAATCTATTTCAAGATGTACCATGTAACTAAGAATAGCCAGTACCCTGAGATCTCTGGGCATGACCTGTTGTACTACTAATTGATAGCACTCATTTAGGTTTTGTCTGCTATTGTTTCACATGAGTTATTGGGTTTAGATTTCTTGTTTCCTTTAAAGTTAAATTCATCTGGTAAACCCAACAGCAATTATTAAAACTTTGTAAAAACTATAGCAGGACTCCAACGTTTGCCCTTCTTTCAATTCCATTTCTCCAGGACCACGCAAAAAGAGGCCACTTTGTGCCATTGTGCTATCAGTGCAGGCAAACATAGCAAGTCACAGTGCTCACACAGCTGACAACTATGACCCAGACATTAGCTTCTCTTAGAAGACCTAAGGTATTTCCATTTAATGAGAGATTTTGAGATGCTTTGGAATTCCTTTTTTTTATTTTCAATCATTTTTATTTAGTTATTTTTTTAATTTAACTGAAGAAAGTTGTTATCCAACAATTATGACTTACAGTATTTGTACAATAGACATAGTGAACGCTCGTGTTTAAACATTTGTAACATACACTTCTATTTTACTTGATGATACCATTGCATCATTATATTGTACATTGTGGTTACAAATAGCAACACACCTGTCCCGACGCTCTATTGGGCATGCTAATCATTAATTAATGATAAAACTAGGTAAAACGACAAAAAAAAGAGAATAGAAAGGAAAGGAGAAGGAGAGAGACAGGGTCAGAGACAGAAAAAAAAACAAATGTTAAATGGATATACTTTAACCTCTCTATAGGGCCCCTCTGAAATGTCCTTTTTTCGCTGTTCCTAAGGGGAATAAGGTGGTAGTAAGTTAGCGTGTGTATGAGTGCCACCCTTGAAACCCTTGAAAACCTAATGCAATGTGAAATTGTAAGTCTAGCTATGCTATGCTATGTAAGTCTAGCTAGCTATGTTGGTGGTTGAAACAGTAACTGTGTTCAAGCCACCACTGTCCAGTATCAGGGCCTCATCAATGCAAATCTCAACAAAACATGCTATGAGATCAAAAGGTACGTTTCTCTCATAAAGATGGGGATTAATATAGCAGCAAATTCTAATCAACGTCCTATTCTTCACCACAATTCTGAATTAAATGTTGAAGTGCATGGATAAATTAATTTTGGCCATGTAGAGCTGGAACACTATTTTTAAATATATATTTAAATTCTAAAGATCCTGCTGTTTAGAGCATGCTTTGACATCGCAGAAAAAAATAAAAACAGCAAAGTACTTTGTTCACAAGTAACAGGTTTATTGTGTTGTGCAACTGTTATCTCTTTGTACCAGGTAGGAGTCTCACTTTCTGATTCCTTAGTTGTTCTTTACTACATCTTTCCTCTTATTTCAGTCAATAAATGAACTTTCTCCTCTTACTGTTTTAAAAAGGTTGTTTAATCTTGGTTTACTTCAACTTTGATTTACTACATAGCGATTAAGAATGGAGATGCCTTCAAGGGGGGAACAAACGAGAAACATTTTCACAGCACCATATTCAGTACAATAATGTTGAAGATTTATAGGCATCTCTTTCGACTCTTTATTTAGGCTGCCAAAAATAGTTATTATACATTACAACTGAGGCGCTAGATCACTTTTAACATCAGAGCAGAGTTGCCGATGCCATGACACTTCACATTGCAGTACGTAAATTTAAAATAATTGCTATCAAACTAACTAGATCACAATAATTCACGAACATTTACAGGAATATTGTAAGCGATATCTTTATTATAATGATTACTGTATCAGATTCAGGTCCAAATTAAATTCAACCCAAATTTTGTCAATTTAATATGGTTCAGCCAGATACAAATTATGGTCAAATTCAAGTTACTAAAAAAAAACAAGTGTGCCCCTCCTTGAGGTCTCCACTCTGGCGCATTAGGCATTCTGCTGATATGGCGTGGTGGCATACCAAAATCTATGCCCCTTGACATCAGTCCAGTGCTCTTCCAGGGCTTCTCTGCTACCCCGAAGGGAATGTGAGTAATCAGGCCAGTAGAGATTTCTTGCCTACGTGGCAAGCTGGTGGTTTGCCACTCTCTAACCTTTAAATTGGTATATGGATCAGTATAGGGATCCTTGGGACTGGGATCTCAGAGAGGCCACACCTTCAAGGTACAAATGCCTGGTAGTAGGGAGCTACGATGGGAAGCCAGAGTATTCAGACAGGAAAACATTACTTAGATAACGGGATGCCAAAGCATACTGCAGACCAGCAATTTAAAAAACACAAAAGACAGAGGGCCCTGGTTCAAGCCAGAAGCGACTGGTGGTAAGTTTGAGCCTGAATTCATAACTATTTTAGTTGCAATGGACAGGCATATGTTTCTGAATTAGAGAACCCTGTAAGGCCTGCCATTAATGGTTCTTTGCCTCCAGTGTGGAACCTGGTTAATTTAATTAACAGGCGAGCCAATCAGATTTTTTAGCCAGGCTTCTCCCTCTGCTCCCAGTATCTTCAAATTCACTGTACACATTTTCCTTAATTTTATCAATTGCCACAATATCTATAGACTTTGGGGGGTGTTTCCATGCAAAATAGGAGCGTTTGACTGGTGTAGGTACTTTTCCAAGGCCAATACAGCACATTATATACTATACCTACTATATGCTCTATTAAAATTTGGCCTTGGGAACACCAAATGCCAAATAGTTTGACTCTTTCGGCCAAAGCATAATAGGGGTCATCACTATTCAACTGCGGCAAAGTAGGTGGTTGCAGCAGAAAGTAAAATTTCTTCAGTGAGTCTGGCCACAGTTCAACTACTTTAAAATTCTGGATAAACTGTGTTCTGCAGACATTGGATGAACTACTCAGAACCCAAGCTCCACTGCAGCTAGATTCTTTGACACCTTACCCGTATGCAGGGATGACCAGGGGCTGGCAAAATCCAGGGCTGATATTTGGCCCCAGTCCACCACTGCCAGTATGGTTATGCAAACCAAATTAAGGTTAACCTGGGTACAAGACTTAAAGTACATTTTCTCCCATACAGACCATTGCGCTTAGTCTGGGGCAGCAGCGCTCACCTGAAAGGCTGGATGCAGTTCTCGCGCCACCTGGCACCCCGCGCAGCGTTGCTCTCTTCAGGCTTCTCTTCCCATCGTGCTCTGGAGTGTCGACGTCCCAACCATCAGTCACCGTGAGCTGCCACGCCCCCCTCCATTGCAGTGAATGAAGAGGGGTGCATGTAGTGGCTCATGTGAGCCAGTATGACCTTAGTCAAGGAGAAGCTGTCCTCAGTGTCAGGTGTTTCCTCCTCCTCCTGCTACTCACTCCAGCCACGCTCCAATGATGCCTGTGACCTGTGCTGGGTGCCACCCTGTTGTTAGAGAAAGTCCTCCTTCCCCTTCTCCTCTTCTGAATCCTTAAAAACAGTCCACTGGCTGGACAGTGGGGTACCTAGCCTCTGTCGGCCAAGAAACCTACTCTGTGAAATGAAAATGGCCTTTCTCCTCCTCCTCTGCTTCCATCACATCCTCAATCATGGCGTGAAGGGTTTTTCTTCGAGCATGCAAAGAATGGGGGTGGTATAGCACTGACAATGTTGTCATCAGTGCTGACCATATTGGTGGTATACTGAAAGCCCTGCAGCACTACCCAGATGTCCCTTATGGATGCTCACTCATTGGTGGTGAAGTTCTGTTGTTCTGCACTTCTACTCATCTGGGCATTTTGGAGCTGAGACTTCACTATTGCTTGCTGCTGCTCACACACCCTTTCCAGCATACACAACGTGGAAAGCTACCTGGTGGGCAAGTCACATATGAGGTGGTGGGGGGAAAGTCCAAAGTTCCTCTGCAGTGCAGTCAGGCGAGCGGCAGCAGGGTGGGAATACTGAAAGTGCAAGCACACGCTACAAACTTTATGCAGCAGCTCCAACATGTCTGGATAATGTCCTCAACACTTTGCCAGCAGTATTGGGGCCTACACAAATGTGCTCCATACCCTTGTGCTTTCTTGTACCAGAGGATGAAACACATCCTCTCTCTTCAGCACCAGCTCCGTTATCAGGAGTAGCAGCTACAGAAGCACCACGGCCATGTCCCTGTCCCTTATTTTCTGCTTTCACCATTGTTAGACACCTGCAGTTACAGCAGCCCTAAATGGACAATTAAAATTGTTCATTAGGAGCAGTGACATGCAAGTGCTCTGAACCAGTGAATACTTCCCTAACAACTGGCATTAAAGAGTACTGGCACACAAGTGCCCTGAACCAGTGGATACGCCACTAACAATTCATATTAAAGAGTAGTGACGCCCATCTGGTTTGAGCAAGTGGTATTAAACACTACTTACACACAAGTGCCCTGAACCAGTGGACACCCCACTAACAACTGGTATTAAAGAGCAGCCCCCCAAGTGGCCTGAACAATTGGTATTAAGGAGTAGTGACACCCAAGTGGTTTGAGCAAGTTTCTATTAAAAAGTAGTGACACACAAGTGCCCTTAAAAATTGGCATTAAATAGTACTGACACTCAACCTATCCTGCCCCCACTTCAGCCGCTTTCCCTGAATAAATGTCCTGAAATGGACAGTCTTTGTAATAAGAATCAGCCCGATCTGTCCCTCAGCAGCAACAAACAGCACCTTTCCCTATTTACTGCAGAGTACCAGTGAGCATGCCGGAAAATGGACCCTGCCTTTTATACGGTGGGGGCATGGCTGTGGTTGTTTTGCGGTTTGGGTTCGCCCATCCTTACTTGTCAGCTTTTATGAGGTAATAATAATAATAATAATTATCATTATTATTATTATTATTATTATTATTATTATTATTATTAATAATAATAATAATATTAATAATAAAAACATGACATAGCGAGCCTATACAGTATATAGAGTGAGCCAGTATGTAACTGGCTCAATACTCAATACTTGTGGGTAAACGGTAAAATAACTACCAAGAAGTATTCACTAAAAGGACATTAGCGCTACCCAGCAGCAGAGTTCTATAGCTAAAACATAACACGACTTTTGCTCTGTACATATTTATTCACCAAACACATTTAATCTGCATTTATTGTGTACCACATTCACAGTAATACTTTATTTGCTACAGTTGTCTTTCTAAAGGCACCTTTGCTACTTTGAATGGACTTTGGAGGGGGAAATTCAATTTCACTAATCCCAGAGTAAACCACAACACTTAATTTGAACCGCAAATTCCCTGCTGCCAACCTGACCAACTTTCTTAGGTGACACTATACAACACTGTATGAAAGACTAACACATTCTAGTTCTGCTTCCCACGGATCACCATAGAGATGCACTGTTAAATCTTAAACACACAAACAATAATGTTTGTAATTGGCATATATGCCACAATTACTTACAAAGGGGTATTTTGAGAGTTTTATATACACACAGGCCTTCAACTGAATTTTCTTAACTAATAAACATTAACTCATTGCCTAATGATTAACAGTAACAAAAAAGAAAATGTATGGTTACTGTTTATTGACTCACGGGAAAATAATATACAGTATTTTTCTTTTGTTATGGGGGTGAATGTAAAAAAAAAAAACCCCAAACACTTACATAAGCAGCACTTCTACAGGCTCCAGACAATGGGGGAGAGGGGAATCTGCCAGATGGCCTATAATTAGGTGATTTGGGGGATGTTCTGCTATACTGCCTATAATGGGGTGATTTGGGGGGATATCCTGCCACATGGCCTGTAATGGGGAGGATTTGGGGGGGGGGGGGATAAACTGCAAGCTGCCTGTTATGGGGTGATTAGGAGGGACATTCTGCACACTGCCTGTTATGGGGTGATTAGGGGGACATTCTGCACACTGCCTGTTATGGGGTGATTAGGGGGACATTCTGCACACTGCCTGTTATGGGGTGATTAGGGGGACATTCTGCACACTGCCTGTTATGGGGTGATTAGGGGGACATTCTGCACACTGCCTGTTATGGGGTGATTAGGGGGACATTCTGCACACTGCCTGTTATGGGGTGATTAGGGGGACATTCTGCACACTGCCTGTTATGGGGTGATTGGGGGGGTATTCTGCACACTGCCTGTTATGGGGTGATTAGGGGGACATTCTGCACACTTCCTGTTATGGGGTGATTAGGGGGGGGGGTATTCTGCACACTGCCTGTTATGGGGTGATTAGGGGGACATTCTGCACACTGCCTGTTATGGGGTGGTTAGGGGGACATTCTGCACACTGCCTGTTATGGGGTGATTAGGTGGACATTCTGCACACTGCCTGTTATGGGGTGATTAGGGGGGGTATTCTGCATACTGCCTGTTATGGGGTGATTAGGGGGACATTCTGCACACTGCCTGTTATGGGGGGATTAGGAGGACATTCTGCACACCGCCTGTTATGGGGTGATTAGGGGGACATTCTGCACACTGCCTGTTATGGGGTGATTAGGAGGACATTCTGCACACTGCCTGTTATGGGTTGATTAGGGGGACATTCTGCACACTGCCTGTTATGGGGTGATTAGGGGGGGGTATTCTGCACACTGCCTGTTATGGGGTGATTAGGAGGACATTCTGCACACTGCCTGTTATGGGTTGATTAGGGGGACATTCTGCACACTGCCTGTTATGGGGTGATTAGGGGGGGGTATTCTGCACACTGCCTGTTATGGGGTGATTAGGAGGACATTCTGCACACTGCCTGTTATGGGTTGATTAAGGGGACATTCTGCACACTGCCTGTTATGGGGTGATTAGGGGGACATTCTGCACACTGCCTGTTATGGGGTGATTAGGGGGACATTCTGCACACTGCCTGTTATGGGGTGATTAGGGGGACATTCTGCACACTGCCTGTTATGGGGTGATTAGGGGGACATTCTGCACACTGCCTGTTATGGGGTGATTAGGGGGACATTCTGCACACTGCCTGTTATGGGGTGATTAGGGGGACATTCTGCACACTGCCTGTTATGGGGTGATTGGGGGGGTATTCTGCACACTGCCTGTTATGGGGTGATTAGGGGGACATTCTGCACACTTCCTGTTATGGGGTGATTAGGGGGGGGGGTATTCTGCACACTGCCTGTTATGGGGTGATTAGGGGGACATTCTGCACACTGCCTGTTATGGGGTGGTTAGGGGGACATTCTGCACACTGCCTGTTATGGGGTGATTAGGTGGACATTCTGCACACTGCCTGTTATGGGGTGATTAGGGGGGGTATTCTGCATACTGCCTGTTATGGGGTGATTAGGGGGACATTCTGCACACTGCCTGTTATGGGGGGATTAGGAGGACATTCTGCACACCGCCTGTTATGGGGTGATTAGGGGGACATTCTGCACACTGCCTGTTATGGGGTGATTAGGAGGACATTCTGCACACTGCCTGTTATGGGTTGATTAGGGGGACATTCTGCACACTGCCTGTTATGGGGTGATTAGGGGGGGGTATTCTGCACACTGCCTGTTATGGGGTGATTAGGAGGACATTCTGCACACTGCCTGTTATGGGTTGATTAGGGGGACATTCTGCACACTGCCTGTTATGGGGTGATTAGGGGGGGGGTATTCTGCACACTGCCTGTTATGGGGTGATTAGGAGGACATTCTGCACACTGCCTGTTATGGGTTGATTAAGGGGACATTCTGCACACTGCCTGTTATGGGGTGATTAGGGGGACATTCTGCACACTGCCTGTTATGGGGTGATTAGGGGGACATTCTGCACACTGCCTGTTATGGGGTGATTAGGGGGACATTCTGCACACTGCCTGTTATGGGGTGATTAGGAGGACATTCTGCACACTGCCTGTTATGGGGTGATTAGGGGGACATTCTGCACACTGCCTGTTATGGGGTGATTAGGAGGACATTCTGCACACTGCCTGTTATGGGGTGATTAGGGGGACATTCTGCACACTGCCTGTTATGGGGTGATTAGGAGGACATTCTGCACACTGCCTGTTATGGGGTGATTAGGGGGACATTCTGCACACTGCCTGTTATGGGGTGATTAGGGGGGGGGGTATTCTGCACACTGCCTGGTATGGGGTGAAAAGGAAGGGGTATTTTAGCACACAATTTGGTTCAAATATTTTTTTTCTTATTTTCCTCCTCCAAATTCTGGGTGCATCTTATGGGCAGATGTGTCTTATAGGGCGGAAACTACATTACATTTTTTTTAGTTGAGAAAACTCAGTTGAAGTGCCATCATTTGGCATCGAATGGTCAAAAACATCAGTTGATGGCTAGTTTTAGAAAACCTTGTGGCATTTTAGGGAACTCGTGGGCCTGATCATACGACTAGTGATAAGCCAAACTGACCCCTGCTGTGACCAGCACAACAGTTGATACAGTTTTATCATTGAAGAATAGAAGAATATAGTGAGGATGGTCCTAAAGCTCTCCCAGTAGTCTATACAGCAACCAGCCTCTGCTCAAGCAGAGCCAGAGCAGCCTGCAAATTGCATACATCCCAAGTGTCCCTCCTTTGGAGGGACTGTTTCTCGCTTGAGTCCATGGCTCCCTGTCCCTTGTTCTCATTTGTCCCTCTTTGAGGTGTAATATGCGTAACCTGTAGGTTACAAGCCATTGTACCAAGAAATCATACCATAAAGGGGATCCAATGTTCTATAGGATGCATTTATTTTTCCCCTAATATGGGAACCTGGAACAGGGACCTGGTTCCGGCAACCGGGTGGGGCGTGGCCTGTGACTCCTGCCAGTGTCCAATGATGCTGGCAGGAGTCACAGGCCACGCCCACCCAAAAATTGGAAGTCGGAACCGTCGCCATGGGAGCTCGTGGTGGTGTTCAGTGGCGGCTACAGGGATGTGCACTTATACGTGTACATGTACGAGATATGTATACGTGTGTGTTTATATTGGCGGGAGATGGCTGTGTGGGATTTGGGGAAGTGTTTTTTGGAGGGCATGCTGCACACTGCCTGTATTTGGGATGCCCGCACACTGCCTGTTTTTGGGATGCCCGTAGACTGCGTGTAATTGGGATGCCTGTACACTGCCTGTAATTGGTATGCCTGTACACTGCCTGTAATTGGGATGCCTGTAGACTGCCTGTAATTGGGATGCCTGTACACTGCCTGTAATTGGGATGGCTGTACACTGCCTGTAATTGGGATGCCTGTACACTGCCTGCAATTGGGATGCCCGCACACTGTCTGTATTTGGGATGCCTGTAGACTGCATGTAATTGGGATGCCTGTACACTGCCTGTATTTGGGATGCCTGTACACTGCCTGTTATTGGGATGCCTGTACACTGCCTGTAATTGGGATGCCCGCACACATCCTGTATTTGAGATGTCCGCACACTGCCTGTCATTGGCATTCCACACACACTGCCTGTAATTGTCATGCCATGTACATTACCTGTAATTGGCATGCTACACACACTGCCTTTAACTGGGATACCTCACACTGCCTGTAATTGGGCCTGTAATTCATAGATGTACTTGAGAAATACAGGACTTCAGATATATTGGGCTGCAGAAATCTTCATGCAGCCATGCCAAGATATAAACTACTGGAGCGAATTTGCTAAATCTGGGTCGAATTCAAAGGGAATGTCCACCCAGCAATGAAAAAACTGCTCACTCTGTTATGTGCTCCATCATCACTGTTTCTTTGTTTGCTGCTTAGGCAGTAAGAGGAGAATGGACAGCATTCTCCATCACCGCCTACCCTCTCCACAGCACCTGTCCACCAGTGAAATTACTGCCCAGTCTGATGTGAAGCCATTCCCTAAACTCTCTTTATTAAGATGATCCTGCCCTCTGTTCCTCCCAGCACGTTCACTATCACCTGTAAGACTGTACTATCATTATGCTGATGTAAGGAAGTACAAAGATGTTTCTTTAACAAAATGGGGACCCATTTGCAATAACTAATACAGTTATTTTGGCAATGATGCCAGCCATTATCCAGTTAAAAGGATAATTGATCCACGTTTATTTCCATACAGATTAAAAGAATTCCATCCACATAAACAGGTCGATAACAAGCATAAGGAAGCAGGTAAATTGCCAATGCGTTTCGGGCACAGGCTCAGCCCTTACTCATGGCAACACAGTTATTTTGTTTTAGGACATAAGGAGGCCGATTCATTAACAGCGGCAGGTAGCAACAGTTGAGTGACTGTAGCGGCATTTTCAGAACGCCCGCTAGTAGTCGCTGTGCTAGGCCGTTGTTTGGTAGTTGATAGCGACTCAGTCGGTTTGCCGTAATGTTGAATATTGGGTGAGGAGTCGCTATTTGACAGTTTCCGCACTGTATGGGAGCGCATGATAGCTACTGGCCATAGCGACCGGCTCCCACCATATTCATTAACAAATCACGCTCAAAAAATTCTCGTGCTGTAAAATGCATGTTTAAACCCCAGAGCGCTGGCGGCGCTCCCCGGAACAACCATATTTTTGGAAACCAAAAAAAACAAGTTTTTTAAATAATTTTGTAATATGAATACATTAATATCAGACCTTTAATATCAATTCTGTACAATTTTTTTACCTTAAAAAAATTATCTAAAATGGCAGAAGTGGTCACAGAATTTTTCACATTTAAAAAAAAAAAAAATCATAACAATTAATTATGAATATTTAAAGATTGTTCCATTGAAATGCATTGGAGAGCGCCAGGTAGCGAGAGGTCATACCTGTCGCTGTTCAAGGTCGGACGCTGGCGCTGTGGGCTGAGGCTGGAATAATGATGAATGAGTGGCTATATGGCGCTATGTCAGTCGCTAAGCAGGATTGGCTTGATAAATGTGTGATTGTGGAGGGGAGCCGGCGTTCTCGTGGCGGGGCCAGTCATTACCGGCCGCTCACCAGTCGCTACCTGTCGCTATGTTAAATAAGGGCCAAGGTCTACACAATGGAGTCAAAGGCTTTTATCTACACGTGTTTTTAAGGATCTGGCCATTTCTGACAGTTTTGGGGTGGTAAGAGCCACCTAACGTTTTTAAAGCTGTACATACGCTATTTCAATGTGCATTTTTTCTAGGAATAAATTGTTTGTATGTGCAATATTACGCTAGATGCGGTTTTTCTTTTTTCTTTTTCCTTTTATTGGGTCAAATGTTTATATATGCTCTATATGGAGAAAATATTGTGGAATGACTTTCTAACCCTGGTGAAGTTTTCTGCCTGAGAAATGTGGAGCCACTTCGGGAGAATTTGGAGTCATTAATAATAATCCTGTTAACCTCTCTGAGTCCGGTAAGAGGCTTGATAGCTTGGTGGTGGATACACAGGTGGACTTGGATTGAAGTGCATGCACTGTGGGATTGATTGTCCTGAGAGACGGGAGCTCTGTGATTATTTTGGTTTTATGCTTATCGACTCTTTACAGATTGAGGAGTTTTTCTGCATGTTGAGCACCCTGAACATAAGAACTGCTTAAGATAAATAATGCAATTTTCTAGCGCGGTATCCTATATTTACATCAGAGTCAATGGCTTGCCTGGACATTAACTTTAACTTTGACTAAGAACTGGAGCATGTAACTTTTTAGGACTAAGAAGCCGATTCATTAATAGCGGCAGGTAGAGTTGAGCGACTGTAGCAGTATTTTCACAGCGCCCGCTAGTAGTCGCTGTGCTTGGCCATTGTTCGGTTGTTGATAGCGACTGAGTCGGTGTGCAGTAATGTTGAATACGGGGTGACGAGTCGCTATTTGACAGGTTCCGCGATGTATGGGTGCGCATGATAGCGACTGGTCAGAGCGACCGGCTCCCACCACATTCATCAAAAAATCATTTCACATGAAAAATTTCACATTTAAAAAAAATAAATAAATAAAAAAAACATTAATAACAATTAATTATGAATATTTAAAGATTGTTCCATTGAAATGCATTGGAGAGCGCCAGGTAGCGAGAGGTCATACCTGTCGCTGTTCAAGGTCGGACGCTGGCGCTGTGGGCTGAGGCTGGAATAATGATGAATGAGTGGCTATATGGCGCTATGTCAGTCGCTAAGCAGGATCGGCTTGATAAATGTGTGATTGTGGTGGGGAGCCGGCGTTCTTGTGGAGGGGCCCGTCATTACCGGCCGCTCACCAGTCGCTACCTGTCGCTATTCCTTCATAAATAAGGGCCTAAGTGGTCAGTTGACTATAGGCCTTGTGGTTCCTAGTGGGGGTCATTTAGTAATCAGATGATCTCTTTCCTCCTACTACCCTTAATTTGCAGTGGTGGTTTCAATTCACAGACGTAAGCAAATCAAGTCTGAATGGTTGAAGCTTCATTCTCTGAAAATGTGGATTTGATTAATAACCTGGAAAGTTTGGGGATCTCACAAGTTTCTAGCATGTAGTCACTGAGGAGACAACAAGCAAATTATATGGAGCAAAATCCAGTGGTGTTGGTTTAGTAGATATACCAGGGTGGGGCTGTTTCATCATTGTGAGTTGTAATTGTGGTTGCAGTGAAAAGGTTAAAGGCAACACAGTAACACCAATGTAATAGCATCTAAATGGCAATGATTATACAGGCTAGAAGAAGTATTAGGGTGTGCGGATATGAACATAATTACATAGCTCAAGAGTGTTTTTACAAAACAACTTGCAATTATCTTTCGTAATTATGTGCTCTTTAGGTGTCCTGTTGCAGTGTTCAGTGGTGAAGGAGAAAACCATTTTTATTTACTTAATAGCTGGCAAACAACAAAATTCATTGTTTAAAAAACATGCATTTCTAAACCCACGGCTGCCACCAGGAAGTTTGGGGCCCCATACAACCACAATGTCTGCCCCACCACATGGTTTATTCATACACAAATTTAAAAATACAATTTTTCTTGTTAGATAAAAAAAATTAAAGAGGAAGTCCAGGTCAAACCTGCAATGCACACTGGACCTGCAATGGACATGGATAATAGTTACAGCAACTGTAATGTGTCAGCTTTTTACCTGTTCAACTTTATTTTAATACTGGTTTATTTAAAATTAGAAAAAAATATTTTATACCATACTGAATTAGAACAAAATAAAAAAAAGCTTCAGGAAGTACTCAATCTTTAATAATATAAAATGATATAAAATGTTCCCAGTATAGGACATTTTTGTTTTATCAAACTGAAATTAGATCTATTATACTAGACAGAACATTGCCATCAATGATATTAACATAATATAATAGTGAGGTTTATCTAATATAGAGATACACAGATCTCCTTATCAACCAATCTCAGTTTGCTTGTAGCAAAACAGTGAGCAAAGGCAATGATCTCGTGTTTGCGGGACATCACTGGTCAATCTATCTAAATCCCAAGGAAGTGGCAGCATGGCCACGATATGCATGATTAAGGCCTCCTGACATCTTGGTTGCCTGCTGATTTAGCCCTCTGGTCGGTATTTGCTTTCTGCAGGCAAGAAAAAAGCTATCCTCACCTCTTATCCCCCTTATCCCCCTTATCCCATTGCTGCAAGTCCAGTGCTCTAACACTGGATTAATCCAAGTACTGCGCTTTCCAGCCACCGCCACAGTTTACCGCTCCGTACCATTCATCACAAGAACCAGGGTGTGCCACTGTGGCTTGCCATGCTCGCTCACACTGAGAGCATTAAGGGGCAGAGCAGCTTTTTTACATTGTTCTGGAGAAAGGAAATTAAAACAAGGCAAACAGTAAACCGTGCTTTCCTAAAACATGTAAATGGTGCCCTACACCCTCTTCCTCTGGGCCAGCTGAACCCATTCTGAGCTGATAGCAAAACATATATTATTATTATTTAGTTATCTGCTGACTTTGGGCTTCCCTGCACTGGTTAGGGAGAGCAGAAACTTGCATTGGAGCTGAACTGTGGCTTGTCTATTTTTTCCTTCATATAGGCTTTGAAGTGACAGTCCAGTACTGGCAAAATATGTCTCCCCCCACTCTATCCCTCCCACCTCTTCCCATCAGTGATGTCCAGGGAAGTGGGTAAAATTTTAAAAAATAACATTACCAGATACTTGTCACATTATTGTCCCTGTTATCTAGGCTTCTGGTCTGCGGGGTTGCATGGAAATAAGGAGTGACAGTCTTATCAGTCAATCACAGCTGCCACATGGCACAGTCACTTTTCAGGGCCGGCAACTGGAAGCTGGACAAAAGTCAAGGCAGCTTGCCACACACTTCTTCTCTATTTCCATGGAAACGCGCATCAAGCTGGGACAAGGTGAGTTTTTTCATGTTATCTACTTCACTGTGCATCACTGGAATGAAGGGATGAGGAGATTGTCTTTCTGGTGGTTTTCATGTGATTGCTAGATATAGCTGTAAGCTGTGTTGCTATATAAAATGGTGCCAAATGTTTTACACTACTAGCCACGCCATTAAAAATGGCACTAATTTTATTTGGTTGTTCAGTAGTCTAATTGTATATTTTGTTAAAAATGTCCACCCTAGAGGCTGAATATAACTGAAAAAGGTTACTATATGAGCCATGCTGCAACCCTATTCAGGGATGGAATTTGAGGTGGAGCACGGGGCACGTGCCTCTGGGCCTCCACCACTTTCCCTGCAAAGGGGGCCTTCACCAACTTTGGGTTATGGTCTGGTCCAGGAGGCTTTTCAGTCTTTGGTCTGATGGGCCGCAGGGCCAGCAACAAAGTGATCAGCCGCAGTGGGGTCCCCCACGCTTGGTCAAGCTGTTTTTGTTTTTGCAAACCTGCAGCCAAAGCCACCACAGGGCAGGACGTAGAGCAGCAAAGCCACCACCAGCAACACTGCAACACTACAGTGATGGGTGCGTGCAGAGCTGTCAGTCGGTGGCCACTAACTGCACATTAGCCACCAAGCACAGCCCCAGGCAGCTCCATGCAGGGAACTGATATCTGCTGGACCAGCTGGGTGACTACACTACCCCCCACCCAGAATGGCAAAGCAGGAGTTCCCGAGCAGCGGCAGTAAGTGGGTGGGTGCCAGACAACCATCAATCAGTTACTTGGCTGGACTATTATTTTAAAGGAAATAAAAACTGTATCTGGGGCCTCCACCAGATTTTGTGCCCAGGGGTCTCCACCACATTTACTAGCCCTGACCCTATTTAATGTCTGCATCAGGGCCCAGACACACTAAGGTACACCTTTGCCACCTCCTCTTACTTTGCGTGAACCGTGAATTTAGCTGATACCCACCTTTTCCTCGCAGAGCCCTGTATGGTATAGCGAAGGAAACAGCTACACACTACAGTAATGCAGGACAGATATTGGAGAAGGTGTAACTGCCGCATGTGTTTGCAGCTGTTTGCTGGTGATCTCTCTAATGTAGGGCTCTGTGATGGGATTGGTAGATTAGTTTGAGTTAGAGTCCCTGTGGATAAGGACTATCCTTAAAAATATTTGCCATGGAGGGTATAGGTCTGCTTTGCTAACATTATTATTATTATTATTATTATTATAATTATTATTATAATAACAATTATTATTATTATTAATAATAATAATAATAATAATAGCAGTAATTTGTATTCATGCAAAAGGTGTCTTCTACTGTAACATACACGTTCCTTAAGAGTAATAAAATAAATACTGTATTAATATTGTTTATTCATAAATTGTCTTCCATGGCACTGTGCAATGTGGAGCTTATTATTTTAAGTTCAAATACACCAAAAAATACTGGGTATATTATATACATAAGTACGTCTACTGCAATGTCACAGAATTAAACCATTTTATCTGATGTAACATTGTACTATTGTTTTAATATTATATGGCTGGTAGTGAAAACTTCCAAGTAAGTAATAGAAGGACCTTCTTGTGAACTAAGGAATGGCTGCTGGCATGTTACCTCTTGACCAGAGGACCCTGCAATTCCTTGACAATTTGTGACAATTTGTTTTCTTTCTGGAGTCAAATGTCCACACACTCTCCTAACCCCAAATGAAAACCCTCTTGGGTGCCATAAAAAACCTGTCTGTGAAAATAAAGCGGACTCCCCAGACTACCTGTGTGTGTGTTCTCTTTTACTGGCCTATTAGCTTATTAAAACAGGGCTCCCCTGTCGCTGCCCCCTCCCTTCTGTTGGACATGAGTATCCATTAGGCAGCTGTTGACAGTTGTTAGACCTATCAGCAGCTCTGCAGAGCCTGTTTGTTCTGGGGAGGTAGATGTAAGACACCTAGTAAATGCCATGGCCTGTGGTTTGATGTGTAACTTGGGTGGGAAGCAGACCAGGGACAGGGGGGGGAGACATAAGGTGGCCAAGGCAGTCCGAGGTCTTGGAAGTGTTGCTGAATGGGGCTGTTTGATATTAACCAAGTGATTCCCATGGTGCACATTGTACAACAGTCAAGGTCAGGAGGTGTGTTCAGTTTCATCTATCCAGTTATTTGGTGCCTACATTTCATGAAGGTATTATTTAATGAAAATAGCATCTTGTTCCCCTGTTGCCCTCTTGTGCATTTCTTTTAACTTTTCAAGACAGGAAAAAGGTTTCCTTTTATGGCAGGACTGATAAATACATAGAAACATTTGGGTTCTTAATAAATCTTAATAGAATCATAATGTTCTATTAAGCATTCATATGAAAACAAAACTGACACATTAAAAACGCTTCATACTGTTTCATATAATGGCATATGCTGCAATATATATAATATATTTACAATACTCTATACTATAGTGAATTGTTCAAAAATTAGATGCAGCTGAATTTTTACAAGGAATTTGACTGTAACTGAATCAAATCAAACGGAATCATATTAAAATTGCTATAGTCCATCTGCTAATTAAAGCATATATAGGCCTCGATTCAATAAAGGTAGAAAAAATTCTCATGGTAGTAAATTCATGAGAAAAAAGCCTGAGAATTTCACTGTTAGTGAATCACTAGAAAAAGAGACAATGAGAGTCAATGGCAGCTTTTACTACAGTGTAGAAAGGAGTAAACAGTTCTCTACTTTTCTTAGGAGTAAAAAAGTGCCATTGACTTTCGTTGTTTTTTTTTTTTTTTTCTAGTGATTCAGTAACAGTGAAATTCTCAGGCTTTTTTCTCATGAATTGAATTTTTTACTACAATGAGAATTTTTTTCTACCTTTATTGAATCGAGGCCATAGTGTATGCAGTGTAGTGTGTGTGCCTTTCCACGTGGTGGCAGGAGACAACGGCATGAAGAGTCCTAGAACAGGAACAGACACTTTGGGGGAGAGTGACATGTGGCAACAGCAGGAAGAGTCCCAGAGCAGGAACAGACACTTTGGTGGAGAGTGATGGGTAGCAACAGCATGAAGAGTCCTAGAACAGGAACAAACACATTGGCGGAGAGTGACATGTGGCAACAGCCTGAAGAGTCCTAGAACAGGAACAGACACATTGGTGGAGAGTGACAGCTGGCAACAGCATGAAGAGTCCCAGAGCAGAAACAGACACTTTGGGGGAGAGTGACATGTGGCAACAGCATGAAGAGTCCTAGAACAGGAACAGACACATTGGTGGAGGGTGACAGGTGACAACAGTATGAGGAGTCCCAGAGCAGGAGAGACACACTGGTGGAGAGTGAAAGCTGGCAACAGCATGAAGAGTCCTAGAACAGGAACAGACACATTGGGGGACAGTGACAGGTGGCAACAGCATGAAGAGTCCTAGAACAGGAACAGACACATTGGGGGAGAGTGACATGTGGCAACAGCATGAAGAGTCCCAGAGCAGGAACAGACACTTTGGGGGAGAGTGACATGTGGCAACAGCATGAAGAGTCCCAAAGCAGAAACAGACACTTTGGGGGAGAGTGACATGTGGCAACAGCATGAAAAGTCCCAGACCAGGAACAGACACTTTGGGGGAGAGTGACATGTGGCAACAGCATACAGAGTCCTAGAACAGGAACAGACACATTAGTGGAGAGTGACAGCTGGCAACAGCATGAAGAGTCCCAGAGCAGGAACAGACACATTGGTGGAGGGTGACAGGTGACAACAGTATGAGGAGTCCCAAAGCAGGAGAGACACACTGGTGGAGAGTGAAAGCTGGCAACAGCATGAAGAGTCCTAGAACAGGAATAGACACATTGGGGGAGAGTGACATGTGGCAACAGCATAAAGAGTCCCAGAGCAGGAACAGACACTTTGGGGGAGAGTGACATGTGGCAACAGCATGAAGAGTCCCAGAGCAGGAACAGACACTTTGGGGGAGAGTGACATGTGGCAACAGCATGAAGAGCCCCAGAGCAGGAACAGACACTTTGGGGGAGAGTGACATGTGGCAACAGCATACAGAGTCCTAGAACAGGAACAGACACATTGGTGGAGAGTGACAGCTGGCAACAGCATGAAGAGTCCCAGAGCAGAAACAGACACATTGGTGGAGGGTGACAGGTGACAACAGTATGAGGAGTCCCAGAGCAGGATAGACACACTGGTGGAGAGTGAAAGCTGGCAACAGAACAGGAACAGACACATTGGGGGAGAGTGACATGTGGCAACAGCATGAAGAGTCCCAGAGCAGGAACAGACACTTTGGTGGAGAGTGACATGTGGCAACAGCATGAAGAGTCCTAGAACAGGAACATACACATTGGGGGAGAGTGACATGTGGCAACAGCATGAAGAGTCCTAGAATAGGAACAGACACATTGGTGGAGAGTGACATGTGGCAACAGCATGAGGAGTCCTAGAGCACGAACAGACACATTGGTGGAGGGTGGCAGGTGACAACAGTATGAGGTGTCCCAGAGCAGGAGAGACACACTGGTGGAGAATGAAAGCTGGCAACAGCATGAAGAGTCCTAGAACAGGAACAGACACATCGAGGGAGAGTGACATGTAGCAACAGCATGAAGATTCCTAGAATAGGAACAGACACAATGGTGGAGAGTGACAGCTGGCAACAGCATGAGAAGTCCCAGAGCAGGAACAGACACATTGGTGGAGAGTGAAAGCTGGCAACAGCATGAAGAGTCCTAGAACAGGAACAGACACATTGAGGGAGAGTGACATGTAGCAACAGCATGAAGATTCCTAGAATAGGAACAGACACAATGGTGGAGAGTGACAGCTGGCAACAGCATGAGAAGTCCCAGAGCAGGAACAGACACATTGGTGGAGAGTGAAAGCTGGCAACAGCATGAAGAGCCCCAGAGCAGGAACAGACACTTTGGGGGAGAGTGACATGTGGCAACAGCATACAGAGTCCTAGAACAGGAACAGACACATTGGTGGAGAGTGACAGCTGGCAACAGCATGAAGAGTCCCAGAGCAGAAACAGACACATTGGTGGAGGGTGACAGGTGACAACAGTATGAGGAGTCCCAGAGCAGGAGAGACACACTGGTGGAGAGTGAAAGCTGGCAACAGAACAGGAACAGACACATTGGGGGAGAGTGACATGTGGCAACAGCATGAAGAGTCCTAGAATAGGAACAGACACATTGGGGGAGAGTGACATGTGGCAACAGCATGAAGAGTCCCAGAGCAGGAACAGACACTTTGGTGGAGAGTGACATGTGGCAACAGCATGAAGAGTCCTAGAACAGGAACATACACATTGGGGGGAGAGTGACATGTGGCAACAGCATGAAGAGTCCTAGAATAGGAACAGACACATTGGTGGAGAGTGACATGTGGCAACAGCATGAGGAGTCCTAGAGCACGAACAGACACATTGGTGGAGGGTGGCAGGTGACAACAGTATGAGGAGTCCCAGAGCAGGAGAGACACACTGGTGGAGAGTGAAAGCTGGCAACAGCATGAAGAGTCCTAGAACAGGAACAGACACATTGAGGGAGAGTGACATGTAGCAACAGCATGAAGATTCCTAGAATAGGAACAGACACAATGGTGGAGAGTGACAGCTGGCAACAGCATGAGAAGTCCCAGAGCAGG
This sequence comes from Gastrophryne carolinensis, assembly GCA_027917425.1. Classification (NCBI taxonomy): domain Eukaryota; kingdom Metazoa; phylum Chordata; class Amphibia; order Anura; family Microhylidae; genus Gastrophryne; species Gastrophryne carolinensis. The sequence goes on from CM051234.1 coordinate 441,203,109, forward strand.
AACAGACACATTGGTGGAGAGTGAAAGCTGGCAACAGCATGAAGAGTCCTAGAACAGGAACAGACACATTGGTGGAGAGTGACAGCTGGCAACAGCATGAAGAGTCCCAGAGCAGAAACAGACACATTGGTGGAGGGTGACAGGTGACCACAGTATGAGGAGTCCCAGAGCTGGAGAGACACACTGGTGGAGAGTGAAAGCTGGCAAAAGCATGAAGAGTCCTAGAACAGGAATAGACACATTGGGGGGGGGGAGTGACATGTGGCAACAGCATGAAGAGTCCTAGAATAGGAACAGACACTTTGGTGGAGAGTGACATGTGGCAACAGCATGAGGAATCCCAGAGCACGAACAGACACATTGGTGGAGGGTGGCAGGTGACAACAGTATGAGGAGTCCCAGAGCAGGAGAGACACACTGGTGGAGAGTGAAAGCTGGCAACAGCATGAAGAGTCCTAGAACAGGAACAGACACATTGAGGGAGAGTGACATGTGGCAACAACATGAAGAGTCCTAGAATAGGAACAGACACACTGGTGGAGAGTGACAGCTGGCAACAGCATGAGAAGTCCCAGAGCAGGAACAGACACTTTGGTGGAGAGTGACATGTGGCAACAGCATGAGGAGTCCCAGAGCACGAACAGACACATTGGTGGAGGGTGGCAGGTGACAACAGTATGAGGAGTCCCAGAGCAGGAGAGACACACTGGTGGAGAGTAAAAGCTGGCAACAGCATGAAGAGTCCTAGAACAGGAACAGACACATTGGGGGAGAGTGACATGTGGCAACAGCATGAAGAGTCCTAGAATAGGAACAGACACATTGGGGGAGAGTGACATGTGGCAACAGCATGAAGAGCCCCAGAGCAGGAACAGACACATTGGGGGAGAGTGACATGTGGCAACAGCATGAAGAGCCCCAGAGCAGGAGCAGACACATTGGGGGAGAGTGACATGTGGCAACAGCATGAAGAGTCCTAGAATAGGAACAGACACATTGGGGGAGAGTGACAGGTGGCAAGAGCATGAAGAGCCCCAGAGCAGGAACAGACACATTGGGGGAGAGTGACCTGTGGCAACAGCATGAAGAGTCCTAGAAAAGGAACAGTCACATTGGTGGAGAGTGACATGTGGCAACAGCATGAAGAGTCCTAGAAAAGGAACAGTCACATTGATGGAGAGTGACATGTGGCAACAGCATGAAGAGCTCCAGAGCAGGAACAGACACATTGGGGGAGAGTGACATGTGGCAACAGCATGAAGAGGCCCAGAGTAGGAGCAGACACATTGGGGGAGAGTGACATGTGGCAACAGCATGAAGAGTCCTAGAATAGGCACAGGCACATTGGGGGAGAGTGACAGGTGGCAACAGCATGAAGAGCCCCAGAGCAGGAACAGACACATTGGGGGAGAGTGACCTGTGGCAACAGCATACAGAGTCCTAGAACAGGAACAGACACATTGGTGGAGAGTGACAGCTGGCAACAGCATGAAGAGTCCCAGAGCAGAAACAGACACATTGGTGGAGGGTGACAGGTGACAACAGTATGAGGAGTCCCAGAGCAGGAGAGACACACTGGTGGAGAGTGAAAGCTGGCAACAGAACAGGAACAGACACATTGGGGGAGAGTGACATGTGGCAACAGCATGAAGAGTCCTAGAATAGGAACAGACACATTGGGGGAGAGTGACATGTGGCAACAGCATGAGGAGTCCCAGAGCACGAACAGACACATTGGTGGAGGGTGGCAGGTGACAACAGTATGAGGAGTCCCAGAGCAGGAGAGACACACTGGTGGAGAGTGAAAGCTGGCAACAGCATGAAGAGTCCTAGAACAGGAACAGACACATTGAGGGAGAGTGACATGTGGCAACAGCATGAAGAGTCCTAGAATAGGAACAGACACAATGGTGGAGAGTGACAGCTGGCAACAGCATGAGAAGTCCCAGAGCAGGAACAGACACATTGGTGGAGAGTGAAAGCTGGCAACAGCATGAAGAGTCCTAGAACAGGAACAGACACATTGGTGGAGAGTGACAGCTGGCAACAGCATGAAGAGTCCAAGAGCAGAAACAGACACATTGGTGGAGGGTGACAGGTGACCACAGTATGAGGAGTCCCAGAGCAGGAGAGACACACTGGTGGAGAGTGAAAGCTGGCAACAGCATGAAGAGTCCTAGAACAGGAATAGACACATTGGGGGGGGGGGGGGGGGGAGTGACATGTGGCAACAGCATGAAGAGTCCTAGAATAGGAACAGACACTTTGGTGGAGAGTGACATGTGGCAACAGCATGAGGAGTCCCAGAGCACGAACAGACACATTGGTGGAGGGTGGCAGGTGACAACAGTATGAGGAGTCCCAGAGCAGGAGAGACACACTGGTGGAGAGTGAAAGCTGGCAACAGCATGAAGAGTCCTAGAACAGGAACAGACACATTGAGGGAGAGTGACATGTGGCAACAACATGAAGAGTCCTAGAATAGGAACAGACACACTGGTGGAGAGTGACAGCTGGCAACAGCATGAGAAGTCCCAGAGCAGGAACAGACACTTTGGTGGAGAGTGACATGTGGCAACAGCATGAAGAGTCCTAGAATAGGAACAGACACATTGGGGGAGAGTGACATGTGGCAACAGAATGAAGAGTCCTAGAGTAGGAACAGACACATTGGTGGAGAGTGACATGTGGCAACAGCATGAGGAGTCCCAGAGCACGAACAGACACATTGGTGGAGGGTGGCAGGTGACAACAGTATGAGGAGTCCCAGAGCAGGAGAGACACACTGGTGGAGAGTGACAGCTGGCAACAGCATGAGGAGTCCCAGAGCAGGAACAGACACATTGGTGGAGAGTGAAAGCTGGCAACAGCATGAAGAGTCCTAGAACAGGAACAGAGACATTGGTGGAGAGTGACATGTGGCAACAGCATGAAGAGTCCTAGAATAGGAACAGACACATTGGGGGAGAGTGACATGTGGCAACAGCATGAAGAGCCCCAGAGCAGGAGCAGACACATTGGGGGAGAGTGACATGTGGCAACAGCATGAAGAGTCCTAGAATAGGAACAGACACATTGGGGGAGAGTGACAGGTGGCAAGAGCATGAAGAGCCCCAGAGCAGGAACAGACACATTGGGGGAGAGTGACCTGTGGCAACAGCATGAAGAGTCCTAGAAAAGGAACAGTCACATTGGTGGAGAGTGACATGTGGCAACAGCATGAAGAGTCCTAGAAAAGGAACAGTCACATTGATGGAGAGTGACATGTGGCAACAGCATGAAGAGCCCCAGAGCAGGAACAGACACATTGGGGGAGAGTGACATGTGGCAACAGCATGAAGAGCCCCAGAGTAGGAGCAGACACATTGGGGGAGAGTGACATGTGGCAACAGCATGAAGAGTCCTAGAATAGGCACAGGCACATTGGGGGAGAGTGACATGTGGCAACAGCATGAAGAGCCCTAGAATAGGAACAGACACATTGGGGGAGAGTGACAGGTGGCAACAGCATGAAGAGTCCCAGAGCAGGAACAGACACATTGAGGGAGAGTGACATGTGGCAACAGCATGAAGAGCCCCAGAGCAGGAACAGACACATTGAGGGAGAGTGACATGTGGCAACAGCATGAAGAGCCATAGAAAAGGAACAGACACATTGGGGGAGAGTGACATGTGGCAACAGCATGAAGAGCCATAGAAAAGGAACAGACACATTGGGGGAGAGTGACATGTGGCAACAGCACGAAGAGCCCCAGAGCAGGAACAGACACATTGGGGGAGAGTGACACGTGGCAACAGCATGAAGAGCCCCAGAGCAGGAACAGACACATTGGGGGAGAGTGACATGTGGCAACAGCATGAAGAGCCCCAGAGCAGGAACAGACACATTGGGGGAGAGTGACATGTGGCAACAGCATGAAGAGTCCTAGAATAGGCACAGGCACATTGGGGGAGAGTGACATGTGGCAACAGCATGAAGAGCCCTAGAATAGGAACAGACACATTGGGGGAGAGTGACAGGTGGCAACAGCATGAAGAGTCCCAGAGCAGGAACAGACACATTGAGGGAGAGTGACATGTGGCAACAGCATGAAGAGCCCCAGAGCAGGAACAGACACATTGAGGGAGAGTGACATGTGGCAACAGCATGAAGAGCCATAGAAAAGGAACAGACACATTGGGGGAGAGTGACATGTGGCAACAGCACGAAGAGCCCCAGAGCAGGAACAGACACATTGGGGGAGAGTGACACGTGGCAACAGCATGAAGAGCCCCAGAGCAGGAACAGACACATTGGGGGAGAGTGACATGTGGCAACAGCATGAAGAGCCCCAGAGCAGGAACAGACACATTGGGGGAGAGTGACATGTGGCAACAGCATGAAGAGCCCCAGAGTAGGAGCAGACACATTGGGGGAGAGTGACATGTGGCAACAGCATGAAGAGTCCTAGAATAGGCACAGGCACATTGGGGGAGAGTGACATGTGGCAACAGCATGAAGAGCCCTAGAATAGGAACAGACACATTGGGGGAGAGTGACAGGTGGCAACAGCATGAAGAGTCCCAGAGCAGGAACAGACACATTGAGGGAGAGTGACATGTGGCAACAGCATGAAGAGCCCCAGAGCAGGAACAGACACATTGAGGGAGAGTGACATGTGGCAACAGCATGAAGAGCCATAGAAAAGGAACAGACACATTGGGGGAGAGTGACATGTGGCAACAGCATGAAGAGCCATAGAAAAGGAACAGACACATTGGGGGAGAGTGACATGTGGCAACAACATGAAGAGCCATAGAAAAGGAACAGACACATTGGGGGAGAGTGACATGTGGCAACAGCATGAAGAGTCCTAGAACAGGAACAGACACATTGGGGGAGAGTGACATGTGGCAACAGCATGAAGAGCCCCAGAGCAGGAACAGACACATTGGGGGAGAGTGACATGTGGCAACAGCATGAAGAGTCCCAGAGCAGGAACAGACACATTGGGGGAGAGTGACAGCTGACAACAGTGTCCTCAAAACTCACCTCTTCAGAGAAGCATATATACTGGCTTAAAAATAACCTTTACAGATCACATACTGCCAAACTCAAGACATACCACTTGTAATCCCTCCTACTCTGTTTTCACCTCCTATCATTTAGACTGTAATCTCACAAGGGCAAGGCTCTCTTTCCTATTGTCTCATGTTTTTATAACATCTAGTCTAAACCTTGTGGCATTTAGGTTGAAATGATCTCTCTAATGTATGTTTAAGCCTATCTGTAATTACACTTTGCACAGAGCTATGAAGAAGATGGTGCCATATACAGGTTCAGACAAATTTAATTTTTCATTGAAATTCAAACCCAATTCTGCTTTGTCCAAATTGGTTCGCTAAAGATTGCTGCTGCTGAGGTTAGGGAGCTCACTCAACCTTACACATGCCAGCAGCAGTGTTCTGTGTGTTCAGGGCTCGCTTTTCTCTTTTTGTAGATTTTGGTGTACAGTTGCCAATAGTAACAGATTGCAGATAGTGAAAATGCTTTCAGAGTCTGTTCAACTAGTGGACTCTAGACACCCCAGTCCATCCCCTCTTGCATATTTTTATCACCAGACTTTAGAGGCGACTATTAGGCTGATTCATCACTAACGCCAGGTAGCGACAGATGAGTGTCTGTAGCAGGCATTTTAGAGCACCCGCTAGTAGTCGCTGTGCTCGGCCGTGGGTTGCTAGTTCATAGCGACTCAGTCGCTGTGCAGCAATGATGAATACATTGTGGGGAGTCGCTATATGAGCAGTACAGCGCTGTATGGGAGCGCATATTAGCGACTGGTCAGTGCGACCAACTCACAACATATTTATCAAAAAAACAGCCTCACACACCTCCGGCGCTCAAAAATGCTTCGCTGTAGCCCATAACGCCGGAGGCTGTGTGATTAAAGGTTGTTTTTTAACATGTATCCACCAATAACAAAGTGAAAACATATGAAATTACATTGTAATAACATTGTAACATGCACATTTTAAAAATGTCTTTTTCTAGGCCAGGTCACAATATTATTTATTTAATTATTTAAAAAAAACCCTGTTTAAAGAGAAATAAAAGAACGTCCATTGTAATGTATGGGAGAGCGACAGGTAGCGAGAGGTAATACCTGGCGCTCTACAAGGCTGAACACCGGCGCTGTTTGCTGAGGCTGGGATAATGATGAATCGGACGCTACATGGCGTTATCCCAGTCGCTCAACAGATTCTGTTTGATAAATGTGTAATTGTGTGCCGTGTCCGACATTCACCTGTCACTACCTGTCGCTACCTGTCATTTACAAGGCACTACCTGACGTTATCCCTTCATGAATAAGGGCCTATGTTTTTTATTTTGCGTTTTAACCTACAGGCCCTTTTACTGCAAATAGTTTACCTGCCTGCTTCAAATGAATGTGTTGCCCCCAGGAAAGTGGTATTTTGAGACTTTCAGATCTAATTGCAACTGTGGATTCCCAGTTTTTGTAAAAAGTTCAAATACACAGACACCAAGACTGGTTGTGGAAAAAGATTATTTTAGCAGGCAGTAAATAGAGGGAAAAAGCGATCAGTCACTTATGCGTGTAACTGCTTTCTACAGGTTAATAATTTCATGTAGCTCTACATAGCCTTCATTTCTACCAGGCTACCAGTCTTTCTTGACTCTAATGGGGTGATTCATTAAAATGTGGCAGACCCTGCCTCATGTTGCCATCTCATGTGGCGAGCGCACCATCTCAGCAAGCTGGTTCTTATTATAGTCTGGCAAGCTTTTCACCTCAAACACACAATAAAGAAAAATATTCATTTTAAAATCCCCTGAACCTGAGGTGTGGAAGTTCTCCAGGCAAAATGAAGATGTATGTCGACAACCTTTTGCACAAATTTGAAAATATTTAGCACCCCCCATGCTTAACCGTTTGAAGTATGCGGGCCAAGTGATTTTGTAACTGTCCGTGGGCTGCAAAGTAGTGAAACGGTTTAGAAATGAGTTTTTTTAAACTTTTTTTTTATTATGATAAATAAGATTTTAATTAATCTAAATACCTACTGCTTAATAACAAAAACAACCACCAATATCACCCTTTCATACAAATTCAGATCACACATGCCTACTAAGCGGGTTATTCATGAAGGGATAGCGCCAGGTAGTGCCTCGTAGCGGCAGGCAGCGTTTGGTGAACGCTGGGCGGTGTAGGCAAAACCACATTTATGAAAGCGAATCTGGTGAGCGGCTCTAACAGTGTCATGTAGCGTCACATGTATTATTACAGGTGGCTTAGCGCATATTGACCGCGCTCTAGCTTCCAGAGCGTCAAGTATTATCTTTTGCTCAGTGTTGCTCTCCCATACATTTCAATGGCCATTCATTAGTTTTTGTTTAAACAGCTTGTTTGATTTTTTTTCCTCAAATCATTGTGTGACTTCTCCTGGCTGCAAACAAACATTTTTAAAAACTTTTTGGACTTTTTATTTTTTTATGCAGATTTGTCATTACAGGTCTGGCACTAAAGTGTTAATGTCCCAGTGTTAAAACTAGGAGGCCGATTCATTAATAGCGGCAGGTAGCGACAGTTGAGCGACTGTAGCAATATTTTCACAGCGCCCGCTAGTAGCCGCTGTGCTTGTCCATTGTTCAGTTGTTGATAGCGACTGAGTCGGTGTGCAGTAATGCTGAATACGGGGTGACGAGTCGCTATTTGACAGGTTCCGCGATGTATGGGTGCGCATGATAGCGACTGGTCAGAGCGACCGGCTCCCACCACATTCATCAAAAAATCACGCTCAAAAAATTCTTGCGCTGTGAAATGCATGTTTAAACCCCAGAGTGCTGGCGGTGTGTTAAAAATAGTTTTTTAACCCCCAAACCACCATATTTTTGGAAACCAAAAAAAAAAAAAATTTTGAAAGAATTTAGTAATATGAATACAATAATATCAGACCTGTAATATCAATTCTGCACAAATTTTTTTTTTTTTTTTTACCTTAAAAAAATTAACTAACATGGCAGAAGTGGTCACAGAATTTTTCACATTTAAAAAAAAAAACAAAAAAAAACATTAATAACAATTAATTATGAATATTTAAAGATTGTTCCATTGAAATGCATTGGAGAGCGCCAGGTAGCGAGAGGTCATACCTGTCGCTGTTCAAGGTCGGACGCTGGCGCTGTGGGCTGGGGCTGGAATAATGATGAATGAGTGGCTATCTGGCGCTATCTCAGTCGCTAAGCAGGATCGGCTTAATAAATGTGTGATTGTGGTGGGGAGCCGGCGTTCTCGTGGCGGTGCCCTTCATTACCGGTCGCTCACCCGTCGCTACCTGTCGCTATTCCTTCATAAATAAGGGCCAATGTCATTCCATGTGTTTTCACTTTGTTACTGGTGGATATGTGTTCAAAAACAGACTTTCACACAGCGTCTGGCGCTCTATGCTATAGCGACCAGATTAAGAGTGCCGACTCTGTGTGTGTCCTTTTTTGATAAGTATGGTGTGGAGCGCTGAGAGTCGGTCGCACTGAGCTGGCGCTAACTCTCGCATCCTGTAGTGCTGTACTGGTGTTAGAGCGACCAACACACATCACATTCATCAATGCCGGGTTACTAGAGCGACTGAGGCGCTCTGTTACAGCGCCCAATACCTGCTCTCAGCGTCTAATAGCAGTCGCTCTAAACGCCGCTATATAGACGCTCATCTGCCGATACCTGGCGTTAGTAATGAATCAGCCTCCACTTCTCACCACATCCCTTGCAGCCAAACATGCACACATGTACATAATAAACTCACATATATCAGCAAACCCCCCACCCTCACACAATTCATCAAGCGTTGAAAAAATTCTCACGGTAGAATATAATTTATTTCATGAGAAAAAAGCCTGAGAATTTCAGTGCTGATAAATCACCAGATAGGAAGACAATGAAAGTCAATGCCACTTTTTACTACAGGTAAAAACAGGAAAAAGGTTCAATACTTTGATCATGAGTAAAAAAGTACCATTGACTTTCATTGTCTTCATATCTGGTGATTCATCAACAGTGACATTCTCTGGCTTTTTTCTTATGAAATAAATTTTTTACTACCGTGAGAATTTTTTTCAACTCTTATTGAATCAAGGCCATAGATTCTGACGGGTACACTATCATCTCAAACCCCATTAACAAGTGCTAGTGAAAATGTTCCGGGCATGGCTCACACAAAACTGTGTTTTTTACACTCTTATGTTCTTTCACTGCACCACCCCATTACAACATTAATATCGTCTTAGGGGATGCGCCTGGTGACTTCTTATTTCATTATTTTTGCTATTTATTGATATGTGCCTATATTGTTGTGTTTGCACTATGCACCTTTTTGTGTCCACTGCATTTGCTACTTGTACTGATGCATTACTCCTTTGCTCTTTATCTATTATTGACATTGTATAACATTGCTCCCAGGCCTTGGCTTCTGGGGTTTAATGATGTCTTTTGTTACATGTTGGATGTAGAATAAAGAAAAAAGATACTTGGTTGTGCAACCATTTTGTGTTCCTTTGGGACTCTTGTGCTTCATCTGGCTGGCATACCTCCTATATATTTTTGATGGATAGTGCTGTTCTAAAGTTTGAGGCTGTAAACATTAATATATAACAAGCTTGCAATACACATGCTGGTAACCCTAGTCCTATGATTATTTAGTTCCTATATTAATAGCCTTTTCTGCATCACTCCCATATTCTAATTTATATCCCTAGTCACCAAATTGTGTAAACTCCCACCAGCACTAAGCATGCAATTTATATAGAGAAACAATAATTGTAATATTGTATTAGATTTCACACAGGGTGCTGCTAAACCCACTTTATGCTCCGGTTCTGTCTACCCGTGCCTCTATTCCAACAGAGGTTCAGGGGCCACATCAGACTGCTTTGAGGGCCACACATTAGGGCCATTAATATGTGGCAAATGCTCAACTCATGAGAGTTAGATATTGCCACAGTTTAATAATTACCCTTTTGGTTGCTAGATATTAAGCGTTCACATGACTGGCACAGCATGAACAAGTTTCCTGTGAAGCTATTTAAATCTTTAATCCCTTTGAACACCTTAGTGCTTTAATAACCTGTGCCGCTCTCTTAATCCCTTACTGACATACTGTCCCTTGAGGCATAATGACAGTTTTTGGCAACTATAATTTCCCTTTTTCTGTTATAACGTATATTTTTCTAGCCTTGAGCCTATGCAAATGACTGCAAATGGCTCCCAAAAAGTGAGGACATTTAATCCCTTCTAAGCTTCAGGACACTGCTCCATGATTTTTCTGGAAATGAATGTGTAAAAGATATAGCTGGAGCCAAAGCTAAATTAAGTGCTTTGTTAGTATCATGTGTTAGAAAAACTACAAGGATTAAAATCTGTTAACATGGAACTTCAGTAAACTATAACCCACCCCCGCCCTGCCACCCTAGCCTGGCGCTGAGGCAGGACGGGGGGGAGGTAACAAAGAAAACAAACCTTACCTTAAATCATGGGCCAGCACCACTCCTCCTGGTCTTCCACAACCGCCGCAGAAAAAGATAGAAAGAGGCATCCCCCGGGTCCACGCGTGCCTAGTCCCATGAATGTTTTACTATCAAGATGGCAGAGCCCAGGATCTGGGCCCCTGGTTTAAGGTAAGGGTTTTTTTCTTTGTAACCCCCCGTCCTGTCTCAGCGCCAGTGTAGTTTGGCGGGGTCTTAATTGACATCTTGAAGTTCCACTTTAAGAAGAGTATTTCATTACAAAGAAACTAGAGAACAATTAACATTCTGTGTAGCTTACATAGCAACATAAGCAGTGCAGGCAACAGTATTTCAGAATAATTTCTACAATAAATAAAGAGAATGTGCCTACAGACAGGGCAGACTGGCCATTAGGAGGTCCAGGAAGATTCCTGGAAGATTGCATTGCTTTGGAACTGGTTGGGCCGGGTGTCCCCCAGAGTCGGCTGCTTCTAACTCTCCTCTCGCTGCCTCCTGTGCACCCCAGTCACAACATTCCAGCTTGTATTTGGCTCAATATCATGGCAGTGTGGGTCCATACCCACCCATGTCATATGATTTGCACCTAAAATACTAAAGCTTCAGCACTATTACTTTAAGAGTGGATGTAGCTATCCTTACGCATGAATTGTCTCTTTAATGCAACACACTGTGGGCAGGAATGTTGTAGCCTGGACATGGTCTGGATGCGGGACTCTAAAACTATGATTTTTGGCCCCAGTTTGTCCCAGCTTACAGACAGATCCAATGTATGGGTGTTACAGGAAACACTGTGTGACCTCCTGCTACTGAATCCAAAGCTGGTCAGTAGATTGGGTTGCATACCCACCTACAGAGCCAGGCCTGCCCTAACCCTCTCATTCCACTACTCAACTATATTACTTTATAGTAACTGTTTCCCATATATTATCAATTAACCATGATGTCATTTATATGTACAGTATGTAGACTCATGTTATACTGACTGATATATATATATATATATATATATATATATATATATATTAACAATATATAAAGGTAAATTATATTGGCAACTGCATATTTATCATGGTGGTGATAGTGAGCTGATAAATCTAAAATGCAACGACAGTCACATCCTCTCAGTGGTGCACTATTCCTCTATAGCATACCAGCCCATTGCTGTGCTGATTAGCTGCGGGAAGCTCTACTACCTGATCCAGGGCCAAATGAGGAGAAGGGCGCAAGGTGTGCGCGCCTCGTGGACTCCACTACTTGCCCAGCAAAGAGGGCCTCCACCAACCTTTGGGTTATGATCTGGTCCAAGAGACTTTTCAGTCTTTGATCTGACGGTCTGTCAGGCCAGAACAGAAGCTATCAGCAGTAGTGGGGGCCCCCCGCACCTGGGCAAGCCTTTTTTTGCAAACCTGCAACCAAAGCCACCACAGGACAGGACCGAGAGTCTAAAGCAGCAAAGCCGCCGTCAGCAACGCTACAGTGATGGGTGCGTGCAGAGCTGTAAATTGGTGGCTGCTTACTGTACATATGTCACCAAGCACAGCCACTGGCAGCTCAATGCAGGGAACTGATATCTGCTGGACCAGCTGGGTGACTACACTACCCCCCACCCAGAATGGCAAAGCAGGAGTTCCCGAGCAGCACCCACCCGCACAAGAGTGGCACAAGGGACTCGATCTGATGTTCCAGTAAGTAGATGGGTGCCAGACAACCACCGATCAGTTACTTGGCTGGATTATTATTTTAAAGGAAAAACTACTGCATCTAGGGCCTCCACCAGAGTTTGTGCCCCCCTGTTATTAGAGATTTAATTCACTATCGTATACCTCTTAAGACAAGCATATGACAGCACAGTGAGCATATGACAGCCCAGTGACAACAGCAGTAAATCTCTTCTTCTTTCGTTGCTCCAGTATCAAAGATAGCGCTGCTGATTTATTGTATTTTTCTCTATATAAGCACCTAGGATTTGGAGGTGGAAAATAAGAAAAAAATATTCTGAACCAAATGTGCTAAAACCCCGTCCCCCCAAGAAGCAAATAATAGGCAAGGTGCAAAATCCCCCAATTACAGGCAGTGTGGCATTTTCCCAATTACATGCAGAGTGACACCTTCCTTCCTATTCTACCATTATAGGCAGTGTGGCATTCCCCCCATCCCATTCCCCATAGGCAGTTTGGCATTCCCCCCATCCCATTCCCCATAGGCAGTGTGACATTCCCCCCATCCCATTCCCCATAGACAGTGTGGCATTCCCCCCATCCCATTCCCCATAGACAGTGTGACATTCCCCCCATCCCATTCCCCACAGGCAGTGTGGCATTCCCCCATCCCATTCCCCATAGGCAGTGTGGTATTCCCCCATCCCATTTCCTATAGGCAGTGTGGCATTCCCACATCCCATTCCCCATAGGCAATGTGACATTCCCCTCATCCCATTCCCCATAGGCAGTGTGACATTCCCCTCATCCCATTCACCATAGGCAGTGTGACATTCCCCCCATCCCATTCCCCATAGGCAATGTGACATTCCCCCCCCTCCCATTCCCCATAGGCAGTGTGACATTCCCTCCATCCCATTCCCCATAGGCAGTGTGACATTCCCCCCATCCCATTCCCCATAGGCAGTATGACATTCCCCCCTCTCATTCTCCATAGGCAGTGTGACATTCCCCCCATCCCATATGCAGTGTGACATTCCCCCCTCTCATTCCCCATAGGCAGTGTGACATTCCCCCCATCCCATTCCCCATAGGCAGTGTGACATTCCCCCCATCCCATTCCCCATAGGCAGTGGGGTATTCCCCCTCCCATCCTCCATAGGCAGTGTGACAGAATTACTCCCCTTCCATTCCCCATAGACAGTGTGGTATTCCCCCATCCCATTCTCCATAGGCAGTGTGCCAGAATCACCCACCTTCCATTCCCCATAGTCAGTGTGACAGAATCACCCACCTTCCATTCCCCATAGGCAGTGTGACAGAATCACCCACCTTCCATTCCCCATAGGCAGTGTGGCATCCCCCCATACCCTATAAGCAAAAAAAAGAAAAAAGTAAACTCACATATGCTGTGCTCCCGCGCTGCTGGCCAGGCTGCCACAGCCACGGGAAGCCAGATGGAGAAGCAGCAGGTGGGCAGGGTAACTGATCCATGCCCAATGTCCCCGCAGTTCTCGCTGTCCCTCCCGCGCAGCTTCTTCTCCAGTGCCAGCAAACACCCACCTCTGTGACGCCAATGGGCGTGGCATGCCCTAAGCGACAGCCGCGCCCACTCGCTGCACAAGGCCAGGTGTTTTCTGTGTGCTTGCGCCAGAGAAGGAGCAGCGGTGGTGGGGACAGTGTGGACAGTGTGGATGACGGGACATCTGATCCCTGCCCGCCCACTGCTCCTCCATCTTCTGGCTTCCCAACGCTGTGGCGGCCCGGTCAGCAATACAGTAGCGCGGGTATGTGAGTTTTTTTTTTAACATTCGCCCTATAAGACGCTCTGACATTTTCCCCCCAGAAAATGTGGGAGAAACAAGTGTGTCTTATAGGCCGGAAAGGGCTCATAATTTCTGGGGCCCCATGCAGAGTTGGGTCTGGGAGAAATAATCAAAGGCATTTTAATATAATAAATGACATTTTGTGAAAAATGGGTGTTGTTCCAGTTTTTATTTTTTTTCATGCTAACAAATGTGTGTTTTATGGAAGCCAATCTGTTGCTATTGGCAACTGTACACAAAGATCTATAGGTGAGTAATTTACACACAGAACATTGCTGCTATGGCTGCTGGTGAGGTGAGGGAGCTCACTACCGCTTTTACATACCCAGTAGCAATGCTCTGCGTGTACAGGGGTCATATCTTTTTTTTTGCGCATCTTGGTGTACAGATTTGGTGTACAGTTGCCAATAGCAACATACTGCAATCAGTGAAAACTACTTCCGTAAAACACACATTTACCAACTTTAGAAATAAATAAATAAAATGCTAGACAAGTGCAATACCTTGAGGCCATTATTTTGACACACAAAAAAATACACTTTCAAAAATGCCATTGACAGTTGGCTTTCCCAGGTCCCGCTGCTGGCCTTCCCTTGGGGCAAAATCGCAATGTCCTGCTGCGTGAACCCCCCCCTTTGGGTTGCTGCAGCACTCACCTTTTCTGCCAGCTCCCTCAGCCATGTAAACAATCGTGGACGCATTCCCAGCATCTTTGGGCTGAGGAGGGCTCTCGCGCCCAGCCAATTATATGGGCTGGGGATGAAAGCGCCCCATTCTAAATGGAGCTGGAGTTGCATCTGCTTTCGCTCCCCATTGCGGTGCTCTATGTCTAGAAAGAGCTATATTGCCGATCGTTAATATCAGGGCTGGCTCCAGGTTTATGTGGACCCTTGGGCGGCATGGTCTCAGTGGGCTCCTTTGTGGTGAAGAGATGCGTCACATCAACGAGGGACGTCCCCCTAAGGATCATGCTATTTGAATCTAAGCTCTAGCTTTGGTCTACTTTAAAGTGCACCAAACCCCTTTAAACCTGACCTCGGAGTCTAAATGAATCTAGATTCTCCTGATTTTGGATGCCCCTGTATGTGACTCCCATCCCTTTGTTTATTACTTTCCTCGAATTGGTGGGATTGCCAGTTTGAGTTAATGGCCAAACCAGGGGGGGTTCTTTCACAAACAGGGGCATCCCAAATGAGCTTCCCCTGTAAAGCAGACCAAAACTCAGGGGTTGAATTGCTTGCATAGTGGGTATGCCAGTGATCCCAGGGGGTTTCACACAGTGGGGTATCACAGATTGGGATGCTCCAGGAATAGGAAAACAGCTGGGGTGGGCAACTTAAAAGCAGAGCAAAACCCAGTACCTCCTCCAAATCTAAATCGAGATGCCCCGTTGTGTGGAACCCAGCCATTCGAGGAGACGTGGGCACCAGCTGTGGAGGTGCCCTCCCAGTCCGCCGCTGGTCAAGCACCGTCAAAGGCTGGTCCTGTCAGCGCTGACCCCGTCTTGCCGGTTGATACCGGCCTTGGTTAATATGCACAGCATATGGCTCTGATTGGACTAGAGCCCGCGCATATGCCGTAGAACTAGTGAAAGGTGGGTCTTTATTCGCGATTTGGAGGGTTTTACACAACAGGACATCCTAATTTGGACAAGGAACATATTTAGAAAGAATCATTCAAATATTCAGTGTTACAACTTTAGTGAAACAATTTATTTGTATGTTCGCGTTTTTTAAAAAGAATATTGTTACAAAGCTAAAAGAAATTGACAACCACAAATTTACTAACATAGAGGGCAGAGTCTTGCTTGAGCTATGCCATTGTGTGATATGCCGCTGCAGCCTGTGATACACTCACATGGCCTCGTCTCTCATGCTTTAAGGCAATATGAAATGTCATTATTGCATTTCTCAATAACCTGAAGGTGGCAGGGTAAGGCTTGGAAATACCAGAGGCCGCAGGGATCCAAGTACACTTCTGATCAAGCCCTGAGTTGCTGCTCCTGATACACATGAGGCTGCATTGTAATACAAGATGAAGGATGAACATTCTTAGGCAAGAGGAGCTGAATGTTTTAGGCAAGATGTCCATTTTTTTAAAATAGAAAGAAATGTTACATTTGATTGTTTAATGATTTGGACGATATATTGCAATCCAGTGCAGTCACAAACTGAAAGCAGTAAATCATGTATGTGCACATTTGTAATCGATTTACTGCTGATAAAAAATTATTGTTGCTGAGATCCAGCCCCAGATTTATGCATGACCACCTATTTTTCACATGGTGAAGTGAACCTATCTCCCCCCGTCTTGCATCAGTCTGTGTGGGACACACACATTCTTGTGTGCACAGAGGGAAAAGCTGATCTTTCCTCTGCTTGTCTGCCTTTTACATGCTTCTTAGTATGCTGCAAATTTAACAGAAAATAATTAAATCCTCTTAGGTTAGTTTTATATTGAGGCTTAGTAGTTTTAACTAAAAAAAAGATGCAATATGGCTGTATAATAAAAGATAAGAAATATAACAATATACTAACATACTAACAATTCACTTCTGAGAGAGACTGGA
Source organism: Gastrophryne carolinensis (assembly GCA_027917425.1). Taxonomy (NCBI): domain Eukaryota; kingdom Metazoa; phylum Chordata; class Amphibia; order Anura; family Microhylidae; genus Gastrophryne; species Gastrophryne carolinensis. Next base: position 441,219,678 of record CM051234.1, read on the forward strand.
AAGATTCAACTGTAAGGAGGGTTAAGACAAATATACATCGATTTTATGTCATAAGCAGGTATACCTCTCGGCCTGCCTGACATTTGATTAACCTCAGACAGCCAGTGAACCATGCAGCAGGGGTCCCCAAGCCACATGTGGCTCCTGAGCTACAGGTTGGAGGTCTCTGGTATAATAGGACAGAATAATTTAGCTTAAAGAGGAACTTCTGCCATAAAATAAAAAGGGGCTGATCCCCCCCCATCGGCCCCTATTTACCCTTTGGATGTCGCCTGCTGCAGCGCCTGCTGCTTTTGGGCTCGATCCTTGTCCACGCTACTGGCTTAGCCATCTGTAAATGACAGTACGGCTTTAGCCGGCCTCTTCAAAGTTCTGCGGTGCTCAGTGAAATCTCGTGATTTCAGACGGCTCCATCGCATCCCAGCCATGGGCACTGCACAGGCGCAAGATTGGGGCCATGCATGATGGGATGCAAGATGGTGGCGCCCATCGGAAGGTCGCCAGAATCTGACATATCCAGAAGAAACCCCCATGGAGGTGAGTAGAAGCTACCCAAAGGTAAAACTGGAGGGGGCAGCGGATCAGTGAGGTATGGGGGAGGTTTTAATGGTCCTCTTTAAATATAAGAGGAATATACTCAATGTAATCACCCTAAAACTGAATACACTCCACAGAAGTCTGTTAATCAAACACATCCAGATGTTATGCATGAGCATGAGTAAAATGAACAAGACTGGAGTTATGAATCTCTAGAAATGTAATCAGTTTCTAGGAAATAAAATCCAGAGCTTATATAAAGCTACTGTCTATAGCTGTAACAAATCTTTACTAGGCAGGAGCATATTGTCAATGTGTGTCAGTGGTTAATATAAAGATCCCTTCATCCATGCAGCTCTGACCTCAAGCATGTGACTGAAATCAGCGAATAAAAATATATCTTTTTTTAACTTTCAGCTTAGACTGTTTAGTTGGCACTGTAGTCATGTGAAATCCCTTATATCCGCTTTCTAAGTAAGGTAAGGATGCCAGGGGTGGCGGGTATTCTTACATGCAGGGATCAAATGGGTATTACGCCATAGAAAATATGGCGTTAGTCCATTTTAAGGACAGAATGAATTTTTAAAGCCCAATACACAGACTGTGTTTTAGGAAAAAGCAAATGAGCTGCCGAAAGCCTAATCAATGTTTTAGCTGTCCATCACTTGGCTGGAGGAGGCAAGGCTTTCTCTATTCAATAATATGTGACAGATTATACAGATACTGCTGAGGATGGGTGAAACAGACTACCCAGTCTTCCTTTATGGTAAGGAGGTAAGGAGTATAAAGCATTAGCATCACTACTTGCCAGTACTAGCGTAGCTTTGATAGTCCTCTGTTAGAATTCAGGTCTTCAGAATTTGGCAAGAAATTTGACTTTTAAATATTCCTGAATCAGAGGCCAAATAAAGTCTATAGGAGGCAAATTTGTGTTGGTTATGCAATGTTTCTTTTTAAATTTTTACGACATAGGATCTGGTATTTCCAGGGATTGGAGACCAAGCAGCCAGCCTCTAAGCATGGCAGCACACTGGCTCCAACAATTGGCTCCCCTGGAACAACACAGGGCCCATGCTGATGGGCAACAGGCTCTTCTGCACCCATGGCAGACAGGTGGCTTGAAACCCCCTGCCCTTACTATCCTGCCCTCACAAATAGCAGAATTTTGTCGCAATTGGGTTGTATTTAACTTTGACCTGAATATGAACATCAACTCAAAAAATATCAACACACTCCAGGGTTGCTGACCACCAAAATTCAAAAAAAATGTTGCTGTTCACATACCAGTTTATATTTCCACCACTGTTAAACAGAAAACAACAACTACTTCTTCTAAATCTGTCCCTTTAATGTGGATGTCCACATGTCCAGTAGAGGGGGGGTTACAAAAAAAAAACCCTTACTTTGCTATGGATCGTGAGCCAATCGCCAGTGATTCTGGTGCTGGACACAGCCATCTTTGATGTGCTTCTTCCCCCTATCTGTGTGTAAAAAAATCAACTCTGTTCGGCTGCTGCAGGACCGCTGCTGACAAGGATGGATCCTGGCGAGGTAAGGAATGTTTTTTGTTGTAACCCCACATCCTGCTTCTGCACCAGAGATGGACATTTAGGCCCTTATTCATGAAGGGATAGCGTCAGGTAGTGCCTTGTAAACGACAGGTAGCGACAGGTAGTGACAGGTGAACGCCGGACACGGCACGCAATTCCACATTTATCAAGCGGATTCTGTTAAGCGACTGGGATAACGCCATGTAGCGTCCGATTCATCATTATCCCAGCCTCAGCGTACAGCGCCGGCGTTTAGCCTTGCAGAGCGCCACGTCTTACCTCTCGCTACCTGTCACTCTCCCATACATTTCAATGGACGTTCTTTTACTTCTCTTTAAACAGGGTGTTTTTATTATTATTATTTTTTTTTTTTAATCTCAAATAATATTGGGATCTCTCCTGGCCTTGAAAAGGCCATTTTAAAATATTTTTAAATTTTTTATATATTTATGCAGAATTAACATTACAGGTCTGGCATTAATGTGTTCATGTCACAATGTTGTTACAATGTAATTCCATATGTTTTCGCATTGTTACTGGTGGATACATGTTAAAAAACAGCCTTTAATCAAATAGCCTTCCGGAGCTCTGGGCTACAGCGAAGCATTTTTGAGCGCCGGAGGTGTGTAAGGCTGTTTTTTGGATGAATATGTTGTGAGTCGGTCGCACTAACCAGTCACTACCATTCGCTCCCATACAGCGCTGTACTGCTCATATAGCGACTCCTCACAATGTATTCATTAATGCTGCACAGCGACTGAGGCGCTCTGACCTAGCGAACCACGGCTGAGCACAGCAACTGAAATGCCTGCTACAGACGCTCATCTGTCGCTACCTGCCGCTAGTAATGAAGAAGCCTGCCCCTCTATTTACAGTAACTTACTAACACTGGGCCGAAGTCACTGACAGAACCTTTTATCATATTGACAAGGTTTAAAAATACTAAGGTCACTTACCTGCCAGATCTGCATTCGGTTTGGGTGCAGTGCTATCAGCTCCAAAGCTAAAAGTGTATTCCTGGCATCCCCCACAAGCACATCTGAGTGTCCACCACAGAATGCATACCTGCATAGAGGCACACCTGATCCATCCCCTGCTGCCAATCAACAAGTGAGTCTGCTCCCTCATGACCAGCAGCATTGGCGGCACAGGAGGTGAGCTCCCACAGGACTACAAGGGATTAAGGCCCTTATTTATGAAGGAATAGCGACAGGTAGCGACTGGTGAGCGACCGGTAATGACGGGCCCCGCCTCGAGAACGCCGGCTCCCCACCACAATCACACATTTATCAAGCCGATCCTGCTTAGCGACTGAGATAGCGCCATATAGCCACTCATTCATCATTATTCCAGCCTCAGCCCACAGCGCCAGCGTCCGACCTTGAACAGCGACAGGTATGACCTCTCGCTACCTGGTGCTCTCCAATGCATTTCAATGGAACAATCTTTAAATATTCATAATTAATTGTTATGAATTTTTTTTTTTTTTAAATGTGAAAAATTCTGTGACCACTTCTGCCATTTTAGATTTAAGGTAAAAAAAAAAATTGTACAGAATTGATATTACAGGTCTGATATTAATGTATTCATATTTCAAAATTATTTAAAAAACTTGTTCTTTTTGGTTTCCAAAAATATGGTTGGGGGTTAAAAAACTACTTTTAACCCATCGCCGCCAGCGCTCTGGGGTTTAAACATGCATTTTACAGCGTGATTTTTTTAATGAATATGGTGGGAGCCGGTCGCTCTGACCAGTCGCTATCATGCGCTCCCATACAGCGCGGAACCTGTCAAATAGCGACTCCTCACCCAATATTCAACATTACGGCAAACCGACTGAGTCGCTATCAACTACCGAACAACGGCCAAGCACAGCGACTACTAGCGGGCGCTCTGAAAATGCCGCTACAGTCGCTCAACTGTCGCTACCTGCCGCTATTAATGAATCGGCCTCTTAGTCTGCAGGCTGGCAGATAAGGGTGAACAAAAATGCTAATGAATTGAAATAGCCCTAATGCAGGGTGACAAGCAATGACAAATGTGAACTGTTGTCAACTGTTCTTTGGTCAGCGTAATCCTAATCTGCCCTATTGGGTGTATTAGATTTAAAGAGATCCCTGGGCAACATTTGATGCCATTCCTTTGCATCTATAATTAAGATAACTAAATGCAAGAAGTTCGAACAAAACAAAAAGTTGGCATAAATATATTGTTTACTCTGTACTGCAACGTACTACATATCAGCATAATCAGCAGTAAGAGGGTTAATGGAACAGCAGTGCCGTAACTCTGTTTAGACCTGTAGATCAAAGCAATTACAAACCATTACAAGCTTTTAAAAAGGCCTTGGCTCTTTCAGACACGCTAAAGATCACTATTATACATTCTTGCCGCCTGATAATCACTTCATCTCCTTCTCTTTCACTCACTTAAATGTTCAATGTTAATATGTTGTTATGTAAAGATGGCCATGTTCTCCAGTGGTGTAGTGTTTGCAAATCGCCTAGTCCTCTGACATATGAAATGTGGCCCCCTTTAATTAGGCAAAATGCATACTTACGCTGCAACCACACTAACAAAAAGACCATGCAGTATTTTTCATATATATATATATATATATATATTAACTCATGCAATACGATTTCAGATGTAACATTTTGTATACGAAACCTTAGGCACTTTTGGTAGTATTCTACATATATCTTTTAAATCTTTAAACCATTAAAAAAAAACCCCAGAACAACAGCCTGTCACGGGTGGAAAAAAGCCACGAAACTCACTTGCCCATTCTGCATGTATGATACTGAATCATTGTCAGAACTTACATTTGCTCCTGCATCCACACAAATCTGAAACGCTGCCTCACCCATTTTCTCCTGGTCGTGGACATCTTGGAACACCCGGGAGGCTACGTTTCCTTTCTCAGCCTCTCAGCATGGCGGTTTGCCTGGACTTAATGTACATAACCCTCAAAGCAACAGGCACTTCTTCTTTACAGGCCTCTGCCAGATCTATAGGAGACCATTTAGGGGAAAAAATGATTGTGTTACAAACATATAAAGGTAAATTCATTTTTATTTGCCGCAGTCTGAGGAGGAATGCATTTGAGCACTTCTTGTAAGAATAGCAGACCCCAAATGATATAGACACTTGCTACATAGGAAACATAAGGCACCTACTTGTGACATACAACCTGTCAATCCACACAGGCTGCTGCAGCAGTCTACAAGCTCTGAACTGAGTTTTTGGGGCATATCTGGTTCCAGGTGGATGAGAAATAAAGAGTCAGATACCAATGGAATACATTTGACCTTTGAAATGAAATGATTCACCTTGGATATTTAGTGTTGTGTATTAAAGTCTTTATGTTTAGATTTTCTTTGTTTCTCATTTTTTAGGTGTTTCTGAAGGCTGAAGTGTCATGGCTAGTCTCTATAGGGAGTAATAATGCTATATTCTAGGGTATAAATCATCACAGGCCAAGAAAGGAAACAGAAATTGGGTCATTAGAAGAGGGGGTATGTACAGAACCCAAAGATGAAATAGACAGAGCTGGAGAGAGAATGCTGTGGGGGGTGATAGTGGAAGAGAGTGATGAGGGAAGGCAGTGTAGCTTTAAAAAATGAACATGTACATAATAATCAGCATATGTAACTCATGAGTAATTCTACCTCATTGAAAAACAATTATCACATATAAATTAAAAGAGTTGGTAAAATACCCATTGCATGACCAATATTTCAGTAAAGCTATCAATGCTCTAGGATGAGTTAGTTGGTGGGAATTTATTTCAGCCACTTACAAAAAAAGATTCTGTTGGAAATAAAACTGTGAATAGCATTTATCTCACAGTATGGTAATAATGTATTGAGATTGGAAGAGGCTGTAATCTCGACTAATAGTCTATGCCTTAACATTTGAGAGGCTTGCCAACTCCACGCACAATAAAGTGCAACATAAATTTTCTGCACCTGGGTGGGTTTTGTGATGGGGCAGCTCTACAAGAAAGGTACATGATTTTTCCAAGGAGGTAGAGATCATTTTTACAGTTTTCCTTAAAAGGTCTTTTATCTGAAAATTGAGTGCCTCTCTAAAATAAATGAATTCCCCAACAGGGTGGTGTTATTTCATATGTAAAAGTGATCCAGTGATATGGCCTGGACGGTATTTGCATTGTTAATGTTTTTTTACTGGTGATTATAATTGTGGGTATACTTTTACCATCCTCAGCAGACAGTGTAAAAGGTATCAGGTTGTGGGTAAAAATTGCCAGCTTTTCCAGTACAATACTAGCCAGGTGTTAACCTTATCCATTGAACTAGTGAATCAGATGCAAAAGTATTTTTTTATGATTTTGACACTTTATTTGAAGCGGCTTTCACAAATCACATGTATTTAATAAAATTATAAGCTGCCTCTACATACCGTATATGGCCTCATAGCCTAGCCAGGGCATTGTGTTTTCATTGTGGAGGTGCTGCATGTGGAGTTTACTTACTGGTAAATTTATGGCTCTGATAGGTAAAAAAAAATCCCTTTGTGAATTGAGTCCTTTGTCACATTAGAAGTAGAAGCTGCCTAGCTGTGTATGCACAGAGGCTGTTGTGTTTCCATAGAAGTGGTGCATATCCAGAGGCCTTGTTTGCATCATATGACCCTTCATTACCTTACTTGCCAGATTACTCTGTGTGCAGGATCCAGTTTAGTCAGTTGCAGACCTCAGACGGCTTCGGAAGTTCCTGGGCTCTGCGTGTGTTTCTGCAGTGAATCACTGTTTGCGTTTTTGTGGTAGGAGGAGCGGACCGAGTGATGACAGTTCTGCTCTCTTTCTCTGGCACAGCGGGCCATGCTCTCTGCCAGGGAACCCCTACCCGCCAGACCTCAGCGTGTGTGAGCATCACCCTTCTGATCCAAGCCAGCCAAATGCTTTGCATGGTTACCACACTGAGGGGGTTGCTTGCCAGATACATTAAAAAAAATGCAAAATAGTGCAAAATGTTTTAAAGCCCTACTCCAGCCATAATATTTATTTTCATTTAGTTAGAAGCAATATATCAGTCTTCAATGGAAATATTAAGCAACACATTTAGCACAAATCACTTTGCACTAGCTTTTATCCCCGTCTCCACTCATGGATATTCTATTAAAGATAAACTGACCATTTTTGGGGGGATCTCAAAGTAGGAAGCTTAAACCATTGTGTTGTGAATCAACCAGACATCCTGCATCCTGCAGTTGGTGGGACGGTATTCCTTTTTATGTCAGCAAAGTGGAACATTTAGGTGTCTCCAGGACATTGGAAAAACATGCCTCAAAGTGGGACTGTCCCAACAAATGTAGGGCATCTGGTAGGGGTTAGGTAAAGAAGAAGCAAAGTCAAACAGACTTCCCCTCATACCCAAAGCATTGAGGTATTTCAATTTGGGGATGTGTCTCTCCGTCTTGTAAGCCCATTGCACAGCTATGGAGGGAGGGGGTTAGCTGAGCTTGAATGGTTGCTCTGAGAGTGCCATTCAAGCTATCAATAGATAGGGGGGCGTGGTCTGGACTCCCTCTTTGAGCTAGTATTGGTGGTCCACATTGTTGTTGAAGGGGCAGATAAGGAAGTGTATTTGCTGATTCATGGTGCTGAGGTGAAAGGAGGCAGAGCGCTGGAGGAACGCTTGGCAAGTTATGCTGCTGTGTATTTTATTTAACCTTTTGAATGAACAATCCTTTTAAATTATCTAAAATCTACACAAGTGCCTTTTATATCGCACAGTCATTCCAGGCATTTAACACATGAATACTTATAATTTTGGAAGCAGTTACATAAAAATCACAATATCCATTGTAACTTCCAAGAGTGTACAAAATATGAATGCGCCCATGTGAACATTATGCCTTTGTTTATTGTATATGCTTGATTATATTTTCTGGGTCTGGAGTGCATACATGAATTTTTATATAGCTGAGCTGGCTATCCAGCGAGTGGAGTGTGAGGTACAAAATGCTTCTTGCTGAAGGCGGTTTTCTCAAGTGTTGGCAAGTTTATATTCAGTAGCACCAACTCTCTATGTAAATATAGTGCCTCCCTTCTATTGCAAGCATTACACAGAAATGACAACTAGGATTTAGGATCAGGGTTTTTAAGGGTATGTTTAATTGCATAATGAAATGAATCATGTAGTCTCATCAACCAGCTGGGAAGCTGGACATTTGTACAGCAGGTCTCCTGATACGCCAAAGAATGCTTTTGTTTGAAACATGTTTATTTGTTGTGTTCTATGCAGGAAAGATAATTCTTCCCTAAGCAACCCAAAAGGAAAAAGCATTATCTGCTTTGTCTAGACGCTCCCTTAAAGTGGACCAACACCCACAGGTGATCGGCCCGGGAATCTATAAGATTCCCGGGCCGATCACCTCCCTCCCCGCGGGACATCCGAGATCGGGATGTCCCGCGGGGTGAAACCCCCCCAGACACCCCAAATCCCCTTACCTTGCCGCCGGCGCCTCCCTCGCGCCCCTCTAGCCGTGCGCGCGCCCGCGCCGGCCGTCTGTGAATGGCCGGCGCGCGCGCGTCAAGAGTGACGCGCGGGAGGCGGCGGCGGAGGAGCCGCTTGTCCGCGGCTGTCAAACCGCTTGTCCATCGGCGCTGGCAGCGGGGTGAGGTGAGTTTTTCGGGTGATCGGGGGGGGGGGTTTCACACAGCGGGGCACCCCGATCAGGTGTTGGTCCACTTTAATGTCTAATACTAAAAGTCTATACTCATCTTTTATCCCCTGCAGCTCCTTTTTGCAGAGCCACTGTTTTCATATTTCCCAATGAGGCTGAACAAGCGATTCTGTCCTCCAGTCAAGGGAAACATAACAGCGTCTATCAAAACTGCTTTAAACCCCACTAGCGTGCCCACTCCATTCATTGCAACAGAGAGGGCGTGCCAAACCCACCTTGGCAAACACCTCTATTGCAATATATTGAGTGGGGTCATTTGGGGCCGTAAACAACGATGTGGATGCATGCCACCATGAGACTTTGCTGGAGATGGAATTGCTCATTTCTAATCACTAGTTTAATGATAATATTAAAATTAAAACATACAGATACACAGTAATATATATATATATATATATATATATATATATATATATATATATATATATATAAATAAATGGCTATAACAGAAGAGAGCCTTGACCTTAAAAGCAGACACAGACAGATTAGGAATGGCAATACTAATGTATAAAGGCAATGGAGGTTATACTAATTGTTTGGTGAAGTTTTAACTGTGAGTGCACTTTTGTGTGCATAGCCTATAATGTTTCTAAACATTCCACTAAATATCCTTAGCTCATTGGCAAAATGATCTACCTTACTTCTAAAATGCCCTATTGAAGGTGCAGGTAGTTTTGGGGATGAGTTTAAAACATTTTAATTGTAATTTGTTGTATGTCAAAGTCCCTGTCTATGCACTAACTTTCTCCGCTATTATCCCCTATGGGCAGAGAAGTAGCTAGGCTTTCTGGCACCTGGGCCAAAGATTCCAAATGATGCCCCCACCTGTAATCAGGCCCCCCTTTGGTGTCCCCCTGACCTGCTGAACCCAGGGCAAGTGCCCCCCCCCCCCCGCTCCCCCTAGCTATGCCCCTGCCTATGGGAACAGTGTAAAAAGAGCCATTTCAAGCATCTTAATAAGGTCGATTTAGTCCTCATGGTTTTGAGGGTGAGAACCTTACTTTTGGTAAGGTAGTTGGTAGTTTCTTGAAAAAAGTATGTTTTTTTGTTCTGTAAGTGAATTTGTTATGTGTGTCTGAATATGATAACTACTGGACTAATGATAAATATGTGTTACAAATGTGTTACTAGTTAGCAACACTACACCAGGCTATTTAAACTGTGGTGCACTGAAGACAGCATCAGGGAGCGCCCCCAGATGAGCCCTGTGTAGTGTTGGGTGAACAATTCAGGGCCAAGTTTAGTGTTGGGTGAACAAAAGCTCGGCCCAAACCCAGTCCCCATTGAAATCGATAGGGACCCAAACTTTGGGACAAACAGACCTCCCTCTGTGCCCCCCCACTCCTCCCCCGAATGGATTTATTTAGCATTATGGGTGGGTGAGGAGACTGAGGAGTGGCGGGTGGGTGAGGAGTGGGAGCAAGGGGAAATCCCCTAATGCAGAGTGTGCAGCGGTACACTTACCTAAGCCCAATGATCTGGTAGTTGACGTTCTTTCCTGTGTCTAAATGTCCACGGCCATGTCTTCAGAAAGATGGCCTCCCCCAAGATTGAGGACAGTTTACACTGTAAGCTGCTGCCAGTGTCTTCACTTGGGGGGGGGGGAGGGGGGTACGGGGGCAGCCATCTTTCTGAAGCCCTGACATTAGACACGGATAAGAACGCCGAACGCAATCCTCGAAGGTAAGTTGTACAATGCTTAGTTTTAACTGGTTGATGGGCTTCAGGCTAAACTCAGGCTAAAATCTGGCTGAAGTCCATGCTTGTGATTGGAAACCCTAACCCGCAAAGTTTCATATGAACACTGGTTCGCCTAACAGTGCTGCTGTGCTGCTGAGAAGTGTGTGCTATTAAATTAATAGTAAATCAGGCGCATATTATCAGAGATTAATGCCCTTATTCATCAAGCGATAGGGCCAGGTAGTGTCTGATGAGCGCCAGGTAGCGGCAGCTAACGGCGACTACCGACTCAAGTACGCCCGGCGGCGGTCACAATGACGCATTTATCAAGCAAAATGAGGCTAGCGCCGGCGAGAGCGACGGCTAGCGCGGCATTCATCATGAAGCCGCCTGGACCAAACAGCGCCGCTGCAAATTCCCTCACAGCGCCAGGTATGAGCTGTCGCTCCCTGGCGATGTCCAATGCATTTCAATGGAGCAATCTTTAATAATTCATGATTAATTGGTAATCATTTTTTTCTAAATTTTTTTAATGTCAAAAAATCGGAGAACACTTCTGCAATGTTAGGATTTATTTTTAAGTCAAAAAAAAAAAAAAAAAATATGTGCAGAATTGATCAAACAGGTCTGAGATTAATGTATTCATATAACAAAATGATTCTAAAAACATGTATAATGTTACATTCAAAAAATATGGTTGTTTAGGGGTTAAAAACTAGTTAATACAGATCGCCGCCAGCGCTCTGGGGTTTAAACAAGGAATGGACAGCGACAGCACATTCGGAGCGTGATTTTTTGATGAATATGAAGCTAGCCGTTCGCTCTGGCCATTCGTTGTCAGGCGCTCACATACAACGCTGGACCTGTGAAACAGCGACCCCCCAGCCCGTATTCAACATTACCGCACACCGACTGAGTCGCTGTCATCAAGCTAATGCCGGCCAAGCACAGCGAATACTGGCTGGCGCTGAAAAAATCACGCTACAGTCGCTCATCTGTCGCTACCTGGCGCTATTGATGAATCGGCCTCCCCGTTTGCTAATGGCAATGACAACATATAAAAGAGCTGTTGGGATGAATTATTATTAATTAATTATTGTGGATTATTGTTCCGGATTGCAGTTGATGCATGTAATGATGGGCTTATTTTGAAGAGAAATCTGGTACGTGCAATGTGATTCTGGTGGTGGGGTCACATGGTGTTGTAAGAAGAGCACTGCTGGTGAAGTTTTTTAAAAGAGACTTTTAACCCTTGATTTCCCGCGGAGTCTACTCTATGTATTTGCATAGTTGTGTGTATATATATTCTATAGCTAACTTTCTGTTTCCTTGTCCTGTTTAAGTTTGCAATATTTGTAGCCTATTTGCATGCTTTTAAAAGTAATACTGAGATACTGGCATATCATGCACTGGTGTATCATGCTGTCATCACAGCTCTATATTTGTTTTGAAATAAAAACAATCTGAATCCAATCACATCTGTAAGTGACATGGCCTCCGGTTTGTAACTAGGACGGTTTCACTGGCTAAGCTGACAGCTAACTTGTTGCCAAAGGGAAATCTGCCCCGGCTGCTACTATTTTGTTTCGGAATTTGCAAACCAGGACTGTCAATTAAAACTCACCAGGTCTCCTGCAGGGATTTTATGTTTTGCTGTGTCTAGTTGTCTTCTTCGGTCCCCTCGCATTTCCCTTTTCTCTCCTTGGGTGACTGAAGACTGTAGATTTGGCCGCCCTACCAAAGGGAAAGCTGATCAGACTGCAGGCCAAGAGATACCGCCTACAGGGGCCGTCATTTATTATCTTTGTAAGTGTGTTACGTGACTGCGTAAGTGCAAGCACAAGAACAAGCATGGGACATCTCCATAACGGCAGCCGTACATACACCCGCGTGTGCACAGTGCGCACGTGCGCTTGCTCCCACTCGAATCCCAGCTATTTTATTCAGGGAGTATTGGAGGACATTGCTACCTGGTCTCCTGCCTTAGCCGTATACTGCAATTCCTGATTCCTGACTTCAGTTCCTGTGTGCCGACCCGGATACTCGTGACTACTCTCTTCTCTACCTCCTTGGATACTCTGCTTTGATCTGCTTTGCTGTTGCTGACCCGGATTGGACTTTGGCTCCGCTTTAATCTGCATCTTCTGTTCCTTTCCAATCCTGGACTTAAACCAAGCCCCTACTAAGCAGTTCCTTTCCAACCTGTCAGAGAACCACCTTACAGCCTCAACTCCTGCCTTCCCGCAGGAGAGCCGTCAGAACTCAGATCATCATCTGTCCCACTGATCAACCCAGCATCCGGGTATTCCTTCAGGGGACACCCAACCCAAGGAATAAGAGGTGCCACCCCCACATTCAGGACTCCACCAGGTATGTAGCAGTACCAGGTATCCATGATGAGTTCTGAGGGAGGGGCCCCCCGCTTATGAGGACTTGGTTCAACAAGTTATTAATCTCACTCAGGCCATGGGGGAACTACATGAATGCCTGGTGCAACTAGAAGATCGGGTTCAGTCTGCCCCTGTCCCAGCTCCTGAATCTGCTGCCCAGCCGGGGGTTGGGCCCCCAGACCCCAAACTGCCTTTGCCTGACCAGTTCACATGTGAAAGGGGCAGTTTTAAGACTTTTCGCCTAGCCTGGCAGCTAAATTTTACTATGCAGCCCCGCACCTTTCATGGTGAGACTGTAAAAGTAGGAATTATTATCACCTTGCTGAAAGGGGAACCTAAGACCTGGGCCTATAACCTGATGGAACAAAAGAGCCCTCAACTCAATTCATCCCAAACACTTTTCGATGCCATGGTCATATTTTATGATGACCCCAAAAGATCCACTACCACTGAGAAAGCCTTGAGGAACTTGGTCCAAGGGCATAGGCCAATCGTGGACTACATTTCGGAGTTTAGGAGGTGGAGCGAGGATACTCAATGGAATAAGGCGGCCCTGAGATTCCAGTTCCGGTTTGGACTTTCAGAGACTTTAAAGAATGAGCTACCTTGGACAGAGACCCCTGATTCACTGGAAGCCCAAATCATCCTCGCTATTCAAATCGATAGTTACTTCTCCTTTGTCCCCTGTTATTCTAGGGCTTCTACTATGGCTGAGGGCACACAACCCTCTGGTAGACTGGCATACAGGTCAAGTGTTGTTTACCTCCTAGTACTGCTTAAATCACTGCACTCCGCCTCTACATAGCGCATCTACCTTTCTCTGCACAGAAGTCGCTAGCAGTGAAAAGATGGAACTGGTCCCGAAGCGATATCACAAATTTCTGGATGAGTTTAATAGGAACGGGGCTGTTCAATTGCCACCACATTGGCTGTCTGATTGTCTGCAAAGGTGCAGAGCCCTCCACCTCATCCCCTTAAAATCAGTAAGGCTATCCCATACACAGGACATGGAGTCACTAATGCGATTCCCAGCTACTAGTTTTCTCTCCAGGCCATCCCTGCCCCGCACCAACAGGTTATGGATAACATATAAACTGACCAGATGTTTTGGAGGGGCAGTCCCACTTTGAGGCCCACTGTCCCTCTGAAAATTCTGGAAACACCTAAATGGCCCACTTTGCTCATATGGGAAAGACTGTCCCACCAAATACAGAATGCTGGATGTCTGGGTGGTTCACAACTGCTTTGACTTTTGGTAGAACGGTGGTAGTGGAATGCATGGACTTCTGAGCATTGGCTCAATCACCAAAGTCTTTTATGGACCAAAAATTCCTAGGGAATGTGACCTGTAATTTAGTCACATGTTAAACCACACCCCTACCACGCCCACCACCCACAAACTGGTTTAATCCTTTAAGTACCAAGCACGTGAATTTTACGTGGTTGCCTCTCCATCCCTTAAGTGCCAGCCACGTAAAATTCACGGGCCTAGCATATACCCCTGCTAGCGACTCCCAAAAAATCCGACCTGGTCTCCTCTTTAATTTGGTGCCATCCGATCCCCCCGGGGGATCTTTTTGCTCCAGGAGAGTGCCCGAAATAGCGCCCCCCCGCTTACTCACCTGCTGCCATGATCCCTCCCACCGGGTCTCCTCTTCACCGGGGGGCCTCCGATCGCCCCCCCCGAGCCCTTCCGTGGTAAGGAGAGGGCGAAAAATTACCCTCTCCTTCACTTCCTGGGTCGCCGGCTGCTAGCCCCGCCCTTTGGCAGCAGCCAGCATTTATCTTCCGCCTGAGAATCTCAGACGCTGATCAGAGGAGGAAGGCTGCAGGGGGCTAGAGGGCTTTGATCTCTCACCCCCCCAGCCCTCCCTCCACCAATCCCCAGCAGCTGTCATCAGAGTTGATCGCCGGGGAACAGCAGAGGATCAGAAGTAAGTGAAGAAAAAAAAATGTCATTTTTCTGTGTGTTGTGTGTTTATATTTACTGTTAAACCCTTGTGAAATGGTAAGAGATCCATGAGACCCCTATACCGGCTGGGTATGCCGGGTAGGGGGGACCCCATGTAATTTTGGGGGGGGAATTTTTAAGGGCTGGGGGCTGGCAAGTCACCTGTGGCTAGCGGGTTACTTGCCATTAACCCCTGGCACCCCAATTACCTGCCTTCCCAAAGCCCGGGGGGGCAGAAGGACCTGGGACCCTGTGTCATTTTTTTTTTTAAATTAACCCCCCTGTTCTGTCGCCCAGCAGCTATAAAAGGCTTCCAGCAGCAGTAGAACAGAAGCCACTGATTGGTGAGGGAAGGAGAGGAATGGGAGGTATTTTTTTTCTCAGTGTGTGTGTGTGTTTTTTTTTTTATTTTTAACCCGTTGTGAACTGGTAAGGGGCCCATGAGAGCCTTATACCAGTTCACAAGGCTTAGGGGCTGGCATGTCACCAGCGGCTAGCGGGTGACTTGCTATTAACCCCCAGCCCCCCTATTTCCTGCCTTCCCAAAGCCAAGGAGGGGGCAGAATGGCCCGGGGCCAATTTAGGCGGTTGTGGGCTTTTAGCCGACAGGACAGGGGGCCACCGAGAAAGGGACTGCCACTTTTCTTTAACCTTTTATAGTGTGGATAGTAGTTTTATTTTATTTGTAAATGTTATAAAGTGCTCTTTTCAGTTTGGGGGGTCTCCTGGGCAAAAATGGGGGGGCTACCGATACATATGTGGTACCGTTGTAATTGGGAGAAACGAGGCTTTCACATGCAATATGGGTTTCTTTAATAAAACAAATGTTTTATTTAAAATAAAGGAGACGATTTTCTAGGCACTCCGCCTCTACATAGCGCATCTACCTTTCTCTGCACAGAAGTCGCTAGCAGTGAAAAGATGGAACTGGTCCCGAAGCGATATCACAAATTTCTGGATGAGTTTAATAGGAACGGGGCTGTTCAATTGCCACCACATTGGCTGTCTGATTGTCTGCAAAGGTGCAGAGCCCTCCACCTCATCCCCTTAAAATCAGTAAGGCTATCCCATACACAGGACATGGAGTCACTAATGCGATTCCCAGCTACTAGTTTTCTCTCCAGGCCATCCCTGCCCCGCACCAACAGGTTATGGATAACATATAAACTGACCAGATGTTTTGGAGGGACAGTCCCACTTTGAGGCCCACTGTCCCTCTGAAAATTCTGGAAACACCTAAATGGCCCACTTTGCTCATATGGGAAAGACTGTCCCACCAAATACAGAATGCTGGATGGTTCACAACTGCTTTGACTTTTGGTAGAACGGTGGTAGTGGAATGCATGGACTTCTGAGCATTGGCTCAATCACCAAAGTCTTTTATGGACCAAAAATTCCTAGGGAATGTGACCTGTAATTTAGTCACATGTTAAACCACACCCCTACCACGCCCACCACCCACAAACTGGTTTAATCCTTTAAGTACCAAGCACGTGAATTTTACGTGGTTGCCTCTCCATCCCTTAAGTGCCAGCCATGTAAAATTCACGGGCCTAGCATATACCCCTGCTAGCGACTCCCACAAAATCCGACCTGGTCTCCTCTTTAATTTGGGGCCATTCGATCCCCCCGGGGGATCTTTTTGCTCCAGGAGAGTGCCCGAAATAGCGCCCCCCCGCTTACTCACCTGCTGCCATGATCCCTCCCACCGGGTCTCCTCTTCACCTGGGGGCCTCCGATCGCCCCCCCGAGCCCTTCCGTGGTAAGGAGAGGGCGAAAAATTACCCTCTCCTTCACTTCCTGGGTCGCCGGCTGCTAGCCCCGCCCTTTGGCAGCAGCCAGCATTTATCTTCCGCCTGAGAATCTCAGACGCTGATCAGAGGAGGAAGGCTGCAGGGGGCTAGAGGGCTTTGATCTCTCGCCCCCCCAGCCCTCCCTCCACCAATCCCCGGCAGCTGTCAACAGAGTTGATCGCCGGGGAACAGCAGAGGATCAGAAGTAAGTGAAGAAAAAAAAATGTCATTTTTCTGTGTGTTGTGTGTTTATATTTACTGTTAAACCCTTGTGAAATGGTAAGAGATCCATGAGACCCCTATACCGGCTGGGTATGCCGGGTAGGGGGGACCCCATGTAATTTTGGGGGGGGATTTTTAAGGGCTGGGGGCTGGCAAGTCACCTGTGGCTAGCGGGTTACTTGCCATTAACCCCTGGCACCCCAATTACCTGCCTTCCCAAAGCCCGGGGGGGCAGAAGGACCTGGGACCCTGTGTCATTTTTTTTTTTAAATTAACCCCCCTGTTCTGTCGCCCAGCAGCTATAAAAGGCTTCCAGCAGCAGTAGAACAGAAGCCACTGATTGGTGAGGGAAGGAGAGGAATGGGAGGTATTTTTTTCTCAGTGTGTGTGTGTGTGTGTGTTTTTTTTTTATTTTTAACCCGTTGTGAACTGGTAAGGGGTCCATGAGAGCCTTATACCAGTTCACAAGGCTTAGGGGCTGGCATGTCACCAGCGGCTAGCGGGTGACTTGCTATTAACCCCCAGCCCCCCTATTTCCTGCCTTCCCAAAGCCAAGGAGGGGGCAGAATGGCCCGGGGCCAATTTAGGCGGTTGTGGGCTTTTAGCCGACAGGACAGGGGGCCACCGAGAAAGGGACTGCCACTTTTCTTTAACCTTTTATAGTGTGGATAGTAGTTTTATTTTATTTGTAAATGTTATAAAGTGCTCTTTTCAGTTTGGGGGGGTCTCCTGGGCAAAAATGGGGGGGCTACCGATACATATGTGGTACCGTTGTAATTGGGAGAAACGAGGCTTTCACATGCAATATGGGTTTCTTTAATAAAACAAATGTTTTATTTAAAATAAAGGAGACGATTTTCTAAAAATAATTTTTTTTTGGTTTATTTATGCAAAAATATTTAAAAAAACAGTAGAAAAATTACAAACATGACAGTTCAATTAAAAGGGTTAAAAGTAGCTATGCATGTTTGTTCAGGGGACCTTGTATTTATCTTGCATATTGATATTTTAGGAAAACATGTTTTTTATTCTGCTTTGTTATACCTTTTTTTAGGGAAACCCTGTGCAACCTAAGAATTCTTCAAGGGATTACTTCCAGAAAGGTGAGCCCACTACAACAAGCTGGGTACGCTTAGAAAGCTTAACATGTGTACTTTCAGGGAATATATGGTTATTGGAGGTATTCCAAATGTAAAAGGGTTGTTTTGGTTGAAAAAGCTCAAGGTGCGCACTTTGTCTGCAGAGCTGAAATTTTCAAGTAAAATTATTCTTACGCACATGCTTTGGTGTTTGGCAACTCTTCCCTTGGCAGGACCTATGCATGTTGGTTATTGTTCTGTTCGGGGGACCTTGCTTTTTCAGATTGAATTTTTTAGGAAAATGTGGCTTTGATTCTTTTTCTTTATTCTTTTAAAAGGAAACTCAATTCCTCAAATTCATTGAGGGATTACTTCCAGCCTAGAAAGCTTGAGGTGTGTACTTTTAGAGAATATATAGTTTGTGGAGGGTTTTTTTCTTAAACAACTGCATAGCATTGTATGCTATTGTATTTTATCTGAAAAGCGCTGTTTCAGTTTGGGAGTCTCCTGGGCATGAAAGGATGTCTAACAATACATATGTGGTACGGCTATAACTGGGAGAAATTGGGATTTTATTGACAAACTTACATTTTTTGTTACAAAATAACACTACAAATTTTTTGCATATATTTCACCCAAAACAATACACTAAAAAAGGCCAAACTAGACATTTTATGTTGAAGCCCAGACTCTGCTGAAAAAAAACATATATAATTTTCCTGGGATAACCCTTAAAAAATTACAGTTGACACGTGTAGAGCATAATAGTGAAACATGGTCTGGCAACAGAGACAAAAACTCTAGGTAGGCTGGCACTTAAAGGGTTAAACTGCTTCACTTTGAGGACCCCAAAAAATGGTCAGTTTAATCAAATAAGGTATACACTGGGCAATGCTATTAGTTCCAGTGTCCACATCACCACTGGTATGAAGACAAGCATGGCCAGGGACATTACATCTCTCTAACTACCCACTGGGTTAATGTATTGACAGGCGGGAAGCACTTTGACGCATATACTTCCACCACTCAGAAATGCTGGACATCTGCCAGTGCCTTCTGTTGCTTCCTCCTCCTCCAACATGCGGTGCTAAAACTCATATGTCTGGGAGAAAGGCCCCACACTGCCCAGGAGCTATGGACCAGCATCCAGGAGCTTGGTCCTGCTGCTGCATCTATAGCCCGGAAAGGTAGTGTGCGACAAAGGGCATAACCTTGTAGCAGCCTTGAGCTGAGCCTGGTTGATGCACATCCCTTGCCTGGTGCATGTGCTCAACTTGGTGGGGCAAAGCTTCCTGACCCATTATCCAGAGATGCTGGAGTGGCTGCATAAAGTATGTGGAATGTGCATGCACTTTCCGACTCCCACCCTGCTGCTGCTTGATTTTTTGCCTTGCAGAGGAACTTCAGACTTCCCACCCACACCTCTTTGTATATGTTGGAAAATGTGTGTGAGCAGCAGCAGGCAAAATGTGGTGAGTAGTAAGTAAGTGCAGACCAACAGCACTTCACCACCAATGAGTGAACCTCCATGAGGTACATTTGTGCCATGCTACAGTGCTTCTAATATGCCACCAATATGGTCAGTGCTGATGATGATGTCAGCGCTATCATCACCATTGAGGATGTGATGGAGAAGGAGGAAGCAGAGGTGGAAGAGGAAGGCCCATTTTCCCAGGTGTCAGGACAGTGCACACATGGCTTGCAGGGTGGGTTGCTGCACCGACAACTCCACTGTCCAGCCAGTGGACAGTTTTGGAGGACTTGGAGGGGGGGAGGACTTTCTCTAAAAGCAGGGTGGCACCTCTAGCGCAGCTCACAGGCGTCACTGGAGTGTGGCTGGAGTGAGGAACAGAAGGAAGCGGAGGAGACACCTGAAAATGAGGACGGCTTCTTCTTGATTCAGGATAGCCTGGCTCACATGAGCCACTTCATGCTGCAGTGCCTGCAGAAGGACAGTGCCGATTACTGGGTGGCCACACTGTTGGATTCCTGCTATAAGGATAACATCACCTCCTTCATTCCACCACTGGAGCAGGATAGAAATATGAGGGAGTACAAACGTACTATGGTGGATGCACTATTGGTGGAGTTCACAGCTGAATTTGAGGGCTTAATGGCGGCACAAAGCTGAGAAGTAGGAGGAGGAGCAAGCCGCCAACACAGCAGGGGCACCAGCACCACTGCACAAAGGAGGGTGAGCATGGCCATGCTGAACACCTTATTTTATTGTCCGACGCATCTACCACTGAATATGGCCTGTAGTATCAGAAGGCAGACTTTGACTCACATGGTGGATGCGTCTGCTGGTACTGAGCGTTGGGTCCTCCCCGTTCAATTTTTGGGTCACTAAATTGGACATGGGGCCAGAGCTTGCCTTGGAGGTGCTGGCCTGCCCTGCGACAAGTGTCCTATCAGAACGTGTGCTCAGCACCACAGGGGGTGTCATCATCGACAGGAGGATCCGCCTATCCACAGCCAACGTGGATGTCCTTACATTCCTTAAGATGAACCAGGTGTGGATCCCATGGAACTCTGTACCAGCGCCTAGGCGCCTGAGTGAGGTTTTAGTGTTGCCTATCTCCTCCTCTGCCTCTTCCACCTACACTGCTACATCCACAACTACCTCCACCTCCTCTAGCTCTTCCACTTACACTGCCACATTCAACTCCTCCTCCCCCTGGACCTCTGACACCTGTGAAAAAATCAAAAATTATCATTATTTTATTTGTTTTTAATGTATCTTTCATTTGTTTATGTATTTCTTTGTTTTTTGTTTTCTATTATTATTATGAGTACTTTCATTTCAATTTGTGTAGGGTAGTCTGACACCTATTAAGAAATAAATATTTTATTTTTTTTTATTAATGTATTATTTATGTATGTATTTAATTATGTTGTTTTATGTATGTTATTATTTGATCTTAACTGCTGAGTGGAGATGGGTCCAGAGAGGATTTTATGAATATTGGCGTTATGACCGTGTGTTGATTAGTAAAGGAAAGATGCTGCATGAGAGAGAAGTTGTTGAACAGTGATGTGAAAATCGGAGTGAAGAATGAGGACAGTTGTGGGATAAGGATATTGCCTAACTGCATGTTAAATTAATTTTGTAATGCAGTTTTTTATAACTCTTAAAGATAAACACATTATGGGTTTTGTTTTTTGCAGGGTCTGCTTAACTCTTCAGCTATGTCACAGCAAACATGGGACTGGCAAGCACCCCTTCCACCACTTCCCTCCATCCGTGTGTAACCGTGCTAGCCATTTAGATAGGCCTGGCGTGGGTGTGTGCAGCAGTCAGAAGGGATGCAGGAAAAATGTTGTAGCCTGCACATGCGCTGTGGCATGACCGGAAAGGTAAGATTTATTCCGAACTTGACGTTTTTTTTACACAGTGGGGCATTCCTAATTGGGATGCCCTACAGAGAGGGAGTTCAGTGCACTAGAGCCCAATAGGGGTCCGCTTTAACTGTAAAGCAGCCCAGAAAAAGGATGCTACTATATAATTAAAAAACAGTAGGAAACCATGAAAAGCACACTATTCACTTTAAATAAATGACCTATGTCTCATGAAAAACAGCCCCGGACCATCATACATTGGTCATGGGGGGCCTAGACATCGCTGTTATATGGGGCCTGAAAAATCTAGATGGAGGCTCTGATGTAATGTAAGGTATATACTTAGAAAACAATACAAATTCTGACAGAGGGCTTGGAAGCATATCCAAGACGTTTTGTTTGCAGTAATACAGTTACATGTTAGGTTAAAGTATACCTACCACTGAAATCAGTTCCTGAAACAACAGCACAACTGTAAACATCTTAATATATATTATTAATTCTGGTTTGTCTTTTGGTAAAATAAAGTCTATAAAGCATGTCCTGACTTTTTCAAAAAGTCAAACCAGCCTATTATTTCCAATAGGAGCAAACATGCACAGAAAGTAGAAGGTTAACATTAACATGAAGCTTTGTTTCGCATTTTAGTAGTAGGAGTCTGACCTTTCTGGTTTTAAAGGAGATGATGCAGCAAACAAATGAAGTTGAAGAGAACTGAATGGTGCAAGCAGCACAAAGATAGGTTAAAAGAAGAGATGGTCAACCTTGTCACAAAGCTCCATTCGTCGTGCAGTCCTAGATTCTCAATGTGATACATGTAACTTGTCAGAGGCCAGTGTTGTCCAAGATCTTGTACAATCAGCTCGAGCATCCTTCATTACCATCGCAGGACTAGTCAACTGTTTTGACGTGGCTCCATAGCAAAACCTTTTCAAAGCCTCCCTGTGTGGAATAGGTCATATCTGGCATTATGTTCAAACGATAAACCATAGAGGATTAAAGGGTTGTGCTACCTGAGTATCTGTCTCTTTCTTTCCCAACATATGCTCCCTAAATGTGACACACTGAAAGGTCTCATACCCCTCTCACTCTCCTTCTCAGTATAACCTAAATGTTCCTTATTGCTCCAGGCATCATGTAAAAGCAGCAAGGCTGAGATGTCACACCACATGCTGTTTTTAGTAGGTTGACGGAAAAAAAGCTCTTGTGTAAATAAAAGGTTCATTTATCATTCTTAACAGGGAATAGGAAATGAACTTTTCAAAGGTATTCCTATTTTTTGACTAATTTGTACTGGGTAATTTGTTTATATGCAGTGATTTGCAAGTAAGAAGTAAATTCCTTTTAACGATTTCAGCTATTTATAGCCTGTATATTATAATATGAGATACCCTACTGGCAATATAAACCATCACTATAAGTAAAGGTAGGCCTATATTGTAGAACTCTTACTGGTAATACATGATTTAATATTATAGAGTTGCAATATTATAGAGTTGCAAATTTAGATGTTTATTCACCAGGCATTTACATACAGAATCATACATTCTAGGAATATTTTGTGACGGGAAGGCTACAGGGAAAGCAACAGGCTGGGGATATTAATATATACATATATATATATATATATATATATACATGGCTGGAGAAGATGAATGGACGAGAGTGATGTTGGACCAAGGATTGGTGAGTTTGTCTGGCGTTCACAGAGCGGAGCACCCCAAACCAGGGTGCCCCGGGGGGACCAAAACCCGAGATGCATACACAATGTAGAGCAAATTAGCGAAAAGCAGTAAACGCTGTAATCAGGTCCTATTTCTAACTGACATTATAAAAATACCATACTTAATAGTGTATTTGTGCCTCTATAGCCTATACTTTTACATGTACAATACAAATCTTATATGTGACTCACTTACTATTCTTACCCCATGTACCTTTAATACTATATACTTAGAAAAGAAATGGATGTCAGCTTTATTCTTCTTATAGGATCAACACATTTAAGTCTTAATAAAAATATGCATTTAATCAAAATTGCTACTTTTTTCGTGTTTCACTTTGTGCCTTATGCTTATCCTCACTGCATTTACGTCTTCTTCAGATACATATGCCTTGACTGAAGATGCCGGCTGCCATTTTTTTCTTCCTTCATTTCCTCTGAACCTGTGGAAGGTTGGGTGGAGCTGTTGGGATAACCAGACCCAGACCGCAGCACAGGGTGTCTGGCCGCTTCCCATCGGTTCTATTAGGAGAATAATGTAGATGCTTTGTTGATTTCCAATGTTTTTATCTACACTGGTTTTTACAAAACAAGGCTAATGAACCTAAATAGATATATAAAATGAAAATGAAGAGTAATTTAAAGGCTCATTCTGACATAAGACACTATATCCTTATAGCATCTGTAGACCCCCAAAAGCCATGAATATCAACTGGACAAGCATAAACGGTAGAAGCGCCTAAGGTGAAGGCGGTCTTTAAATGCTGCAAAAGTTAAGGATGAGTCTCCCACATGCTTTTTTTATTGAATATGTTTTAGAACTGAGATATGTAATGCTTTTTTAACCAACAAGGGCAGAGTACTGTGTAAAAACATTTTGAGATGGCTCCTACCCTAGCTCTGTGGAGAAAAAAAAATGAAATTCAATTTAAGCATATACACGGCTGGTTATATATAAGCTACCAATAGATTTAAAAATGCCACTCATAGAAGCTTTGAACATATTAGAAGGAGCTGTTTACAGTCCGGAGCTTAGTTATTTTACAGTTGTGTTTAGAGGAGAAAATTACAGACCTAAAAACCTTTTCTATTTTTTAAATCTGCTAACTGCCAGTGAAGTGCTTGGCTGTTAAATCTAGATCTGTTATATAACAATGACAGCACAGGTTTTGTTGTCACAAGTTTCTGTTCACACAGCAACGTAACACTAGAAACATTGTGTGCTGAAGTGTAATTGCACTGTTATAGTGACAACATATCTTGTTTACAAAACTTAGTCTTTTCACACATGCTGCTAATAATTATATACACAGGAGGTCTTGATATTTAAAAAGGTCTACGAGTTGGCCCACATTGCTTTGGCTTCCCTGTCTTAAGGCTCCTCTGTCCTCTGCTCCCTGACAACCAAACCATTATCAAGTTGCATTCTCTGTACATGTTGCCTTTCATTCATCCAACCTAATGAAGAGTACAATGCAATGCATGAAAAACGTTACAATGCACCTCCCAAACACATCTATCTTCTGAGCATGAATGTAGGCTTGCTAAAGAATGAACATACTGTACATTAGTGTTTTATCTACATTGGCCATCCTATGAGGTCTGAGTGCAGATTGACAGACACAAAACATCCTCCTATGAAACCACTGTAGGCCCTGCTTTCCTTTCCAACAAAAAATGATGAAAATGTCAGTCCCACCAACATCTGTGAATGGATTTGAGACTTTCTAACTAGCACAGCCCAACAGGCAAGCATTGGAACTATAATTTCCAACACCAGATATGGATCAAGACTTGGGATGCTGGTGCCAAGCTACTATTCTCAACTCTATTAAAACAATGGCAATAGTGGTGGACTTAAGAAGAGCACCACCTAAGCTCCTTTCAATTTGTGTCAATGAGCTGGAGTTATAAAAGGGATGACTGCTAAATAATTAGATTATGATATACTATGACATGAAATTGCACACATTTATGATGTTCTGAAGAAAAGCCAACAGTGATTATACTTTCTCCAACAGTTTTTGGGTCTGCCCAACGTTCTACAAAGCAATCACTGAATCTATTATGTGTACACGCATCACGACCTGGAGCGGGAATGCCACCAGGAAAGTCAAACTCCAGCTAATTTAACTGTGATGTTTGAATAAATGTCCAGGGACATTCCCAGCAGAGTTTAACATGAAATGTCTAGTTTGTAATATTTTCAGTGCTTTCTTAATAACTTTAAGTGAATTATGTGGAAAAAAATAAAACATGTTATTTTTGACATGTTTTAACTTTTTTTTAAAATAAAAAATATATGTTTTTCAAGAAAAGCATATTGCATGTAAAAGCCCCATTCCTCCTGCTTAAAATTGTACCAGATATGTATCGGTATACATCCTTTCATGCCAAGGAGACATCCCAAAACTCAAATGTGCTTTAGGTGATTTTTAAAGAAGATACTCCTACTATGCACACCTTGCAAGGAAAAACAAACTTTTACATTTGAAATGCCCTTCCCAAAAAACTATATATTCTGTCAAAGTACATACCTCAAGCTTTCCAGGCATACCAGGCGTGTTGTCATGGCCTCCATTTTCTGGACACAAACCCTCAAGGAATTCACTGGTTGCACAGGGTTTCCCTAAAATCAGAATCAAAATCACATTTTTTGAATATGCAAACAAGAAAAAAAAAACAAGATAATTTTGAAAATGCAAGGTTCTCTGAACAGAACAATATCCAACATGCATTGGTAATTTTAACCCTTTTTCAGTGCCATTCTACTTGAGATTTTGTCGCCGGACCATTTCTCACCATGTTGCGCTATGTATGTTTAACTGTAATTTTTGCAGAAATTTCCAGGGATTTCCAAGAAAATTATATATTGTTTTCTTTAGAGTTTGGGCTTTAACATGAAATGTCTTGTTTGTAACTAATTTCACAATATTTATGGGTGAAATGTGTAAGAAGAAAATATTTTTTGCATTTTGTCATTTTTTAAAAGTAAATGTAAGTTTTTCAAGAAAATAATTTTTTGTGGAAAAGCCCCATTCCTCCCAATTACAACGGTACCACATATGTATCAGTAGACATGTGTTCCTACTCAGGAGACACCACAAACTGAAAAAGGTGCTTCATGAGATTTTCAAACCACTACTATGCATCAGGATACATTGCTTTTTTAATTGCCATGGGAGGGGCACACTTTTTATTCATTCTTAAGGGTTAACCCCTAAAATGTTTTTCTTAATGGCATGGGTTCCCCCCTTCCCAGTAAAACCAGCCCAGACACCTGCTATATGGGCTGGTAGACTAGGTCGGGGGGGGGGGGGGAGTGGCCAGCACCTGAACCCGAAGACTGCCAGCACACATAGCCCTCACAGGCTGTGGGCTTTTTTGCACCCCCTCCATGGGGTGGGGGTTATGGCAAGTGACCCATTTGCTGGTAGGGGTCTCAAGGGCACCTCACCAGTTCACAAAGGGTTACATGTAAAAGAAACACACCACACACAGTCCCAGACACCACACACAGTCACAGAGCAAAGTTTTTTATTATTATTATTCTATTTTTTTATCTACCTTTGATCCATTGTCAGTCCCTCTGTTATACTCCACACTGTCACTGACAGCTGTTAGCCATTGACGGAAGCCGGGTGTGGGGGCAGAGGATCGGACCACCCTGTCCCTGATTCTAGTTTCCACCTATCACTCCCAGCTTCTGACTCTTACTCCTGTCGCTGCGAGGGGTCATTTATAGAGGCAGAGTGAGATGAAGTCATCTCACTCACCCTGTAACAGCTCCCTCCCTGTGGCAGCTGGTAAGATGTTAGAAGTTAGAAGTACGGGTGTACTCCCTCCATGCACTGGATCCCAGGTAGAAGTGAGTGCCTTTTTTTCTGACGTAAACCTGGGGGAAATGCCAGGCATGTAGATTCTAACTGCTTAGCACGTAACTGCAGAAGAAGCAAGCACATAGAATCTACGTGCTTGGCGTTTAAAGGGTTAAATGGTACACTAAAGTCAAGTCATCACTTCCACATTTGCATGACACCAATTGAAGTCAATCGTGTGACCACTAGCAACCATTCAGGTATGATGTGCAAGCCCACTCAGCAAACCCAATTGGTCATCGGCATTCAAGAATGAAGAAGTTGGATGACTTGACTATAGTGCTGATTTAAGGAAATAAACATTCAACATCTCAGTAGCCACTTGACTACAATAACCAATTAATTGTAAATCGTTCATTATAAACACACAAATAAGGAGTTGTTACTGCAAGTAACCCACTGGGATTGTTAAATTGTTGAACTGTTGAACTCATGTACTTGTTAAGACAGGTACCGCTTGTATTCCTATCCCTACCACCTGCCTGCAAACAATTCCTTGTATGTATGCTTACATATAGCAGAAAAACACTGATTTAGATTCTGATTCTGAAGCCTGTAGTTTCATTAACAATTTGCAAACACGAGGTAAAATTCAAACAGACCTGCTGGGTCTGCCACATTATGAAAATGTCCTTCCCACACAAGCATTTCTCATAACTGGATTAGTTTTAATATTTTTTTGTCTGGTTTAAATACACCAGCCCACATGGGCATCCCAAACCAGCACATGTCACCCTATCTGTTATACTAAATAAGCGTTGTTCGGCTTCATTTTAATTAAGCTGTTGCATTTTGATTTGGGCTTTGTCTGCTTTAAATACACCAGCCCACATGGGCATCCCAAACCAGCACATGCCACCCTATCTGTTATACTAAATAAGCTTTGTTCAGCCTCATTTTAATTAAGCTATTGCATTTTGAATTGGTTTTTGTCCTGCTGCCAAAACACTAGGCCGCAGGGTATCCCAAACCTGCACGTAGCACCCTATCTGTTATAGTAAATAAGCGTTGTTCAACCTCAGCTTAATCAAGCTCTTGCATTTTGAATTGGTTTTTGTCCTGCTGCCAAAACACTAGTCCGCAGGGTATCCCAAACCTGCACGTAGCACCCCATCTGTTATACTAAATAAGCGTTGTTCAGCCTCATTTTAATTAAGATATTGCATTTTGAATTGGGTTTTGTCCTGCTGCCAAAACACTAGGCCGCAGGGTATCCCAAACCTGCACGTAGCACCCCATCTGTTATACTAAATAAGCGTTGTTCAGCCTCATTTTAATTATGCTATTGCATTTTGAATTGGTTTTTGTCCTGCTGCCAAAACACTAGGCCGCAGGGTATCCCAAACCTGCACGTAGCACCCTATCTGTTATACTAAATAAGCGTCGTTCAGCCTCATTTTAATTAAGCTGTTGCATTTCGAATTGGGTTTTGTCTGCTTTAAATACAACAGCCCACATGGGCATCCCAAACCAGCACATTTTTGGCCTCCTGCAGCCAACTCCAGTGTCTCTTTAAACTAATATTTGGGCTCCTGCTTGCAACTCCAGGGTGTGATTCATCCAATTTTTGGGCTCCTGCAGCCAACTCCAGTGTCCCTTTCACACTATGTTTGGGTTCCTGCTGCTGCTTGCAACTCCAGGGTGTGATTCATCCAATTTTTGGCCTCCTGCAGCCAACTCCAGTGTCTCTTTCAAGCTATGTTTGGGCTCCTGCTGCTGCTTGCAACTCCAGGGTGTGATTCATCCAATTTTTGGCCTCCTGCAGCCAACTCCAGTGTCTCTTTCAAGCTATGTTTGAGCTCCTGCTGCTACTTGCAACTCCAGGGTGTGATTCATCCAATTTTTGGGCTCCTGCAGCCAACTACAGTGTCTCTTTCAAGCTATGTTTGGGCTCCTGCTGCTGCTTGCAACTCCAGGGTGTGATTCATCCAATTTTGGGGCTCCTGCAGCCAAATCCAGTGCCTCTTTAAAGCAATGTTTGGGCTCCTGTAGCTGCTGCTGCTGCTGCTGCTTGCAACTCCAGGGTTTGATTCAGCTGCTTCCAGCTCCAGGGTGTGTTTTTCAGGCACTATAGGGGCCCCTCATAGTGATGCCATTTCAACTCTCTGGAATTGTGCCGCTCTGCGATTCTATTAGCGATGCCTGTGATCTGCATGTGATAATTATTTACAGTATTATTTCACTAACCCAGCACGCATCCTATGCATGTTACTGCAAGGCAGAATGGTTTACAACCCTATTGAGGCTCTAGGAGGCTCAGAAATAGCCATTTTTATAGCGATTTGTCGCGAATAAATTCGAAACTATTTTTGTGTGAAAAATCGGTGAATCAGTCGAATCGGATTTTTCAAAAGTCCGCTCATCTCTAGTGGTGGCAGTGGCACAATTTAGGTAGTTGTTACCCTTTGTTACTGCATGATACAGGGTAACATCTACCCAAAACCTGTCCTCACCACTGCCACTGAGGGTTCTGCACATGCCTTGCCTGTACTAAAATATATTTTTTAAAATTTTATTTAAGAGGATTAAACGTTTTGACCACAATCTTTTGAGCTGTGGAAAATCACCTTAACCTGCTTTCCTCAGTATTCATCTTTGGACTATTCCCAATAGTTTCATCCCAACAGCTATACAAACATGGTTTGTCTAATTTAAGAGGTGAGCCGCCCAGACTCTCTTTGTGTATGTCTGACCCCAAATTATAGATAGGATCTTGTAATTTTTAATCCAGGAATTAATTATGAAAAGTCTTTAGGTAGTGGATTGATATTTTCCCACTCCTTTTCTTCACATATCTTATTACTACTAGTTAATCGACCCACAATCAGCAGAGAATAAGTTATAAAAAAACATTTTGTTTGTAGGTATGAAATCTAAGACATATGTATGGAATAGATAGTATGGAATTTACCAAATAGCTGGTCTAATAAAAGGTTAACAGGTTATGACTTGCAATGGTGGAGGTGAAGTCTAACGGCATACTGTACACAATGTAGCACATGTACGCCAAGTTTACACATGTATGTAGCCAAGACTTAAGGGCCCTCTCCCTGTGAGGCGGGTTTCGGAAAACAAAGGGTGCTGTATTTTTGTAATCATAAAGTTACTCTCTGTAATCATAAAGTTAACCTTTGGTCAATGCACCCCCCCGGGCATTTTTTAGCATTTGTCAGAAAAATGCATGTGCTGTTCCTCATGTTGGCACCTGAGTATAGATAGAATTAGAGATAAGCGAACTTCGTTTGCTTCGACCCGAATTTATTCGCGATGAATCGCTATTAAAAACTGCTATTCTGGGCTTCCTAGAGCCTCAATAGGGTTGTAAACCATTCTGCCATGCTGTAACACGCATAGGATGCGTGCTGGGTTAGTGAAATAATACTGTAAATAATTATCACATGCAGATCAGAGGCATCGCTATTAGAATCGCAGAGCGGCACAATTGCAGAGAGTTGAGGTGGCATCACTATGAGGGGCCCCTATATTGCCTGAAAAACACACCCTGAAGCTGGCAGAAGCAGGAGCCCAAATATTGGCTGAAAGACATCCTGGAGTTGGCAGCAGGAGCAGCAGGAGCCCAAAAATTGGCTGAATGACACCCTGGAGTTGCAAGCAGCAGCAGCAGGAGCCCAAACATAGCTTAAAAGAGACACTGGAGTTGGCAGCAGGAGCCCAAAAATTGGATGATTCACACCCTGGAGTTGCAAGCAGCAGCAGCAGCAGCCCAAACATAGCTTGAAAGAGACACTGGAGTTGGCAGCAGGAGTCAAAAAATTGTCTGAATCACACCCTGGAGTTGCAAGCAGCAGCAGGAGCCCAAACATTACTTTAAAGAGACACTGGAGTTGCCAGCAGGAGCCCCAAAATTGGATGAATCACATCCTGGAGTTGAAAGTAGCAGCAGCAGCAGCAGCCCGAACATAGCTTGAAAGAGACACTGGAGTTGGCAGCAGGAGCCCATAAATTGGATGAATCACACCCTGGAGTTGCAAGCAGCAGCAGGAGCCCAAACATTACTTTAAAGAGACACTGGAGTTGGCTTCAGGAGCCCAAAAATTGGATGAATCACACCCTGGAGTTGCAAGCAGCAGCAGCAGCAGCCCAAACATAGCTTGAAAGAGACACTGGAGTTGGCAACAGGAGCCCAAAAATTGGATGAATCATACCCTGGAGTTGCAAGCAGCAGCAGGAGCCCAAACATAGCTTGAAAGATACACTGGAGTTGGCAGCAGGAGCCCAAACATTGGATGAATCACACCCTGGAGCTGCAAGCAGCAGCAGCAGGAGCCCAAACATTGGCTGAAAGAGACACTGGAGTTGGCTTCAGGAGCCCAAAAATTGGATGAATCACCCCCTGGAGTTGCAAGCAGCAGCAGCAGGAACCAAATATAGCTTGAAAGATTCACTGGAGTTGGCAGCAGGAGCCCAAAAATTGGATGAATCACACCCTGGAGTTGCAAGCAGCAGCAGCAGGAGCCCAAACATTGGCTGAAAGAGACACTGGAGTTGGCAGCAGGAGCCCAAAAATTGGCTGTATCACGCCCGGGATTTGCAAGCAGCAGCAGGAGCCTAAACATTACTTTAAAGAGACACTGGAGTTGGCAGCAGGAGCCCAAAAATTGGATGAATCACACCCTGGAGTTGCAAGCAGCAGCAGGAGCCCAAACATTACTTTAAAGAGATACTGGAGTTGGCTTCAGGAGCCCAAAAATTGGATGAATCACACCCTGGAGTTGCAAGCAGCAGCAGCCCAAACATAGCTTGAAAGAGACACTGGAGTTGGCAGCAGGAGCCCAAAAATTGGATGAGTCACACCCTGGAGTGGCAAGCAGCAGCAGGAGGCCAACCATAGCTTGAAAGATACACTGGGGTTAGCAGCAGGAGCCCAGAAATTGGATGAATCACACCCTGGAGTTGCAAGCAGCAGCAGCAGGAGCCCAAACATTGGCTGAAAGAGACACTGGAGTTGTCAGCAGGAGCCCAAAAATCGGATGAATCACACCCTTGAGTTGCAAGCAGCAGCAGCAGGAGCCCAAACATAGCTTGAAAGAGACACTGGAGTTGGCAGCATGAGGCCAAAAATTGGATGAATCACACACTGGAGTTACAAGCAGCAGCAGGAGCCCAAACATTGGCTGAAAGAGACACTGGTGTTGGCAGCAGGAGCCCAAAAATTGGATGAATCACACCCTGGAGTTGCAAGCAGCAGCAGGAGCCCGAACATTGCTTGAAAGAGACACTGTAGTTGGCAGCAGGAGCCCAAAAATTGGCTGAATCACGCCCTGGATTTGCAAGCAGCAGCAGGAGCCCAAACATTGGCTGAAAGAGACATTGGAGTTGGCAGTAGTAGCCCAAAAATTGGATGAATCACACCCTGGAGTTGCAAGCAGCAGCAGGAACCCAAACATTAGCTGAAAGAGACACTGGAGTTGGCTGCAGGAGCCCAAAAATTGGATGAATCACACCCTGGAGTTGCAAGCAGCAGCAGGAGCCAAAGCATTGCTTTAAAGAGACACTGGAGTTGGCAGCAGGAGCCCAAAAATTGGATGAATCACACCCTGGAGTTGCAAGCAGCAGCAGCAGGAGCCCAAACATAGCTTGAAAGAGACACTGGAGTTGGCAGCAGGAGCCCAAAAATTGGATGAATCACACCCTGGAGTTGCAAGCAGCAGCAGCAGCAGCAGGAGCCCAAATATAGCTTGAAAGAGACACTGGAGTTGGCAGCAGGAGCCCAAAAATTATATGAATCACACCCTGGAGTTGCAAGCAGCAGCAGGAACCCAAACATTAGCTTGAAAGAGACACTGGAGTTGGCAGCAGGAGCCCAAAAATTGGATGAATCACACCCTGGAGTTGCAAGCAGCAGCAGGAGCCCAAACATTGCTTTAAAGAGACACTGGAGTTGGCAGCAGGAGCCCAAAAATTATATGAATCACACCCTGGAGTTGGAAGCAGCAGCAGGAGCCCAAACATAGCTTGAAAGATACACTGGAGTTTGCAGCAGGAGCCCAAAAATTGGATGAATCACACCCTGGAGTTGCAAGCAGCAGCAGCAGGAGCCCAAACATTGACTGAAAGAGACACTGGAGTTGGCAGCAGGAGCCCAAAAATTGGATGAATCACACCCTGGAGGTGCAAGCAGCAGCAGCAGCAGGAGCCCAAACATAGCTTGAAAGAGACACTGGAGTTGGCAGCAGGAGCCCCAAAAAATTGGATGAATCACACCCTGGAGTTGCAAGCAGCAGCAGGAACCCAAACATTAGCTGAAAGAGACACTGGAGTTGGCAGCAGGAGCCTAAAAAATGGATGAATCACACCCTGGAGTTGCAAGCAGCAGCAGGAACCCAAACATTAGCTGAAAGATACACTGGAGTTGGCTGCAGGAGCCTAAAAAATGGATGAATCACACCCTGGAGTTGCAAGCAGCAGCAGGAGCCCAAACATAGCTTGAAAGAGACACTGGAGTTGGCAGCAGGAGCCCAAAAATTGGATGAATCACACCCTGGAGTTGCAAGCAGCAGCAGGAGCCCAAACATTGCTTGAAAGAGACACTGGCGTTGGCAGCAGGAGCCCAAAAATTGGAAGAATCACACCCTGGAGTTGCAAGCAGCCGCAGGAGCCCAAACATTGGCTGAATCACGCCCTGGATTTGCAAGCAGCAGCAGGAGCCCAAACATTGGCTGAAAGAGACATTGGAGTTGGCAGTAGTAGCCCAAAAATTGGATGAATCACACCCTGGAGTTGCAAGCAGCAGCAGGAACCCAAACATTAGCTGAAAGAGACACTGGAGTTGGCTGCAGGAGCCCAAAAATTGGATGAATCACACCCTGGAGTTGCAAGCAGCAGCAGGAGCCAAAGCATTGCTTTAAAGAGACACTGGAGTTGGCAGCAGGAGCCCAAAAATTGGATGAATCACACCCTGGAGTTGCAAGCAGCAGCAGCAGGAGCCCAAACATAGCTTGAAAGAGACACTGGAGTTGGCAGCAGGAGCCCAAAAATTGGATGAATCACACCCTGGAGTTGCAAGCAGCAGCAGCAGCAGCAGGAGCCCAAATATAGCTTGAAAGAGACACTGGAGTTGGCAGCAGGAGCCCAAAAATTATATGAATCACACCCTGGAGTTGCAAGCAGCAGCAGGAACCCAAACATTAGCTTGAAAGAGACACTGGAGTTGGCAGCAGGAGCCCAAAAATTGGATGAATCACACCCTGGAGTTGCAAGCAGCAGCAGGAGCCCAAACATTGCTTTAAAGAGACACTGGAGTTGGCAGCAGGAGCCCAAAAATTATATGAATCACACCCTGGAGTTGGAAGCAGCAGCAGGAGCCCAAACATAGCTTGAAAGATACACTGGAGTTTGCAGCAGGAGCCCAAAAATTGGATGAATCACACCCTGGAGTTGCAAGCAGCAGCAGCAGGAGCCCAAACATTGACTGAAAGAGACACTGGAGTTGGCAGCAGGAGCCCAAAAATTGGATGAATCACACCCTGGAGGTGCAAGCAGCAGCAGCAGCAGGAGCCCAAACATAGCTTGAAAGAGACACTGGAGTTGGCAGCAGGAGCCCCAAAAAATTGGATGAATCACACCCTGGAGTTGCAAGCAGCAGCAGGAACCCAAACATTAGCTGAAAGAGACACTGGAGTTGGCAGCAGGAGCCTAAAAAATGGATGAATCACACCCTGGAGTTGCAAGCAGCAGCAGGAACCCAAACATTAGCTGAAAGATACACTGGAGTTGGCTGCAGGAGCCTAAAAAATGGATGAATCACACCCTGGAGTTGCAAGCAGCAGCAGGAGCCCAAACATAGCTTGAAAGAGACACTGGAGTTGGCAGCAGGAGCCCAAAAATTGGATGAATCACACCCTGGAGTTGCAAGCAGCAGCAGGAGCCCAAACATTGCTTGAAAGAGACACTGGCGTTGGCAGCAGGAGCCCAAAAATTGGAAGAATCACACCCTGGAGTTGCAAGCAGCCGCAGGAGCCCAAACATAGCTTGAAAGAGACACTGGAGTTGGCAGCAGGAGCCCAAAAAATGGATGAATCACACCCTGGAGTTGCAAGCGGCAGCAGCAGGAGGCCAAAAATTGGCTGAAAGGCCCACCCTGAAGTTGACATCAGCAGGAGCCCAAAAATTGGTTGGAAGGCACACCCTGAAGTTGGCATCAGCAGGAGCCCAAAAATTGGATGAATCACACCCTGGAGTTGCAAGCAGCAGCAGCAGGAGCCCAAACATAGTTTGAAAGAGACACTGGAGTTGGCAGCAGGAGGCCAAAAATTGGATGAATCACACACTGGAGTTGCAAGCAGCAGCAGGAGCCCAAACATTGGCTGAAAGAGACACTGGTGTTGGCAGCAGGAGCCCAAAAATTGGATGAATCACACCCTGGAGTTGCAAACAGCAGCAGCAGGAGCCCAAACATAGCTTGAAAGAGACACTGGAGTTGGCAGCAGGAGCCCAAAAATTGGATGAATCACACCCTGGAGTTGCAAGCAGCAGCAGGAGCCCAAACATTGCTTGAAAGAGACACTGTAGTTGGCAGCAGGAGCCCACAAATTGGCTGAATCACGCCCTGGATTTGCAAGCAGCAGCAGGAGCCCAAACATTGGCTGAAAGAGACATTGGAGTTGGCAGTAGTAGCCCAAAAATTGGATGAATCACACCCTGGAGTTGCAAGCAGCAGCAGGAACCCAAACATTAGCTGAAAGAGACACTGGAGTTGGCTGCAGGAGCCCAAAAATTGGATGAATCACACCCTGGAGTTGCAAGCAGCAGCAGGAGCCAAAGCATTGCTTTAAAGAGACACTGGAGTTGGCAGCAGGAGCCCAAAAATTGGATGAATCACACCTTGGAGTTGCAAGCAGCAGCAGCAGGAGCCCAAACATAGCTTGAAAGAGACACTGGAGTTGGCAGCAGGAGCCCAAAAATTGGATGAATCACACCCTGGAGTTGCAAGCAGCAGCAGCAGCAGGAGCCCAAATATAGCTTGAAAGAGACACTGGAGTTGGCAGCAGGAGCCCAAAAATTATATGAATCACACCCTGGAGTTGCAAGCAGCAGCAGGAACCCAAACATTAGCTTGAAAGAGACACTGGAGTTGGCAGCAGGAGCCCAAAAATTGGATGAATCACACCCTGGAGTTGCAAGCAGCAGCAGGAGCCCAAACATTGCTTTAAAGAGACACTGGAGTTGGCAGCAGGAGCCCAAAAATTATATGAATCACACCCTGGAGTTGAAAGCAGCAACAGGAGCCCAAACATAGCTTGAAAGATACACTGGAGTTTGCAGCAGGAGCCCAAAAATTGGATGAATCACACCCTGGAGTTGCAAGCAGCAGCAGCAGGAGCTAGGGATGAGCGAATCGATCCGGACAAACCCGGATTCGATCCGAATTTCATGAAAAATTCGATTCGGATCGAATCCGAATTTCCCCGCGATTCGATCGCTCGAAGTTTTCCTTTAACATCCATTCATTACATTACAGGCATTCTAAGATGGCGGACGGGACATGTCCAGACATCTACCCCGCGCCAGTGCAAGCTCGGGCAGTCACATGCAGCCTGTCAGCAGCCAGCAAGCCCGGTGACGTCACAGCGCTATTTAAGGCCGGCGGCCATCTTGCTTTTCCTCATTTCTCTATTGCATTCGTGAGAGACAGAACGCTGCTGTAGGCAGGGAGAGAGACAGTTAGACAGACAGGGACAGACAGGGACAGGCTGGAGACAGGCAGGAGACAGGCAGGAGACAGACAGAAAGTCAGCGAAAAACAGGGAAAGTTAGGAAAAATCGGAGGCAGTCACAGGGAGATTTTTTTTTTTTTCATTCAGCCTGAGTGTTTGTTACTGGCTGGCTGACTGGCTTTGTTAGCGTTTTCAGGCTGCTTATACACTAACTGTGCATATATACTGAACTGATCTTAAGTCTGCTGTGAGGCATCCCATTCTGTGACTACACCAGCCTCTATTTAAGACCATAACCATTTGCACTTATTCTAATTGAAATTAGGCCTGATAAAGACACTTTTGCTGTGCATAGCACTACTGGTCCCAGGTGCACTGCTGGTTTTTGTGGCATCCCATTCTGTGACTACACCAGCCTCTATTTAAGACCATAACCATTTGCACTTATTCTAATTGAAATTAGGCCTGATAAAGACACTTTTGCTGTGCATAGACTTACTGCTCCCTGCCAGGTGCACTGCTGGTTTTTGGGGCATCCCATTCTGTGACTACACCAGCCTCTATTTAAGACCATAACCATTTGCACTTATTCTAATTGAAATTAGGCCTGATAAAGACACTTTTGCTGTGCATAGCACTACTGGTCCCAGGTGCACTGCTGGTTTTTGTGGCATCCCATTCTGTGACTACACCAGCCTCTATTTAAGACCATAACCATTTGCACTTATTCTAATTGAAATTAGGCCTGATAAAGACACTTTTGCTGTGCATAGCACTACTGGTCCCAGGTGCACTGCTGGTTTTTGTGGCATCCCATTCTGTGACTACACCAGCCTCTATTTAAGACCATAACCATTTGCACTTATTCTAATTGAAATTAGGCCTGATAAAGACACTTTTGCTGTGCATAGCACTACTGGTCCCAGGTGCACTGCTGGTTTTTGTGGCATCCCATTCTGTGACTACACCAGCCTCTATTTAAGACCATAACCATTTGCACTTATTCTAATTGAAATTATGCCTGATAAAGACACTTTTGCTGTGCATAGACTTACTGCTCCCTGCCAGGTGCACTGCTGGTTTTTGGGGCATCCCATTCTGTGACTACACCAGCCTCTATTTAAGACCATAACCATTTGCACTTATTCTAATTGAAATTAGGCCTGATAAAGACACTTTTGCTGTGCATGCTCTCTGGTTTTTGTGCTCCCTGGTTTTTGTGGCATCCCATTCTGTGACTACACCAGCCTCTATTTAAGACCATTTGCACTTATTCTAATTGAAATTAGGCCTGATAAAGACACTTTTGCTGTGCATAGACTTACTGCTGCCTGCCAGGTGCACTGCTGGTTTTTGTGGCTTCCCATTCTGTGACTACACCAGCCTCTATTTAAGACCATAACCATTTGCACTTATTCTAATTGAAATTAGGCCTGATAAAGACACTTTTGCTGTGCATAGCACTACTGGTCCCAGTTGCACTGCTGGTTTTTGTGGCATCCCATTCTGTGACTACACCAGCCTCTATTTAAGACCATAACCATTTGCACTTATTCTAATTGAAATTAGGCCTGATAAAGACACTTTTGCTGTGCATAGACTTACTGCTCCCTGCCAGGTGCACTGCTGGTTTTTGGGGCATCCCATTCTGTGACTACACCAGCCTCTATTTAAGACCATAACCATTTGCACTTATTCTAATTGAAATTAGGCCTGATAAAGACACTTTTGCTGTGCATGCTCTCTGGTTTTTGTGGCATCCCATTCTGTGACTACACCAGCCTCTATTTAAGACCATAACCATTTGCACTTATTCTAATTGAAATTAGGCCTGATAAAGACACTTTTGCTGTGCATAGACTTACTGCTGCCTGCCAGGTGCACTGCTGGTTTTTGGGGCATCCCATTCTGTGACTACACCAGCCTCTATTTAAGACCATAACCATTTGCACTTATTCTAATTGAAATTAGGCCTGATAAAGACACTTTTGCTGTGTATGCTCTCTGGTTTTTGTGGCATCCCATTCTGTGACTACACCAGCCTCTATTTAAGACCATAACCATTTGCACTTATTCTAATTGAAATTAGGCCTGATAAAGACACTTTTGCTGTGCATAGACTTACTGCTGCCTGCCAGGTGCACTGCTGGTTTTTGGGGCATCCCATTCTGTGACTACACCAGCCTCTATTTAAGACCATAACCATTTGCACTTATTCTAATTGAAATTAGGCCTGATAAAGACACTTTTGCTGTGCATAGCACTGCTGGTCCCAGGTGCACTGCTGGTTTTTGCGGCATCCCATTCTGTGACTACACCAGCCTCTATTTAAGACCATAACCATTTGCACTTATTCTAATTGAAATTAGGCCTGATAAAGACACTTTTGCTGTGCATAGACTTACTGCTCCCTGCCAGGTGCACTGCTGGTTTTTGGGGCATCCCATTCTGTGACTACACCAGCCTCTATTTAAGACCATAACCATTTGCACTTATTCTAATTGAAATTAGGCCCGATAAAGACACTTTTGCTGTGCATAGCACTACTGGTCCCAGGTGCACTGCTGGTTTTTGGGGCATCCCATTCTGTGACTACACCAGCCTCTATTTAAGACCATAACCATTTGCACTTATTCTAATTGAAATTAGGCCTGATAAAGACACTTTTGCTGTGCATAGCACTACTGGTCCCAGGTGCACTGCTGGTTTTTGTGGCATCCCATTCTGTGACTACACCAGCCTCTATTTAAGACCATAACCATTTGCACTTATTCTAATTGAAATTAGGCCTGATAAAGACACTTTTGCTGTGCATAGCACTACTGGTCCCAGGTGCACTGCTGGTTTTTGTGGCATCCCATTCTGTGACTACACCAGCCTCTATTTAAGACCATAACCATTTGCACTTATTCTAATTGAAATTAGGCCTGATAAAGACACTTTTGCTGTGCATAGACTTACTGCTCCCTGCCAGGTGCACTGCTGGTTTTTGGGGCATCCCATTCTGTGACTACACCAGCCTCTATTTAAGACCATAACCATTTGCACTTATTCTAATTGAAATTAGGCCTGATAAAGACACTTTTGCTGTTCATAGCACTACTGGTCCCAGGTGCACTCTGCTGTGAGGCATCCCATTCTGTGACTACACCAGCCTCTATTTAAGACCATAACCATTTGCACTTATTCTAATTGAAATTAGGCCTGATAAAGACACTTTTGCTGTGCATAGCACTACTGGTCCCAGGTGCACTGCTGGTTTTTGTGGCATCCCATTCTGTGACTACACCAGCCTCTATTTAAGACCATAACCATTTGCACTTATTCTAATTGAAATTAGGCCTGATAAAGACACTTTTGCTGTGCATAGACTTACTGCTCCCTGCCAGGTGCACTGCTGGTTTTTGGGGCATCCCATTCTGTGACTACACCAGCCTCTATTTAAGACCATAACCATTTGCACTTATTCTAATTGAAATTAGGCCTGATAAAGACACTTTTGCTGTGCATAGACTTACTGCTCCCTGCCAGGTGCACTGCTGGTTTTTGTGGCATCCCATTCTGTGACTACACCAGCCTCTATTTAAGACCATAACCATTTGCACTTATTCTAATTGAAATTAGGCCTGATAAAGACACTTTTGCTGTGCATAGCACTACTGGTCCCAGGTGCACTGCTGGTTTTTGTGGCATCCCATTCTGTGACTACACCAGCCTCTATTTAAGACCATAACCATTTGCACTTATTCTAATTGAAATTAGGCCTGATAAAGACACTTTTGCTGTGCATAGACTTACTGCTCCCTGTCAGGTGCACTGCTGGTTTTTGGGGCATCCCATTCTGTGACTACACCAGCCTCTATTTAAGACCATAACCATTTGCACTTATTCTAATTGAAATTAGGCCTGATAAAGACACTTTTGCTGTGCATAGCACTACTGGTCCCAGGTGCACTCTGCTGTGAGGCATCCCATTCTGTGACTACACCAGCCTCTATTTAAGACCATAACCATTTGCACTTATTCTAATTGAAATTAGGCCTGATAAAGACACTTTTGCTGTGCATAGCACTACTGGTCCCAGGTGCACTGCTGGTTTTTGTGGCATCCCATTCTGTGACTACACCAGCCTCTATTTAAGACCATAACCATTTGCAC
Organism: Gastrophryne carolinensis; assembly: GCA_027917425.1. Taxonomy (NCBI): domain Eukaryota; kingdom Metazoa; phylum Chordata; class Amphibia; order Anura; family Microhylidae; genus Gastrophryne; species Gastrophryne carolinensis. The sequence continues at coordinate 441,260,369 of CM051234.1, forward strand.
TTATTCTAATTGAAATTAGGCCTGATAAAGACACTTTTGCTGTGCATAGCACTACTGGTCCCAGGTGCACTGCTGGTTTTTGTGGCATCCCATTCTGTGACTACACCAGCCTCTATTTAAGACCATAACCATTTGCACTTATTCTAATTGAAATTAGGCCTGATAAAGACACTTTTGCTGTGCATAGCACTACTGGTCCCAGGTGCACTGCCGGTTTTTGTGGCATCCCATTCTGTGACTACACCAGCCTCTATTTAAGACCATAACCATTTGCACTTATTCTAATTGAAATTAGGCCTGATAAAGACACTTTTGCTGTGCATAGCACTACTGGTCCCAGGTGCACTGCTGGTTTTTGTGGCATCCCATTCTGTGACTACACCAGCCTCTATTTAAGACCATAACCATTTGCACTTATTCTAATTAAAATTAGGCCTGATAAAGACACTTTTGCTGTGCATGCTCTCTGGTTTTTGTGGCATCCCATTCTGTGACTACACCAGCCTCTATTTAAGACCATAACCATTTGCACTTATTCTAATTGAAATTAGGCCTGATAAAGACACTTTTGCTGTATATAGCACTACTGGTCCCAGGTGCACTCTGCTGTGAGGCATCCCATTCTGTGACTACACCAGCCTCTATTTAAGACCATAACCATTTGCACTTATTCTAATTGAAATTAGGCCTGATAAAGACACTTTTGCTGTGCATAGCACTACTGGTCCCAGGTGCACTGCTGGTTTTTGGGGCATCCCATTCTGTGACTACACCAGCCTCTATTTAAGACCATAACCATTTGCACTTATTCTAATTGAAATTAGGCCTGATAAAGACACTTTTGCTGTGCATAGACTTACTGCTCCCTGCCAGGTGCACTGCTGGTTTTTGGGGCATCCCATTCTGTGACTACACCAGCCTCTATTTAAGACCATAACCATTTGCACTTATTCTAATTGAAATTAGGCCTGATAAAGACACTTTTGCTGTGCATAGACTTACTGCTGCCTGCCAGGTGCACTGCTGGTTTTTGTGGCATCCCATTCTGTGACTACACCAGCCTCTATTTAAGACCATAACCATTTGCACTTATTCTAATTGAAATTAGGCCTGATAAAGACACTTTTGCTGTGCATAGACTTACTGCTGCCTGCCAGGTGCACTTCTGGTTTTTGGGGCATCCCATTCTGTGACTACACCAGCCTCTATTTAAGACCATAACCATTTGCACTTATTCTAATTGAAATTAGGCCTGATAAAGACACTTTTGCTGTTCATAGCACTACTGGTCCCAGGTGCACTCTGCTGTGAGGCATCCCATTCTGTGACTACACCAGCCTCTATTTAAGACCATAACCATTTGCACTTATTCTAATTGAAATTAGGCCTGATAAAGACACTTTTGCTGTGCATAGCACTACTGGTCCCAGGTGCACTCTGCTGTGAGGCATCCCATTCTGTGACTACACCAGCCTCTATTTAAGACCATAACCATTTGCACTTATTCTAATTGAAATTAGGCCTGATAAAGACACTTTTGCTGTGCATAGCACTACTGGTCCCAGGTGCACTGCTGGTTTTTGTGGCATCCCATTCTGTGACTACACCAGCCTCTATTTAAGACCATAACCATTTGCACTTATTCTAATTGAAATTAGGCCTGATAAAGACACTTTTGCTGTGCATAGCACTACTGGTCCCAGGTGCACTGCTGGTTTTTGTGGCATCCCATTCTGTGACTACACCAGCCTCTATTTAAGACCATAACCATTTGCACTTATTCTAATTGAAATTAGGCCTGATAAAGACACTTTTGCTGTGCATAGCACTACTGGTCCCAGGTGCACTGCCGGTTTTTGTGGCATCCCATTCTGTGACTACACCAGCCTCTATTTAAGACCATAACCATTTGCACTTATTCTAATTGAAATTAGGCCTGATAAAGACACTTTTGCTGTGCATAGCACTACTGGTCCCAGGTGCACTGCTGGTTTTTGTGGCATCCCATTCTGTGACTACACCAGCCTCTATTTAAGACCATAACCATTTGCACTTATTCTAATTAAAATTAGGCCTGATAAAGACACTTTTGCTGTGCATGCTCTCTGGTTTTTGTGGCATCCCATTCTGTGACTACACCAGCCTCTATTTAAGACCATAACCATTTGCACTTATTCTAATTGAAATTAGGCCTGATAAAGACACTTTTGCTGTATATAGCACTACTGGTCCCAGGTGCACTCTGCTGTGAGGCATCCCATTCTGTGACTACACCAGCCTCTATTTAAGACCATAACCATTTGCACTTATTCTAATTGAAATTAGGCCTGATAAAGACACTTTTGCTGTGCATAGCACTACTGGTCCCAGGTGCACTGCTGGTTTTTGGGGCATCCCATTCTGTGACTACACCAGCCTCTATTTAAGACCATAACCATTTGCACTTATTCTAATTGAAATTAGGCCTGATAAAGACACTTTTGCTGTGCATAGACTTACTGCTCCCTGCCAGGTGCACTGCTGGTTTTTGGGGCATCCCATTCTGTGACTACACCAGCCTCTATTTAAGACCATAACCATTTGCACTTATTCTAATTGAAATTAGGCCTGATAAAGACACTTTTGCTGTGCATAGACTTACTGCTGCCTGCCAGGTGCACTGCTGGTTTTTGTGGCATCCCATTCTGTGACTACACCAGCCTCTATTTAAGACCATAACCATTTGCACTTATTCTAATTGAAATTAGGCCTGATAAAGACACTTTTGCTGTGCATAGACTTACTGCTGCCTGCCAGGTGCACTTCTGGTTTTTGGGGCATCCCATTCTGTGACTACACCAGCCTCTATTTAAGACCATAACCATTTGCACTTATTCTAATTGAAATTAGGCCTGATAAAGACACTTTTGCTGTGCATGCTCTCTGGTTTTTGTGGCATCCCATTCTGTGACTACACCAGCCTCTATTTAAGACCATAACCATTTGCACTTATTCTAATTGAAATTAGGCCTGATAAAGACACTTTTGCTGTGCATAGACTTACTGCTCCCTGCCAGGTGCACTGCTGGTTTTTGGGGCATCCCATTCTGTGACTACACCAGCCTCTATTTAAGACCATAACCATTTGCACTTATTCTAATTGAAATTAGGCCTGATAAAGACACTTTTGCTGTTCATAGCACTACTGGTCCCAGGTGCACTGCTGGTTTTTGGGGCATCCCATTCTGTGACTACACCAGCCTCTATTTAAGACCATAACCATTTGCACTTATTCTAATTGAAATTAGGCCTGATAAAGACACTTTTGCTGTGCATAGCACTACTGGTCCCAGGTGCACTGCTGGTTTTTGGGGCATCCCATTCTGTGACTACACCAGCCTCTATTTAAGACCATAACCGTTTGCACTTATTCTAATTGAAATTAGGCCTGATAAAGACACTTTTGCTGTTCATAGCACTACTGGTCCCAGGTGCACTGCTGGTTTTTGGGGCATCCCATTCTGTGACTACACCAGCCTCTTTTTAAGATCATAACCATTTGCACTTATTCTAATTGAAATTAGGCCTGATAAAGACACTTTTGCTGTGCATAGCACTACTGGTCCCAGGTGCACTGCTGGTTTTTGGGGCATCCCATTCTGTGACTACACCAGCCTCTTTTTAAGACCATAACCATTTGCACTTATTCTAATTGAAATTAGGCCTGATAAAGACACTTTTGCTGTGCATAGACTTACTGCTGCCTGCCAGGTGCACTCCTGTTGGGGCATCCCATTCTGTGACTACACCAGCCTCTATTTAAGACCATAACCATTTGTACTTATTCTAATTGAAATTAGGCCTGATAAAGACACTTTTGCTGTGCATAGACTTACTGCTGCCTGCCAGGTGCACTCCTGTTGGGGCATCCCATTCTGTGACTACACCAGCCTCTATTTAAGACCATAACCATTTGCACTTATTCTAATTGAAATTAGGCCTGATAAAGACACTTTTGCTGTGCATAGACTTACTGCTGCCTGCCAGGTGCACTGCTGGTTTTTGGGGCATCCCATTCTGTGACTACACCAGCCTCTATTTAAGACCATAATCATTTGCACTTATTCTATTTGAAATTAGGCCTAATAAAGACACTTTTGCTGTGCATGCTCTCTGGTTTTTGTGGCATCCCATTCTGTGACTACACCAGCCTCTATTTAAGACCATAACCATTTGCACTTATTCTAATTGAAATTAGGCCTGATAAAGACACTTTTGCTGTGCATAGACTTACTGCTGCCTGCCAGGTGCACTGCTGGTTTTTGGGGCATCCCATTCTGTGACTACACCAGCCTCTATTTAAGACCATAACCATTTGCACTTATTCTAATTGAAATTAGGCCTGATAAAGACACTTTTGCTGCGCATAGACTTACTTCTCCCTGCCAGGTGCACTGCTGGTTTTTGGGGCATCCCATTCTGTGACTACACCAGCCTCTATTTAAGACCATAACCATTTGCACTTATTCTAATTGAAATTAGGCCTGATAAAGACACTTTTGCTGTGCATAGACTACTGGTCCCAGGTGCACTGCTGGTTTTTGGGGCATCCCATTCTGTGACTACACCAGCCTCTATTTAAGACCATAACCATTTGCATTTATTCTAATTGAAATTAAGCCTGATAAAGACACTTTTGCTGTGCATAGCACTACTGGTCCCAGGTGCACTGCTGGTTTTTGGGGCATCCCATTCTGTGACTACACCAGCCTCTATTTAAGACCATAACCATTTGCACTTATTCTAATTGAAATTAGGCCCGATAAAGACACTTTTGCTGTTCATAGCACTACTGGTCCCAGGTGCACTGATGGTTTTTGGGGCATCCCATTCTGTGACTACACCAGCCTCTATTTAAGACCATAACCATTTGCAATTATTCTAATTGAAATTAGGCCTGATAAAGACACTTTTGCTGTGCATGCTCTCTGGTTTTTGTGGCATCCCATTCTGTGACTACACCAGCCTCTATTTAAGACCATAACCATTTGCACTTATTCTAATTGAAATTAAGCCTGATAAAGACACTTTTGCTGTGCATAGACTTACTGCTCCCTGACAGGTGCACTGATGGTTTTTGGGGCATCCCATTCTGTGACTACACCAGCCTCTATTTAAGACCATAACCATTTGCACTTATTCTAATTGAAATTAGGCCTGATAAAGACACTTTTGCTGTGCATAGCACTACTGGTCCCAGGTGCACTGCTGGTTTTTGGGGCATCCCATTCTGTGACTACACCAGCCTCTATTTAAGACCATAACCATTTGCACTTATTCTAATTGAAATTAGGCCTGATAAAGACACTTTTGCTGTGCATAGCACTACTGGTCCCAGGTGCACTGCTGGTTTTTGGGGCATCCCATTCTGTGACTACACCAGCCTCTATTTAAGACCATAACCATTTGCACTTATTCTAATTGAAATTAGGCCTGATAAAGACACTTTTGCTGTGCATAGCACTACTGGTCCCAGGTGCACTGCTGGTTTTTGGGGCATCCCATTCTGTGACTACACCAGCCTCTTTTTAAGACCATAACCATTTGCACTTATTCTAATTGAAATTAGGCCTGATAAAGACACTTTTGCTGTGCATAGACTTACTGCTGCCTGCCAGGTGCACTCCTGTTGGGGCATCCCATTCTGTGACTACACCAGCCTCTATTTAAGACCATAACCATTTGCACTTATTCTAATTGAAATTAGGCCTGATAAAGACACTTTTGCTGTGCATAGACTTACTGCTGCCTGCCAGGTGCACTCCTGTTGGGGCATCCCATTCTGTGACTACACCAGCCTCTATTTAAGACCATAACCATTTGCACTTATTCTAATTGAAATTAGGCCTGATAAAGACACTTTTGCTGTGCATAGCACTACTGGTCCCAGGTGCACTGCTGGTTTTTTGGGCATCCCGTACTGTGACTACACCAGCCTCTATTTAAGACCATAACCATTTGCACTTATTCTAATTGAAAATAGGCCTGATAAAGACACTTTTGCTGTGCATAGCACTACTGCTGCCTGCCAGGTGCACTGCTGGTTTTTGGGGCATCCCATTCTGTGACTAGACCAGCCTCTTTTTAAGACCGTAACCATTTGCACTTATTCTAAATGAAATTAGGCCTGATAAAGACACTTTTGCTGTGCATAGACTTACTGCTGCCGGCCAGGTGCACTCCTGTTGGGGCATCCCATTCTGTGACTACACCAGCCTCTATTTAAGACCATAACCATTTGCACTTATTCTAATTGAAATTAGGCCTGATAAAGACACTTTTGCTGTGCATAGCACTACTGTTCCCAGGTGCACTCCTGTTGGGGCATCCCATTCTGTAACATACCATTAGCCTCTGTATTTACTCTAAGCTGCACGGTTATTTAAAGAAATTTGGCCTGTATGAGCCTGCTTACACACTGCTGCTGTGTGCATATATACTGATCTCAAGTCTGCTTGGGGCATCCCATTCTGTAACATCCCATTAGCCTCTGTATTTACTCTAAGCTGCAAACTTATTTAAAGAAATTTGGCCTGTATGAGCCTGCTTACACACTGCTGCTGTGTGCATATATACTGATCTCAAGTCAGCTTTGGGGCATCCCATTCTGTAACATACCATTAGCCTCTGTATTTACTCTAAGCTGCACAGTTATTTAAAGAAATTTGGCCTGTATGAGCCTGCTTACACACTGCTGCTGTGTGCATATATACTGATCTCAAGTCTGCTTGGGGCATCCCATTCTGTAACATCCCATTAGCCTCTGTATTTACTCTAAGCTGAAAACTTATTTAAAGAAATTTGGCCTGTATGAGCCTGCTTACACACTGCTGCTGTGTGCATATATACTGATCTCAAGTCAGCTTTGGGGCATCCCATTCTGTAACATACCATTAGCCTCTGTATTTACTCTAAGCTGCACAGTTATTTAAAGAAATGTGGCCTGTATGAGCCTGCTTACACACTGCTGCTGTGTGCATATATACTGATCTCAAGTCAGCTTTGGGGCATCCCATTCTGTAACATCCAATTAGCCTCTGTATTTACTCTAAGCTGCACACTTATTTAAAGTAATTTGGCCTGTTGGAGCCTGCTTATCCACTGTTGCTGTGCATATATACTGATCTCAGGTCTGCTGTGGGGGCATCCCATTCTGTAACATAAAATAACCTACCTCTCTTATTTACACTAAGCAGCTCTCTTATTTAAACTAAGCAGGCCTCTTATTTACACTAAGCAGCTCTCTTATTTAAACTAAGCAGGCCTCTTGGAGGCTGATTGTCCACTTTTGGGTGTGCATTTATATTCGGTTTCATATACAGTGGGGTATCCCAATTTGTAAGATAACCTACCCCAACCTTGTAAAGTAATTAGGCCTGTTGCAGCCTGAGTTTCTCTGCTTGCGTATGGCCTGCATTACAATCTGTCTCTTTCAATGACACTGCTGCCTGGGGTATCCCAATTTGTAAGATAACCTACCCCAACCATGTAAGGTTTTTTTTTCAAAGTATGGCGCTGTAAAGAAGGTCAAAATTATGTCTCATACTTGGATTATTGTTACTTTTTGTTCAGCTTGAAATATACCAGGCCACACGGGCATCCCAAGGCACATGCTATTTTAACCCTATCTGTTATACAACATAAGCGTTGATCAGCATCAGCTGCTTTATTAAGCTACTTCAGTTTGCACTTGTTTTTGACTGCTTTTAATAAACCAGGCCGCAGGGCACCCCAAAGCTGCACCTTGCACCCTATCTGGTATACAACATAAGCGTTGATCAGCATCAGCTTCATTAAGCTACTTCAGTTTGCACTTCCTTTTTGACTGCTTTCATTTAACCAGGCCGCAGGGCACCCCAAAGCTGCACCTTGCACCCTACCTGTTTATACTAAATAAGCATCTACAGCCTCAGCTTTATTAAGTTATTGCATTTTGAATTGGTTTTGGTCTGCTTTAAATACACCAGGCCGTAGGGCATCCCAAACCTGCATGTTGCACCCCATCTGTTATACTAAATAAGCGTTGATCAGCATCAGCTTTATTAAGCTATTGCATTTTGCATTGGTTTTTGTACTGCTGCCAAAACACTAGCCCATATGGGCATCCCAAACCAGCACATGTCACCCTATCTGTTATACTAAATAAGCTTCTACAGTACCTTTTTTTATTTATTTATTTTTATTTATATAGAGCTGTAATAGCTTATATAGTGAGGTAAATTTGCCATTTTGCTTCATTATATAGAGCACCCCCTCTGTAAATCTGAGGGGCAATAGTTTATATTATGAGGTAAATTCATGGTTTTGCACCATTATATGGAGCAGCCCCTGTGTAAATCTGAGGGGCAATAGCTTATATTGTGAGGTAAATTTGCCATTTTGCAGCATAATATAGAGCAGCCCCTGTGTAAATCTGAGGGGCATTAGCTTATATAGTGAGGTAAATTTGCCATTTTGCTTCATTATATAGAGCAGCCCCTGTGTAAATCTGAGGGGCAATAGTTTATATTATGAGGTAAATTCATGGTTTTGCACCATTATATGGAGCAGCCCCTGTGTAAATCTGAGGGGCAATAGCTTATATTGTGAGGTAAATTTGCCATTTTGCTTCATTATATAGCGCAGCCCAGTTGTCATCTAAATCAACTACTGTCCGGCCAGTACAGCTTTTCCAGGGCAAACTCTGCTAGTTGCGGACACAAGTCAAGTTTGGCTTCCCAGCAAATCCAGTGGATCCTGAAGGTGTGTTGGCATGGTCATGTCAAGGTATGACATGACCTGCTGTTTGAGGTCCAGCTCCAGGTCTTCCTGCTGCTCATGAGTAGACTCACTATGCGGGTGTAGAAAGCTACTCACTAGCGACTGAAGACTGAGGCTGCTGCTGATGGAGCTGCTGCTCCTTCCACCCCCCCAGCAGCCATGGCAGTGGAAGGTGATCGCAGAGGTCCCCCCGAGTCAGACCTGCGGGAGTATGGGCCATGGCACAGATAGACATCGCCCAACTGACTACGTGGGATGTCTCTGTAGTAGGTCAGTTTTTCCTCCCTCTCAGTGGGCGTAAAAAATGCCCCCATTTTGTGCCGGAAGCGAGGGTCCAATAAGTTGGAGAGCCAGAAGTCTTCCCGCTGACAAATGGAGACAATTCTGCGCTCACTAGTACGCAAGCATGTGAGCATGCATCGTGCCATTTGTGCAAGTGACTCGGAGGGACTACCTGTCTCCATCTCCACTGTAAACTGCCACGGTGAGTCTGGGTCCTCTGTCTCGCCTTCCTCACAACCCTCTAGCTCCTGTGGCTGCTCCTGCTCCTCCTCTCCTGTCAGATGACTAGATAAAATGGTCATTTTGTGAAACCTAAACTGTGGTTTGCTGTGCCCCACCCCCTCCTCCTCCTCCACTTCAGCCCCCACAGGCTTCATGTGGCTGTGAAATGTATGTGCCATGTCTCCAGTGCCCTGACCAGCCATGCTTTCCAACATGTGTTGTAGTACATGAAGCAGTGGAATCTCATCGTTCATCTCATAGTCCTGGCAACTGAATAATAAAGTAGCTTCCTCAAAGGGCCTGAGCATACGGTCGGTGTCACGTATGAGCTGCCAATGGTTTACATTGAATTTACACAGGGGTGTCCCCCTATCCGTTTGGATCATCCAGAAATCCGTGATGGCTTTTCTCTGTTCCTATAGTGCAGTGGTCCTCAACCCTGTCCTCAAGGCCCACCAACATGTCATGTTTTTTGGATCTCCAAATAGCCAGCTCTATTGCTCTGCAGCTGCACTAATTACTCCACCTGTGCATCTTTGTGGAGATCTGCAAAACCTGGCCTGTTGGTGGGCCTTGAGGACAGGGTTGGGGACCACTGCTATAGTGGATCCTGCATATGGAGGGTGGAATTGCAACGGGTGGAAACATCGCAAATCAGACTATGTTGGGGTACACCGTTGTGACGCTGAGGCTCAATAAGGTTGTGCTTGGTGGTGTAGGAGTGCCAGAAGTGCATGCTAACTTTCTTTCCTGTTGTTCGGATGTCTTTCAGATGGGGGCAAGACTTCAGAACTAGACTGAACACGTGTGCATGACTCTGGCTTCCTTGTCGCAGCGCAAACAAGATGTTCTTCCAAGTGTCAGTCACCATGGGTCCAAATTTGCAGTTTTCGGGGATTAAGCAATGCTTTCATGGATTGAGTTCTCATTTTTAGTAGTTCCTCCCATGTGTGACTCTGTTGGTCAAGGAAAACCATGTGAAGAACAGCGTGAAACCACAATCACCAAGGGGGCCTAAAAGGGTATATATTGTCCACCATGAGTCCATAGTTACAGCTCCAGACGTAGACAACACTGTGCACTTTGGTACACACTGACAGGCTAAAGGACTGGCCCACCTTCTGTTCAACAACCATGCCATGGGACTCTCCACCTCGGCTCGGCACAAGCCATCAGTTCTCTGAAAGGTCCACCACTGGGTAATGCAGCAGGCTGGACTTATGGTGACGCTGTCTGAGAGGAGAAATCCCTCAGACATCAAGATTAAAAATTCCAAGAATTTTTGATGGCTAATTATTCAGAGACAAATGATAGCTAGTTGTTTCTGATTTAATTACAAGGTGGAAACCCACCCTCAAACAAAACTTCACTTTGGCAATACTATTGCATTTGTCTATTCATAATTTTATGTATATATACTAACTAACCTACTTTTTCTCCACAGGATTGTGGATGCAACATGAAAAACGGACACATCGCTGAGTAGCTGATTTTTCCTATCAACAGTCCCCAATAATTCACTGCTGCTGCTGCCGCCACCACCGCAGACTCCGGGGACCCTCTTCCACTACCTCGGCTTGCAACACCTCCTCCCACGACACTCTCCTCATCACTAATTGCCGGCTAGTGGAAGAAGAGGCGAGTGTCTCCTCCACTTCTTGGCTGGGCAGTAGCTGCTGAATTTTATGATTATCAGATCTTCATCAATGGATAGTGGAGCTGAACCCAAAGCATAACAGACAGACAGTTGACTGGGGGTGTCAGATGCCACTTGTGATGCAGTGGACTGCTTTTGCAGCACTTGGAGACAAAGTTGCTTCATTGGCTGACACAATGACTGGTAAAGCTGTGGAACATATGGTTTAAAAGCAAAAATAACCATTTGTTTTTATATGAAAAAGACCCTGGTTTATACATACTTTTTTTTTTCCAGAGATTGCCCTGCGTGGAAATGAATGGCGCATGGATCAGCCAAGCTTTCCTCCCAACAATGCCTGATGTATTCCAGTAGATTGATGACGGGGCCAGACCAACACTAAAGAAAGATGGATCGTGCAAAACAGATTTAAGGCGCTGCTCTCCAGTTACAGACATTCCTCCGCATCGGACCACAAGTAAGTATTGATAAAAAATCCTTTACGTTACTCTTACTTTTTATTAATATTCTTCGGATAAGACGGATCAGACATGATTCCAGATTAAAAATTCCAAGAATTTTTGAGGGCTAATTAGTCAGAGGCAATGATACCTTGTTGTTTATGATTTAATTAAAAGGTCGAAACACACCCTCAAACAAAACTTCACTTTGGCAATACTTTTGCATTTTTTTATTCATAATTTTATGTAGATATTACTAACTAAGCTACTTTTTCTCCACATGACTCTCCACAGGGTGTGATTCATCCAATTTTTGGGCTCCTGAAGCCAACCCCAGTGTCTCTTTAAAGTAATGTTTGGGCTCCTGCTGCTGCTGCCAACTCCAGGGTGTGATTCATCCAATTTTTGGGCTCCTGAAGCCAACCCCAGTGTCTCTTTAAAGTAATGTTTGGGCTCCTGCTGCTGCTGCCAACTCCAGGGTGTGATTCATCCAATTTTTGGGCTCCTGAAGCCAACCCCAGGGTCTCTTTAAAGTAATATTTGGGCTCCTGCTGCTGCTGCCAACTCCAGGGTGTGAATCATCCAATTTTTGGGCTCCTGAAGCCAACTCCAGTGTCTCTTTAAAGTAATGTTTTGGCTCCTGCTGCTGCTTTCAACTCCAGGGTGTGATTCATCCAATTTTTGGGCTCCTGAAGCCAACTCCAGTGTCTCTTTAAAGTAATATTTGGGCTCCTGCTGCTGCTGCTGCCAACTCCAGGGTGTGAATCATCCAATTTTTGGGCTCCTGAAGCCAACTCCAGTGTCTCTTTAAAGTAATATTTGGGCTCCTGCTGCTGCTGCTGCCAACTCCAGGGTGTGAATCATCCAATTTTTGGGCTCCTGAAGCCAACTCCAGTGTCTCTTTAAAGTAATATTTGGGCTCTTGCTGCTGCTGCTGCCAACTCCAGGGTGTGATTCATCCAATTTTTGGGCTCCTGAAGCCAACCCCAGTGTCCCTTTAAAGTAATGTTTGGGCTCCTGCTGCTGCTGCTGCCAACTCCAGGGTGTGATTCATCCAATTTTTGGGCTCCTGAAGCCAACCCCAGTGTCTCTTTAAAGTAATGTTTTGGGCTCCTGCTGCTGCTGCTGCCAACTCCAGGGTGTGATTCATCCAATTTTTGGGCTCCTGAAGCCAACCCCAGGGTCTCTTTAAAGTAATGTTTGGGCTCCTGCTGCTGCTGCCAACTCCAGGGTGTGATTCATCCAATTTTTGGGCTCCTGAAGCCAACCCCAGTGTCTCTTTAAAGTAATGTTTTGGCTCCTGCTGCTGCCAACTCCAGGGTGTGATTCATCCAATTTTTGGGCTCCTGAAGCCAACCCCAGGGTCTCTTTAAAACAATGTTTGGGCTCCTGCTGCTGCTGCCAACTCCAGGGTGTGATTCATTCCATTTTTGGGCTCCTGAAGCCAACCCCAGGGTCTCTTTAAAGTAATGTTTTGGCTCCTGCTGCTGCTGCTGCCAACTCCAGGGTGTGATTCATCCAATTTTTGGGCTCCTGAAGCCAACCCCAGGGTCTCTTTAAAGTAATGTTTGGGCTCCTGCTGCTGCTGCTGCTGCCAACTCCAGGGTGTGATTCATCCAATTTTTGGGCTCCTGAAGCCAACCCCAGGGTCTCTTTAAAGTAATATTTGGGCTCCTACTGCTGCTGCTGCCAACTCCAGGGTGTGATTCATCCAATTTTTGGGCTACTGAAGCCAACCCCAGTGTCTCTTTAAAATAATGTTTTGGCTCCTGCTGCTGCCAACTCCAGGGTGTGATTCATCCAATTTTTGGGCTCCTGAAGCCAACCCCAGGGTCTCTTTAAAGTAATATTTGGGCTCCTGCTGCTGCTGCTGCCAACTCCAGGGTGTGAATCATCCACTTTTTGGGCTCCTGAAGCCAACTCCAGTGTCTCTTTAAAGTAATGTTTGGGCTCCTGTTGCTGCTGCTGCCAACTCCTGCCAACTCCAGGGTGTGATTCATCCAATTTTTGGGCTCCTGAAGCCAACCCCAGTGTCTCTTTAAAGTAATATTTGGGCTCCTGCTGCTGCTGCTGCTGCCAACTCCAGGGTGTGAATCATCCAATTTTTGGGCTCCTGAAGCCAACTCCAGTGTCTCTTTAAAGTAATGTTTGGGCTCCTGCTCCTGCTGCTGCTGCTTGCAACTCCAGGGTGTGATTCATCCAATTTTTGGGCTCCTGAAGCCAACCCCAGTGTCCCTTTAAAGTAATGTTTGGGCTCCTGCTGCTGCTGCTGCCAACTCCAGGGTGTGATTCATCCAATTTTTGGGCTCCTGAAGCCAACCCCAGTGTCTCTTTAAAGTAATGTTTTGGGCTCCTGCTGCTGCCAACTCCAGGGTGTGATTCATCCAATTTTTGGGCTCCTGAAGCCAACCCCAGGGTCTCTTTAAAGTAATGTTTGGGCTCCTGCTGCTGCTGCCAACTCCAGGGTGTGATTCAACCAATTTTTGGGCTCCTGAAGCCAACCCCAGTGTCTCTTTAAAGTAATGTTTTGGCTCCTGCTGCTGCCAACTCCAGGGTGTGATTCATCCAATTTTTGGGCTCCTGAAGCCAACTCCAGTGTCTCTTTAAAGTAATGTTTGGGCTCCTGTTGCTGCTGCTGCCAACTCCTGCCAACTCCAGGGTGTGATTCATCCAATTTTTGGGCTCCTGAAGCCAACCCCAGGGTCTCTTTAAAGTAATGTTTTGGCTCCTGCTGCTGCTGCTGCCAACTCCAGGGTGTGATTCATCCAATTTTTGGGCTCCTGAAGCCAACCCCAGGGTCTCTTTAAAGTAATGTTTGGGCTCCTGCTGCTGCTGCTGCTGCCAACTCCAGGGTGTGATTCATCCAATTTTTGGGCTCCTGAAGCCAACCCCAGGGTCTCTTTAAAGTAATATTTGGGCTCCTACTGCTGCTGCTGCCAACTCCAGGGTGTGATTCATCCAATTTTTGGGCTACTGAAGCCAACCCCAGTGTCTCTTTAAAGTAATGTTTTGGCTCCTGCTGCTGCTGCTGCCAACTCCAGGGTGTGATTCATCCAATTTTTGGGCTCCTGAAGCCAACCCCAGGGTCTCTTTAAAGTTATATTTGGGCTGCTGCTGCTGCTGCTGCCAACTCCAGGGTGTGAATCATCCACTTTTTGGGCTCCTGAAGCCAACTCCAGTGTCTCTTTAAAGTAATGTTTGGGCTCCTGTTGCTGCTGCTGCCAACTCCTGCCAACTCCAGGGTGTGATTCATCCAATTTTTGGGCTCCTGAAGCCAACCCCAGTGTCTCTTTAAAGTAATATTTGGGCTCCTGCTGCTGCTGCTGCTGCCAACTCCAGGGTGTGAATCATCCAATTTTGGGGCTCCTGAAGCCAACTCCAGTGTCTCTTTAAAGTAATGTTTGGGCTCCTGCTCCTGCTGCTGCTGCTGCTTGCAACTCCAGGGTGTGAATCATCCAATTTTTGGGCTCCTGAAGCCAACTCCAGTGTCTCTTTAAAGTAATGTTTGGGCTCCTGTTGCTGCTGCTGCTGCTGCCAACTCCTGCCAACTCCAGGGTGTGATTCATCCAATTTTTGGGCTCCTGAAGCCAACCCCAGGGTCTCTTTAAAGTAATATTTGGGCTGCTGCTGCTGCCAACTCCAGGGTGTGAATCATCCAATTTTTGGGCTCCTGAAGCCAACCCCAGTGTCTCTTTAAAGTAATGTTTGGGCTCCTGCTGCTGCTGCTTGCAACTCCAGGGTGTGATTCATCCAATTTTTGGGCTCCTGCTGCTGCCAACTTTAGTGTCTCTTTAAAGCAATGTTTGGGCTCCTGCCCCTCATAGTGATGCCACTTCAACTCTCTGCAATCGTGCCGCTCTGCGATTCTATTAGCGATGCCTCTGATCTGCATGTGATATTCATTCAAAGTATTATTTAACTAACCCAGCACACATCCTGTGCGTGTTACAGCAAGGCAGAATGGTTTACAACCCTATTGAGGCTCTAGGAGGCTCAGAAATAGCCGTTTTTAATAGCGATTCGTCGCTAATAAATTCGGGTCGAAACGATTTTTGTCGGACAATTCGGCGAATCAGTCGAATCGAATTTTTCAAAAGTTCGCTCATCTCTAGCAGGAGCCCAAACATTGACTGAAAGAGACACTGGAGTTGGCAGCAGGAGCCCAAAAATTGGATGAATCAAACCCTGGAGTTGCAAGCAGCAGCAGCAGGAGCCCAAACATAGCTTGAAAGAGACACTGGAGTTGGCAGCAGGAGCCCCAAAAAATTGGATGAATCACATCCTGGAGTTGCAAGCAGCAGCAGGAACCCAAACATTAGCTGAAAGAGACACTGGAGTTGGCAGCAGGAGCCTAAAAATTGGATGAATCACACCCTGGAGTTGCAAGCAGCATCAGGAGCCCAAACATAGCTTAAAAGAGACACTGGAGTTGGCAGCAGGAGCCCAAAAATTGGATGAATCACACCCTGGAGTTGCAAGCAGCAGCAGGAGCCCAAACATTGCTTGAAAGAGACACTGGAGTTGGCAGCAGGAGCCCAAAAATTGGAAGAATCACACCCTGGAGTTGCAAGCAGCAGCAGGAGCCCACACATAGCTTGAAAGAGACACTGGAGTTGGCAGCAGGAGCCCAAAAAATGGATGAATCACACCCTGGAGTTGCAAGCTGCAGCAGCAGGAGGCCAAAAATTGGCTGAAAGGCACACCCTGAAGTTGACATCAGCAGGAGGCCAAAAATTGGTTGGAAGGCACACCCTGAAGTTGGCATCAGCAGGAGCCCAAAAATTGAATGAATCACACCCTGGAGTTGCAAACAGCAGCAGGAGCCCAAACATAGCTTGAAAGAGACACTGGAGTTGGCAGCAGGAGCCCAAAAATTGGATGAATCACACCCTGGAGTTGCAAACAGCAGCAGGAGCCCAAACATTGCTTTAAAGAGACACTGGAGTTGGCAGCATGAGCCCAAAAATTGGATGAATCACACCCTGGAGTTGCAAGCAGCAGCAGCAGCCCAAACATAGCTTGAAATAGACACTGGAGTTGGCAGCAGGAGCCCAAAAATTCGATGAATCACACCCTGGAGTTGCAAGCAGCAGCAGCAGGAGCCCAAACATAGCTTGAAAGAGACACTGGAGTTGGCTGCAGGAGCCCAAAAATTGGATGAATCACACCCTGGAGTTGCAAGCAGAAGCAGCAGGAGCCCAAACATAGCTTGAAAGAGACACTGGAATTGGCAGCAGGAGCCCCAAAATTGGATGAATCACACCCTGGAGTTGCAAGCAGCAGCAGCCCAAACATAGCTTGAAAGAGACACTGGAATTGGCAGCAGGAGCCCAAAAATTGGATGAATCACACCCTGGAGTTGCAAGCAGCAGTAGGAGCCCAAACATAGCTTGAAAGAGACACTGGAGTTGGCAGCAGTAGCCCAACAATTGGATGAATCACACCCTGGAGTTGCAAGCAGCAGCAGCAGGAGGCCAAAAATTGGAGTTGGCAGCATGAGCCCAAAAATTGGATGAATCACACCCTGGAGTTGCAAGCAGCAGCAGCAGCCCAAACATAGCTTGAAATAGACACTGGAGTTGGCAGCAGGAGCCCAAAAATTGGATGAATCACACCCTGGAGTTGCAAGCAGCAGCAGCAGGAGTCCAAACATAGCTTGAAAGAGACACTGGAGTTGGCAGCAGAAGCCCACAAATCGGATGAATCACACCCTTGAGTTGCAAGCAGCAGCAGGAGCCCAAACATTGCTTTAAAGAGACACTGGAGTTGGCAGCAGGAGCCCAAAAATTGGATGGATCACACCCTGGAGTTGCAAGCAGCAGCAGGAGCCCAAACATAGCTTGAAAGAGACACTGGAGTTGGCAGCAGGAGCCCAAAAATTGGATGAATCACACCCTGGAGTTGCAAGCAGCAGCAGCAGGAGGCCAAAAATTGGCTGAAAGGCACACCCTGAATTTGGCATCAGCAGGAGGCCAAAAATTGGTTGGAAGGCATAGCCTGAAGTTGGCATCAGCAGGAGCTCAAAATTTGGCTTAAGACATAAATAGGTTTTGCACCATTTGGAAAGTGTAAAACGTGGCACCATGCTGAATCTAGTCGCATGCATCAGGCATTGGTGGGTTGAAATCCTGGCTGATCCATCCCTGATTCATTTTGACAAAGGTGAGTCTCTCCACATTTTCTCCTCGCCGTAACTATGGCCCCCGCCGCACTAAACAACCCGCTCAGATGGCACGCTACTTGCCGGGCAGGACAGCTTTTCCAGGGCAAACTCTGCTAGTTGCGGCCACAAGCCAAGTTTGGCTGCCCAGAAGTCCAGCGGATCCTCAAGGTGTGTTGGCATGGTCATGTCAAGGTATGACATGACCTGCTGGTTGAGGTCCTGCTCCAAGTCTTCCTGCTGCTCATGAGTAGCCTCACTATGTGGGTGTAGAAAGCTACTCTTTAGTGACTGAAGACTGAGGCTGCTGCTGATGGAGCTGCTGCTGCTGCTCCTGTCAACCCCCCCAGCAGGCATGGCAGTGGAAGGTGAGCGCAGTGGTCCCCCCAAAGTCAGACCTGCAAGAGTATGGACCATGGCGCAGATAGGCATCGGCCAACTGACTACGTAGAATGTCTTTGTAGTAGTTCAGTTTGTCCTCCCTCTCGGCGGGTTTAAAAAATGCCCCCATTTTGTGCCGGAAGCGATGGTCCAATAAGGTGGAGAACCAGAAGTCATCCCGCTGACAAATGGAAACAATTCTGGGTCACTACGCAAGCACGTGAGCATGCTTCCTGCCATTTGCGCAAGTGACTCGGAGGGACTACCTGTCTCCATCTCCACTGCATACTGCCACGGTGTGTCCGGGTCCTCTGTCTCGCCTTCCTCAAAACCCTGTAGCTCCTCTGGCTGCTCCTGCTCCTCCTCTCCTGTCCGCTGACTAGATAAACCAGCCATTTTGCCAAGCCTAAACTGTGCTTCACTGGGCCACTCCTCCTCCTCTTCCTTCTCCTCCTGCTCCAGTGGCCGTAAGATGTAGACGCCATGTCTCCAGTGCCCTGACCAGCCATGGTTTCCAACATGTGCTGTAGTACATGAAGCAGTGGAATCACGTCGTTCATCCCGTAATCCTGCCGACAAATAAAGTGGCTTCCTCAAAGGATCTGAGCAAATGGCAGGTGTCACGTATGAGCTGCCACTGGTTGACATTGAAGTTACACAGGGGAGTCCCCCTATCCGCTTGGATCATCAGGAAATCCGTGATGGCTTTTCTCTGTTCATATAATCGGTCCAACATGTGAAGGGTGGAATTCCAACGGGTGAAAACATCGCAAATCAGACTATGTTGGGGGATACCGTTCTGACACTGTAGCTCAAGAAGGGTGTGTTTGGCGGTGTATGAGTGACTGAAGTGCATGCAAAGTTTCCTGGAAATTGTTAGGATGTCTAGCTTGACAACCAGATTGAAGACGTGAGCCATGCAGAGGGCATGGGTCAGCCTTCCTTGGCGCAGCACAGACAAAATGTTCTTCCCATTGTCTGTAACCATGATTTTAAGTTTTCTTGGAGTAAGCCATGTTTGGATTTCCTGATGAATACATTTAAGCAGTTCCTCCCCTGTGTGACTCCGTTCGCCAAGACAAACCATGTGAAGCACTGCGTGACACCTCCGTGCCCTGCACACATGATAAACTGGAGGGGCACTGAGACTTGAGCCTACAGTGGAGGGTGAGGAGATGGCGGAGGATGAGGAGGCTGAGTCGCACGGTGTCACAGGCCCAACGGGCAGGGAGCGCGGAGGCTGATGTGGCGTGACCTGTCCAAGTTGCTGCTGCTGCTGCAAAGGGACCACATTCACCCAGTGGGCTGTAAACGACATGTACTGTCCCTGACCGTAGTTACAGCTCCAGACGTCGGCGCTGCCATGCACTTTGCTACACACCGACAGGCTCAAGGACTGGCCCACCTTCTGTTCAACAAAAGTGTGCAGCGCTGGTACTGCCTTCTTGGCAAAGAAATGACGGCTTGGGACTCTCCACCTCGGCTCGGCACAAGCCATCAGTTCTCTGAAAGGTGCAGAGTCCACCACCTGAAAAGGGAGCGACTGCAGCACCAGCAACTTGGACAGGAGCACATTCAGCTTCTGCGCCGTAGGATGAGTGGGCGCATACTGCTGTCTCTTGGACATGGCTTCGCTGATGGATTGCTGGCGGGATGCATGACTTGGAGGAGGAGGAGAAGCAGGAGCAACAGAGGATGGGTATGACGCACAGCTGCCTTCGGCTGAGGTGCTGGGGCCTTGGCTGGCAGAAATTGGGAGCGGCGTGCCACTTGATGAGGAAGCAGGCTGGACCACCCCTTGGGAGCCTCGGTTCTCCCAGGTCGCTTTATGGTGACACATCATCTGTTGACGCAGGGCCGTGGTGCCAAAATTTGGACCCTGGCCACGCTGGTTTATTGAAAGCAGTCAAAAAGCAAGTGCAAACTGAAGTAGCTTAATAAAGTAGCTGATGCTGATCAACGCTTATGTTGTATAACAGATAGGGTGGAAGGTGCAGCTTTGAGGTGCCCTGCGGCCTGGTTTATTGAAAGCAGTCAAAAACAAGTGCAAATTGAAGTAGCCTAATAAAGCTGATGCTGATCAATGCTTAAGTTGTATAACAGATAGGGTGGAAGGTGCAGCTTTGGGGTGCCCTGCGGCGTGGTTTATTGAAAGCAGTCAAAAACAAGTGCAAACTGAAGTAGCTTAATAAAGCTGATGCTGATCAACGCTTATGTTGTATTACAGATAGGGTGCAAGGCGCAGATTTGGGGTGCCCTGCGGCCTGGTTTATTGAAAGCAGTCAAAAAGGAAGTGCAAACTGAAGTAGCTTAATAAAGCAGCTGATGCTGATCAACACTTATGTTGTATAACAGATCGGGTGCAAGGTGCATCTTTGGGGTGCCCTGCGGCCTAGTTTATTGAAAGCAGTCAAAAACAAGTGCAAACTGAAGTAGCTTAATAAAGCTGATGCTGATCAATGCTTATGTTGTATAACAGATAGGTTGCAAGGTGCAGCTTTGGGGTGCCCTGCGGCCTGGTTTATTGAAAGCAGTCAAAAACATGTGCAAACTGAAGTAGCTTAATAAAGCTGATGCTGATCAACGCTTATGTTGTATAACAGATAGGGTGCAAGGTGCAGCTTTGGGGTGCCCTGCGGCCTGGTTTTATTGAAAGCAGTCAAAAACAAGTTCAAACTGAAGTAGCTTAATAAAGATGAAGCTGATCAACGCTTATGTTGTAGAACAGATAGGGTGCAAGGTGCAGCTTTGAGGTGCCCTGCGGCCTGGTTTATTGAAAGCAGTCAAAAACAAGTGCAAACTGAAGTAGCTTAATAAAGCTGATGCTGATCAACGCTTATGTTGTATAACAGATAGGGTGGAAGGTGCAGCTTTGGGGTGCCCTGCGGCGTGGTTTATTGAAAGCAGTCAAAAACAAGTGCAAACTGAAGTAGCTTAATAAAGCAGCTGATGCTGATCAATGCTTATGTTGTATAAGAGATAGGGTGCAAGGTGCAGCTTTGGGGTGCCCTGCGGCCTGGTTTATTGAAAGCAGTCAAAAACAAGTGCAAACTGAAGTAGCTTAATAAAGCTGATGCTGATCAATGCTTATGTTGTATAACAGATAGGGTGCAAGGTGCAGCTTTCGGGTGCCCTGCGGCCTGGTTTATTGAAAGCAGTCAAAAACAAGTGCAAACTGAAGTAGCTTAATAAAGCTGGTACTGATCAACGCTTATGTTGTATACCAGATAGGGTGCAAGGTGCAGCTTTGGGGTTTCCTGCGCCTGTTTTATTGAAAGCAGTCAAAAAGGAAGTGCAAACTGAAATACCTTAATAAAGCAGCTGATGCTGATCAACGCTTATGTTGTATAAAAGATAGGGTGCAAGGTGCAGCTTTGTGGTGCCCTGCAGCCTGGTTTATTGAAAGCAGTCAAAAACAAGTGCAAACTAAAGTAGCTTAATAAAGCTGATGCTGATCAACGCTTATGTTGTATAACAGATAGGGTGCAAGGTGCAGCTTTGGGGTGCCCTGCGGCCTGGATTATTGAAAGAAGTCAAAAAGCAAGTGCAAACTGAAGTAGCTTAATAAAGCTGATGCTGAACAACGCGTATGTTGTGTAACAGATAGGGTGCAAGGTGCAGCTTTGTGGTGCCCTGCGGCCTGGTTTAATGAAAGCAGTCAAAAACAAGTGCAAACTAAAGTAGTTTAATAAAGCAGCTGATGCTGATCAACGCTTATGTTGCATAACAGATAGGGTGCAAGGTGCAGCTTTGGGGTGCCCTGCGGCCTGGTTTATTGAAAGCAGTCAAAAACAAGTGCAAACTAAAGTAGCTTAATAAAGCTGATGCTGATCAACGCTTATGTTGTATAACAGATAGGGTGCAAGGTGCAGCTTTGGGGTGCCCTGCGGCCTGGATTATTGAAAGAAGTCAAAAAGCAAGTGCAAACTGAAGTAGCTTAATAAAGCTGATGCTGAACAACGCGTATGTTGTGTAACAGATAGGGTGCAAGGTGCAGCTTTGTGGTGCCCTGCGGCCTGGTTTAATGAAAGCAGTCAAAAACAAGTGCAAACTAAAGTAGTTTAATAAAGCAGCTGATGCTGATCAACGCTTATGTTGCATAACAGATGGGGTGCAAGGTGCAGCTTTGAGGTGCCTTGCGGCCTGGTTTATTGAAAGCAGTCAAAAACAAGTGCAAACTAAAGTAGCTTAATAAAGCTGATGCTGATCAACGCTTATGTTGTATAACAGATAGGGTGGAAGGTGCAGCTTTGGGGTGCCCTGCGGCCTGGTTCATTGAAAGCAGTCAAAAACAAGTGCAAACTGAAGTAGCTTAATAAAGCTGATGCTGATCAACGCTTATGTTGTATAACAGATAGGGTGCAAGGTGCAGCTTTGGGGTGCCCTGCGGCCTGGTTTATTGAAAGCAGTCAAAAACAAGTGCAAACTGAAGTAGCTTAATAAAGCTGATACTGATCAACGCTTATGTTGTATAACAGATAGGGTGCAAGGTGCAGCTTTGGGGTGCCCTGCGCCTGGTTTATTGAAAGCAGTCAAAAAGGAAGTGCAAACTGAAATAGCTTAATAAAGCAGCTGATGCTGATCAACCCTTATGTTGTATAACAGATAGGGTTTAAGGTGCAGCTTTGGGGTGCCCTGCGGCCTGGTTTATTGAAAGCAGTCAAAAAGCAAGTGCAAACTGAAGTAGCTAAATAAAGCTGATGCTGAACAATGCTTATGTTGTATAACAGATAGGGTGCAAGGTGCAGCTTTGGGGTGCCCTGCGGCCTGGTTTATTGAAAGCAGTCAAAAAGGAAGTGCAAACTGGAGTAGCTTAATAAAGCAGCTGATGCTGATCAACGCTTATGTTGTATAACAGATAAGGTGCAAGGTGCAGCTTTGGGGTGCCCTGCGGCCTGGTTTATTGAAAGCAGTCAAAAACAAGTGCAAACTGAAGTAGCTTAATAAAGCTGATACTGATCAACGCTTATGTTGTATAACAGATAGGGTGCAAGGTGCAGCTTTGGGGTGCCCTGCGCCTGGTTTATTGAAAGCAGTCAAAAAGGAAGTGCAAACTGAAATAGCTTAATAAAGCAGCTGATGCTGATCAACCCTTATGTTGTATAACAGATAGGGTTTAAGGTGCAGCTTTGGGGTGCCCTGCGGCCTGGTTTATTGAAAGCAGTCAAAAAGCAAGTGCAAACTGAAGTTGCTTAATAAAGCTGATGCTGAACAACGCTTATGTTGTATAACAGATAGGGTTTAAGGTGCAGCTTTGGGGTGCCCTGCGGCCTGGTTTATTGAAAGCAGTCAAAAAGCTAGTGCAAACTGAAGTAGCTAAATAAAGCTGATGCTGAACAACGCTTATGTTGTATAACAGATATGGTGGAAGGTGCAGCTTTGGGGTGCCCTGCGGCCTGGTTTATTGAAAGCAGTCAAAAAGCAAGTGCAAACTGAGGTAACTTAATAAAGCTGATGCTGAACAACGCTTATGTTGTATAACAGATAGGGTGCAAGGTGCAGCTTTCGAGTGCCCTGCGGCCTGGTTTATTGAAAGCAGTCAAAAACAAGTGCAAACTGAAGTAGCTTAATAAAGCTGATGCTGATCAACGCTTATGTTGTATAACAGATAGGGTGCAAGGTGCAGCTTTGGGGTGCCCTGCGACCTGGTTTATTGAAAGCAGTCAAAAACAAGTGCAAACTGAAGTAGCTTAATAAAGTAGCTG
Source organism: Gastrophryne carolinensis (assembly GCA_027917425.1). Taxonomy (NCBI): domain Eukaryota; kingdom Metazoa; phylum Chordata; class Amphibia; order Anura; family Microhylidae; genus Gastrophryne; species Gastrophryne carolinensis. The sequence goes on from CM051234.1 coordinate 441,284,015, forward strand.
ATGCTGATCAACGCTTATTTTGTATAACAGATAGGGTGCAAGGTGCAGCTTTGGGGTGCCCTGCGGCCTGGTTTATTGAAAGCAGTCAAAAACAAGTGCAAACTGAAGTAGCTTAATAAAGCTGATGCTGATCAACGCTTATTTTGTATAACAGATAGGGTGCAAGGTGCAGCTTTGGGGTGCCCTGCGGCCTGGTTTATTGAAAGCAGTCAAAAAGCAAGTGCAAACTGAAGTAGCTTAATAAAGCTGATGCTGAACAATGCTTATGTTGTATAACAGATAGGGTGCAAGGTGCAGCTTTGGGGTGCCCTGCGGCCTGGTTTATTGAAAGCAGTCAAAAAGGAAGTGCAAACTGAAGTAGCTTAATAAAGCAGCTGATGCTGATCAACGCTTATGTTGTATAACAGATAGGGTGCAAGGTGCAGCTTTGGGGTGCCCTGCGGCCTGGTTTATTGAAAGCAGTCAAAAAGCAAGTGCAAACTGAAGTAGCTTAATAAAGCTGATGCTGAACAACGCTTATGTTGTATAACAGATAGGGTGCAAGGTGCAGCTTTGGGGTGCCCTGCGGCCTGGTTTATTGAAAGCAGTCAAAAACAAGTGCAAACTGAAGTAGCTTAATAAAGCAGCTGATGCTGATCAACGCTTATGTTGTATAACAGATAGGTTTAAAGTAGCATGTGCCTTGGGATGCCCATGTGGCCTGGTGTATTTTAAGCTGAACAGAAAATATTAACACTAATCCAATTATGAGAAATGCTTTTGTTTAACAGATAGGGTTAAATAGCATGTGCCTTGGGATGCCCATGTGGCCTGGTGTATTTTAAGCTGAACAGAAAATATTAACACTTATCCAATTATGAGAATTGCTTTTGTTTAACAGATAGGGTTAAAATAGCGTTCAGGGCTAAATAGCAGAAAGGGTTAAATAGCATGTGCATGGCATGCACAGTGTGCAGCTGTATTTAAACCAAACCAAATATATTAACAGTAACCCAGTTATTATGAAATATGAATCATAGCACTAAGCACCCTGTCACTGTGACTTGTATGCTGCTGGATTGTTCCGGTTTTAAATCTATCTTTCCCTAGCTCTGTCTACCACTCTAAATCTCCCTATCTGTCTCTCTCTTTACCTATCTGTAACTGTCTCTAGCTATCGCTAACTCTCACCTAACTATGACTGTCTGTCCCTCCCTGCAGCTAGCTCTGTTCTGTCTGCAATGCAAGTCTGAACTGCACAAAAGGAAAATGGCCGGCGCTTTATATAGCACGGTGACGTCACCGGGCTTCCTGGCTGCTCATAGGCTGCATGTGACTGTCCCATCGTAACTTGCCCCTGGGGACATGTCTGAATATGTCCGTCCACCATCTTAGAATGCCTGTCATTGAGTTTTAAGGAAAACTTCGATCGATCGACTAGCCGGGAAATTCGGATTAGTTCAGAATCTAATTTTTCATGAAATTCGGAATGAATCCAGGTTCGTCCGGATTGATTCGCTCATCCCTAGATAGAATCTTATGTTTCGTATTTGCATTCTATTTATTTTGGAATGGTGCTACTTATTTATCCACCCCTTGCTGGAAATTGGGAAAGATTGCAGCAATCAGGTCAGTCTATGTTTATTTTAGTGCCCAAATCAGGTTTAGCACTGGGGGAAGGTTGGCCAGTGCTAAGTCAGGAGGATGATTTCCTTTTCATAAGGTAAACTACATTGTTCATGCTTACAGGCATTTGCTTTCCCAGTCTGTGGGTAAGTGGAAGCCCATTACATCCTTACTATCAGTGACTTGTTTCACATTTTAAACCAAATATCTGCAAAGCCTGTTCTTTTAGCATTGTCACAATAATCTGTGCCTCATTATATACTGTATATTATTTCTTATGCAATCAATTGTAGATGTAGCCCAGACCAAGAAAATGTTATGCTAATTCTATAATGTTCAGCTTTTGCTAATATACCTATAGTTAACAAATTATTTTGTATTACTGTATATCCTTCACATACAGTATGCCTAAGAATACAAGGAACTGCATAAATCCAATCACATGCTTTGTCATTTGGCACCCAGAGCAGGAGCCTCATAAAAGGTGTTAAAAAATGTATTTGAACAAGGTGCTTCTCTCAGCTTGGCATTGCTGTGGGTCAACTTAACAACAGCATGTTGAGCCACAACCTTTACAGGAGGCAAGGGACATATGAGTAGGAGTTGCAGCACTTTCGTCCATGTGTGCTTGCTCAATTCATCCATCAGGACATGAGTGATGGACAAGTCTTACCTAGATTTCACCTAAGACGCATTTATGGACAATGTAAGCAAACAGACACACAGAGATCGCAACATGGGGCACAGCCATGCCATTTTAAGGCCCTTTTTATATTCTTGGACCTGCAGCATTTCATTCCTCAAGGCAACGTATGTGGCATGACACAGCCCCCTTTGTCACAGGAGGTTGTGTAATCCATACATAGAGCTTTTCCACATATATTTTGGATTTTACATGAAGCAGTGTTTCTGGCTTCCCCACTTTCTGGATGCAGATTATTATACACGCCGTGCACAATCATTTACAAGAGACTACAATAAATTACAGAATTTACAGAAATCTTAAACAAAATTACTTGCTGAATGTTCAAGTAGAGCGTGACATGAGAATGATCATATGCAGAATGTCTGTATTCCTGATGCAATACATACATCTTAATGTGAACCAACACCCATTTTACAATAAATGTGTGTTGATGTGTGTGCAGTGGGGCATCTCAAATGCTGATTTTGGCGGCTAAAAGCAGTCCAGCAACAGTCAATGTCAGGGCCAGATTTTTGCATAGATGGGATAGTATCAGAACTAAGGGGGGTGGGAGCAGCTCAATCACTATTATTTATACAAAATTATTATTATTATTCAGGGCCTGGGAACTAATTTACCGCCCAGTTTAACCCTCTCATCAACTAAATATCAAGCAACAAACATGTCTAACTATGTGGAAAGACAGAGATTTGGTTGCATATATCTGCAGATACATGTGGAAGCCACACTGCCCCGGCAAGGCACTCTGTGTTTAGTGTGGTCCCTACTCTTAATTCTGAGTCCTCAAAGTTGGGACATGCAATGCAGACAAATATCTGGGAGCTACTCACCTGGGAAGTATCAGAACTACACAGAGGGACCTATAACACAAGCTTGCCTATGGCTGACTTTCTTAGTAAAATGACTAGAGATGAGCGAACTTTTGGAGAGTCATGTGGAGAAAAAGTAGCTTAGTTAGTAATATCTACATAAAATTATGAATAAACAAATGCAAAAGTATTGCCAAAGTGAAGTTTTGTTTGAGGGTGTGTTTCCACCTTTTAATTAAATCAGAAACAACAAGGTATCATTGCCTCTGACTAATTAGCCCTCAAAAATTCTTGGAATTTTTAATCTGGATGTCTGATCCGTCTTATCCAAAGAATATTAATAAAAAGTAAGAGTAACGTAAAGGATTTTTTTATCAATACTTACTTGTGGTCCGATGTGGAGGAATGTCTGTAACTGGAGAGCAGCGCCTTAAATCTGTTTTGCACGATCCATCTTTCTTTAGTGTTGGTCTGGCCCCGTCATCAATCTACTGGAATACATCAGGCATTGTTGGGAGGAAAGCTTGGCTGATCCATGCGCCATTCATTTCCATGCAGGGCAGTCTCTGGAAAAAAGAAAAGTATGTATAAACCAGGGTCTTTTTCATATAAAAACAAATGGTTATTCTTGCCTTTCAAGCATATGTCCCACAGCTTTACCAGTCATTGTGTCAGCCAATGAAGCAACTTTGTCTGGAAGTGCTGCAAAAGCAGTCCACTGCATCACAAGTGGCATCTGACACCCCCAGTCAACTGTCTGTTGTCTGTTGTTATGCTTTGGGTTCAGCTCCACTATCCATTGATGAAGATCTGATAATCATAAAATTCAGCAGCTACTGCCCAGCCAAGAAGTGGAGGAGACACTCGCCTCTTCTTCCACTAGCCGGGCAATTAGTGATGAGGAGAGTGTCGTGGGAGGAGGTGTTGCAAGCGGAGGTAGTGGAAGAGGGTCCCTGGAGTCTGCGGCGGCGGTGGCGGCGGTGGCGGCGGCAGCAGCAGCAGCAGCAGTGAATTATTGGGGACTGTTGGTAGGAAAAATCAGCTACTCAGCGATGTGGCAGTTTTTCAGGTAGCATCCACAATCCTGTGGAGAAAAAGTAGATTAGTTAGTATATATACATAAAATTATGAATAAAGAAATCCAATAGTATTGCCAAAGTGAAGTTTTGTTTGAGGGTGTGTTTCCACCTTGTAATTAAATCAGAAACAACTGGGTATCATTGCCTCTGAATAATTAGCCCTCAAAAATTCTTGGAATTTTTAATCTTGATGTCTGAGGGATTTCTCCTCTCAGACAGCGTCACCATAAGTCCAGCCTGCTGCATTATCCAGTGGTGGACCTTTCAGAGAACTGATGGCTTGTGCCGAGCCGAGGTGGAGAGTCCCATGTATCATTGCTTTGCAAAGATGGCAGTACCTGCCCTGTAAAATGTTGTTGAACAGAAGGTGGGCCAGTCCTTTAGCCTGTCAGTGTGTACCAAAGTGCACAGTGTTGTCTACGTCTGGAGCTGTAACTATGGACTCATGGTGGACAATATATAACCCTTTTAGGCCCCCTTGGTGATTGTGGTTTCACGCTGCTCTTCACATGGTTTTCCTTGAGTCACACATGGGAGGAACTACTAAAAATGAGAACTCAATCCATGAAATCATTGCTTAATCCACGAAAACAGCAAATTTGGACCCATGGTGACTGATACTTGGAAGAACATCTTGTTTGCGCTGCGACAAGGAAGCCAGAGTCATGCGTCCTGACATGGCACACGTGTTCAGTCTAGTTCTGAAGTCTTGCCCCCATCTGAAAGACATCCGAACAACAGGAAAGAAAGTTAGCATGCACTTCTGGCACTCCTACACCACCAAGCACAACCTTATTGAGCCTCAGCGTCACAACGGTGTACCCCGACATAGTCTGATTTGTGATGTTTCCACCCATTGGAATTCCACCCTCCATATGCAGGATCCACTATAGGAACAGAGAAAAGCCATCACGGATTTCTGGATGATCCAAACGGATAGGGGGACACCCCTGTGTAAATTCAATGTAAACCATTGGCAGCTCATACGTGACACCGGCCGTTTGCTCAGGCCCTTTGAGGAAGCTACTTTATTAGTCAGTTGCCAGGACTATGAGATGAACGATGAGATTCCACTGCTTCATGTACTACAACACATGTTGGAAACCATGGCTGGTCAGGGCACTGGAGACATGGCACATACATTTCACAGCCACATGAAGCCTGTGGGGGCTGAAGTGGAGGAGGAGGAGGGGGTGGAGCACAGCAAACCACAGTTTAGGTTTCAAAAAATGACCATTTTATCTAGTCATCTGACAGGAGAGGAGGAGCAGGAGCAGCCACAGGAGCTAGAGGGTTGGGAGGAAGGCGAGACAGAGGACCCAGACACACCGTGGCAGTTTACAGTGGAGATGGAGACAGGTAGTCCCTCCGAGTCACTTGCACAAATGGCACGGTGCATGCTCACATGCTTGCGTACTAGTGAGCGCAGAATTGTCTCCATTTGTCAGCGGGAAGACTTCTGGCTCTCCAACTTATTGGACCCTCGCTTCCGGCACAAAATGGGGGCATTTTTTACACCCACTGAGAGGGAGGACAAACTGACCTACTACAGAGACATCCCACGTAGTCAGTTGGGCGATGTCTATCTGCGCCATGGCCCATACTCCCGCAGGTCTGACTCGGGGGGACCTCTGCGATCACCTTCCACTGCCATGGCTGCTGGGGGGGTGGAAGGAGCAGCAGCAGCAGCTCCATCAGCAGCAGCCTCAGTCTTCAGTCGCTAGTGAGTAGCTTTCTACACCCGCATAGTGAGTCTACTCATGAGCAGCAGGAAGACCTGGAGCTGGACCTCAAACAGCAGGTCATGTCATACCTTGACATGACCATGCCAACACACCTTCAGGATCCACTGGATTTGCTGGGAAGCCAAACTTGACTTGTGTCCGCAACTAGCAGTGTTTGCCCTGGAAAAGCTGTACTGGCCGGACAGTAGTTGATTTAGATGGCAACTGGGCTGCTCTATATAATGAAGCAAAATGGCAAATTTACCTCACTATATAAGCTAATGCCCCTCAGATTTACACAGGGGCTGCTCCATATAATGGTGCAAAACCATGAATTTACCTCATAATACAAACTATTGCCCCTCAGATTTACACAGGGGCTGCTCTATATAATGAAGCAAAATGGCAAATTTACCTCACTATATAAGCTAATGCCCCTCAGATTTACACAGGGGCTGCTCTATATTATGCTGCAAAATGGCAAGTTTACCTCACAATATAAGCTATTGCCCCTCAGATTTACACAGGGGCTGCTCCATATAATGGTGCATCACCATGAATTTACCTCATAATATAAACTATTGCCCCTCAGATCTACAGAGGGGGTGCTCTATATAATGAAGCAAAATGGCAAATTTACCTCACTATATAAGCTATTACAGCTCTATATAAATAAAAATAAATAAATAAAAAAAGGGCCTGTAGAAGCTTATTTAGTATAACAGATAGGGTGACATGTGCTGGTTTGGGATGCCCATATGGGCTAGTGTTTTGGCAGCAGTACAAAAACCAATGCAAAATGCAATAGCTTAATAAAGCTGATGCTGATCAACGCTTATTTAGTATAACAGATGGGGTGCAACATGCAGGTTTGGGATGCCCTGCGGCCTGGTGTATTTAAAGCAGACCAAAACCAATTCAAAATACAATAACTTAATAAAGCTGAGGCTGTAGATGCTTATTTAGTATAAACAGATAGGGTGCAACGTGCAGCTTTGGGGTGCCCTGCGGCCTGGTTAAATGAAAGCAGTCAAAAAGGAAGTGCAAACTGAAGTAGCTTAATGAAGCTGATGCTGATCAACGCTTATGTTGTATACCAGATAGGGTGCAAGGTGCAGCTTTGGGGTGCCCTGTGGCCTGGTTTATTAAAAGCAGTCAAAAACAAGTGCAAACTGAAGTAGCTTAATAAAGCAGCTGATGCTGATCAACGCTTATGTTGTATAACAGATAGGGTTAAAATAGCATGTGCCTTGGGATGCCCGTGTGGCCTGGTATATTTCAAGCTGAACAAAAAGTAACAATAATCCAAGTGTGAGAAATGCTTGTGCTTAACAAATAGGGTTAAACAGCATGTGCCTTGGGATGTCCGTGTGGCCTGGTATATTTTAAGCTGAACAAAAAGTAACAATAATCCAAGTATGAGAAATGCTTTCGTTTAACATATAGGGTTAATCAGTATGTGCCTTGGGATGCCCGTGTGGCCTGGTATATTTTAAGATGAACAAAAAGTAACAATAATCCAAGTATGAGAAATAATTTTGACCTTCTTTACAGCGCCACACTTTGAAAAAAAATCCTTAATTTCATGCCGATCAATCCAATGGTCAATGCCCCTAACAAAAATAGTGTTCGGCATAAGTTTTCCTTCTGGAAGGACGTAACCTTTAGTTTACATGGTTGGGGTAGGTTATCTTACAAATTGGGATACCCCAGGCAGCAGTGTCATTGAAAGAGACAGATTGTAATGCAGGCCATACGCAAGCAGAGAAACTCAGGCTGCAACAGGCCTCTTTAGTTTACATGGTTGGGGTAGGTTATCTTACAAATTGGGATACCCCACTGTATATGAAACCGAATATAAATGCACACCCAAAAGTGGACAATCAGCCTCCAAGAGGCCTGCTTAGTTTAAATAAGAGAGCTGCTTAGCTTAAATAAGAGAGCTGCTTAGTTTAAATAAGAGGCCTGCTTAGTTTAAATAAGAGAGCTGCTTAGTGTAAATAAGAGGTAGGTTATGTGATGTTACAGAATGGGATGCCTCAAAGCAGACTTGAGATCAGTATATATATGCACACAGCAGCAATGTGTAAGCAGGCTGCAACAGGCCAAATTACTTGAAATAACTGTGCAGCTTAGAGTAAAGACAGAGGCTAATGGTATGTTACAGAATGGGATGCCCCAAGCAGACTTGAGATCAGTAATATATGCGCACAGCAGCAGTGTGTAAGCAGGCTGCAACAGGCCAAATTACTTGAAATAACTGTGCAGCTTAGACTAAAGACAGAGGCTAATGGTATGTTACAGAATGGGATGCCCCAAGCAGACTTGAGATCAGTATATATGCACACAGCAGCAGTGTGTAAGCAGCCTCATACAGGCCAAATTACTTGAAATAAGTGTGCAGCTTAGAGTAAAGACAGAGGCTAATGGTATGTTACAGAATGGGATGCCCCAACCAGACTTGAGATCAGTAAAATATGCACACAGCAACAGTGTATAAGCAGGCTGAAACAGGCCAAATCACTTGAAATAACTGTGCAGCTTAGAGTAAAGACAGAGGCTAATGGTATGTTACAGAATGGGATGCCCCAAGCAAACTTGAGATCAGTATATATGCACACAGCAACAGTGTGTAAGCAGGCTGAAACAGGCCAAATTACTTTAAATAACTGTGCAGCTTACAGTGAATGCAGAGGCTAATGGTATGTTACAGAATGGGATGCCCCAACCGGAGTGCACCTGGAAGCAGTAGTACTATGCACAGCAAAAGTGTCTTTATCAGGCCAAATTACTTTTAGAATAAGTGCAAAGGGTTATAGTAAATAGAGGCTGGTGTAGTCACAGAATGGGATGCCCCAACCGGAGTGCACCTGGCAGCAGTAGTACTATGCACAGCAAAAGTGTCTTTATCAGGCCAAATTACTTTTAGAATAAGTGCAAAGGGTTATAGTAAATAGAGGCTGGTGTAGTCACAGAATGGGATGCCCCAACCGGAGTGCACCTGGCAGCAGTAGTACTATGCACAGCAAAAGTGTCTTTATCAGGCCAAATTACTTTTAGAATAAGTACAAAGGGTTATAGTAAATAGAGGCTGGTGTAGTCACAGAATGGGATGCCCCAACCGGAGTGCACCTGGCAGCAGTAGTACTATGCACAGCAAAAGTGTCTTTATCAGGCCAAATTACTTTTAGAATAAGTGCAAAGGGTTATAGTAAATAGAGGCTGGTGTAGTCACAGAATGGGATGCCCCAACCGGAGTGCACCTGGCAGCAGTAGTACTATGCACAGCAAAAGTGTCTTTATCAGGCCAAATTACTTTTAGAATAAGTGCAAAGGGTTATAGTAAATAGAGGCTGGTATAGTCACAGAATGGGAAGCCCCAACCGCAGTGCACCTGGGAGCAGTAGTACTATGCACAGCAAAAGTGTCTTTATCAGGCCAAATTACTTTTAGAATAAGTGCAAAGAGTTATAGTAAATAGAGGCTGGTGTAGTCACAGAATGGGATGCCCCAACCGGAGTGCACCTGGGAGCAGTAGTACTATGCACAGCAAAAGTGTCTTTATCAGGCCAAATTACTTTTAGAATAAGTGCAAAGGGTTATAGTAAATAGAGGCTGGTGTAGTCACAGAATGGGATGCCCCAACCGGAGTGCACCTGGGAGCAGTAGTACTATGCACAGCAAAAGTGTCTTTATCAGGCCAAATTACTTTTAGAATAAGTGCAAAGAGTTATAGTAAATAGAGGCTGGTGTAGTCACAGAATGGGATGCCCCAACCGGAGTGCACCTGGCAGCAGTAGTACTATGCACAGCAAAAGTGTCTTTATCAGGCCAAATTACTTTTAGAATAAGTGCAAAGGGTTATAGTAAATAGAGGCTGGTGTAGTCACAGAATGGGATGCCCCAACCGGAGTGCACCTGGCAGCAGTAGTACTATGCACAGCAAAAGTGTCCTTATCAGGCCAAATTACTTTTAGAATAAGTGCAAAGGGTTATAGTAAATAGAGGCTGGTGTAGTCACAGAATGGGATGCCCCAACCGGAGTGCACCTGGCAGCAGTAGTACTATGCACAGCAAAAGTGTCTTTATCAGGCCAAATTACTTTTAGAATAAGTGCAAAGGGTTATAGTGAATAGAGGCTGGTGTAGTCACAGAATGGGATGCCCCAACCGGAGTGCACCTGGGAGCAGTAGTACTATGCACAGCAAAAGTTTCTTTATCAGGCCAAATTACTTTTAGAATAAGTGCAAAGGGTTATAGTAAATAGAGGCTGGTGTAGTCACAGAATGGGATGCCCCAACCGGAGTGCACCTGGCAGCAGTAGTACTATGCACAGCAAAAGTGTCTTTATCAGGCCAAATTACTTTTAGAATAAGTGCAAAGGGTTATAGTAAATAGAGGCTGGTGTAGTCACAGAATGGGATGCCCCAACCGGAGTGCACCTGGCAGCAGTAGTACTATGCACAGCAAAAGTGTCTTTATCAGGCCAAATTACTTTTAGAATAAGTGCAAAGGGTTATAGTAAATAGAGGCTGGTGTAGTCACAGAATGGGATGCCCCAACCGGAGTGCACCTGGCAGCAGTAGTACTATGCACAGCAAAAGTGTCTTTATCAGGCCAAATTACGTTTAGAATAAGTGCAAAGGGTTATAGTAAATAGAGGCTGGTGTAGTCACAGAATGGGATGCCTCACAGCAGACTTGAGATCAGTTCAGTATGTATGTACACAGTAAGTGTATAAGCAGCCTGAAAACGCTAACAAAGCCAGTCAGCCAGCCAGTAACACTCAGGCTGGATGAAAAAAAAAAAAAATCTCCCTGTGACTGCCTCCGATTTTTCCTAACTTTCCCTGCTTCTCGCTGACTTCCTGCCTGTCTCCTGCCTGTCTCCTGCCTGTCCCTGTCTGTCCCTGTCTGTCTAACTGTCTCTCCCTGACTACAGCAGCGTCCTGTCTCTCACGAATGCAATAGAGAAATGAGGAAAAGCAAGATGTCCGCCGCCTTAAATAGTGCTGTGACGTCACGGGGCTTGCTGGCTGCTGATAGGCTGCATGTGACTGCCCCAGCATGCACTGGTACGGGGTATATGTCTGGACATGTCCCGTCCGCCATCTTAGAATGCCTGTAATGTAAATGAATGGATGTTAAAGGAAAACTTCGAGCGATCGAAGCACTGGGAAATTCGGATTCGATCCGAATCGAATTTTTCATGAAATTCGGATCGAATCCGGGTTCGTCCGGATCGATTCGGTCATCCCTAAAAATGACCAAAGAAAAGTATTAAATCAGAATCATTTTTATTCGCCAAGTACATTTGTTACTAACATACAAGGAAGTTACTGCACCTGAAGGCTGAAACATGGTAATAGGGCAAAAGAAGTGGCCCATTTAAAGAAGGAGAAAAAGTAGATGCAGCTAACTTGATCAACAGTTTTATGGCTGTAGGCTACAAGCTCCTCTGGAACCTGCTGGTTCCGCACGATGGCTTTCTGAACCGGCGTCCCGATGAGAGTAAACAGAATAATGCATTGCGCTGGTGAGAGTCAGGTCCTGAATATTCCTCATCACCCTAGACTTCACCCTCATTTCATAAAAAACCTTGAAGGCAGGGAGTGGGTGGTTAAAGATATTTTTTCTGCATTTCTATCCCCTGCAGGTGTGATCGGTCCCTGCTGGAAGCACCCCGGCACCAAGCCGTTAAAGTGGACTAACACTTAAAAAACGTCCCTTTTAACACTTTAATCTTGAGCTTTTAGGTTTGGGATGTCTTTATAGTTGAAGTTCCTTAGAAAGCGAAAACTGGGCATTAAACCCTTTATGAAGGTGCAGGAAGTAGCCATGCACTTCAGTGAAGCAAGTCTCTTTTTTGATCAGCTGCGAATTCTGCACATGTGTTAACTGTACTCAGACTGTCCGCCAATGGATGCTGCTCAGGATTCCTCTAATGCAGGGCTTACTGATGGTGTGAGGTGGTAGGATAGCTTAGTTTTCTGTCTCACCCTAGCACATAGTTGCAAGGAAGAGAAGGTCTACTTACTGAGATTATGAAGAAGATAACCAGAAACTTTTTGTGCAATCCAAATGTCTTTATCTAACTGAAGAATAACATTCTCTAATGGGCCGACTTCAACATTCCTGCAATGTTTTTCTCCCATTTCATGTTTTTTTATCTGAGAAATTTCGTTTCCACTACCAACCTCCCATCTTCACCTTATAGAGATATGGGAGGATGCTAAGAGGAAAAACAATGTTTTTCCTATATGTGTATGGCTCTATACTATATTGCATGGTTCAGCAACATTATGAGTTGAAGAATGTAGCTAATGTGGGGAGAATATTGAAACTACAAATCATAGCTCACTGATGATGACAGTATTTTGCATCCTTGAGGCCTGGCCCAGTACACTTATAATTAGTGATGACCCTTAGAAGTTCAGGTTTGTCAAGTTCGGCCAAACTTGCCACCAAACAACTTTTTGGGGGCCCAAACATGGCTATGAAACAAGGGCTAGATGACTGTAAATCGGGGGCACCTGGGTGATTGCCCTAGGGAAAAAAGGGTAGGGAAAGTACTAAAAAATAAAAAAAAAATACATGAATTAAAAAAAATCAATATTTTACGGGTGTCAGAGGGCAAACAAGGGGGGGGGGGCACCAGAGAGATTGCTCTGCAAAAATGTGGTAGGAAAATAGGGAAAGTACTCCAAATAATTACAGAAAACAAAATGAATAAATAAAAAAAAAAAAATAATAATAATTAAATAAATCATCCCATCACAGACTGTGACAGAGCCCCCATCATTTTCCATACCAGACTGTGACAGAGCTCCCCATCATCTTCCATAGCAGACTGTGACAGAGCCACCTATCTTCTTTTGCAGGCAGAGTGCTTGCTTGCTTGCTGGCCAGGCTGGGAGCTGTCCTCCCAGTTGCAGCCATTCACCATCATGGCCCAGCCCTGCCTATTCCCCTTTCTGATTGGTTGAGGGTAGGGGAAGGGTGGAGTGCGGGTCGGAAGCGAGATGGTCGGTTTGCTGGCCACCCTGACAGTGGGGAGCATAGAAAATGGTTGGTAGAAGCTGGCTGCTCAGAAGCCCATCAACCAACTCTAGTGTTGGGCCAAACGCAAATTGGGTTCGCTCATCACTACTTTCAATGATTTTATCCCACAACATAATGTACAACTGCCATAACTGTTGACAGCAAATTGTACACAACACTCTACCAGCATACAGGAACAATGGCTGTTTATTCAGCAACAATCAGGGACATGAACGTGAGCAAAATACCTCAGCAAGAAATCTCAGTATGGAGTAAAGCAAACAGTTCCTTTCTGTTGGCAGGTTGAACACACTATGTATACAGTCAAATGACCTGCCTAAGACTTCCTGGTTTACTTTTAAACTAACTTAATAGCATAGCATAACAAGCAGATGGTCACATACAGGATGTAGTTGTTACATTAAAGCTTTTCCAACACCCCACTTAACAACTACTTATCCTCTTAGTCCCATTGCAGTTCTAAACTCCTCAAACTTGGCTCTTGATAGTTTTGTCATGCCATCAGCTATCATCTTGTCAGACTCACAATAAACAAACTCAAGTATTCCACGTGCCACTATATCATGCAGGTAGTACTGTTTCACATGAATGTGCTTAGTCCTTATACTGACCTTCTCACTGCTGGCAAGTTAATTACATCCTTTGTTGTCCTCATAGGTAACCATTGGCTGTGGTTTTCCAAGATCTTCCATAATTTGTTTCAACCAAATTACTTATTGACTTGCATGAGCAGCAGATATGTATTCTGCTTCTCTTAAAGATAAAGCAACTGCCACCTGTTTTCTGCTGGACCAAAAAACTGAAGTTTCTCCTAACTTGAACAAGTAACCACTTGTTGATTTCCAATCACTTGAATCTCCAGCCCTGCGTCTACATTACCTATGAAAGTCAAATGTGCTGATGCAAATATCCTGAGCTGAGTCCCTTGAGTTTATTTAAGAATTCCAACTGAGGCTGTAATATCTGGGCGAGTAGTAATTGCTATGTACAAAAGTGCCCCCACTGCTTGTCGATAACTCTTATTGCTGGGTAGCAAATCTTCTTCTGCTTCTAACTTCCAGTAGGATTGCAATTTTTCTTCCTTCTTGATGGGCGATGATCGCATCATTTACATATAGAAGAACATCAGTATATTTCTCTGCTACACATGTTCCATGCTCTTGCTGACTGTTTAAGACCATAGAGAGATGTTTTCATTTTACAAACAAGATGTTCTTTTTGACATAACCTTCAGATTATATACAACTCTTCTTAAATGTCGCTATTTAGACAAGACAGTTTTGATGTCAAATGTCTCACTGTCAGCTTTTGAACAGCTTCTACAGTTACTAATGTTCTGAATGGGGTTTGCTTAGCAACTGGAGAAAAATGTACCACCATAATCTTCACCATAGTTTTGCGAGTATCCTTTTGCGACTATTCTTGCCTTAAACCGGTACACTTTACTTTCAGTCATATTTGTTCTTGAAGACCCATTTACATCTGATTGCTTTCTTGTCTTGTGGTAAGCTTCTATGCCTGGAGTTGGTGAAGAGACACCATCTCTTTATCTTCAGCTTTAATCTACTTCTGCTTCTTGAGAACAGACCTCAACAGTTGTTGCATCTGCTGCCAAGACTGTGGCTCTGGTTCTGGAAGTGAACTGACCATATATGAAAGCTTTGCTGGGATCCCTCTGTTTCGCCTCTCTGATCTTCTCACTGGAGGTTGGCATGGTTTTTTTGTACCTCCATTGGGGGTTTCAAAGCTTATCCAGACTTCAGTGCTTTCCTTTTCAGCATCTAGAGCTTGTGACTGAGATTCTTGTTCTTTTTGTTGAATTACAGGTAACATTTAATTGCATTTGATTATGCATCAATCCCTACATCTCTGCTTATTGTTATTGCGTTGGTCTCTGTGTGCAGGATCCAGTATCCTTTATGAGTTTCACTATAGCCAACCAGGATCTCTTCTTTTGCATGACATTTCCACTTGGAACATTTTTCTTTGGGAGCATGCACAAATGTTTTGCTTCCAAATATCCTGAGGTGCTTCAGGTCAGGTTTCTTGCTGTTTTTTTGCTCATATGAAGTCTTGTTTGTAGCTCTGGTTGGAAGTCCAGTGCTTCTGACCATAATTTTACGATAATTGGGCATTCTACCAGAGGTGTGAGAGGTGGAGTTGGTGACACACCATCCACAGGCAGCTCAGGTGATTGTTTAATTATAGCGAGATTTATGAACTTCACATTGAAAAGTACAAGCTGAGCAGATTTTGGTAGGGCATGTTCATGGCGGGTGGTTCCCCAATCGCTGTCTTTAAATTTAACATTGAAGACTGTTTCCCATTTAATTCTGAAGGTAGCACAAGTGATACATTTGTATCAAGCTAACAAAGTCAACCACTTAAGGATGGGTGGAAGAATATAATATTTTGAATGGGAAGATCCTATAAGAAATTGGGGGATTATTTATCTTCAACATTTGTATATAGCTAATTGTTCATGCCCTTTCCAGAAAATGTAGTTAAAATAGGCCATATGCCAGTTCCCCTGCCCACAGCTATGCGCCCCATAATGTTAAAGAAGGTACGCAAATGTAGTGCTTCAACATTGTAAATTGCAAATGTGGGAAGTTTCAAAATGTACAGTGGCAGATAAAGGCTATTTATGATTGAAGTCATTGCTTGTGGCACGGCTGATAACATCCTGTTTTTAGAAAGATCCAAGAATGTCTTCAGCACCACCCTCACAATAGGGTGATTGGATTAAGCTATTTTTTTCTTAATAAGTCTGAGATTCCATAAATGAATAATTGTCAGTTTATTGTTTCGATCTGAACCCATAAATCATCCGGAGAACATAGCCATTTGAAAGCATGCACTATAAGGTTTGCCTGAAATTATGCCCGTATATTTGGGGAGTTAAGTCCCCCTTGACTATATGGCCTCATTAGAGTTTTAAATGAGAGCATCTGGCACCTCCAATTCCAGAAGAAATGGGACATTTTTCTGTATTGCTCTAAAGAAGGGGGCCAGGAGCTGTAACAACAGATTTTGGATAAAAAGAATAAATTTGGAGAGGATGACAGTTATAAATAGAGCTGTCTTACTTCCTTAACTTTAGGGTCTGATCAGCCATATAATTTGTCTGTTATCTGTTGCAGAAAAGTTTTGAAATTGCATTAGTAATGATCCTTGAGCTGGTGAGGGATATTAATGCCCAAATAATGAATATGTGTTTCCACGTGATAAAAAATCTGGATCCCAGTGATGCCTTTTCTGGTGGGGTAAAGTTAAATAAGAGTGCTTGAGATTTGTTAATATTTATTTTAAAGTTGGAGAAGGTGCCGATTTCTGCAATACATTCCAAGCAGTGTGGGATGGGGTATTCTGAATTGGATAATGCCAACAGTATGTCAACCACATATGCCAATAACTTGATTTAGGTATTCTTAATTGTTATGCCTGATATGTCCAGGGACTGTGTGATCTATGCAAGGCAAATTTCCATGTGAGGTCGAAGAGCAAGTGAGAGAGAGGGCACCCCTGTCTTGTGGCATTGCTGTGTTTTTTTCCTGGCAGGACACCTGCCTGGAAAAGTGAGATAAAGAAAGAGATAACTTTGCCATAAATGTTAAGGTCACAAATAATGAGTGAGATCGGCCTATAATTTGTGAACTGAAGTGGGTCTTTTCCTTGCTTAAGTATCAGTTATTTTTGCTTCACTGAGGTAAGCAGAAAAAGGATTGCCGAGGTTGTTGCTGTTATAAAGATTAGCTAGATGACTTTGATGTTCTAATTTATACATTTTATAGAACTCCATGGGATAGCCATCTGGGCCAGTGCTTTTCCCTGATTTTAACTGGCCGAGCATTGGGATTTTTACCTTATGCAGGAACTGGGAGTTGTCTCAAGTGTTTGCTGCATTCAAGATCATAAATCTGGTTGTAAAAATCAGCTTTGATTTCCTCCACTGAATAAACGTTAGTGCAATCTTCTTTTAATACATTCTATAAAGTTTTTGGCTTTCCTATCCTTAAATAATGCAGCCATAGACTGATCTTTGTTAATCTTTTTCTGAATAATGTTTGGTAACAGAACTTTGTCTAGGTTTCCGATAAGCTCGGCAAGTGACCTACGCGCTTGTTTCATCTCTTTGTACACAAAGTCGTCAGCTAAGCGTTTGTGTAATGATACTAAATGGTACAGGCAATCAATTAGATGTGTTATTTGTCTTTTTCTTTGACTCCCTGGAGGCTATCTGGATGTATAGCCCGTGCAAGTAGCTCTTGTATGTTTCTTATAAGTTGGTGTTAGGCATTCCAGGCATGCAATTAATCTCAAACATTTACTTTATTTTGCATCTTATTTCTTTTATGAAATCTATTCTGTCTAGAAAATTTCTATTTAGTTTCCAGTCTGCTCTCTCCTGCACTCCGACCCCCCCAACGGATTGTCAGAAGCACAGGTGCATAACCCCACATTGTTCTTGCATGGTTCACACAGTCCTCAACCGCAGGCAGATGCAGCTGTTGCACACAGAACTAGTCCAGCCTGGAACCGTCTCCATGTTTTGTGGGCACTCAAGCAGGATTCAGGATTATGTGGACCAGTTGAATCTAGTCTAGAGTCATGAATTAAGTTGTAGTCCCCTCCCATAATGAGTGTGCCTTCCGTGGCTGTGCTGCTTAGTAGTTCGGCAGTATAGGTTTGATATGGTGCAGGATATACTATCTACTAACCCTACTGTCTAATTCATCTTTGTTGTGTAGCAGGTAGACAATTGTGTATCTAGAAAAATCATCAATGAATGTGAGAAAATATCTCTTCTTGCCGGGGATTTAAACACTCATTTGACCACATACATCTGTGTATGTCAAATCCAGTAGCTGTGCAGATCTAGTGCTGTTATTTTTAAGAAAAGGTTTTCTGGACATTTTCCCTTTAAGACAACTGGTGCATCACTTGATTGCATTGGTCTATTGCAATTTCATCTACAAGCTGTTGTTGAGCTAGCTTCCTTACTGCTTCTCGGTGACTATGCCCAAGATGTCTGTGCCATACATGGATACAGGTTTTATGCAAACTTGTCCTGTACAAAATTTCTTTGCAGTTTAGCTGATTAATTGTCCCTACTGCTAGAATGTGCCTATCCTTTAAAATGATGCAGCTATCATCTAACTGTTTAGTGAAAAAAATTCTCATGGTAGTAAAAAATTCATTTAATCAGAAAAACGCTAGGGAATGTCACTGTGGATGATTCACTAGTTAGGAACACAATGAAAGTCTATGGCACTTTTTAACTCCTGATAAAAGTAATGAACTTTTTACTCCTTTTTTACACTGTAGTAAAAAGTGCCATTGACTTGCATTATCTTCCTATCTAGTGATTCATCAACAGTGACATTCACAGCCTTTTTTCTTATGAAATTAATTTTTTACTACCATGAGAATTTTTTTCAACTCTTGATGTATCAGGGCCATAGAGTGGCAATATCAAGTCCCATGCCAGCCAGGGCGGGTGTTCTTTTACAGAGCTGCATGTGATTGGCTGACCCCCCCACGTGTCATTCACAGTGTCTGAATAATGGTGGGGGGGCATGATGAGATTTTACATGGCCCCTCCATTGTAGTAAATATAGCTGGCGTGCTCAACAGAATGGTGGAAAGTGTGAAACACCTTTATGTAGGGGGCGGCAAAGCAAGGTCAAACAGCTGTGGTGGACAGTAGGTGAGCAAAGATTTTTGTTCTAAAAGCCTGGACAGTGATTTTAACTACCACTGTACCTGCATGAATAAAGAACTTGGAATTGGTACTTGCCGATAAAATGACATTATCTTTCTTTATGCATTTCTGCTATAATATTTTTCATATACACTTCAAATCATCAAATGTAATTCAATAAAAAATTTATAAATTACATACTTTGAAATCTTGATCAAAACTAATATCTATACAATGAATATACAGTATAGCACATGTATTATAGGATCAAAAACATGTGAAGAATACATTTCATATTTTCTAAGGTGGCAATCATGAAAAACCGCTAGAGCATGAAAACATTTTCCAAATCATCTTTAAAACTAAAAAAAATCGAAATAGGGAATTTTAACTAAAAAGTATGCACAATAAGTACTGTTACCATTTAGGTTTTGATTAATTTACACATCATGGGCCATCACAATTCTTAATGCTGCATCTTGCCAAATCCAAGAAAGTGAAGCGCATCTGATTAAATGGTTTCTCGATGGAGTTGCGCCGTTAATTTAAACAAGGGCTTATTACTTTAATGACTTATCCATATAATCAGAACTCATTAGCATCCTTGACTGCTGTCTCTCATACTTGCCCTAGGCATAGCTCACCCTTTGGGCACATGAAACACGGTCTCACTGAGATACACATACAGGCATGTGATATTATTTCCACCTTTGAAGAAATTCTCATTATTATTTGCATGATTATTTTACTCATTCAGCTCCTATTAGAGGCAGAAGTAATGTGGATGATTAGGATATTTTAACAAGCTTACTCCAGAAAATGGACTAATCTGATTTGTGCTTTTAAATCCAAGTAGATGTATTTATGTATATGTATTAATTTGATTTGCAGAAATTTGCCCATGTACTGTAAGTTTGGTATAGAGTTGTCTGTACATGTTTTTTTGGCTTTCGGATTGACTGGGTAATACTCTGTTACGGGCTATGAAATAATGCTTGAAAGTTTAAGATTAAGTCCAACTACATTGATAAAAATAATAATCTACTGTGCAGTTCTATGCATTAAATCTGGCCTACACTCTCCTGGGGAACCAAAAAGGAGAGGAGGGAGTCATTTCTGCACCTTTTGTCTGCAGAAAAAGTACTTATAGTCACAGTGAATGGTAGGAGTCTGTCCATTCCTTCCTTTGTTTCTCAGTCTATGAAGCCCTTTGAGTCTTTGAACTAATGAATTGACATTTTGAACTACAATTGCATGTACACAGTGGAGCACCCAGGAATTTTATCTGGGGGGGTCCAGTAGAGGGCGGGGCATAGAGGGAGCTTCTGCTGAAGTAGTGAACATGAGGAAGGAACTGTTGCAGGGATATCAGTGGATATTTTTTTTGACTTTCGATGAGCTCTTGAGCTGCTGCTCAGCTCTTTGTGACAACTCCCCTCATCTCCTAAACCATTTTAGCCTTGAGTTGTGCCATGAGCCTTATGAAATTGCAGCTCCCATGCCCTCTCTCCCACCTGCTCTTCCCCATCGCCATTTTACTTGTGCTGCCTTCACTTGTTGCATAGTCAGTATTGCCTGCCTGTTCGTTGCCAAAAAACATCTCCTACTGAAAAATAGCATCCATGCTACACTCAGAGGTGCCAACATGGGGAGCCGCAGCAACACTGTGTTCCACCAGGTCTGGTGGGGGTCCGGAACCCTGGATCACCTCCCTTGGAGGTTTTCACTTTTTTCAGTTTTCACTTGAGTTTAAAGCATTTCTTCTATGCTGTGTCTGAAGTAAGAATCTTAAGCAACTGTATTGTACCTGCCATTTCATTGGCTGAAGGAATGACTCTAGTCAGCCCAGTTGCTTTGATTAAACACAGATATATACCATGGCCATACCATGATTATTGTAAAGATGGAATTATTTTAATAGCATATTGTTTGGCAGTGGTATGTTTCAGTATAGTATATTGAGATATTTCTATTATCTTATTATCTTTGGCAGCCAGGAAACATGGTAGCTATCACGATGCGTTTACCTTCTCCCCGGTCCCAGGGCATCCTCAACCGCCCACTCAAGCACCCCTAGCTCGGGCAGCGTGTCGAGATCCTCGTAGCCCAGCTGTCACATCATCAGCAGGTGCCAGCTCAAGCAACGCCAGCTCGAGCGGTGCTCCGATCCTCTGCCTCTTGATGCATCCCCTGCTTCTTTGACCATGCTCACGTGCGTGCAAGCACCTGTCTTATGTCCTCTGATGGCACTGCAGACAGTGCGCCCACCACAGGATGGTTTAAAAGGCCCTAATATTACTAGTGAGCAAAGCACCCTAATTGTCAGCTAGGCTATTAGCCCTTAGGATGTTCAGAGGCCAATAAGTCCAAAGTATTCAAGCCAATCCCCAGCACCCTAGCTCTAAATATTATTCCTTGCCATTCAGTTGTTGCCCGTGATAGCATGCTTCTGGGCTCTGTAGTTCTTGTGAAGTCTTACTATGTGACCTCGCTTACTCCAGTGAACGCTGCCTGGACTGATGCCTGTCATCCGTCTCACCCTCTGACCACCCATCTTGAACCTTGGCTTGACCCTGCGCTTGCTATCCCTTTTGGTGCCACATATCATAAGGGCGGTCTTTCTGTGTATGACCCTGGCTTGCCTAACCTTGTCCAGTATAGTCCCTGGTTCATTGGCCGCCGTCCGTAAGTCGACATCCTCTGTGCTATATAAGACCTGGGGGCAACTGTTTCCGGCAAGGCTTGCCTAACCTTGTCCAGTATAGTCCCTGGTTCATTGGCCGCCATCCGTAAGTCGACATCCTCTGTGCTATATAAGACCTGGGGGCAACCGTTTCCGGCAAGGCATGTAAAGCGTCTCGGCAAATGGGGGCTTGTCTAAAGGCAGAATAAGCAGTGGAGATTGGGGCTGTCTTCTCACCAGAAGGTGGGTGTCCCACGGGCTTGACAGTATGCTCACTAATAATTTTAGTTTTGGACGGAAGGCAGGGAGAGGTCTAATATGTTTAATGGCTACTACAAGGAAGGTTTAAGGACCTATTTTTGTCCAACCTCAATAGTCAGTGATAATATATATATTTTAGTAGGTTTCATGTGTGTATTTTTAGTCTTTCTGATTACATGCCCCAGTCACAACGGCTTTCCTCAAGAACATCCCTGAACACATTAAATAACAATCAGAGCTTCTATACGTTGATGTCTATGACTAGCTTTAGAGTTTTTAGAAGGTGAGCCTTACGGAACTTGGCCCAGAAGTAATAGATGGAGCTGGAAGCACACTGCATAATCTATACAATCCATAGAAATAAGAAAATGAAGACACAAATTTTTATTCCTCCATGCTTCCCCCATAGTCCACTTTTGGATTGATTTTGCCAGTCATGTTCTGTGCAGTAGTTGGACAGAAACAGTTTATCATTGGCTCCTTTAACTCTTGACAGACATAACTGAGTTGCTAGACAGGTTGCATACAAAACTGGTCAATTTTAGTGCAATGATGCCAGCTCATTTTGTCAAGCAGCCCAGAACTGAACTGGGAGTTTCCTCCCCTGGGGGCTGGGAAGAAAAAAAAGGAGTTCTGGCTAGAGAACCTTGCGTGCACACCAGGGAGTACTAACAAAATTACATTTCCAGCCAGAGCTGGATTTAATAGAGGAAATATTGTGTAGCAACTTGGTGAAGGAAAATGAGCCAATAGCTACAGAGAACTGGCAGAAGAAAGGATGACACCTCTGGGGCATTTTTAATAATTGTTATCAGGGTGAGAACCTACATACACTATTGCTTTTTTATATCTATCCTATTCAAAGTGCGCTATAGAACTGTCAGAGAATATGCTGATCATTTGTTTCTACGTGCGTCACGGAATGGCTGCATGACTCACGTCAGACTTACGTCAGAGCAAGCTACAAGCTCAACAATGGCCAACAATAGATAAAAAATATATATATTTTAAAAATTATTTTATTCATTGCATGGTTATTGCTAAAAAAGTGGTTCATCAGTAAATGTTAATTATTTTTATTTAAAATGTGCACTGGTGAAAATTATTTAAAGTGAACTCACACTATTTTAAACTGTAGCAGATGCTTCTGCATCCCATATCCTGGCCCCCATAATGGAATGCCAGTTGACATATGAAATGCCCACAGTTCAAATCTATTGCTCCTATGGCCTACATGATGTCAAATTTCCCAGAGGGTTAACCAGACAGAGTGCATGAAACCACACATGGTGCTATACACTTCCTGCACTTACATTAAACCACTTTATAACCTGTGAACACTACTGAACCTCCCTGTGCATCTGCTGGAAGTGTGGCATATGGAAAGCTGAGGTTCTGGCCATGTTCTGGCCATTTTGGGGGCTGATGTGCATTCTAAATAAGGCTACAGAGGCCTCAGTGACATTATCCAAAATCTTGGTCTCTGACATATCCATATAAAAGGGTTTTTCCGCTTTCCGTGGCTCTAGAGGGGTCTGAGCAGGACTCCTGAGTCCTGATATTAGGTTGAGCTACTGACAGAGCTGTAGTAAAAAAGTGTAAGTGAGGGACCAATCTTGTCACTGGTGGATTGCAGGCTCAGTGGCAGGCAGTAATATGAGCCTAACAATTTAAATGTATTATCTGAGAATTACTTCATTTTGGAGATGCCAGCATAATTATACTTGCATTTCTTTAATTCCTCTGTAATGAAGAGTGGAGCATAACACCTTCGTAAGCAATGCATTCTGATCAAACAATGAGCCATTTACAGCAGAGAAAAGCTAACTGGCATAACATGATCTACTGAAATTAATTAAAGACATTAGTGTTAATATAAATCTTCGAGTCTATCTTTCTTTTAGGCAACACATGCAAAATGGCTTTTTAAAAGTTCACTGTGAAAAATAGGTGACACTTGTCTTTAGGGTAGACATTAGAGATGAGTGAACTTTTGAAAAATTCGATTCGACTGATTCGCAGAATTTATTCGCGCCGAATCGCTATTAAGCACGGCTATTTCTGAGCCTCCTAGAGCCTCAATAGGGTTGTAAACCATTCTGCCTTGCTGTAAAATGCATAGGACGCGTGCTGGGTTAGTGAAATAATACTGTAAATAATTATCACATGCAGATCGGAGGCATCGCTAATAGAATTGCAAAGCAGCACAATTGCAGAGAGTTGAGGTGGCATCACTATGAGGGGCCCCTATAGTGCCTGAAAAACACACCCTGGAGCTGCCAGCAGCAGGAGCCCAAAATTAGCTGAATCACACCCTGGAGTTGCAAGCAGCAGCAGCAGCTGCAGGAGCCCAAACATTGCTTTAAAGAGACACTGGAGTTGGCTGCAGGAGCCCAAAAATTGAATGAATCACACCCTGGAGTTGCAAGCAGCAGCAGCAGGAGCCCAAACATAGCTTTAAAGAGACACTGGATTTGGCTGTAGGAGCCCAAAAATTGGATGAATCACACCCTGGAGTTGCAAGCAGCAGCAGGAGCCCAAACATAGCTTGAAAGAGAAACTGGAGTTGGCAGCAGGAGCCCAAAAATTGGATGAATCACGCCCTGGAGTTGCAAGCAGCAGCAGGAGCACAAACATTGCTTTAAAGAGACACTGGAGTTGGCAGCAGGAGCCCAAAAAATTGGATGAATCACACCCTGGAGTTGCAAGCTGCTGCAGCAGCCCAAACATAGCTTGAAAGAGACACTGGAGTTGGCAGCAGGAGCCCAAAAATTGGATGAAACACACCCTGGAGTTGCAAGCAGCAGCAGGAGCCCAAACATAGCTTGAAAGAGACACTGGAGTTGGCATCAGGAGCCCAAAAATTGGATGAATCACGCCCTGGAGTTGCAAGCAGCAGCAGGAGCACAAACATTGCTTTAAAGAGACACTGGAGTTGGCAGCAGGAGCCCAAAAAATTGGATGAATCACACCCTGGAGTTGCAAGCTGCTGCAGCAGCAGCATCCCAAACATAGCTTGAAAGAGACACTGGAGTTGGCAGCAGGAGCCCAAAAATTGGATGAAACAAGCCCTGGAGTTGCAAGCAGCAGCAGCAGAGCCCAAACATAGCTTGAAAGAGACACTGGAGTTGGCAGCAGGAGCCCAAAAATTGGCTAAATCACACCCTGGAGTTGCAAGCAGCAGCAGCAGGAGCCCAGACATAGCTTGAAAGACACACTGGAGTTGGCAGCAGGAGCCCAAAAATTGAATGACTCACACCCTGGAGTTGCAAGCAGCAGGAGCCCAAACATAGCATGAAAGAGACACTTGAGTTGGCTTCAGGAGCCCCAAAATTTAATGACTCACACCCTGGAGTTGCAAGCAGCAGCAGTAGGAGCCCAAACATAGCTTGAGTCACTGGAGTTGGCAGCAGGAGCCCAAAAATTGGATGAATAGCACCCTAGAGTTGCAAGCAGCAGCAGCAGGAGCCCAAACATAGCTTGAAAGAGACACTGGATTTGGCTGCAGGAGCCCAAAAATTGGATGACTCACACCTTGGAGTTGCAAGCAGCAGCAGCAGGAGCCCAAACATAGCTTGAAAGAGACACTGGAGTTGGCTTCAGGAGGCCAAAAATTGGATGAATCACACCCTGGAGTTGCAAGCAGCAGCAGGAGCCCAAACATAGCTTGAAAGAGACACTGGAGTTGGCAGCAGGAGCCCAAAAATTGGATGAATCACACCCTGGAGTTACAAGCAGCAGCAGCAGGAGCCCAAACATAGCTTGAAAGAGACACTGGAGTTGGCAGCAGGAGCCCAAAAAGTGGATGAATCACACCCTGGAATGGCAAGCAGCAGCAGCAGCAGCCCAAACATAGCTTGAAAGAGACACTGGAGTTGGCAGCAGGAGCCCAAAAATTGGATGAATCACACCCTGGAGTTGCAAGCAGCAGCAGCAAGAGCCCAAAGATAGCTTGAAAGAGACACTGGAGTTGGCAGCAGGAGCCCAATAATTGGATGAATAGCACCCTGGAATGGCAAGCAGCAGCAGCAGCAGCCCAAACATAGCTTGAAAGAGACACTGGAGTTGGCAGCAGGAGCCCAAAAATTGGATGAATCACACCCTGGAGTTGCAAGCAGCAGCAGCAGGAGCCCAAACATAGCTCGAAAGAGACACTGGATTTGGCTGCAGGAGCCCAAAAATTGGATGACTCACACCCTGGAGTTGCAAGCAGCAGCAGCAGGAGCCCAAACATAGCTTGAAAGAGACACTGGAGTTGGCAGCAGGAGCCCAAAAATTGGATGCATCACACCCTGGAGTTGCAAGCAGCAGCAGCAGCAGCAGCAGCAGGAGCCCAAACTTAGCTTGAAAGAGACGCTGGAGTTGGCAACAGGAGCCCAATAATTGTATGAATCACACCCTGGAGTTGCAAGCAGCAGCGGGAGCCCAAACATAGCTTGAAAGAGACACTGGGGTTGGCAGCAGGAGCCCAAAAATTGGCTGAATCACACCCTGGAGTTGCAAGCAGCAGCAGCAGCCCAAACATAGCTTGAAAGAGACACTGGAGTTGGCAGCAGGAGCCCAAAAATTGGATGAATCACACCCTGGAGTTGCAAGCAGCAGCAGTAGGAGCCCAAACATAGCTTGAAAGAGACACTGGATTTGGCTGCCAGAGCCCAAAAATTGGATGACTCACACCTTGGAGTTGCAAGCAGCAGCAGCAGGAGCCCAAACATAGCTTGAAAGAGACATTGGAGTTGCCAGCAGGAGCCCAAAAATTGGATGAATCACACCCTGGAGTTGCAAGCAGCAGCAGGAGCCCAAACATAGCTTGAAAGAGACACTGGAGTTGGCTGCAGGAGCCCAAAAATTGTATGAATCACACCCTGGAGTTGCAAGCAGCAGCAGGAGCCCAAACATAGCTTGAAAGAGACACTAGAGTTGGCAGCAGGTGCCCAAAAATTGGATGAATCACACCCTAGAGTTGCAAGCAGCAGCAGCAGGAGTTCCAGAAAGACACACCCTGGAGTTGGCAGCAGCATGAAGAGAACATATACAGATTTTCGGCACATATATTTTATCCGAAGAATATTAATAAAAAGTAAGAGTAACGTAAAGCATTTTCTCAATAATTTCTTGTGGTCTGATGCGGAGTAATGTCTGTAACTGGAGAGCAGCACCTAAAATCTGTTTTGCACGATCCATATTTCTTTAGTGTTGGTCTGGCCCCATCATCAATCTACTCTAATGCATCAGGGATTGGTGGGTGGAAATCTTGGCTGATCCATGCCCGATTCATTTCCACGCAGGCCAGTCTCTCAAAAAAAACATGGAGAGTGACAGATTAGTAACATATTAGTAACATAGTAACATATTAGTTACATAGTAACATATAAGGTCTCATTTTATCAGGTCTCTGCAGAATAGGGGTGAGTGGCAGCAGGAGTCTCAGTGAGAGGCCTGATCTCCCGGGATCAGCTAGCGGTCGTGTCTTGAACAGCAACCCATCTGGCTCCTTAAGCAGACACTGTTGAGGAACCTGAGGAGGACATCAGTGAGTTTTGAGGGCACTTTTAAAGGCTTGGAGTGACAGATTTAGCGGCCAGCATGGTGGCAGAAGGGGAAAGTATGGAGGCAAATGTGCTCGGGGTAGACCACTCGCGCGGCAGGCTATCTTCCCAGGAGGTAATGGAAGAGGGTCCCTGGAGTTGGCGGCGGCGGCGGCGGCAGCAGCATCAGTGAATTAGTGCGGACTGTTGGTAGGACAAATCAGCTACAAGCCCATGTTGCAGTTTTTCATCAAGCATCCGCAGGAGGTTAACATAGCTATGTGAAAGATGTGTAGGCAGAAGGTGAAGTGTGGCCAGGGTCCCAATGTTGGACCCACAGCCCTGCGTCAACATTTGCAGCGTCACCATAAAGCGGCCTGGGAGAGTTGGCTCCAAAGTGGTGGTCCAGCCTGCTGCATTACTCAGTGGCACACCGCTCTCTGTTTCAGCCAGCCAAGGCTCCACCACCTCCTGTGTGTCATACCCATCCTCTGTCGCTCCAGATGCTCCTCCTCCTCTTAACCCGAGTCAGTCATTCCGCCAGCAATCCATTGCTAAGCCATGTCCAAGAGACAACAGTATGTGCCCACTCATCCAACGTGCAGAAGCTAAATGTGCTCCTGTATAAGTTGCTGGTGCTGCAG
Source organism: Gastrophryne carolinensis (assembly GCA_027917425.1). Classification (NCBI taxonomy): domain Eukaryota; kingdom Metazoa; phylum Chordata; class Amphibia; order Anura; family Microhylidae; genus Gastrophryne; species Gastrophryne carolinensis. Next base: position 441,311,819 of record CM051234.1, read on the forward strand.
TCCCTCCCTTTTGAGTTGGTGGGCCTTTCAGAGAACTGATGGCTTGTGCCGAACAGAGGTGGAGAGTCCCATGCTGTCATTTCTTTGCGAAGAAGGCAGTACAAGCTCTGTACAATTTTGTTGAACAGAAGGTGGGGCAGTCCTTTAGCCTGTCAGTGTGTACCAAAGTGCACAGCAGTGCCTACGTCTGGAGCTGTAACTATGATCAGGGACAATAAATATCCTTTTAGGACCACTGGGTGATTGTGGTTCCTGCACAACCACAAAAGCAACTTGGACAGGTCCCTCCGCTGTGGCCTCCACGCTCCTAGGCCTTTGTGCCTGTGACAGTGCACTTGCACTTAGCAATGGTGTCACAGAGAAAAGTGGCAAATTGTCAATTACATATTATTAATAGTTAACATTTATCTTATTTGAACATATTTATAATAATAACATATAATAATATATAACATAGCAACAATAACATATAACATAATAACAGTAACATATAAAATGTATCAACATTTTTTTTTTTGGTTAATTTTGTATTGTTTTTTTTTTTTTATATATATTTTATTTTTTTAATATTTTGTATTTTTTAGAAACATATATATATTTATATTTTGTATTTTTTTTATTTTTTTTTTTCCATTGCCTTTTTTTTCTAAATAATAATTTTTTTTTTAATTTTTGTTTTTTTTTCCCCAGTGCCCTTCCAGCCTACCATGTGAGTCACACATGGGAGGAACTGCTAAAAATGAGAACTCAATACATGAAATCATGGCTTACTCCAGGAAAATTGCAAATGGGACCCATGGTGACTGACACTGGGAAGAACATCTTGTCTGCGCTGCGACAAGGAAGCCTGAGCCATGCGTCCTGCCATGGCACACGTGTTCAATCTAGTTGTCAAGCGTTTTCTGAAGTCTTCCCCCCATCTGAAAGACATCCTAACAACGGGAAGGAAACTTTGCATGCACTTCAGGCACTCCTACACCGCCAAGCACACCCTTCTTGAGCTTCAGTGTCAGAACGGTATCCCCCAACATAGTCTGATTTGCGATGTTTCCACCCATTGGAATTCCACCCTCCATATGCAGGATCGACTATAGGAACATAGAAAAGCCATCACGGATTTCTTGATGATCCAAACGGATAGGGGGACTCCCCTGTGTAACTTCAATGTAAACCAGTGGCAGCTCATACGTGACACCTGCCGTTTGCTCAGGCCCTTTGAGGAAGCTACTTTATTAGTCAGTCGCCAGGACTATGAGATGAACGATGAGATTCCACTGCTTCATGTACTACAACACATGTTGGAAACCATGGCTGGTCAGGGCACTAGAGACATGGCGCATACATTTCACAGCCACATGAAGCCTGTAGGGGCTGAAGTGGAGGAGGAGGAGGGGGTGGGGCACAGCGAAGCACAGTTTAGGTTTGACAAAATGACCATTTTATCTAGTCATCTGACAGGAGAGGAGGAGCAGGAGCAGCCAGAGGAACTAGAGGGTTGTGAGGAAGGCGAGACCCAGACACACCGTGGCAGTTTGCAGTGGAGATGGAGACAGGTAGTCTGCATGGCACGATGCATGCTCACGTGCTTGCGTAGTGACCACAGAATTGTCTCCATTTGTCAGCGGGAAGACTTCTGGCTCTCCACCTTATTGGACCCTCGCTTCTGGCACAAAATGAGGGCATTTTTTACACCCACTGAGAAGGAGGACAAACTGACCTACTACAGAGACATCCTACGTAGTCATTTGGGCGATGTCTATCTGCGCCATGGTCCATACTCTCGCAGGTCTGACTCGGGGGGACCTCTGCGCTCACCTTCCACTGCCATGGCTGCCGGGGGGGGGGGTGGCAGCAGCAGCAGCAGCTCCATCAGCAGCAGCCTCAGTCTTCAGTCACTAATGAGTAGCTTTCTACACCTGCATAGTGAGTCTACTTATGAGCAGCAGGAAGACCTGGAGTAGGAACTGAACCAGCAGGTCATGTCATACCTTGACATGACCATGCCAACACACCTTGAGGATCCGCTGGACTTCTGGGAAGCCAAACTTGACTTGTGGCTGCAACTAGCAGAGTTTGCCCTGGAAAAGCTGTCCTGCCCGGCCAGTAGTTGATTTAGATGGCAACTGGGCTGCTCTATATTATGCTGCAAAATGGCAAATTTACCTCACAATATAAGCTATTGCCCCTCAGATTTACACAGGGCCTGCTCTATATAATGCTGCAAAATGGCAAATTTACCTCACTATACACAAAATGGCAAATTTACCTCACTATATCAGCTAATGCCCCTCAGATTTACACAGGGCCTGCTTTATATTATGCTGCAAACTGGCAAATTTACCTCGCTATATAAGCTATTGCCCCTCAGATTTACACAGGGCCTGCTCTATATTATGCTGCAAACTGGCAAATTTTTTTTCCATACTTATGTTTATTGAGAAAAGAAAATTTTGACAATTTTGGCAATAACAATTAGCATTCTGTAATCATGTAACAAGGAAAGTGCAGATATCAACATATACAGATCACATTTGTAACATAAATCAAAATAGGAGGGGGAGGGGGGGGGGAGGGGGGGGGAGGTGGGGGGGGAGGGATGGGAGGGGGGGGGATGGGGGAGGGGGGGGGATGGGGGGGGGGAAGGAGGGCCATTTTATTTGCAGTGCAGACAATGTGAAGTGGACCGTTGTCACAAGTCATCTCAGCGAAGGACAGTCAGTTACAGAAGTAAAATTCAGATTCGCTCATAATATACATAACTCAGAAATGTATTCGAGGGAGTAGATCCTAAAACCAGTTGCCGATGTTCCAGCCGACCACTCCAATTTATACTTTAGGAAGTCGTTAGCCTAGCGTTAGGGGAGGGGTGTACTTCTCTGCTTCCATCCTCAGTACCGCCGTCCATGTATTAAGAGCAGGATCCCTGAGTTAGACAGAACTGACCAAACCCCTAGGGGTCTCCAATCCCCCACCCCCTACAGCAGGGCAGGTGACGCCAACAACACCGACAACTCAACAAGACAAGAAAGAACAATGAGAACTAGAAGAGGAGAAGAGAGAGCTGAATGGGCCAGGAGGGTCAGATCAGGAGGTATGGGAAATGAAGGAAGGGGAGGGAGGGGGAGAGCAGTGGTAGGAGTTGTGGGAGCCATGACGGCAAGGGAGGGGGGGGGGGAAGAGAAGGTATATTGGTGAGGGAAGAGGGGGGGGGTAGAGAGGAAGAGAGGGGGCGGGAAGGGGGGGGAGGGGGAGGCGGGAGGAGGGGGGGAGGGGGGGGGAGGGGGGGTAGGCAAAGACGGAGTCAACCCTCCAGTCTCAACCTTCCAACAACCAAGTGCTCCCGGGCCCCCGACTATGCCCAGCTCCCGGTCAGCTCCTTCACCACACCAGGGGACTCGGCTGAATAACCGCTCAAGAGGGGAGTTCCCTTTTGTATTCATCTGAGTCCCTAAACACTTGCCAGATCGTCCAGACATTTCTGAATGCATCCAGCCTATCTTGTTTGGAATATAGAATCTCTTCCATTGTCTCAATGTAATTAATCTGACTAAACCACTCCGCCATTGTAGGTACATTTTCAGATCTCCATTTTCTAGGGATCAACGTTCTGGCAGCATTCAGTAGATGGACAGCTAAAGGACCGTATCCCACAACTCCCTTGCCATCTGCTGTCCAGTTAAGTAGGTATCCCGCCGGGTTCCACTCTAGCTCACATCCCAGTATTTTCCCTATCAAAGCATGAATTTTCTCCCAGAACACTTTAATTTTGGGGCAGTTCCACCAAATATGGAGCATATCTGCGCCGTCCCCTCCACACCGCCAGCATCTGTCTGGGACCTCAGGGAAGATACGGTGTAGGCGCTGTGGAGTCTTGTACCACCTTGAGATGATTTTGTAATTAGTTTCTTGTAGCGAAGAACCTACTATGCTTTTGTGTGCCCCCAGATATATAGAGTCCCATGCTTCTTCATCCAAGCTGATTGACAGGGCTTCAGACCATCTCCGTTCCCACGGCTTCTCCTCCTCTTCCACTGAGGACAGCAAAAGGCCATAAGTCCAGGAAAGCAAATGCTCCCTGGGGCCGTTACCCAAACAGGCTCTTTCAAATTCTGAGGGTGGTTTATCCACCTTGCCCCTCAGTTCTCCAGAACTCACAAAGTGCCTTATCTGTAAATATGTAAGGGTGGGGATCGAGCCTCCTAATCTTTCCTCTAATGCCTCCTTACCCAACACTTTAGTGTTTTGGAAGATCTGTGTTGCCCTCCAGGGTCTGTGCAAAGTGCAAGTTCTCAGGAAGGACCTCTCCATGCCTGGGGGAAAAAGTGGGTTATCTGTGAGGGGGGTCAGAGGCCCTGGCAGCGACACCAAGTCCCTGTGCTTTTTGGAAGCTACCTCTAGGACCCCGATAGTGGCCCCTATAAACGGGTGTCTCCTAACTAACTCCGGGACATGCGCTCTCCCCAATGTACCCATTGCCCTCAGCTTCCCCCCACATACCTCGTCTTCAATTGCTACCCAGTCCTTCTTGTCCCTACATGTCTGCCATTCTATGACCCTACTAAGATGTATAGCCCGTGAGTAAGTTTCAATACAAGGTACTCCTACACCCCCTCTAGCCTTCGGGAGCCTCAGTATGGAACCCTTGATTCTGGGGGATTTATTGTTCCAGATAAATTTTGAAAACAGAGAGCGCACTCTCTGCAGAAACCACCTCGGCATGCTGATGGGGATGCATTGCAAAAGGTATAACAGCCTTGGGAGAACATTCATCTTTAGGACCGCGATCCTTCCAAACCAGGATAGCTTTAGTTTGTCCCATTTCACCAAGTCTTTTCTGATTTTGGTTTCCAAGGGAGCAAAATTAGAGTTAAATAAGTGTTCAAGAGAGGTAGGAAGTTGAATCCCCAAGTATCTAATACTGCCTGATACCCAGCGAAATGAAAAAGACCTCTCCAAGGCGGCCACCTCTGTAGAAGGGAGGCCCACGCCCAACGCCATGGATTTGCTATAATTGATTTTTAGGTTCGAGATCGTCCCAAAGCGCGTGAATTCCTGGAGTAGGTTAGGTATGGAAACAGTTGGATTGGACAAAAAAAATAACATATCATCTGCATAAGCAGCCACTTTCCTTTCCCTGCCCCCAATCGAGATCCCCTTAATATCCACATTCAGCCTCACCTTTCGCAAAAATGGTTCAAGCGAGAGCGCGAACACCAATGGAGAAAGGGGGCATCCCTGTCTTGTTCCGTTGCGTATATCAAAGGAATCTGAGCTTGTATTATTAACCCGTACCTTTGCCGCAGGATTGGAGTACAGGGCCAAGACCCGGTTCAGGGCCCTGTCACCCAACCCTATGTGCCGGAGCACTGCTTCAATCCATCGCCAATCTACCCTGTCAAATGCTTTTTCAGCATCTGTTGAAAGCATTACAGTTTTAACTTTATGATGGGTTGCCCACCAATGGACATTCAAGGCCTTGATCGTGTTATCACGAGCCTCCCGGCCCGGGATAAAGCCCGTCTGGTCTTGCGCAACCAGTTCCGGGAGGAGGCCAGCCAGTCTACTAGCCAGGGCCTTAGCATATATTTTTAAGTCAGTATTAAGCAGTGAGATTGGCCTGTAATGTTGACAAATCTCAGGGTCCTTCCCCTCTTTAGGAATAACCACTATTTGCGCCTCTAAGGTGCGCAGTGGGAGCGAACCTGACTTGGCGGCACTCTCAAAGGCCCTAGCCATATGTGGAAGAACTTGGGGGGCGAATTCCTTGTAATATAAGCTGGGGAAGCCATCAGGCCCGGGAGCTCTTCCCGGTCTAGTCTGTTTAACTGCATTCTGTAACTCCAGGACAGTGAGGGGCGCCTCAAGAGCATCCATGGTGTCCTTGGACAGTTTGGGCATCTCCACCTCTGCCAAATATGTCTGCATTCTCTTCAGCATCGACTCTTTTTGTCCTTGAACCGGCAAGTTATAGAGATCAGAATAGTATGTTTTAAATGCTTCCGCGATGGCTTTATTGCGCTGCTGGAGTACCCCTGCTGAGTCCCTAATACCACTCACAGGGGCCTTGGCAAGCAAGGGGTTCAAGGCCCTGGCCAATAAGCGGCCCGGCTTGTTGCCCTGTTCATAGAAAAGACCGTTTCTATAAGTGAAAGCTCGCCCTGCTGCCGCCGCCAGCGCATCTTTCAGTTCCTTCCTTGCGTCTGTCAGTTCTGTCAGGCACTGTTCTTGTAGTGATTGTTTATGTTTTGTCTCCAATCTTGCTATTCTAGCCAATAAACCCTCCAATCTAGCCCCTCTCTCTCTCTTCAATCTGGAGCTCTCCTGAATCAAAATCCCTCTCATGGTACATTTGTGTGCTTCCCACACTATCATTGGGTCCATGTCAGGTTGATTCTCTTTGAAATATAGTTTAATCTGCGTTTTCAGCCTCTCCACCACCCTAGCATCTTTTAGAATGCCCGGGTTCATTCTCCAGTTCCATTCTTTCTGATAAGCTGAGTGCAGGGACAGGTGGAGAAGCACGGGGGCGTGGTCAGCAAACGTTATGTTGCCAATCTCCACAGCCTCTATTTTCTCCAAGTCTCTCTGGGAGAGGAAGATATAATCTATTCTAGAGTATTTAGAATGAGTGTTGGAGTAAAATGTGAAATCTTTTTCTTGGGGATGTAGGAGTCTCCAGGCATCAACCACCTGCGCCTGATGCAAGGCTTTTTTAATCCGCTTTAGAGCCCTATAAGTGATAGTGGATTTCGCGTCTGAAGTGTCTATCAAGGGGTTCAGGGCACAATTGAAGTCCCCCCCTATGAGAAGCATCCCTTCCTGAAATGTCCTTAGCTTGTTGATAACCCCGGAGAGGAAACAGCCCTGGGATCTATTCGGAGCATATACATTGGCTAATGTGATCGGGAGCCCATCTGCTAACCTGCCTTTTACAAACAGGAACCTACCTTCCCTATCCATTAGTTCCTCTGTCAGCTGAAATGACAAGCTCTTATCTATGAGAATTGAGACCCCTTTTGTCTTAGAGAGCGGTGAGGGGGCTAGGCGGTGTGTGGTATAGGTTTTGTTGCCCAGATAAGGAATTTTCTCTGCCTGAAAATGAGTAATTGTAGTAATGCTATGTGTACTTTGTGTTTTTTCAGCTCTCTCAGTAAGGCATGCCACTTCTCCGGGGAGTTTAAGCCTCTAACATTGATTGACATGACATTAACCTTCATAATGTGGTTTTATGCAGGCCCGTACCAGGGGGAGCACAGAGGGACAAAGAGCAGGATCAAAAGTCGCGGATTGGTCAGAAACTACGAGTCCCACCTCAGTCCCCCCCTCCCGAAGTGAGATGGATCAGGCAGGAGTGAGAGGGAATAGGAATAAGAAGTAAGGAAAAAAGAAAAAAAAAAAGAGAAAGGGGAATATGAAGGGCCACACAAGAGGACAAGACACACACCAAGGATAAGGGACAAATACCAAACCGGATAATAACTGTGGAATCAGATAAGAGGGACTAATCTAATAACCCCTCACCAGATGGTGTAAAATTATAACACTTCTCCACGAACGTAGTTGTCGTGAAGGAGAGTAAGCCTTCACAGCCGTGAGGCTTCTATGGTTCCACCTAAGAAAGGAACCTAAAGTAAAAAGGTTCCTAGATTGTTAGGAGCATGGAAGGTCGGCGAAAACACCAGCACCAGGTGTATATTAAAAACAAGATAACTAAACAACTAGCAATATAAGCCAACAGAGAGAGGAATTTCCCATCATGCTATGTTAAGAAAAAATTCCCAATTTCGAGCTCGAATGGTCAGGGTAGGGTAGGCCGGTCTCGAGTTTAGTGAGTCCTGCTACATGCATCCTACGACTCCCCTCCCATAGCCCTCCCTCTAATGGGATCCGGGGTTGCGATATCGCTAGATGGCATGGCCGTCACTGGAGTGGCCGCGTCCGGAGGCATTTCCTGAATTTGGGTCGTGACCCCCCGGTATTATAACAAGGCCATTGTGTACTATAGGGCAGTGCTTTCCAAGTCTCCCGTACCTAGCCGAGGTAAATGGACAGCGAGGGCCCAGCAATCAGGGCCTGTATTCCTGCTATCTCGTAGTGGCCCACCAAAAACGTCAGAAGGCGTGACTGCCAAGTCATCAGCAGCGCTCCCCCTTCTAGGCCCCCGGTGTATTAATGTTACTAGGTGGCAGAGTCCCCTAAAAAAGTGGCCCTCCCCATAGGCATCACTCAATATGACTCACTTTTCCCAGGTTGGCCGCAGAGTCCCTCCGCAGTACATTAATTTTTTTTCCCCTGTACATCCCGTTAGCGGAGATATGCGGGTCCTTGCGTGGTTAGCTCATAAATTGAAAGTTGGGATCAGTACGTTTCGAGACCGCCAGCCCATCAGCAGCCGGCGCCCTAACGGGCCCCTGGTATGCGATATAACTGGATGGCAGAACTTTCTGTAGAGCAACAACGCCTATAAATGTTCCTGAGTGTAGGTTAGTTCCCCACAGGCCAACGACCGGACCCTTTCCCATGTGGCAACTGTGCCCACTTATGCAGCTTGTAAATGCAATAATAAACAAATAGTATAGACTCTGTTAACATAGCACACCTATCTGCTGTCCTATGGTTGAAAGCTAATTTAAGCAACACTCAGTCCCACCATCTCCTCAGCAGCCTGAAGCTTCAAAGCTCCAGGGTTGCGATATAGTTAGATGGCAGGGCTTTCAACAGGACAGTTCCTCGTATGGGTGATTCCCAAGTCTGGGGCCCCACCCCCCAGGCCGGTGAGGGGGCCAGTTCCTATTATGAACCCGCGCATTCTTATGCAGCCATTATCAGCATAGATGACCGGATAGTAAAAGTTTCCCCACGTGCCTTCTCAGCAGAGAAGCCCCAACCACCATAACTTCACAGCGCTTCTGTCTGAGGGCCTCTGTGGGCATAACACATAACTCGTAACATTCGGAATGCAACTGCCTGACGCGAGCTCCCCCACTCCGGCAGCGCCCGCCCGCGAAGACGGAGCACGCGCGGGCGCCCCCGAAGGGGGGGAGCCCACCCCAGCCCACCACCCACCAGGGAAACCTCGTGAAGAAGACTAAAAGTAAAAACCAATAAAGAACAAGAGGGGGGTCGGGGTCGTACCCAAGACACAGTGAGAGCCCCTATAATCGGCAAGCATTAATATAAACATAAGTAGAACCCAGAACATCTCACGTGCAGCCACTCAGTGCAGTCCAGGTCGGAGCAGCCTTAGCTCGACAGAGCTGCTTGTCTTGATAACCGGGAAAAAATGTAGGGAGTGCCGAGCTTCAAAGCTGAACTTAAGGTGTCAACAGCCAAGGTCTCTCCAGGCGTAGCCATGTAGTATTAGGTGACATTCTGACACTCACAGTTGGGGTGACGCTCCCTGCGGACCGCCGTGCTGGGGGGAGCGGGGTGATCCAGGCGGGGCAAAGAGCCTCCCCAAGTCCGGGATAGCAAAGTCTCCAAACCAGTCTGGGAGGGAAAGCGGGGGTAGGTGCAATAAATCACAAAATGCGGTTAGGTCATCCGGAGTCCGGAGGGTTCCTGTCCTTCCGTTCTTGGAGGCGGACAGCGCAAAAGGGAACCGCCATCTGTATGGGATCCCCTTTTCCCGAAGGAGCGAGGTGAGGGGCCTAAGTGCTCTGCGATGTTGCAAGGTGATACCCGACAGGTCCTGGAACAACTGAATCTCGTAGTTGTTAAACATAATAGAGTCTCTGGACCTAGCTTTAGACAGAATTTCCTCCTTAAGCGCGAAGCTTTGTAGGCAGCAGATTATGTCCCTTGGGGATGTCTCCCCAATATTCCGAGGGCGAAGCGCTCTATGAGCTCTTACCAAGTCTATTGGTGTTTCAGGCGGTCTCTCCAGTAAAGTGTTGAAGATCGAGAGCAAGGCCCCAGAGATTTGATCATGCGCCACTTCTTCGGGGACCCCCCGTATCCTTATGTTGCAGCGCCGGTTCCTGTTGTCCAGGTCCTCCAGGTGACGGTGTACATTCACCATATATCTGTTGTGCGCGGTGACCACTTCGCTCACCTCCCGGAGAATCCGCCGCGTCCCGCGTTCCTCCTTCTCCACTCTCTCCACCTTCTGGGCCAGAGCCCGTAGGTCAGCGCGCAGGTCAGCCACTGCCTCCGTAATGGAGGTTTTAATTTCACCTGCGAATTTTGCCAGCTCCGTGCGGGTGGGTAGTTGGCTTAATTGAGAGGTGAGATCAGGGTCCCCCCTGTCGGAGGCGGCAATGCTCTGTCTGTCCGGTGAGCTATCTGGGGATGGAGATGCCGCCATCTTTGAAGCACGTGAGGTCGCCTCCTCCGGCCGTTGCACACGAAACATCTCTGGGTAGCTTCTGGAGCTTTGAGAGAGGGTTTGGGGGGTTCTAGATGATCTAGGCAAAGTCCCCGACCGGCCAGTCTTGCCCATGATCGCTGTGGGATGCAGGGTCTGTTGCGAATGGGAGATCTCTCTGCGAGCTAAAGACTCACGCCGCCATCTTCTTCACCGGCCAAGCCACGCCCCCAAACTGGCAAATTTACCTCACTATATAAGCTATTGCCCCTCAGATTTACACAGGGCCTGCTCTATATAATGCTGCAAAATGGCAAATTTACCTCACTATATAAGCTAATGACCCTCAGATTTACACAGGGGCTGCTCTATATTATGCTGCAAAATGGCAAATTTACCTCACAGTATAAGCTATTGCCCCTCAGATTTTCACAGGGGCTGCTGCATATTATGCTGCAAAATGGCAAATTTACCTCACAGTATACGCTATTGCCCCTCAGATTTACACAGGGCCTGCTCTATATTATGCTGCAAACTGGCAAATTTACCTCACTATATAAGCTATTGCCCCTCAGATTTACACTGGGCCTGCTCTATATAATGCTGCAAAATGGCAAATTTACCTCACTATATAAGCTATTGCCCCTCAGATTTACACAGGGGCTGCTCTATATTATGCTGCAAAATGGCAAATTTACCTCACAGTATAAGCTATTGCCCCTCAGATTTTCACAGGGGCTGCTGCATATTATGCTGCAAAATGGCAAATTTACCTCACAGTATACGCTATTGCCCCTCAGATTTACACAGGGCCTGCTCTATATTATGCTGAAAACTGGCAAATTTACCTCACTATATAAGCTATTGCCCCTCAGATTTACACTGGGCCTGCTCTATATAATGCTGCAAAATGGCAAATTTACCTCACTATATAAGCTAATGCCCCTCAGATTTACACAGGGGCTGCTCTATATTATGCTGCAAAATGGCAAATTTACCTCACAGTATAAGCTATTGCCCCTCAGATTTACACAGGGGCTGCTCTATATTATGCTGCAAAATGGCAAATTTACCTCACAGTATAAGCTATTGCCCCTCAGATTTACACAGGGGCTGCTCTATATTATGCTGCAAAATGGCAAATTTACCTCACAATATAAGCTATTGCCCCTCAGATTTACACAGGGCCTGCTCTATACTATGCTGCAAACTGGCAAATTTACCTCGCTATATAAGCTACTGCCCCTCATATTTACACAGGACCTGCTCTATATTATGCTGCAAACTGGCAAATTTACCTCACAGTATAAGCTATTGCCCCTCAGATTTACACAGGGGCTGCTCTATATTATGCTGCAAAATGGCAAATTTACCTCACAGTATAAGCTATTGCCCCTCAGATTGACACAGGAGCTGCTCTATATAATACTACAAAACCAAGAGGCTGATTCATCATTAGCGGCAGGTAGCGACAGATGAGCGTCTGTAGCAGGCATTTTCAGAGCGCCCGCTAGTAGTCACTGTGCTCAGCCGTGGGTCGCTACTTTATAGCGACTCAGTCGCTGTTCAGTAATGTTGAATACATTGTGAGGAGTCGCTATTTGACCAGTACAGCGCTGTATGGGAGCGCATGGTAGTGACTGCTCATAGTGACCGACTCACACCATTGCCTCGATTCAGAGAGACACATAAAAACTTCCGATTTCGTGCCGTCGTCGTATCATTTTCAAAAGTTCCCGCTCTCGTATGAATGTGCGAGCGATTCCAAGCATGCTTCGTAAACCTTCCGTAAAGCTTCCGTCCGCCCGTATGCCAGAGTACGTGTACGAGGATGTCATTTTCAATCGAGACTTTTCAGATTCATTTTCTCAGCTAACAACGTAGCCTTTCGTTTTTTGCCCTTCTTCCATCGTATCCTCACACGAATCCTTTCCGCTTCCCGATACATCCTGCTTCACTTTTTCCAAAAATCTTCGTCCAGACGGAATTCTTACGATCTTGCGGCTGCGCACTACAAACTTATCTCATTAAAGTGCTTGCATATATTTCACTCGAATCACTTAGAATACAAAAAAAAACACCCTAACCACTTAGCGCTATCCTGCCTCTTCCCTTTTGGGCCCTTAAAGCTCACCCTAACCACTTAGCGCTATCCTGCCTCTTCCCTTTTGAGCCCTTAAAGCTCACCCTAACCACTTAGTGCTATCCTGCCTCTTCCCTTTTGAGCCCTTAAAGCTCACCCTAACCACTTAGCGCTATCCTGCCTCTTCCCTTTTGAGCCCTTAAAGCTCACCCTAACCACTTAGCTCTATCCTGCCTCTTCCCTTTTGAGCCCTTAAAGCTCACCCTAACCACTTAGCGCTTAGATTCTTCTTCCATTTTAGGTCCCTAAAACTTACCCAAATCCCTTAGCGCTTAGATTCTTCTTCCATTTTAGCACCCTAAAACTTACCCAAATCCCTTAGCGCTTAGATTCTTCTTCCATTTTAGGTCCCTAAAACTTACCCAAATCCCTTAGCGCTTAGATTCTTCTTCCATTTTAGGTCCCTAAAACTTACCCAAATCCCTTAGCGCTTAGATTCTTCTTCCATTTTAGCACCCTAAAACTTACCCAAATCCCTTAGCGCTTAGATTCTTCTTCCATTTTAGCACCCTAAAACTTACACAAATCCCTTAGCGCTTAGATTCTTCTTCCATTTTAGGTCCCTAAAACTTACCCAAATCCCTTAGCGCTTAGATTCTTCTTCCATTTTAGGTCCCTAAAACTTACCCAAATCCCTTAGCGCTTAGATTCTTCTTCCATTTTAGGTCTCTAAAACTTACCCAAATCCCTTAGCGCTTAGATTCTTCTTCCATTTTAGCACCCTAAAACTTACCCAAATCCCTTAGCTCTTAGATTCTTCTTCCCTTTTAGCACCCTAAAACTTACCCAAATCCCTTAGCGCTTAGATTCTTCTTCCATTTTAGCACCCTAAAACTTACCCAAATCCCTTAGCGCTTAGATTCTTCTTCCATTTTAGGTCCCTAAAACTTACCCAAATCCCTTAGCGCTTAGATTCTTCTTCCATTTTAGGTCCCTAAAACTTACCCAAATCCCTTAGCGCTTAGATTCTTCTTCCATTTTAGCACCCTAAAACTTACCCAAATCCCTTAGCGCTTAGATTCTTCTTACATTTTAGGTCCCTAAAACTTACCCAAATCCCTTAGCGCTTAGATTCTTCTTCCATTTTAGGTCCCTAAAACTTACCCGAATCCCTTTGCGCTTAGATTCTTCTTCCATTTTAGCACCCTAAAACTTACCCAAATCCCTTAGCGCTTAGGTTCTTCTTCCATTTTTGCACCCTAAAACTTACCCAAATCCCTTAGCGCTTAGGTTCTTCTTCCATTTTTGCACACTAAAACTTACCCAAATCCCTTAGCGCTTAGATTCTTCTTCCATTTTAGGTCCCTAAAACTTACCCAAATCCCTTAGCGCTTAGATTCTTCTTCCATTTTAGGTCCCTAAAACTTACCCAAATCCCTTAGCGCTTAGATTCTTCTTCCATTTTAGGTCCCTAAAACTTACCCAAATCCCTTAGATTCTTCTTCCATTTTAGGTCCCTAAAACTTACCCAAATCCCTTAGCGCTTAGATTCTTCTTCCATTTTAGCACCCTAAAACTTACCCAAATCCCTTAGCGCTTAGATTCTTCTTCCATTTTAGGTCCCTAAAACTTACCCAAATCCCTTAGCGCTTAGATTCTTCTTCCATTTTAGCACCCTAAAACTTACCCAAATCCCTTAGCGCTTAGGTTCTTCTTCCATTTTTGCACCCTAAAACTTACACAAATCCCTTCGTGGACATCTGAATCTTGACCTCAAAATAAGTATTTGCCCCTTTCTTTTTTGTAAATGTATGTGTTACCAGTAATGACACTGAAACGTTGGTTTCTTTGAACTTTTTTACTCTAAAAATTTTTTTGGGGCATTAAAACATTTAAATATTTTTGGCTCGGGGCCAATCTTTAAATTTTTTTTTAATAAAAACAATTTTAAAATTTGTAAAAAATCGTAAGCAGAACAGGGCCAGGACCCAGGACTTTACTCCTCTTCGTCTTCTTCTGTTGTCCCCAACGAGTCAACCATCACCTTCATATCGGCCACCAACGCAAGGACCCTCCTATTCATTTCTAAAATTTGTTGCCGTGTGGTCCCTGTAACAAATGGAGAAAAAAACATTAGATTCATACCAATACATGTTTGCCACCTGTGGATTGAATGTTTTGAAGTTACACAAATAAATCCAGGCTACATATGTAATTCTGGCAAGTCATTAAGCTAAGGAAGTGGCCACAGGCCACTCTTAAATTGCCATTGGCTAGGGCTTGATGTATCTGTGTGTTGATGTCAAGTACCACATAAATGCTAATAATGCCCTGACTACTTACTTGGTTGGTGGCCGCGAGCTGGCTCGTTGGGGACAACACGCTGAGGTCCTGGGTCCTGGCTCTGCTGTGAAGAAGTGCCTGTAGAAACATGGGAAATATGTTCAGTTTTATGGTAAAATTCCTCAGTCAGAAAATGTCTTTTGCCAAGTCTGGTTCACATCACTCACCTTCTCCAGCTTCTGCTTGGAGCACATCTGCTGCCTCCTCTTCCACTTCCTCACCCGCTCCAGAAGCATCTAGATAAACAGATGAAAGGAATCAGTTGGGTAGGAGATAGCATGTATATGTGTGTGCGTATACATGAAGAGGGACATACCAGAGGCTCCCGCATGCGTGGCAGGGTACGACTCCCTGCCAACGCTGTGCCACCCCTCCTCTGTGGTAAGGTCCAGGGGCTGGTCTGAGGAGGCCACAGAGGAGGGGTCGGCCCGTCGCCCTGGAGATCCACCACCTTCACTCCCAGCTGCAGAATCATACAGCACTGGTCGGCCTGTGCGCCTCCAGGTGCGGCGAATACGGTAATCCATTTCCAACACTACCAAAGAAAAGGCATTATAAATAAAAGGCCTAACTTCTGTCGTAGTTACATCTTGCATGCAAGCGCTATGTACTTACTTGGGAAATGGATCCCGAAAAACCTCCGCACCCGGGGCATGTGCAGTCGCTTCAGGTCCGACCAATGCTGCATTATCTGTGTGTGGGTGAAGGTGGTGTCGGTCTGATGTTGGATCTCCGAGATGATCTCCAGGGCGACGTTTCGTTTCTCAAACGAGTTGGGCAGGTAGTCGTACCTGCGCTCCAGCATGGTCTACAAAACAAAAATCAAACATAGCAATAAATCAGAAATGCCTATCAAGAAGTGGCAACAATACATTCTTTGGTTCAATCACATGAACACATACACACTTCTAGGCTAAGTTAACTTTTAAATCTGCCAGCACTGTTGTTTGGCACGTGTGTGGCGTGCGCTTGGGTGTGCATGTAGTTGAACCAAATTTAAAAACAATCTATTACTTTGTGCGCATCCTTAACATGTAGAGCAGCATTTAGAAAGCCAAGCAAAGTCCTTAAAAGACACTTACGAGCATGATGATCTCTTCTTGTTGGCGGGTGAAGATAGTGGGCGCCATCTTTCTTCTTCTTCTCGGCAGCAGATAAGCACTGCCCCAGCGGTTTCCGGGTTTCGCACGGCCGTGCGCGTAAGTGAACGCATAGGCGTCACACGCCGGATACCTTATTTAAAGGGCCCTGCACACACAGCTCATTCTCTTTGTGAGTCCACCCAAAATGGCACCGAAAAAAGCTACTGGCCAGAAGAAGCAGACCAAGCGGGCTGAGCAGGCCGAGGGACCGAGAACAAGCTCCCAAGAGCCCAAAGCCACTAAGGCCTACCACAAAGGCCGCGGCCAAAAAGGAGGTTGCAGCAGCCCAACCAAAGAGCAAGCAAACCAAGGCTGGGCAAGCTCATGCCCCACAGATGGGTAAGAGGGGACGAAGCCCCACCCCACCCTGCCCCACATCCCCCCCCCCCCACGTGGCACCAAGGCCATAGCCAAAGGCCCCAAACACAGGGCCCGAAGCCGCAGCAGGGGCCCAAGGCGCAGCAGGGGCCGAACCAGGTCCAGGTCCAGAAGCCGCAGCAGGGGCCCAAGGCGCAGCAGGGGCCGAACAAGGTCCAGGTCCAGAAGCCGCAGCAGGGGCCCAAGGCGCAGCAGGGGCCGAACAAGGTCCAGGTCCAGAAGCCGCAGCAGGGGCCCAAGGCGCAGCAGGGGCCGAACAAGGTCCAGAAGCCCGAAAAGCCGTCAAAGGCCAACGGCCCCCTCCCCCCCCGCACGTGGCTCCAAAGCAAAGGACAAGAGTGTGCAAACCACCAGATATGCCTCACCCCAGCCAACGACCTCCAAGGCCCCACAGACCCACAGGGCTCAAAGCAGCAGCTCCAGCTCGCCCAGACCCTCTCTTGCTCGCCCACATTCTCCTCCGGCACAGGTTGTCATGCATTCCCCCTATGCCACATCGACACCTGCAACTTCAGTGGCCACCCAGCCCCGAACACCCAGTCCCTTTCCCAGTCCAGTACGATCCACAGCCAGCCTCCAGTCCTTGAGGTCTCCTCCATCCCCCCAGCCCAGAATGTCACCCCATTTGCCACCAAGCACTGAGGAGCCACAACCACCCCAAAGAGGGCGCACATTGCGCCGAGGACACTTGAGTGGCCGTTTTGGTGAGTCCCAAACTCTGGCATTGGCTAGTGGGCTCACCTTATATTTTGACGACCTATATGGGAGCAAATCCAAAACCACCAGCAAACAGCGCAAAGCAGAGATTTTGGAAGAACTCACCAGGCAAGTCAATGCAGCGGGTGAGGAACGCAAAGATGTGGAACAGGTTCAGCGGAAGATATCGGACCTGAAATATGCCCTGCGGAAGAAACAGAGTCAAAGGCAGCTGTACAGGTACCTAGCTTATTTGTGGGTTTTTATTATTCTTGTGTATCCATCAGTGCGCTTAATTATGCTTACTATGTTTTACAGCGAAAAAACTGGCGGAGGATTTCCAACAAAAATGAGATTTACACAAGCTGAGGAGATGGTTCTGGGATTGCTCCATCCTATGGCCTTACAGGGACACCCGGGCCAGCAGGACACCGACAACCCGCCAATTCCAGCAGGTTAGTAATGTGTGAATGACCCCAAAAATGTGTGTAAACCTACACATAGGCAGCAAGGGCTAGCTAAACACATGGCTCTAGGGGGTGGCTGCAAGGGCTAGCTAAACACATGGCTCTAGGGGGTGGCTGCAAGGGCTAGCTAAACACATGGCTCTAGGGGGTGGCTGCAAGGGCTAGCTAAACACATGGCTCTAGGGGGTGGCTGCAAGGGCTAGCTAAACACATGGCTCTAGGGGGTGGCTGCAAGGGCTAGCTAAACACATGGCTCTAGGGGGTGGCTGCAAGGGCTAGCAAAACACATGGCTCTAGGGGGTGGCTGCAAGGGCTAGCTAAACACATGGCTCTAGGGGGTGGCTGCAAGGGCTAGCTAAACACATGGCTCTAGGGGGTGGCTGCAAGGGCTAGCAAAACACATGGCTCTAGGGGGTGGCTGCAAGGGCTAGCTAAACACATGGCTCTAGGGGGTGGCTGCAAGGCCTAGCTAAACACATGGCTCTAGGGGGTGGCTTTTAGTGGAGTGCTCACTTTGACCAGGGTGTGTAATGTGTGTGGACTGGTAATGTGCAAATTGACACCCACATACATGACGTTTAAGTAAATTGCAGAAAACTATGAAACTTAGTAGTGGAGAAAAGGAATGCGTGCTATGTATTAATTGAAAAGCACACGCCACACTAACATCTTTGGCTTTGGGCAATTTGGTAAGAGCTGGGTTGGGTGCCCAACGGATTAAGATGGTTTACTACAAATGTTTTCAGAGATACAATGTTCCCCACCAGAATCATATTGTAACTGCTATTTTGCACCTTAGTGTTTTAACTTCATCGCCTAAAAGGGATGTGGCAACTCACACAGCAGCCATTAGTTGCATGTTTGTTTTTAGACACGTGACCAATGTGTCTAGTCTGGTTTAACAATCCATGCACTAATGTAATGGCATTCCTAGTGAAGGCCAAGTGGCCACGTTGTGGGAGTGGCCATTCCTGCTTGGCCACGTTTGTTTGCTTAGCATAAGTGTGCTTAAACATCAACAATGCATAGTTGTGTGTTTTCATAGCTCTTTTTCTTCTAATGCAGCCCAGCATCATCCCTCAGCTAGTGGGGACTCCTCTGCCATGTTACCGCTGCCGTCTTCTTCCGCACTGCATAGGACCCAGGATCCGATATCTACGGTAAGTGTTTTCTCATGCTGTTGTGTATGCATGTGGCTTGCCATGTTTTTCTTGTCTGATTTATATATGTATTCCCCACACTGAACCTTTTTTTTTTAACATTTCCCCAACAGAGCCACACACTGATGGAGCAAATCCAGGAAGATGGAAGCTTCCTTGGAGATGATGAAGATCTTCCCCTGGGCCAGAATCTGCAACTGTTCCAAAATGTTTCTCCGCCAAATCCTCAGCAGCAGAGGGAAGCTGGCTGCATGCTGCCTGCACATCGTGGGCAGCATGCAGAGACTGACCCTCCAGTCCCCAGTTTCAGATCTGCTGCTAAGGATTTGGCGAGCATACCTGTGGCTGTTGGGGGTCCTCGAGCAACATCATCTGCACGCCCCACAACCCGGGAAATTGGGTGGCGTACTCAGCAACGTCGCCCAGTTTCCCAGGGGAGGGGCGTGCAGATGATGGAGTCAGCATGGCACCAAGAGAGGCGGCTTTTTCGTCGCCAAAATCAGCAAAATCAAGAGCATCTTAGGGGCCAATTAGAGTCCCTAAATACTACCTTCAGTGCCGTGCTGACTGAAATGAGGACCCATAACAGCCACATGGCCAACTTGACCTCCGAAATCAGGTCAGGCATGGCCGAAATGCACAGTAACCAAAGAAACATTTTGGAACAGTTGCAGATTCTGAATGCCACACAGGCCCAGTTTAGGGCCCCCCCCCAAGGGCCCCAACCTGGGTTCTATGGGCATCACCAATATTAATGTGTGTTTGGCCTGAATCTGTTCCACATCTTTGCGAGACATCCCCACTGGATTGACTTGTCTGGTGAGGGCTAAAAATCTGCCATTGTGCGCTGCTCTTGCTAGGTTGTTTTGGATTTTCCCCCATATAGGTCATTCAAGGCGTGAGGTAGCCCACTAGCCAATGCCAGAGCCCAAGACTCACTGAAGCAGCCACTTAAGCTGTGGCGTGGCTGTCTTGGGCACAATATCATTTGTGGTGGCTCCTCATGTTTGGCGGCATGATTGGGTGACATTCTGGGCTGCCAAACTAAGACCTTGGACCCTGGCTGTGATTATACTGGATTGGGATTGGGACTGGCTGTTCTGGTTTGGGTGGGCCATTGACTTACAGGTGTAGATGTGGCATAGCTAGGATTGCTTCAAACTTGTGTCTGTTGAAACTGTGGGCAAGCAGGAGTGGGCTTATTTGTGTCAATTTTTATGTTTTGGAACATGTTTTTCAAACAATTTCATGTACATGTCTGGCCCCAAAGTCTGTGCGGGGCACTCACCTCCTATTCAGTTTGTATGGCCTAAACATTTTACAAACTAGTAAATATTTTGGTTTCACCAAGTTTATGTCTGTGGTGTTTTGATTGAGAAATATTAGTTCAAGTAGACCAAAAAAAAAAACAAAAAAAAAGTCTCCAAATAATTCCACAAACATTGTTGTTTTTTTGCACAAATTCATTATTGGTTTATTCATAATGAAATTATACATACCAAAACCAAATAAAAAAATAAACAATAACCAAGTCCAAAAAAACACATCCAAACCCAAACATAAATTAGGCAAAATGTGTGGCTATTAAATTGGCCCGCACGGCTTGCCCAGACGCACTTGGCTGGCCCACATAGGCGTCATCTGGCTCATTGGAGGGTGGAGAGGGTGGGCAATCAACATATCGGGGGACCCTTTGCAGAATAGCAAAATTATGCAGCGCTGCACATGCCATAATGATATCAATGACCTTTTTAGGGTCATACTGCAGGGAGCCCCCAGTGTGGTCCAAGCACCGAAAACGGGTCTTCAGGAGTCCAAAGGCCCTCTCCACCACTGCCCTGGTCTTTCTATGGGCACGATTGTAGGCCTCTTGGGCCGGAGTCTGTGGCCGGAGGATCGGAGTCATCAGCCACGGGAGTAGTGGATACCCCAAATCGCCTACAACAATGTAAGGGAAACTAATATTACCATTAATTCAGACATTGCAGCGCAAAATTGATTTTAAAAAAAGATTAATGAGGTATGTGACATTGTCACCCAAACATGAGCATACATATTGCAGATGGCAAAACAACAATTAAACATATGTGAGAGATGGGGGCCCAAAGTAGGTCAAAAATACTGTGGATGCAGGGTAATCAGGCAGACTGTTAGCAGCTATTGTTTCCTGTCTGTGCTGCAGAACAATGTTTTATGGTTTAACTTTACCTGACCCATTTTCTGTTTTGGCTTAGTCCAAAACAGGTGTAAGGCTGCCCCTGCACTTTATCCCGCTCACCTCTACTCAGTAAGTGAAATGCATGTAAGCAAAGATGGCGCAGACCCTCTGCTAAAGTCCCTAACAGATTTTGATGTCAAAGTGTTTTGAAGACTGGTTCTGACTTTTGCTCTCATTACACTTTGGAGTTAAAACAATGCAGGACTATAAATTTTGCAGCCAATGTAGTTTGGATCAAGTAATGGGTCCAGTCGGGTTACACATGTTCCCAAGGTGATGGGCAAGGCATCGTGGAGGAAAGGTGACTCCAACAAAAAGCCAAGCCACACATATAAATTCTAAATCGGTAATTGGACTCAACTTACCAAGGAGCCATGCACCCGCAAATTCTCCTGACTCAAACCGCCGGAATAATCCAGAACGGCGCAGGATGTAGGCATCATGGGCTGAGCCAGGGTAGCCTGCCAGGACGCTCAGAAAACGCATGTCCTGGGCCACCACTGCTTGCACATACAGTGAGTGGCCCATTTTCCTATTTCTGTGACAAAAATAAACATAAAACCAAATAAAAAAAAATAAGGCCACGAATCCAACGCTCACTTCTAACAGGCTAAGTCAAACGTTAACATCCAGACAACTAACAATAAACAACTACCTAACATTTAAGTGGCCAACAAAAGAAGATGTATGTTCGAGCCTTTACAAGGTTGAGTGACTTGTTCTCTTTCAAGTACACTTTAAAATGTTTGACTTGGGCCAAAGTTGGCAAAGAATGGAAAAAGAAGGGCCATTGTTGCACATACACTCTTGCCAAGGAGGAAGCATTATCATGGAGGGACTGATTGCAATGAGGGAATATGTAAAAGGAGAGACTAGCAACATAGAGTGGCTAATGAAAAGGAGGGACTATTCACAATAAGGGAGTGTAAAAATGGAGTAAATAAGGGCAAGGATGCTCTGCTTAAAAGGAGGGACTATTCACAATAAGGGAGTGTAAAATGCAGTAAATAAGGGCAAGGATGCTCTGCTTAAAAGGAGGGACTATTCACAATAAGGGAGTGTAAAAATGGAGTAAATAAGGGCAAGGATGCTCTGCTTAAAAGGAGGGACTATTCACAATAAGGGAGTGTAAAAATGGAGTAAATAAGGGCAAGGATGCTCTGCTTAAAAGGAGGGACTATTCACAATGATGGTTTGAAAACAAGGATGGAGAAATACAAATAATAGGAGGGACAACCAAACATTTAGATACAATGGAAGCCACAACTTGCCTGTATATTAACTCGTCGACTGCCGGCGGGACGAGGACAACGTGTGTGCAGTCAATAGCACCCATGACGTTGGGCATGTCGGCGATATTATAAAATGCCAGCTTAATGGCGTTTCGGGCTACCATATCCTCAGGGAAACAAATGTATTTCCGAGTTAGGGTAGCCATGCCTTCCAAAAATTTGGATAGTGCGCGGCTCAGCGTAGGCTGAGAGATCCCCACGGAGAGGGCACCCAGCCTCTGGAACGAGCCGTTCGCCAAAAATTGCAGGCAGCCAAGCATCTTGGTCATACCTGAAATTGCTTGCCCCTTCCTTGTAGTGCGGGCTAACCATGGCCGCAGCTCACTATACAATTTATGGAGGGAAGCGCGATTAAGCCTGGTCAGCTCGAACAGCTCAACGTCATGCATGCTATTGATGTCCATGCGTCGCCGCCGATGCAGTCTGGTCTGTGACCTCCGGACGATCTCAATTCCCATGAGTTGCAGATCCTCATGCTCCTCAAAGGCAGTAGACTCGTCCATGGCTCTAGTTCCGACGTCTAAAAGGTGCCGGGAGTGGTTCGGCAATGAAACGGATTTATGGGGTGTTGTCCCATCGGCAATCAGCTCTCTGAATTAATCGCAAGCCCACTGCAATAACGAAAACTTTCTGAACGGACGAAAAATTTCAGATTTGGTGGAAAAATGCTCCGGAATGAACGAGAAACTTCCGATTTGCTTCCGTTTTTCGAAAGAGCATATACGCATCTTCCCAAACGTTCGTACGAATGAAAAATGTACGAAAAAAAGCAAAAAAATGACAAACACCCACCAAAACTTTCACAGACAGCTACGGAAGTCCGGACGAATGTGTCTCTGAATCGAGGCTCATATTCAGGAAAAAAACAGCCTCACAAATCTCTGGCGCTGAAAAATACTTGTTTGTAGCCCATAGCGCAGGAGGCGGTGTGTTTAAAGTCTGTTTTCAAGCATCTATCAACTAGTAACAAAGCAAAAACATATGGAATTACATTGTAGCAACATTGTAACATGAACACTTTTTCAATGCCAGAAGAGGTCACAGAATTATTTGTGATTTTTTGGGAAAAAAAAAAAAACCTGTTTAAAGTGAAGAAAAGGTTCGTCCATTGAAATGTATGGGGGGCTGCTCTATATTATGATGCAAAATGGCAAATTTACCTCACAATATAAGCTATTGCCCCTCAGATTTACACAGGGCCTGCTCTATACTATGCTGCAAACTGGCAAATTTACCTCACTATATAAGCTACTGCCCCTCAGATTTACACAGGGCCTGCTCTATATTATGCTGCAAACTGGCAAATTTGCCTCACAGTATAAGCTATTGCCCCTCAGATTTACACAGGGGCTGCTCTATATTATGCTGCAAAATGGCAAATTTACCTCACAGTATAAGCTATTGCCCCTCAGATTGACACAGGAGCTGCTCTATATAATGCTACAAAACCCAAGAGGCTGATTCATCTTTAGCGGCAGGTAGCGACAGATGAGCGTCTGTAGCAGGGATTTTCAGAGTGCCCGCTAGTAGTCGCAGTGCTCAGCCGTGGGTCGCTACTTTATAGCGACTCAGTCGCTGTTCAGTAATGTTGAATACATTGTGAGGAGTCGCTATTTGACCAATACAGCGCTGTATGGGAGCGCATGGTAGTGACTGCTCATAGCGACCGACTCACACCATATTCAGCAAAAACATATGGAATTACATTGTAGCAACATTGTAACATGAACACTTTTTCAATGCCAGAAGAGATCACAGAATTATATGTGATTTTTTGGGGAAAAAAAAAAATCCCCCCATTGAAATGTATGGGGGAGCGACAGGTAGCGAGAGGTCATACCTGGCGCTGTGCAAGGCTGAACGCTGGTGCTGTGCACAGAGGCTTTGAAAATGATGAATCAGACGCTACATGCAGCTATCCCAGTCGCTAAACAGATTCTGCTTGATAAATGTGTAATTGCGTGCCGTGTCTGCCGTTGACCAGTCGCTATCTGTCACTACCTCTCATTAACCAGGCGCTACCTGACGCTATCCCTTCTTAAATAAGGGCCCAAGAGCGGATTTAACTCACACAATATAACCTATTTCTCAGGTTTATATAGGGACTGCTCTATGTAAACTATTGCTGCTCCATATAATGGTGCAAAACAGGGCAAATGTATTGTCCAATATAAACTATTGCTGCTCTGATTTACACAGGAGGTCCACTCTAAAGAATGGTGCAACATGGCGAATTTAGCTCACAATATAACATAGATTGCAAAATGAGATTTTCAGACAGGGCCTGCTCTATAAAATGGCAATTTTACTTCACAATATAAACTATTGCTCCTCCGATTTACACAGGGATTTAGGTTGATATATATAATAGTGCAAAACAGCGAATTTTCGTCACAATACTGTATAAACTATTGCTCCTCAGATTTACACAGTGGGCTTCTCTATATAATGGTGCAAAATGGCGATTTTACCTCCCTATATAATCTATTACAGCTCTATTTAAAAAAATAAATAAATAAATAAAAAAAGGGCCTGTAGAAGCCTATTTAGTATAACAGATAGGGTGACATGTGCTGGTTTGGGATGCCCATGTGGGCTAGTGTTTTGACAACAGGACAAAAACCAATCCAAAATGCAATATCTTAATAAAACTGAGACTGAACAAGCTTATTTAGTATAAAAGATAGGGTGACAGGCTGGATTGGGATGCCCATGTGGGCTGGTGTTTTGACTGCAGGACAAAAACCAATTCAAAATGCAATACTTTGATTCAGCTGAGGAAGCATCAACAAGCGTATTTAGCATAACAGATAGGCTGCCTAATGCAGGTTTGGGATGCCCTGCGGCCTGGTGTTTTTTTTGTTAAAGGCAGACCAAAAACCAATTCAAAATGCAATACTTTGATTAAGCTGAGGAAGGATGAACAAGCGCATTTAGTATAACAGATAGGCTGCCTAATGCAAGTTTGGTATGCCCTGCGGCCTGGTGTTTTTTTTGTTAAAGGCAGACCAAAAACCAATTCAAAATGCAATATTTTGATTCAGCTGAGGAAGGATCAACAAGCGTATTTAGTATAACAGATAAGCTGCCAAATGCAGGTTTGGGATGCCCTGCGGCCTGGTGTTTTTTTTGTTAAAGGCAGACCAAAAACCAATTCAAACTGCAATACTTTGATTAAGCTGAGGAGGATCAACAAGCGTATTTAATATAACAGATAGCCTGCTAAGTGCAGGTTTGGGATACCCAGGTGGGCTGGTATTTTTTTGTTAAAGGCAGGCCAAAAACCAATTCAAAATGCAATACTTTGATTAAGCTGAGGAAGGATGAACAAGCGCATTTAGTATAACAGATAGCCTGCTAAGTGCAGGTTTGGGATACCCAGGTGGGCTGGTATTTTTTTGTTAAAGGCAGGCCAAAAACCAATTCAAAATGCAATACTTTGATTAAGCTGAGGAAGGATGAACAAGCGCATTTAGTATAACAGATAGGCTGCTAAGTGCAGGTTTGGGATGCCCTGCGGCCTGGTGTTTTTTTTGTTAAAGGCAGAAAAAAAAACCAATTCAAAATACAATACTTTGATTAAGCTGAGGAGGATGAACAAGCGTATTTAGTATAACAGATAGGCTGCTAAGTGCAGGTTTGGGATACCCAGGTGGGCTGGTGATTTTTTTTGGTAAAGGCAGACCAAAAACCAATTCAAAATGCAATAATTTGATTCAGCTGAGGAAGGATCAACAAGCGTATTTAGTATAACAGATAGGCTGCCTAATGCAGGTTTGGGATGCCCTGCGGCCTGGTGTTTTTTTTTGTTAAAGGCAGACCAAAAACCAATTCAAAATACAATACTTTGATTAAGCTGAGGAGGATGAACAAGCGTATTTAGTATAACAGATAGGCTGCTAAGTGCAGGTTTGGGATACCCAGGTGGGCTGGTGATTTTTTTTGGTAAAGGCAGACCAAAAACCAATTCAAAATGCAATAATTTGATTCAGCTGAGGAAGGATCAACAAGCGTATTTAGTATAACAGATAGGCTGCCTAATGCAGGTTTGGGATGCCCTGCGGCCTGGTGTTTTTTTTTGTTAAAGGCAGACCAAAAACCAATTCAAAATACAATACTTTGATTCAGCTGAGGAAGGATCAACAAGCGTATTTAGTATAACAGATAGGCTGCCTAATTCAGGTTTGGGATGCCCTGCGGCCTGGTGTTTTTTTGTTAAATGCAGACCAAAAACCAATTCAAAATGCAATACTTTGATTAAGCTGAGGAGGATGAACAAGCGTATTTAGTATAACAGATAGGCTGCTAAGTGCAGGTTTGGGATACCCAGGTGGGCTGGTGATTTTTTTTGGTAAAGGCAGACCAAAAACCAATTCAAAATGCAATAATTTGATTCAGCTGAGGAAGGATCAACAAGCGTATTTAGTATAACAGATAAGCTGCCAAATGCAGGTTTGGGATGCCCTGCGGCCTGGTGTTTTTTTTATTAAAGGCAGACCAAAAACCAATTCAAACTGCAATACTTTGATTAAGCTGAGGAGGATCAACAAGCGTATTTAGTATAACAGATAGCCTGCTAAGTGCAGGTTTGGGATACCCAGGTGGGCTGGTATTTTTTTGTTAAAGGCAGGCCAAAAACCAATTCAAAATGCAATACTTTGATTAAGCTGAGGAAGGATGAACAAGCGTATTTAGTATAACAGATAGGCTGCTAAGTGCAGGTTTGGGGTGCCCTGTGGCCTGGTGTTTTTTTTTTTGCTAAAGGCAGACCAAAAACCAATTCAAAATGCAATACTTTGATTAAGCTGAGGAAGGATGAACAAGCGTATTTAGTATAAAAGATAGGCTGCTAAGTGCAGGTTTGGGATGCCCTGTGGCCTGGTGTTTTTTTTTTGCTAAAGGCAGACCAAAAAAAAATTCAAAATGCAATACTTTGATTAAGCTGAGGAGGATGAACAAGCGTATTTAGTATAACAGATAGGCTGCTAAGTGCAGGTTTGGGATACCCAGGTGGGCTGGTGATTTTTTTTGGTAAAGGCAGACCAAAAACCAATTCAAAATGCAATAATTTGATTCAGCTGAGGAAGGATCAACAAGCGTATTTAGTATAACAGATAGGCTGCCTAATGCAGGTTTGGGATGCCCTGCGGCCTGGTGTTTTTTTTGTTAAAGGCAGACCAAAAACCAATTCAAAATGCAATATTTTGATTCAGCTGAGGAAGGATCAACAAGAGTATTTAGTATAACAGATAAGCTGCCAAATGCAGGTTTGGGATGCCCTGCGGCCTGGTGTTTTTTTTATTAAAGGCAGACCAAAAACCAATTCAAACTGCAATACTTTGATTAAGCTGAGGAGGATCAACAAGCGTATTTAGTATAACAGATAGCCTGCTAAGTGCAGGTTTGGGATACCCAGGTGGGCTGGTATTTTTTTGTTAAAGGCAGGCCAAAAACCAATTCAAAATGCAATACTTTGATTAAGCTGAGGAAGGATGAACAAGCGTATTTAGTATAACAGATAGGCTGCTAAGTGCAGGTTTGGGGTGCCCTGTAGCCTGGTGTTTTTTTTTTGCTAAAGGCAGACCAAAAACCAATTCAAAATGCAATACTTTGATTAAGCTGAGGAAGGATGAACAAGCGTATTTAGTATAAAAGATAGGCTGCTAAGTGCAGGTTTGGGATGCCCTGTCGCCTGGTGTTTTTTTTTTGCTAAAGGCAGACCAAAAAAAAATTCAAAATGCAATACTTTGATTAAGCTGAGGAAGGATGAACAAGCGTATTTAGTATAACAGATAGGCTGCTAAGTGCAGGTTTGGGATGCCCTGTGGCCTGGTTTTTTTTTTTTGCTAAAGGCAGACCAAAAACCAATTCAAAATACAATACTTTGATTAAGCTGAGGAAGGATGAACAAGCGTATTTAGTATAACAGATAGGCTGCTAAGTGCAGGTTTGGGATGCCCTGTGGCCTGGTGTTTTTTTTTTGCTAAACGCAGACCAAAAACCAATTCAAAATGCAATACTTTGATTAAGCTGAGGAAGGATGAACAAGCGTATTTAGTATAACAGATAGGCTGCTAAGTGCAGGTTTGGGATACCCAGGTGGGCTGGTGATTTTTTTTGGTAAAGGCAGACCAAAAACCAATTCAAAATGCAATAATTTGATTCAGCTGAGGAAGGATCAACAAGCGTATTTAGTATAACAGATAGGCTGCCTAATGCAGGTTTGGGATGCCCTGCGGCCTGGTGTTTTTTTTTTGTTAAAGGCAGACCAAAAACCAATTCAAAATACAATACTTTGATTAAGCTGAGGAGGATGAACAAGCGTATTTAGTATAACAGATAGGCTGCTAAGTGCAGGTTTGGGATACCCAGGTGGGCTGGTGATTTTTTTTGGTAAAGGCAGACCAAAAACCAATTCAAAATGCAATAATTTGATTCAGCTGAGGAAGGATCAACAAGCGTATTTAGTATAACAGATAGGCTGCCTAATGCAGGTTTGGGATGCCCTGCGGCCTGGTGTTTTTTTTTGTTAAAGGCAGACCAAAAACCAATTCAAAAAACAATACTTTGATTCAGCTGAGGAAGGATCAACAAGCGTATTTAGTATAACAGATAGGCTGCCTAATTCAGGTTTGGGATGCCCTGCGGCCTGGTGTTTTTTTGTTAAATGCAGACCAAAAACCAATTCAAAATGCAATACTTTGATTAAGCTGAGGAGGATGAACAAGCATATTTAGTATAACAGATAGGCTGCTAAGTGCAGGTTTGGGATACCCAGGTGGGCTGGTGATTTTTTTTGGTAAAGGCAGACCAAAAACCAATTCAAAATGCAATAATTTGATTCAGCTGAGGAAGGATCAACAAGCGTATTTAGTATAACAGATAGGCTGCCTAATGCAGGTTTGGGATGCCCTGCGGCCTGGTGTTTTTTTTGTTAAAGGCAGACCAAAAACCAATTCAAAATGCAATATTTTGATTCAGCTGAGGAAGGATCAAAGGGCGTATTTAGTATAACAGATAAGCTGCCAAATGCAGGTTTGGGATGCCCTGCGGCCTGGTGTTTTTTTTGTTAAAGGCAGACCAAAAACCAATTCAAACTGCAATACTTTGATTAAGCTGAGGAGGATCAACAAGCGTATTTAGTATAACAGATAGCCTGCTAAGTGCAGGTTTGGGATACCCAGGTGGGCTGGTATTTTTTTGTTAAAGGCAGGCCAAAAACCAATTCAAAATGCAATACTTTGATTAAGCTGAGGAAGGATGAACAAGCGTATTTAGTATAACAGATAGGCTGCTAAGTGCAGGTTTGGGGTGCCCTGTGGCCTGGTGTTTTTTTTTTTGCTAAAGGCAGACCAAAAACCAATTCAAAATGTAATACTTTGATTAAGCTGAGGAAGGATGAACAAGCGAATTTAGTATAACAGATAGGCTGCTAAGTGCAGGTTTGGGATGCCCTGTGGCCTGGTGTTTTTTTTTTGCTAAAGGCAGACCAAAAAAAAATTCAAAATGCAATACTTTGATTAAGCTGAGGAAGGATGAACAAGCGTATTTAGTATACCAGATAGGCTGCTAAGTGCAGGTTTGGGATGCCCTGTGGCCTGGTTTTTTTTTTTTTTTGCTAAAGGCAGACCAAAAACCAATTCAAAATACAATACTTTGATTAAGCTGAGGAAGGATGAACAAGCGTATTTAGTATAACAGATAGGCTGCTAAGTGCAGGTTTGGGATGCCCTGTGGCCTGGTGTTTTTTTTTTGCTAAAGGCAGACCAAAAACCAATTCAAAATGCAATACTTTGATTAAGCTGAGGAAGGATGAACAAGCGTATTTAGTATAACAGATAGGCTGCTAAGTGCAGGTTTGGGATACCCAGGTGGGCTGGTGTTTTTTTTGTTAAAGGCAGAAAAAAAAACCAATTCAAAATACAATACTTTGATTAAGCTGAGGAAGGATGAACAAGCGTATTTAGTATAACAGATAGGCTGCTAAGTGCAGGTTTGGGATGCCCTGTGGCCTGGTGTTTTTTTTTTTGTTAAATGCAGACCAAAACCAGTTCAAAATGCAATACTTTGATTAAGCTGAGGAGGATGAACAAGCATATTTAGTATAACAGATAGGCTGCTAAGTGCAGGTTTGGGATACCCAGGTGGGCTGGTGATTTTTTTTGGTAAAGGCAGACCAAAAACCAATTCAAAATGCAATAATTTGATTCAGCTGAGGAAGGATCAACAAGCGTATTTAATATAACAGATAGGCTGCCTAATGCAGGTTTGGGATGCCCTGCGGCCTGGTGTTTTTTTTGTTAAAGGCAGACCAAAAACCAATTCAAAATGCAATACTTTGATTCAGCTGAGGAAGAATCAACAAGCGTATTTAGTATAACAGATAGCCTGCCTAATGCAGGTTTGGGATGCCCTGCGGCCTGGTGTTTTTTATGTTAAAGGCAGGCTAAAAACCAATTCAAAATGCAATACTTTGATTCAGCAGAGGAAGGATCAACAAGTGTATTAAGTATAACAGATAGGCTGCCTAGTGCAGGTTTGGGATGCCCTGCGGCCTGGTGTTTTTTTGTTAAAGGCAGACCAAAAACCAATTCAAAATGCAATACTTTGATTCAGCTAAATAGGATCAACAAGCGTATTTAGTATAACAGAAAGGCTGCTAAGTGCAGGTTTGGGATACCCAGGTGGGCTGGTGTTTTTTTTGTTAAAGGCAGACCAAAAAACAATTCAAAATGCAATAATTTGATTCAGCTGAGGAAGGATCAACAAGCGTATTTATTATAACAGATAGGCTGCCTAATGCAGGTTTGGGATGCCCTGCGGCCTGGTGTTTTTTTGTTAAAGGCAGACCAAAAACCAATTCAAAATGCAATACTTTGATTCAGCTGAGGAAGCATCAACAAGCGTATTTAGTATAACAGATAGACTGCCAAATGCAGGTTTGGGATGCCCTGCGGCCTGGTGTTTTTTTTGTTAAAGGCAGACCAAAAACCAATTCAAAATGCAATACTTTGATTCAGCTGAGGAAGGATCAATAAGTGTATTTAGTATAACAGATAGGCTGCCTAATGCAGGTTTGGGATGCCCTGCGGCCTTGTGTTTTTTTTTGTTAAAGGCAGACCAAAAACCAATTCAAAATGCAAAACTTTAATTCAGCTGAGGAAGGACCAACAAGCATATTTAGTATAACAGATAGGCTGCCTAGTGCAGGTTTGGGATGCCCTGCGGCCTGGTGTTTTTTTGTTAAAGGCAGACCAAAAACCAATTCAAAATGGCAATACTTTGATTCAGCTAAATAGGATCAACAAGCGTATTTAGTATAACAGAAAGGCTGCTAAGTGCAGGTTTGGGATACCCAGTTGGGCTGGTGTTTTTTTTGTTAAAGGCAGACCAAAAAACAATTCAAAATGCAATAATTTGATTCAGCTGAGTAGGATCAACAAGCGTATTTAGTATAACAGATAGGCTGCTAAGTGCAGGTTTGGGTTACCCAGGTGGGCTGGTGTTTTTTTTGTTAAAGGCAGACCAAAAACCAATTCAAAATGCAATACTTTGATTCAGCTGAGGAAGGATCAACAAGTGTATTTAGTATAACAGATAGGCTGCCTAGTGCAGGTTTGGGATGCCCTGCGGCCTGGTGTTTTTTTTGTTAAAGGCAGACCAAAAACAAATTCAAAGTGCAATACTTTGATTCAGCTGAGGAAGGATCAACAAGCATAATTAGTATAACAGATAGGCTGCCTAATGCAGGTTTGGGATGCCCTGCGGCCTGGTGTTTTTTTTGTTAAAGGCAAACCAAAAACCAATTCAAAATGCAATACTTTGATTCAGCTGAGGAAGGATCAACAGGCATATTTAGTATAACAGATAGGCTGCCTAATGCAGGTTTGGGATGCCCTGCAGCCTGGTTTTTTTTTGTTAAAGGCAGACCAAAAACCAATTCAAAATGCAATACTTTGATTCAGCTGAGGAAGGATCAACAAGCCTATTTAGTATAACAGATAGGCTGCCAAGAGCCGGTTTGAGATGACCTGCGGCCTGGTGTTTTTTTTGTTAAAGGCAGACCGAAAACCAATTCAAAATGCAATACTTTGATTCAGCTGAGGAAGCATCAACAAGCGTATTTAGTATAACAAATAGACTGCCAAATGCAGGTTTGGGATGCCCTGCGGCCTGGTGTTTTTTATGTTAAAGGCAGGCTAAAAACCAATTCAAAATGCAATACTTTGATTCAGCAGAGGAAGGATCAACAAGTGTATTTAGTATAACAGATAGGCTGCCTAGTGCAGGTTTGGGATGCCCTGCGGCCTGGTGTTTTTTTGTTAAAGGCAGACCAAAAACCAATTCAGAATGCAATACTTTGATTCAGCTAAATAGGATCAACAAGTGTATTTAGTATAACAGAAAGGCTGCTAAGTGCAGGTTTGGGATACCCAGGTGGGCTGGTGTTTTTTTTTGTTAAAGGCAGACCAAAAAACAATTCAAAATGCAATAATTTGATTAAGCTGAGGAGGATCAACAAGCGTATTTAGTATAACAGATAGCCTGCTAAGTGCAGGTTTGGGATACCCAGGTGGGCTGGTATTTTTTTGTTAAAGGCAGGCCAAAAACCAATTCAAAATGCAATACTTTGATTAAGCTGAGGAAGGATGAACAAGCGTATTTAGTATAACAGATAGGCTGCTAAGTGCAGGTTTGGGGTGCCCTGTGGCCTGGTGTTTTTTTTTTTGCTAAAGGCAGACCAAAAACCAATTCAAAATGCAATACTTTGATTAAGCTGAGGAAGGATGAACAAGCGTATTTAGTATAAAAGATAGGCTGCTAAGTGCAGGTTTGGGATGCCCTGTGGCCTGGTGTTTTTTTTTTTGCTAAAGGCAGACCAAAAAAAAATTCAAAATGCAATACTTTGATTAAGCTGAGGAAGGATGAACAAGCGTATTTAGTATAACAGATAGGCTGCTAAGTGCAGGTTTGGGATGCCCTGTGGCCTGGTTTTTTTTTTTTTGCTAAAGGCAGACCAAAAACCAATTCAAAATACAATACTTTGATTAAGCTGAGGAAGGATGAACAAGCGTATTTAGTATAACAGATAGGCTGCTAAGTGCAGGTTTGGGATGCCCTGTGGCCTGGTGTTTTTTTTTTTGCTAAAGGCAGACCAAAAACCAATTCAAAATGCAATACTTTGATTAAGCTGAGGAAGGATGAACAAGCGTATTTAGTATAACAGATAGGCTGCTAAGTGCAGGTTTGGGATACCCAGGTGGGCTGGTGTTTTTTTTGTTAAAGGCAGAAAAAAAAACCAATTCAAAATACAATACTTTGATTAAGCTGAGGAAGGATGAACAAGCGTATTTAGTATAACAGATAGGCTGCTAAGTGCAGGTTTGGGATGCCCTGCGGCCTGGTGTTTTTTTTTTTTGTTAAATGCAGACCAAAAACCAATTCAAAATGCAATACTTTGATTAAGCTGAGGAAGGATGAACAAGCGTATTTAGTATAACAGATAGGCTGCTAAGTGCAGGTTTGGGATACCCAGGTGGGCTGGTGATTTTTTTTGGTAAGGGCAGACCAAAAACCAATTCAAAATGCAATAATTTGATTCAGCTGAGGAAGGATCAACAAGCGTATTTAATATAACAGATAGGCTGCCTAATGCAGGTTTGGGATGCCCTGCGGCCTGGTGTTTTTTTTGTTAAAGGCAGACCAAAAACCAATTCAAAATGCAATACTTTGATTCAGCTGAGGAAGAATCAACAAGCGTATTTAGTATAACAGATAGCCTGCCTAATGCAGGTTTGGGATGCCCTGCGGCCTTGTGTTTTTTATGTTAAAGGCAGGCTAAAAACCAATTCAAAATGCAATACTTTGATTCAGCAGAGGAAGGATCAACAAGTGTATTTAGTATAACAGATAGGCTGCCTAGTGCAGGTTTGGGATGCCCTGCGGCCTGGTGTTTTTTTGTTAAAGGCAGACCAAAAACCAATTCAAAATGCAATACTTTGATTCAGCTAAATAGGATCAACAAGCGTATTTAGTATAACAGAAAGGCTGCTAAGTGCAGGTTTGGGATACCCAGGTGGGCTGGTGTTTTTTTTGTTAAAGGCAGACCAAAAAACAATTCAAAATGCAATAATTTGATTCAGCTGAGGAAGGATCAACAAGCGTATTTAGTATAACAGATAGGCTGCCTAATGCAGGTTTGGGATGCCCTGCGGCCTGGTAATTTTTTGTTAAAGGCAGACCAAAAACCAATTCAAAATGCAATACTTTGATTCAGCTGAGGAAGCATCAACAAGCGTATTTAGTATAACAGATAGACTGCCAAATGCAGGTTTGGGATGCCCTGCGGCCTGGTGTTTTTTTTGTTAAAGGCAGACCAAAAACCAATTCAAAATGCAATACTTTGATTCAGCTGAGGAAGGATCAACAAGCGTATTTAGTATAACAGATAGCCTGCCTAATGCAGGTTTGGGATGCCCTGCGGCCTGGTGTTTTTTATGTTAAAGGCAGACCAAAAACCAATTCAAAATGCAATACTTTGATTCAGCTGAGGAAGGATCAACAAGTGTATTTAGTATAACAGATAGGCTGCCTAATGCAGGTTTGGGATGCCCTGCGACCTTGTGTTTTTTTTTTGTTAAAGGCAGACCAAAAACCAATTCAAAATGCAAAACTTTAATTCAGCTGAGGAAGGACCAACAAGCATATTTAGTATAACAGATAGGCTGCCTAGTGCAGGTTTGGGATGCCCTGCAGCCTGGTGTTTTTTTGTTAAAGGCAGACCAAAAACCAATTCAAAATGGCAATACTTTGATTCAGCTAAATAGGATCAACAAGCGTATTTAGTATAACAGAAAGGCTGCTAAGTGCAGGTTTGGGATACCCAGGTGGGCTGGTGTTTTTTTTGTTAAAGGCAGACCAAAAAACAATTCAAAATGCAATAATTTGATTCAGCTGAGTAGGATCAACAAGCGTATTTAGTATAACAGATAGGCTGCTAAGTGCAGGTTTGGGTTACCCAGGTGGGCTGGTGTTTTTTTTGTTAAAGGCAGACCAAAAACCAATTCAAAATGCAATACTTTGATTCAGCTGAGGAAGGATCAACAAGTGTATTTAGTATAACAGATAGGCTGCCTAGTGCAGGTTTGGGATGCCCTGCGGCCTGGTGTTTTTTTTGTTAAAGGCAGACCAAAAACCAATTCAAAGTGCAATACTTTGATTCAGCTGAGGAAGGATCAACAAGCATAATTAGTATAACAGATAGGCTGCCTAATGCAGGTTTGGGATGCCCTGCGGCCTGGTGTTTTTTTTGTTAAAGGCAAACCAAAAACCAATTCAAAATGCAATACTTTGATTCAGCTGAGGAAGGATCAACAAGCCTATTTAGTATAACAGATAGGCTGCCAAGAGCCGGTTTGAGATGACCTGCGGCCTGGTGTTTTTTTTGTTGAAGGCAGACCGAAAACCAATTCAAAATGCAATACTTTGATTCAGCTGAGGAAGCATCAACAAGCGTATTTAGTATAACAAATGGACTGCCAAATGCAGGTTTGGGATGCCCTGCGGCCTGGTGTTTTTTATGTTAAAGGCAGGCTAAAAACCAATTCAAAATGCAATACTTTGATTCAGCAGAGGAAGGATCAACAAGTGTATTTAGTATAACAGATAGGCTGCCTAGTGCAGGTTTGGGATGCCCTGCGGCCTGGTGTTTTTTTGTTAAAGGCAGACCAAAAACCAATTCAAAATGCAATACTTTGATTCAGCTAAATAGGATCAACAAGTGTATTTAGTATAACAGAAAGGCTGCTAAGTGCAGGTTTGGGATACCCAGGTGGGCTGGTGTTTTTTTTGTTAAAGGCAGACCAAAAAACAATTCAAAATGCAATAATTTGATTCAGCTGAGGAAGGATCAACAAGCGTATTTATTATAACAGATAGGCTGCCTAATACAGGTTTGGGATGCCCTGCGGCCTGGTGTTTTTTTTGTTAAAGGCAGACCAAAAACCAATTCAAAATGCAATACTTTGATTCAGCTAAGGAAGCATCAACAAGCGTATTTAGTATAACAGATAGACTGCCAAATGCAGGTTTGGGATGCCCTGCGGCCTGGTGTTTTTTTTGTTAAAGGCAGACCAAAAACCAATCCAAAATGCAATACTTTGATTCAGCTGAGGAAGGATCAACAAGCGTATTTAGTATAACAGATAGCCTGCCTAATGCAGGTTTGGGATGCCCTGCGGCCTGGTGTTTTTTTATGTTAAAGGCAGACCAAAAACCAATTCAAAATGCAATACTTTGATTCAGCTGAGGAAGGATCAACAAGTGTATTTTGTATAACAGATAGGCTGCCTAATGCAGGTTTGGGATGCCCTGCGGCCTTGTGTTTTTTTTTGTTAAAGGCAGACCAAAAACCAATTCAAAATGCAAAACTTTAATTCAGCTGAGGAAGGACCAACAAGCATATTTAGTATAACAGATAGGCTGCCTAGTGCAGGTTTGGGATGCCCTGCGGCCTGGTGTTTTTTTGTTAAAGGCAGACCAAAAACCAATTCAAAATGGCAATACTTTGATTCAGCTAAATAGGATCAACAAGCGTATTTAGTATAACAGAAAGGCTGCTAAGTGCAGGTTTGGGATACCTAGGTGGGCTGGTGTTTTTTTTGTTAAAGGCAGACCAAAAAACAATTCAAAATGCAATAATTTGATTCAGCTGAGTAGGATCAACAAGCGTATTTAGTATAACAGATAGGCTGCTAAGTGCAGGTTTGGGTTACCCAGGTGGGCTGGTGTTTTGTTTTGTTAAAGGCAGACCAAAAAACAATTCAAAATGCAATACTTTGATTCAGCTGAGGAAGGATCAACAAGTGTATTTAGTATAACAGATAGGCTGCCTAGTGCAGGTTTGGGATGCCCTGCGGCCTGGTGTTTTTTTTGTTAAAGGCAGACCAAAAACCAATTCAAAGTGCAATACTTTGATTCAGCTGAGGAAGGATCAACAAGCATAATTAGTATAACAGATAGGCTGCCTAATGCAGGTTTGGGATGCCCTGCGGCCTGGTGTTTTTTTTGTTAAAGGCAAACCAAAAACCAATTCAAAATGCAATACTTTGATTCAGCTGAGGAAGGATCAACAGGCATATTTAGTATAACAGATAGGCTGCCAAGAGCCGGTTTGAGATGACCTGCGGCCTGGTGTTTTTTTTGTTAAAGGCAGACCGAAAACCAATTCAAAATGCAATACTTTGATTCAGCTGAGGAAGCATCAACAAGCGTATTTAGTATAACAGATAGGCTGCCTAATGCAGGTTTGGGATGCCCTGTGGCCTGGTGTTTTTTTTTTAAAGGCAGACCAAAAACCAATTCAAAATACAATACTTTGAGGAAGGATCAACAAGCGTATTTAGTATAACAGATAGGCTGCCTAATGCAGGTTTGGGATGCCCTGCGGCCTGGTGTTTTTTTTGTTAAAGGCAGACCAAAAACCAATTCAAAATGCAAAACTTTGATTCAGCTGATGAAGGATCAACAAGTGTATTTAGTATAACAGATAGGTTGCCCAATGCAGGTTTGGGATTCCCTGTGGCCTGGTGTTTTTTTTGTTAAAGGCAGACCAAAAACCAATTCAAAATGCAATACTTTGATTCAGCTGAGGAGGATCAACAAGCGTATTTAGAATAACAGATAGGCTGCTAAGCGCAGGTTTGGGTTACCCAGGTGGGCTGGTGTTTTTTTTGTTAAAGGCAGACCAAAAACCAATTCAAAATGCAATACTTTGATTCAGCTGAGGAAGGATCAACAAGCGTATTTAGTATAACAGATAGGCTGCCTAATGCAGGTTTGGGATGCCCTGCGGCCTGGTGTTTTTTTTTGTTAAAGGCAGACCAAAAAACAATTCAAAATGCAATGCTTTGATTCAGCTGAGGAAGGATCAACAAGGATCAACAGATAGGCTGCCTAATGCAGGTTTGGGATGCCCTGCGGCCCTGGTGTTTTTATGTGAAAGGCAGACCAAAAACCAATTCAAAATGCAATACTTTGATTCAGCTGAGGAAGGATCAACAAGCGTATTTAGTATAACAGATAGGCTGCCTAGTGCAGGTTTGGGATGCCCTGCGGCCTGGTGTTTTTTTGTTAAAGGCAGACCAAAAACCAATTCAAAATGCAAAACTTTGATTCAGCTGAGGAAGGATCAACAAGCGTATTTAGTATAACAGATAGGCTGCTTAGTGCAGGCATATTTAGTATAACAGATAGGCTGCTAAGTTCAGGTTTGGGATACCCAGGTGGGCTGGTGTTTTTTTGTTAAAGGCAGATCAAAAACCAATTCAAAATGCAATACTTTGATTCAGCTGAGGAAGGATCAGCAAGCGTATTTAGTATAACAGATAGGCTGCCTAATGCAGGTTTGGGATGCCCTGCGGCCTGGTGTTTTTTTTGTTAAAGGCAGACCAAAAAATATTTAAACTAATCCAGTTATATATTATGATATCTGCTTGTGTGTAACAGATAGGGTTAAAAAAGCCACTGCATAGATGGCATGCACAGTGGCAAGGCAAATTTACAGCACAAAGAACTGAAATCGAATTGAAAACTGATCTGACTAATAAAAAAAAAAAAAAAAATTCACTGTCATTTCTAAGCTGTCCCTGGCTGGATGGTTCCGGTTTTTCCCTATCTTTCCCTATATTTCCCTGGATCTGTCTACCTCTCTGTCTGCCTCTCTGACTCTCCCTACCTATCTCTAACTCTCTGTCCCTGTCTCTAACTAGCTGTGCTCTGGCCGCAATGCAAGGTTGAAATGCGCACAAGCAAGATGGCCGCCGCTTTATATAGCACGGTGACGTCACTTGGGATGCCCTGCGGCCTGGTGTTTTTTTGTTAAAGGCAGACCAAAAAACAATTCAAAATGCAATACTTTGATTCAGCTGAGGAAGGATCAACAAGGATCAACAGATAGGCTGCCTAATGCAGGTTTGGGATGCCCTACGGCCCTGGTGTTTTTATGTGAAAGGCAGACCAAAAACCAATTCAAAATGCAATACTTTGATTCAGCTGAGGAAGGATCAACAAGCGTATTTAGTATAACAGATAGGCTGCCTAGTGCAGGTTTGGGATGCCCTGCGGCCTGGTGTTTTTTTTGTTAAAGGCAGACCAAAAACCAATTCAAAATGCAAAACTTTGATTCAGCTGAGGAAGGATCAACAAGCGTATTTAGTATAACAGATAGGCTGCTTAGTGCAGGTTTGGGATGCCCTGCGGCCTTGTGTTTTTTTGTTAAAGGCAGACCAAAAACCAATTCAAAATGCAATACTTTGATTCAGCTGAGGAAGGATCAACAAGCGTATTTGGTATAACAGATAGGCTGCCTAATGCAGGTTTGGGATGCCCTGCAGCCTGGTGATTTTTTTGTTAAAGGCAGACCAAAATCCAATTCAAAATGCAATACTTTGATTCAGCTGAGGAAGGATCAACAAGCGTATTTAGTATAACAGATAGGCTGCCTAATGCAGGTTTGGGATGCCCTGTGGCCTGGTGTTTTTTTTGTTAAAGGCAGACCAAAAAATATTTTAACTAATCCAGTTATATATTATGATAAATGCTTGTGTGTAACAGATAGGGTTAAAAAAGCCACTGCATAGATGGCATGCACAGTGGCAAGGCAAATTTACAGCACAAAGAACTGAAATCGAATTGAAAACTGATCTGGCTAATAAAAAAAAAAAAAATGTCACTGTCATTTCTAAGCTGTCCCTGGCTGGATGGTTCCGGTTTTCCCTATCTTTCCCTATATTTCCCTGGCTCTGTCTACCTCTCTGTCTGCCTCTCTGACTCTCCCTACCTATCTCTAACTCTCTGTCCCTGTCTCTAACTAGCTGTGCTCTGGCCGCAATGCAAGGTTGAAATGTGCACAAGCAAGATGGCTGCCGCTTTATATAGCACGGTGACGTCACCGGGCTTCCTGGCTGCTGATAGGCTGCATGTGACTTACCCATGATACCTTTCCCCAGGGGGTATGTCTGGACATGTTCATCCACCATTTTAGAATGCCTGTAATTGAAATAAATGGAGTTTAAAGGAAAACTTCGATCGATCGAATCACTGGGAAATTCTGATTCGTTCAGAATCTAATTTTCCATGAAATTCGGAACGAATCCAGGTTCGTCAGGATCGATTCGCTCATCCCTAGTTAGACATTGTCTAATTTGACAAAATGACTGGGTTAAATAAGTGTACATTAAAGCATTTTTGGGGATTTTTTTCAATAATTGGGAAATCTGCTGCTTTAATTTAAAGTGAACCTATAGAAAATTCATATAATAATAAATAAATATCCCAGTCATCCTTACCAATATGAGATACACACCTTTTTTATGTATGCTAATACCTAGAAATGAGCATTATGCAAACAATAAGGTCGATTCACAGCCTTCTATATTTGTTTTCATTTTCCTGCACAAGCCTGTCTGTTACAAGTATTCTTCTTTGTTGATACGAGCGTTCGCATGATTCGGAATGTTCAACAGGACCGCTTCGGTCTGCCTTCGTTGTGGCGCGAAAGTAGTACGTGTACAAGCTTTCAGCATTTTTAGGGCGTTTTAACATGTACCCTGCTGCGAAAGGTTTCACTGTCCAGCACAGTTCTACTAGTTCCTTTTGGAAAAGAGTTGTTTTCTCCCTCAATTTAGTCCATTGTCCATTCTGCTTTTTGTACACATTTCCATAATGTGTATTCATACGCTGGCTTGTATACATATGCGATTAGTATTTACAATTCTTCAGCCTCTGGCCCTGGCATTCAATTACTTATTTATTGCTGTGCCAAGTGTCTTCTGCTTCCAAGTGCTTACCTCTACATATCCTTCTCGCCAGTGTTTTTCCTTCTCCCTGCTTGGTCTTAGTTTAGGATGTCCCATCCAGTGCCTTTTCTTCTCCTAAATGCTTACCTGTACCACTTCCTTCTTTCCAGTGTTGCCCCTTTTCCTTGATTGTATATTCTACATTTCGGATGCCCTCCATGTATATAATGTACACATTACTATTTGAATGAATTTCCTTAAAACAAAGACACAACAATGTTTTGGAAGTATTCATTTTAAAAATGTTTATTTTAGTTTAGTTTTAGGATAATTAGTTGTTCTTTGTAGCCTAATGGCAATTATTTTAGTATATTTTTTATTGTAAAAATTATGAAATATTTAAAACTATTTAATAAAATACAAGCAACTATTTAAAATGGGGGCTGTGGATGGGTTTGAAAGAATGTCGCAGAATTCCAGTACTTTAAGGTAGGTGGCTCTCCATGGCTGTGGCCAGCTCGGCAATCTCCCCCACCAGCCTATGTACAGCAGAACTCCTGCAGACGCTGCTGTGCATCTTCTCTGGATACCGTAAAATATAAAAAAACAAAAATTAGTGTCTAGCCTCTGCTTATTGAAAACCTGTTGAAGAAGGCATGTTAGTAAATAGTCACATGTCTATAAATTTACTAGGCTAATGGTGTAGTCGGGGTAGGGGAGCCACCCTTCTCACTGAGACGTGCCACACCTCTTGGTCTGAGTCAATCGAAGAATAAATAAAATCTGTTAGTTAATGTGGTTGAGGTGTGAATTGGCTTGTGTTGTGTG
Organism: Gastrophryne carolinensis; assembly: GCA_027917425.1. Taxonomy (NCBI): domain Eukaryota; kingdom Metazoa; phylum Chordata; class Amphibia; order Anura; family Microhylidae; genus Gastrophryne; species Gastrophryne carolinensis. The sequence goes on from CM051234.1 coordinate 441,353,529, forward strand.
TGGGACATCGCCCACCTTCATCAGGATTGTCCAGGATGGCAGCACATCCTAGCCCTCACTGTTCACCTGCTGGGACATCTTGGCCATCTAGAATGGTATATCCCAAAAATACACAGCCTTCCTGTGTGTGTGTGTGATGGTCATACCTGATTCATCATGGGCACCATCATCAGACTCCCAGCTCGACATCTGGGTCTCCACCTCCACAGGTTGTTCCAGGTGAGCTTGGGGCTGACCTGCAGAGGAGGGTGAAGACATTGGCACCATTGTGCCTAAACCTACATGTCCCACCTACACGTGGGCCACACTTTTCGCCTGTACTCTGAAACTAGAAGAGAAAAGCACTCTTTTACACACAGCCCTGCTTCTTTCTCCTTTTAAGGTCCAACCAATGCTGAATGACCTGAGTAAACGTGTAGGTGGTGTCACTCTCTTCCGCCAGCTAATCAACAATCTCCAGTGCCAATGTCTTCTTAGCATAGATGTCAGGCAGGAAGTCATACAGGTGGGTCATCGTCATCTAAAATGTGGATAAAATGCAGAGAAATGTTAAGCAGGTTGTTAACAGCAACCTCCTCCCCAACACTTTGCATGAATGTATCTGTGCAGCCTTGCCTAGAGATAATTGTGGCCGGTGGTAGTCCCACCTGGCCTGCCCCTTGCTTTCTGGCTGCCCCACCCAGCTCGCCCCCCCCCCCCCCAAAAAAAAACCTGGGCCCAAACAGTCCATATGTGCACTAGCTTTCACCAGTGTTAGGCCGCAAATGGCTGCGTTCTTTCCACTCTGCCTTCCTATCCACTTGCCCCCCTGAAGTGCTACCCATGATTGCCCTGACTTGCTATTCACTTGTGACCCTGAATAGCTATAACAATTTCTATTAGCTTGCAAAGGCAGGCATGTACTCATAAGCCTGATGGTGTCTTGCTGGTCATGGGTGAACAGTGAGGGTGCCATTTTTCGGGTGATGTCTGCATCATCTGATGCACCCCAGCGGATCCCTGAAGTTGGCATACGTCTGAGCTTCACGTTAGAGCTAATGACTGCATCGGAATACGCAATTACTTATCAGGGAAGCATAAATTCCACAACACACACACTGACACGTGGAGAACTCAACACTTAACCACTGTAGTTTCGAGTCTGAGATAGGTCAGGATTTGAGGAAAAAAGCACACACACAAAAGTAAGACAGCTGAATCAAGCCATGCCCAGCATGATGTTCGCCAGTGACCACATCACCACAGCCCTCCTTCAAGTGCATACCAGCACAAAGCCAAAGCCAGCACCGCCTCAGCCAAAGTCAGAGCAGTGCCAGGCAAAGTGCTAGGGCAGGCTACACCAGTTCCACATAGAAGGAAGAGAGACCTGGGTATAGGTAAACCCCAGATTAATTGGACCTCCTTGTGTGACCACGCCGTTAACAGAAAACAGATTGATCCATAAATGTATAAAAAATATGTATGAATTTTTATTAATGCTTGTTAGCATTTAATAAGAGCAAAATTGGGGCAGTTCAATAATTACTACCCTCTTTCTTTGATAGAAGTCACATAACTTTGAACATTGCATAGCAAAAAGTCATAAATCAGTACAATGTATCATCAACATTACACAGCGTTGGGCAGGCCCTCACAACATATGGGCCTGGCCAAAAGTAAAAAGCAAGGGACAAATAGTTCTAATATAGTAGAAACAAAACTGTACCACTGGACTCATATCAATGTTAGAAAGTGATCCCGTTTGGTAGTGGAGGTGGACTAGTTTTGCCCTGATTGGGGCTTCCTCTGCACCTCTATTCTTTTCAGAATTTTGTCTCCAAAAGACCTTGATATATAGTACTCATACAATTATACAGAAAAATACCTGGAAATCCCATACGGTCACTATGAACTGATTGAATGTCAACAGGCTGAAGGACGAAAGTATAGTCCTAGTTGCCGCATCGTCGTCAATAGTATCAGATAGTGTGCATCAAGCACTGTTGGGTCAGTGGCTGTGATGTCAGGAGGGGAACAGTCAGTGCCTCCAGTATTCAGCGGGTGGATTAGCTGTAGGGAGGCTAGTGTGGCACCGTCCGGGTCACAGCTCCACCGGCATCCCCTCACAGCCCGTACACCAGTTCCAGCCATAGTGCAAGGGAAAGCCAGAGCAGTGCCAGACAAAGTGATAGAGCAAGACAGAGCAGCTCCCTGCACCCACTCTCCCAATGAAGCTTGCACACCTACTTTTTAACGTGTGGCATGCAGCAGGGGTCTAGGCCAGCAGCAGCTCCAATGTGGATACCCCCCTCACCCCAGCAGCCTCCACCCTCATCATGGCCAACCCCGGGCAACACACCCAGGCAGCCCTGTCTAATCACCAGCCAGTCAGCAATATAGCCCCCCTGGATCCAATCCACCAGCCACAGGGCAGATGTCTCCTATTCCCCCCAGTACACAGGGAGATGATGGGCTAGCCTATGTTGGCTGCCACCTGCAGCGGGGCACCCTGAGCGGCAGGTTTAATGATGCCCAATTTATGGCCTTAGTGACTGGGGTGTCAGACTATTATGATCAGCTCTGTGGATGCAGTGCTAGAGCAAAACCTGTCAAGTCAGATCTGTGGGAGGCCATCACCAGGCAGGTTAATTGTGCTGGACCAAAGCTAAAGGATGTGGATCAAGTGCAAAAAAAGGGGGCTTATAGAACAAACCTTTAAGGGCAAGGCTTGCCTCAAATCCAAATCTACATATAGGCCTGCTCGACCACTACCCTGCTCTTTGCATGAGCCCGGTTATATGATGTCTGTGCCTGACTCTGAGGGAGCAAAATGGGTGTCATCAGCCACTGTAGCAGGGGATAGCCACAGAGATCATTAACACATTATCACCTGTAAAAGATGTACTACATAAAATATTAAAAATAAAATGGGGGAGACAGGGATGCATTCACATACACATAAGTTCTACATAAAAATAATAAATCAGCAATAAAGGAGGAATAACGAAAACACTTACAAAGTAGCCACCCACCAGACAGCTCACCAAAGTCAAATAGACCAAAGAGGTTGGAATGCCACAGAATAAATGCATCATGTGTGGAGCCTGGGAATCCAGCCAGAACACTAAGGAACCTAAGATCAGGACCTACAACACACTGTACATTGATAGAATGTCCCATCTTACGGTTCCTGCACAAAAGACACAAAGCACAAAGGTCAATAGCTAAGCAGCATTCAAGCACACCTACACTGACAGAACAGATGCTAAGCAGAAAGGGACAACCACTGGTAAGCCTGCCTTCTTTTAATAGAGACTTGGCAGATAGTGTTAGGTGGGAGACCATAACTTGGGGGGGGGGGGGCAAAAGGAAAATGAACATTAACATTGCAGTGAAGCAGCTACAGGGAACGAGGGGCAACTATTTGAAAGTGGAGATTGAGGTTCACTTTACAGGAGGCAATACAATGCAAGGGATAACGCACACTAAATATGGGGAAGCTAAAACAACATGTGACTACATAGCAGGAAATGAAATAGGCAAAAGGAAAACAAAGACATACCTGCAGACATACTCATCCGAACTGGAGGCACCAGGGAAATGTGTGTGCAGTTGATCGCACCCATGACATTGGGCATATCGGCCAGCCTTTAAAAGTCCGACTTAACCACATTCCAGGCTACCATGGTGTCAGGGAAACAGATACACTTGTCCACCAAGGTAGCCATGCCATCCAGAAATATATTGAGGGTGTGGCTGAGCGTAGGCTGGGACATGTCCACAGAGAGGGCTCCAAGCCTCTGGAATGAGCTGTTTGCCAAAAATTAAAGGCAACCAACCAATTTGGTTATAGCCGTAATTGCATGCCCCTTGCATGTGGCGGGGGCCAACCATGGTTGCAACTCACAATACAGTTTCTTAAGGGAAAGACAGTTAAGTCAGGTCAGATTGAATAGCTCAACGCCATGCATGTAATCGACATCTGCACGCGCCCAATGCAATTGAAAGCCTGAAAGATACATGCAAAGCAAGCCGCAATGCTGCAGATGCTCAAATTAGTCTTCAGAGGTCTCCATCACTCTTTCCCGCAGAACACACCACTACACTCCCACCAGGAAATAGAGCCCGTATGTGGAGCATGAAATAACCAATTTTATAGTGCCGTCAGGTATATACGCTTAAACGCGAAAACTACACAAAGAAGATATGCAATAGACATGATAACGAAAAGGCTTAAACGCACTTATGCAAACCCCAATACCTCCACAAAAGATGCTGTGACATCACAGAAGCTAGTGAGCTGACTGGTGCAAAGCGGGCCACTGGTTGCCTACCTGCTCACCTCTAGCTGGGGGGAGTGCCCAGGCTGGCCATTCACAAATAGCTGCCCTGAGTATGCATCTAGCTAAAGGTATAGCGAGGCCGTGAGCTGCGCATTCATCATTGGAACGAGGTTAAGACAATTCCCCATGCCATAGACAGACAATGCCAGGATGCCCCTCTGTGTAAAATGCTCTGGTTCCGCTCAAGCTCCCACTGAGCATGAGTAGGCCGCGGTTAAATACCAACAAGATGCATTAATATTGTATTTCATTACAAAAGAAATTCTTTGATTTGGGCCCCCAAACAAAACTTTTCATGGGGCCTCAAAATCATAAGGTCATAAGAAAGGAACTTCATTCCATATATTGTGCTCAGTCCTAGGGAGGGGTCACTGCCTGCTGCTAAAGTAGAAGCACAGCATGGCACATACCTGTATTGGACAGCAGCAGCACCATAGGATGGGTGGGGAGGGGGAATATTGTTTTTCTTCCTGCACTAAGTGCTATTTTTCCTATAAACTCCCCATCTGACCTGGCCGACTATGTGTTATAAGAAAGAGAGAAAAGAGAGACAGAGTAAGAAATGGAGGGATAGAGAGCTAGAGAAAAAGAGAGAGAGAGAGAGAGAGGGAGTGAGAGAAAGAGATAGAAGTGAGAGATGGAGAGGGAAGGAAGAGAGAGAGGGAAAAAGAAATAGGAGAGTGAAAGAAGAAAGAGAGAGAGAGAAAGAGAGAGGAGAGAGAAGAGGGAAAGAGGGCGAAAGAGAAAGTGAAGAGAGAGTAGAGTGAGGGGATGAAAGGAAGAGAGAAAGAGAGAGAGAGAAGAGAGGAAGAGAGAGGGCAAGAGAGAAAGAGAGAAGGAGAAAGAGAGATAATACAAGATATTCTATTTTTTTTCTGTTTTCATCCTTTTTGTTGCCCCCCAGATTTATTATTTTTACAGTTTTTCTTTCATGTTACCTCTGCTGTTCTCTGCAGTATCTTTAGGTTTCCCATTTTCTCTTATTCTTACGCCATTTTCCTTTTTTTTCCATGTTTTGCTTTTATTCTTCTTTTCAGCTTTGTGTGTTTAGAACAGAACAAAATTCTGGATTTGCACTATCCTGAGTTTTGTTTCTTGTCCCAAGTTGGGAGATCCCGCTATGTGAAACCCCCAAGTTCGCCTGTAAATACGTGCCTTTCCCTGTCCCATGTCACATGATGGGATGGTTCGCTTGGAAAATGGCTCTGCTTGCACACAGAGCTCGGCAATGGGGAGCCGGAGCGGCTGCATCCCTGGGTGCCCAGTCTATCTGAATAGCTATACGTGGGAGCGCACCTTAGCCCAGAGCTGCTGAGGATGCAGCCACAGCTATTTACCTAGCCATGGGAGCCAGGAAGAAGGTGGGTTTTGTGGTGCCCTGGGTGGCGTTTCACACAGTGTTGGTATCCCAATATGGGATGCCCCAGTGGAAGGCCAGTGGCCAACACTGAAGTCTTCTGGACCTTAGGTTCGGCCACTCAGGGTTTTGTTCTGCTTTAATACCTTTATATATACCTGCACAGCCATTCAAAGTCACATTTTTTTAAGTTAGTTTAGTTAATTTGTAGAGATTTTATATATTTATGGAGTCACCTGGTGGAAGCAGCACCTCCCACACACACAGATGTTATAGCCGTGTACAGCGCCTGCTTCTGAAAAAAGTAAGTTCACTGCAGCTGTTGCTAGGAGACCACTGGGCAAAATGTTGTGGTTGTCTGCTATCACCTCACTGAATAAAACCCAGCTGATTCCCCCATTTAACAAATGGATTGAGCCATTTTCATAAGACAATTTAAAAGGCATACATTTTTTTTCGTTTCTATTGCCACATTATTTATACAAGTATTAGAAGCTATTGTGCGGCTATTTAATTATTTATCTTTTTTCAATGCAAAAATTTGCGAAACCAGGCACAAATAAGATGTATACAATAGTATGCTGTTTAACCCAAGGATACCAACAGGAAGGTCACTTCATAACAGAGCGGCAATTATTTCAGAAATAGTATGTGAAAATCTTCCCAAGTGGTTTCAATTGGTTGGTTGTCTGGTGCTAGCATACACAAGTGAACTTAAAGTGGATCAAAACCCACTGAACTTTTGAAATACATTTGGCCAAAGCGCCTGTTGATCATCCCTTCATCCCTGTAGAACTAGAAATAGATATTTTCACTCTTCGAAAAGTCCTGGGACACAGTTTTTTTGCTGACCCTCTCTGTAAGATGGCAGAGGATCAGTCATTGCATAGGTCTGGCAATGACATCATTTGTAATGAATGGAGGAGATAGAGCTTTACAGCTGAAACAGGCGGCATTATCTGGGATTAGAGTGAAGCAGGAACAGTAAAAATAGGCAAAAGGTGCTCTTAAACCTGACCTTCAGAATGATATAATGAAAAGCCCAAACCCTCAAAAAACTATTCCCCAGCATCTAAAATTAATATATTTTAAGTTTTTAGTCACTTACTTATTCTTTCACACACTGGGCTTCAAATATATTCAGGACTCTAGGATACGGGCGCTGCCATCTTGACTAGAGCGCGATAATGTACAGGGGGGTGAGGTTATATCTGTGCTTTGCTCAAACAGATCAGAGCTGGGGTCAGGGAAAGGACAGCAATCCCAGAATGCAGAGCGAAACAGCCAGAAGACACTTCCTGTTTGCAGGCTGCCTGATCTATGAGCCGCCATCTTGGATGTTTAAAAGCTCATAACATGAAGTAGATGGAGGTAGGATTTAAATGTGGGCAATCTGTATGTACAGAGAGGAGGAAACATATAAGATAGACTCTTATTCAGGGTGAAGGTCCGCTTTAATGGGGGGAGCAATTCAGAGGATCCTAGTTAATAATGTGGGTTTTGGTCTGCTTTAATGGAGTAGTTGGTGTTCAAGTTGGAGGGAGACACTCACTTTGTAATTCATCTTAAAACATAAGTTACGTAATTGTAGCACTGCTTTTTCACTGTTATATTTTGGCCCTTATTTATGAAGGAATAGCGACAGGTAGCGACTGGTGAGCGACCGGTAATGAAGGGCACCGCCACAAGAACGCCGGCTTCCCACCACAATCACACATTTATCAAGCCGATCCTGCTTAGAGACTGAGATAGCGCCATATAGCCACTCATTCATCATTATTCCAGCCTCAGCCCACAGCGCCAGCGTCCGACCTTGAACAGCGACAGGTATGACCTCTCGCTACCTGGCGCTCTCCAGTGCATTTCAATGGAACAATCTTTAAATATTCACAATTAATTGTTATTAATGTTTTTTTTTTTTATTTTTTTTTTTTTTAAATGTGAAAAATTCTGTGACCACTTCTGCCATGTTAGATAATTTTTTTAAGGTAAAAAAAAAAAAAAATTGTGCAGAATTAAGTCTGATATTATTGTATTCATATTACTAAATTCTTAAAATTTTTTTTTTTTTTTTGGTTTCCAAAAATATGGTGGTTTGGGGGTTAAAAAACTACTTTTAACACATCGCCGCCAGCTCTCTGGGGTTTAAACATGCATTTCCCAGCGCTTGAATTTTTTAAGCGTGATTTTTTGATGAATATGGTGGGAGCCGGTCTCTCTGACCAGTCGCTATCATGCGCACCCATACATCGTGGAACCTGTCAAATAGCGACTCGTCACCCCGTATTCAACATTACTGCACACCGACTCAGTCGCTATCAACTACCGAACAATGGCCAAGCACAGCGACTACTAGCGGGCGCTGTGAAAATACTGCTACAGTCGCTCAACTGTCGCTACCTGCCGCTATTAATGAATCGGCCTCCCCGTTTTCTAAATTCTTTTACATGCGAGTTGCATCCCTTTAAGCCACACAGATCTGTTAAACTTGTCACACGGTTATATAATATTAAGCCCCACCGATAAAAAAGCTGTTTCACATTATACCGACTGTGCCAGTTACTATATTTCATTCTAATTGCAGTTTAATTGTCAGGTAATTATTATCACTACAAATACAAATCAGAATAAATGGGCTGTAATTATGATCACAGCCACATGGGAGTGATGGGCATTTTTCTTGGAGTTCTCCACCTGAAATCACATTTTATTTAGTGGCTTAGAAGACACGTGAAATACCTGTTTACCTTTAAATTACAAAGATATGTGATTGTGGCCCAGCATTTTGGGCAGATTTATGGAGACTGGAGTAGCTGCCCAGTGCGACCTATTTCATTTTATATTTCAGACTCAATCAAGTCTCCCCCAATTTTCATACATCAGCTGTGTGAAACCACCCAGGTCGCCCATACACTTACCTTCTTTCCCGTCCAACGGCACATGTGCGAGCCGCGGCCGCATCCTCGCTATCCCTCTAGCAGAGCGCGTGCCCGTGCCAGGCATTTGTCAATGGCTGGCGCAGGCACACTTCCTGTTAGCGGGAAGCAGGGAATGTGGCCGCCAGCGCGCTCGGAGCTGCTGGCCTTAGACAAAGGCTTAGACGACGCGACGTCAGCGGCTCCAAACGCAACGATTGGACAAGCGGCCGCGCAGGCACCATAGGACTTGGAAGAGGTGAGTTGCGCTCAGCGATCTGGGGGATTTCACACAGCGGGGCACCCCTAATCAGGGGAAAGGACCAAAACCCAGGACAGTCAAAATCCTGGGTTTTGGTGCACTTTAAAAGCCCTCTGAAGGCCAAAATAATTTTTAAAAAGATATAGGGCCTGATGCAGAGCCTCCCCCGGTCTGAGCTTAAAACCTTCCGATTGTCAAAAAGTAAAAAACAATTTAAATTTGAATTAAACATGTTAAAAATTAGGCCTCGGGGTCTTGTGGCTGTGTTTTTCTTTGATCTGTGAATGAAAAACAACCTTAGTTTAGCATTGTTTTTATGGTTTGGTTGGGCGTTGTTTTATTGGGGCCCTTTTTAAACCGGACCTTCAGCGTGATTTAATGAAAAGCCCAAACTCTAAAGTTTACTCTAAATTCTAAAAAACTATTCCGCAGCATCATCTGTAAAAAAAAGATACAAGGACCAACCATTAATCCACAAAATACATTAACAAGTTTCCTGGCCTAACTAAAGTCACTTTATTAACCTTTTGCTGCCTCACATTGCCCTAGTTCTTCTATCTGCATGTAGCCTAGTTTGTAGCTGCGTACATGGGTTAAACTAAGGTGGGCTTGTATTTAACGTGACAAACTAAGATGGTTCAGACTATTCTTGCACTTTGTTTTTTTTTATTATAAGGAATGTGTGCGCGCACATAAATGCACGCTCGCATACTCACATCCATGATGATGTCGTCCTGCTCCTGTGTAAAGATGGCATAGCTCCTGGTATAGCTCTGACGTTCCCCCGCAGTGACGTGCAGGACATCCCAAATTGGAATGCCCCAGAGACATGATGCCTGTAACCCAGCCCTGGATTCCTTCACACTCCAAAGGGCTGGGTTACATGGGTTTTGGCCTGCTTTAAAACATCATGACCAAATCAGGTTACGATGGAATAACCCACCTCCTTTACATTATTATTAAAGTAACACAGGTTCCCTCACATAAAGCATAACAAAACACAGAGCGGCCACTGGTCTTCCCCCTGGAAATCCCAGATCGGGATGCCCCACTGTGTGAAACCCTTTTTAATGAGACTTTACTCAGAAATGGCAGACTCCCTCTCTTAAAGCGGAACAAGCCATGATTAGTTTAATGACCTTTGCAGGCGTATATTGTAGTGCCCCACCAGTCTGATCAAGACAACGGAACCTCATCTTCAAGAGACCAAAGGCTCGCTCCACCACAGAGCGAGTCCTCCTGGGGGCAGTATTGTAGGGCTCCTCTGCCTGTGAAGATGGGTGCAGGATTGGGGTCAGCAGACAGGTGAGCAAAGGATAGCCAGAGTCTCCTGCCCAAAAACAAAACAAAAAAAAAAACAAACAAAATAAAAATAAAAAAAGGTGTGCATTGCAACAATAGAAAAGAGGGACAAATAGGTGAGCGGGGTAGGGTTGGAGGAAAGGACATTTGTAATGAGCCTACATGCACATCCAACCTGTACACTCATTAAAAAAGTCTGGGGAATACTACTTACATAAGAGGGCAAGAACATGACGCAATAGGGTTCTATCACTTAACCCATTTAATTTAAAGTTAAAAAATTAGGCTAAAAATATACTAACAAAAAAATTACCAAATAGTGTGTTAAGGGAAAAAACGGGGAGGCCGATTCATCAATAGCGCCAGGTAGCGACAGATGAGCGACTGTAGCGTGATTTTTTCAGCGCCAGCCAGTATTCGCTGTGCTTGGCCGGCATTAGCTTGATGACAGCGACTCAGTCGGTGTGCGGTAATGTTGAATACGGGCTGGGGGGTCGCTGTTTCACAGGTCCAGCGTTGTATGTGAGCGCCTGACAACGAATGGCCAGAGCGAACGGCTAGCTTCATATTCATCAAAAAATCACGCTCCGAATGTGCTGTCGCTGTCCATTCCTTGTTTAAACCCCAGAGCGCTGGCGGCGATCTGTATTAACTAGTTTTTAACCCCTAAACAACCATATTTTTTGAATGTATCATTATACATGTTTTTAGAATCATTTTGTAATATGAATACATTAATCTCAGACCTGTTAGATCAATTCTGCACATATTTTTTTTTTTTACTTAAAAATAAATCCTAACATTGCAGAAGTGTTCTCCGATTTTTTGACATTAAAAAAATTTAAAAAAAAATTATTACCAATTAATCATGAATTATTATAGATTGCTCCATTGAAATGCATTGGACATCGCCAGGGAGCGACAGCTCATACCTGGCGCTGTGAGGGAATTTGCAGCGGCGCTGTTCGGTCCAGGAGGCTTCATGATGAATGCCGCGCTAGCAGTCGCTCTCGCCGGCACTAGCCTCATTTTGCTTGATAAATGCGTCATTGTGACCGCTGCCGGGCGTACTTGAGTCGGTAGTCGCCGTTAGCTGCCGCTACCTGGCGCTCGTCAGACACTACCTGGCGCTATCGCTTGATGAATAAGGGCATAAATCAACACAGGTTCTGTTTAGTATGACTTGCTGAAAGCTTGTTCAATGCTGCAAAAGCACCATGGTCACTTACATTAAGAGGTAACAACAGGGGAGGATGGTAAATTGCATATTTCTTATTCATCCATTAAGCCTGGATGCATTTTTAAAGTGGTCTATATACTGTATTTTTCGCTTTTCCCCCAAAAAAAACAGTGGAAGGGGGGGTTATCTGTGCGTCTTCTGGGGTGGATGTGTGTGAATCGGGAGCCCAATCGAGGACTGGCAGCAAGCAGATAAACTTGCTGCCCGCTGTTCCTACTATGCCTGCCACCACACACACCCACCGCCATATCTTACAGTGCTCCTCCTAGCTCCCAGGAACGGGAGTTGCCTATGCTCGGCTGGTGTCCATTCATGAATGCTGGGCAGCCACCCCGGGAAGCAGAAACGTGATAAGGGGGGCACTGCAAGGTATGGCAGTGTGTGTGTGCGTGTTTGGCACTGGGCATTGGAGGACCTGCAGGCAGCAAGTGAGAGTTTAACTGATCACTGGTGATTCCGCACACTGCCTGTAATAGAGCAGATGCCACACACTATCTGTAATGGGGTGATTGGGAGGGATTCTGCACACTGACCATAATTTGGTGATTGGGAAGTGGACATTTTAGCACACCATTTGGTTCAAATTGTTTTATTCTTATTTTCCTCTGGGTGTATTTTATGGTGAGGTGTGTGGAGAAAAGAATTTGGTACCTTAGTTTAGTTGGGATTACCGTATACTTAATATAATGTTTGGGTAAGATTGTTAATGACCAACGAGATTGTAAGATTCATGGAATTCAAGAAATTATATTTGGCATAGAGACTTCCAGCAGTAAAATAATTTTTTTTGCAGTATACAATTCAATGCAATATAATAAGAAGCATTGAAAAAAAATAGAGAATGAAACGCGTGTTTCCAAGACCTTGTATTAATACTTCAAGTTCGAGTTCAGGATCTTAGAGGCTAGAGGGGAGAAACTATTTCAATGTCTGGTGGTTTTTGTTGAAGAAATTTTGTATCTCCGACCAGAGGGCAAAAGTTTGAAGAGATGATGGGCTGAGTAGAAGGGGTCGCGCTTGATGTTCTTAGTGCAGGTAGCAAGCCCGAGTTTAAACTGAGTTTCCAGTGATGTGAGAAGAGCACCGATAATTCTCTCTTCAGTTTTGGCTGTCCTTCAAAAACATTATTTGATGTTTATAATTCCAAATATGTAATTATATTTATAATTATAAAAATATATTATAATTGATGTGAATAATTCCAAAATTACCAGCTACTGCTAGTGGCCCATGACAATTACCGGCAATCCCCAGAGCACACAAAACCTTGGCAAGGTGGAATTCCAAAAGAAGCAAATGTCCAGCTACTGGATTCCATAAAAATCATCCACTTTTATTTCAATCTAGGAGAGGTCAGATGAGCTTTGACTCTCCTATCCTGGAGTGACATCTTGCTGGCTGGGAGGGCATTAAGTTCAGGCGCCGCTGGTTTGATCCAGAGCTGTCACAACACATGGGGAGAGACTTAAAGTGGGGAGGTAATGGGAGAACTATAACGATGAACTATAATTGGATTGAAATAAAAATAGATTGAATTAAAAGTGTATGATTTCACCGATCCCAGCATCTGGAAATTTGCTTCTTTAAGAAGAATAGACTTTGTTGAGCTTTTCTTAAAACAAAGTTTGTGTGTTTGTCCCATTTTAGATCCTAAGTGATGTTGGTGCCCAGAAATTTGTTGTCAGATACTATCTTTATCTCCTCACTATTGAGGCAGATGGGAAGTAGTTCTAGACAAGAATGCTTGAAATCAGTTACAATCTCAAACTTTTTTTTAATCTTTAGAATCAAGTTATTTTTTGTGCAACAGGAGCCTAGATTTTCAACCTGAGCCTTGTATGCCGTGTCATTAAATTTGAGAATTTTTAATTCGGAGGCACTTGTGAAAGAACAGTCTTTTGTGAACAGGAAGAATAGCAATAGTACACAACCCTGAGGCACACTGGTATTTGTTGTCTTTTCTTAGGAAAGGAAGGGACCAAGTTTAACCGGTTAAGTTCTTCCTATCAAGAAGCTACTGATACTGATAAAAAGTGGGGTACCCAAAGACACCAGTTTGCCATGAAGAATGTAAGGATCAATAGTATTGAAAGCTGATAAAAAATCAACAAATAAAATCCTGGCTGGTCGGTGCGTTCCAGAGTGTACTCAACCACAAGGTTAACTGTGTCTTCAGCAGATCTGTTTGATCTACAGGCAAATTGGTAGGGGTCCCACTTGCATGCTGTAATCTCCTTAAGGTAGGACATCGCAAGCCTCTCAAAGATTTTCATAATTTCATTGTGGTCAGTGGCTGATGGTGTTTTTGACACTGGGACAATGATGGACCTCTTCAGGCAGCCAGGTACAATTCCCTCCCTCTTTAAAAGATGGCTGTCAATACAAGGGTAATTTGCTTTTCACATCTTGAGACAAGTTTTGGATATGCCAACTGGGCCTAGGGCCTTCCTGCAGTTTAGGAATAGTAGTTGCTTTTTGACATCAGAATTGTCAATGCAGAGGATGGCAGTGACAAGGGAAGTCATCAGGTTAGAGTTGTATAGAAAATACTTGTCCTTCATGTGTTGTTTTTGAACCTGCTTTAGAACAGATTAAGGTCCTCAGCAAGTTTATAACTAAGGGTTACATGTATGGAGGAGCCTTTGAGGTTGGTGGCCAGTCTTAACCCGTTCCATGTTGAGAGTTAGTTTTCTAGTTGTGTTGCATAGCGTCTCCTGTCACCTTCATCTCCTTTGATAGAGTATTACTATCCTTTTTTTCTTCTGATTGCCAGATTTGTGTGCAGCCTCTTTTTTTTAGCCATAGAGTTCTGATAGTGCTGTTGAACCATGGTTTGCATTTTTGGAATCTTTTGTAACTCCTTGACGGAACATGCATGTCTTCAAAAAAGCTTATGTATGAGGTTACTGAGTCTGTCCATTTATCAATGCTCTGCTTGCCTGTTCAACCCCCCCCCAGTCACATCAAAAATAGCTTAAAGAGGACCAAAACCCACAGGCAGGCAGGCATACTCACTCCCCCCCAGGAGCCCGCTTTGTGAAATCGCCCAGGATGCCCAAAAACTCACCTTCATTCCCAGACCAACAGTGCATGCGCAAGTGGCAGCCACATCCCTGCTATCCCTTTAGCAGGGTGCGTGCCCGCGCCAGACATTTGTGCTTGCTCCCTGCTAGAGGGTAGCGTGGGATGCAGCCACCAGGGCACTCAGATCCACTCGTATTAGACAAGCACCTGGACAAAGGGGCTGTGCATGCATCATAGGACCGGGAAGAGGTGAGTTTGTTCTGGCGATCTGGGAGGTTTCACACAGGACAAACCCTGGGTTTTGGTCCACTGTAAAGATTGGCTTTTGTATCCTCAGACCATTTTTGTAGTTACATAAGAAGGACCAGAAGTTTTGAGGCCAGTGGTGTAACTAAATGTGTGAATCCCAGTGTTAACATTAAACCAGACCTTCAGCATGATTTATTGAACAGCCCAAACCCTTAAAAAATGATAGCATATAAAATTAATATATTTTAAGTTTTTAGTCACTTACTTATTATTCTTTCCCCCACTGGGCTTCAACTCTGTTAAGGACTTTAGGAGCATCTTGACTCAGAAGCATCACACTTACTGAGGAGAGGAGAGTGGTATAAAGTACAGCGGGCGGGTTATAGCTGTGCTTTGCTCAGACAGAGCAGAGCTGGGGTCAGGAAAAGTTCAGCAATCCCAGAATGCAGAGCAGCACAGCCAGAAGGCACTTCCTGTTTGCAGGTTGCCTGATGTTCCATGAGCCGCCACCTTGGATGTTTAAAGGTTTATAACATGCAGTAGATGGAGGTAGGATGATTTTTAATGTGAGCAATCTGTATGTGCAGGGTGTGGGAAACATATAAGATAGACTCTTATTCAGAGTGAAGGACTGCTTTAACCCTTTAAACTCCAGCCACGTAAATTTTACGTGCCTGACTTTCCCCACTAATAGCATAAAAAGTTTTAAGAAAAGTCACTTACCTGACCCCTCGTTCGATCCGGCAGGGTCTCCTCTTCAGCCAGAGGGGCTCCGATCACCCATTGGGATTCCTCCGGCTGCAGGGGAGTGCCCAAAATAGGGTGCCCCCGTTTCAGCAGCCGCCGGGATTGCCTGCAAAAAAAAAAAATGACAGTTACTTACCTTTGTGCCCGCCGGCTCTCCTCTTCACGGGGGGGGGGCTCCAATCACCCCCCCCCCACTCTTTCATCTTCTGGAGGGAGCATAACAGCCCTCCTCCCTCCGTAGCTTCCGATGGCGGACGCCATCTTGGGGCGGGGCCGATGACATCAGCTGTCAGATGCCGGTGACGGCTGGACATAGGAGGAGGGAGGTAGGCGATCCTTCGATCGCCTGTCTCCCCCCTCCTCTGCCCAGCCGTCACCTGCATCTGATCGCCGAGGGACACAGGAGACGAAGATCGAAGGTGAGTAAAGTAAAAACATTTTTTTTTTTTTACTAAAGTTATTTTCAAAAAGTGTCTGTGTCTTTTTTACTGTTAACCCTTTGTGAACTGGTAAGGGGTCCATGAGACCCCTTATACCAGTTCACAAGGCTCGGGGGTCTTGCTAGTCACCTGCGGCTAGCGGGTGACTTGCCATTAACCCCTGGCCCCCCAAATTATCTGCCTCCCCAAAGCCCAGGGGGGGCAGAAGAGCCGTGGGCCTAGGCTATGACGGCTTGTAGCCGGCAGGCCCAGGGGCCACTAAAGCTGGCCCCTGCGCCCTGTTCTACAAGCCCCCATAGCTGGTCACAGGCTGGTTATGCTGGGTAGGGGGGACCTCACGCCATTTTTTTTGGGATTTTTAAGGGTTTTAACCCTTAAAAATCCCCCCAAAAATGGGGTCCCCCCTCCCTGGGAGGGAGGGGACCCTATGTCATTTTTTTTTTAAATTAACCCGATTTTACCTGTTACCCAGTAGGTATAAAAGGCTTCCAGCAGCAGCAGGAGAGCAGAAGCCTAAGTGATTAGCAGGGATGGATGGGAGGTAAGTATAAAAAAAATAATACCATTTTTTTTTTTTTAATAAAGTTATTTTTAACGTGTGTCTCTGTTTTTTTTTACTTTTAACCCTTTGTGAACTGGTAAGGGAATCTATGAGATCCCTATACCTGTTCACTAGGCTCTGGGTCTGGCAAGTCACCTGCGGCTAGTGGGTGACTTGCCATTAACCCCGAGACCCCCCATTACCTGCCTCCCCAAAAACCCTTAAAATTCCCCCAAGAAATGGTGTGTCCCCCCCCCCCGCGCCCTCGTGAAGGGGGACCCCACGCCAATTTTTTTTTTAACCCTTTATTATGTGGATAGTAGTTGTATTTTATTTGTAAATGTTATAAAGTGCGCTTTTCAGTTTAGGGGATTACCTGGACAGGAACGGGGGGCTACAGATACATATGTGGTATCATTGTAATCGGGAGGAATGGGGCTTTCACATGCAATATGGTTTTCTTTAATAAAATAAATGTTTTTTGTTAAAATAAAGGAGACAATTTAAAAAATATATATTTTTTGAATTTTTTTTTTACTTATTTACTTAAAAATATGTAAAAAAAAGTAGAAAAAATACAAACAAGACATTTCATGTTAAAGCCTAAACTCTGCCACAAAAAGAAAATTTGCCATTTTCTTGGAAATTCCTGCAAAAATCACAGTTAAACATCACGCAAAATGGTGAAAAATATACTGTCAGCAGAGGGTGACAAAATCTCAAGTAGGCTGGCAGTTAAAAGGTTACAGGTACCTATGCATGTTGGGTATTGTTCTGCTCGGGGGACCTTGCGCTTTCAGATTTAGCTTGTTTTTTCTTATTTGCATATTGATATTTTAGGAAAAGGTGTTTTTTATTCTGCTTTTTTATAAAAAATTTTGTGAAACCCTGTGCAACCTAAGAATTCTTCGAGATATTACTTCCAGAAAGATGAGCCCACTACAACAAGCTGGATACGCTTAGAAAGCTTAACATGTGTACTTTCAGGGAATATATGGTTTATTGGGGATATTCCAAATGTAAAGGGTTGTTTTGGTAGAAGTAAAATTACCGTTATGCGCATGCTTTACTTTGGTGTGTTTGGCAACTCTTTCCTTGACAGAACCTATGCATGTTGGGTATTGTTCTGTTTGGGGGATGTTGCTTTTTCAGATTTTCAGTTTTTTTCTTGTTTGCATACAGTTTTTTTAGGAAAATGTGGTTTTGATTCAGCTTTTTTATTCATTTTTAGGGAAACCCTGTGCAACCAAAGAATACATTGAGGGATTACTTCCAGAAAACTGCACCCATGTCAACAAGCCTGGTACGCCTAGAAAGCTTGAGGTGTGTACTTCTAGGGAATATATAGTTTGTCTGGGGTATTTCAAATGTAAAGGGATGTTTTTCTTGAAAAACTGCAAGGTGCGCATATTGCATAGCACAGTTGTATTTTATCTGAAAATCTCCTAAAGCATTGTTTCAGTTTGGGGGAGTCTCCTGGGCAGGAAAGGGTGTCTACCTATACATATGTGATACCGCTGTAACCGGGAGAAATTGGGGTTTCACACGCAATAAGATTTTATTGACAAACTTACATTTTTTATTACAAAAAAACACTACAAATTGTAAAAAATAGTTTTTTTTTATTTTTTGGCACAATTTTCACCCAAAAATATTGAGAATACACTTAGAAAATGACAAACAAGACATTTCATGTTAAAGCCCAGGCTCTGCTGAAAAAAAACAATATATCACTTTCCTGGGAAATCCCTGGAAATCCCTTCAAAAATCACAGTTGAACATGGGGAGCGCAAAATAGTGCAAAATGGTCTGGCAACAAAGGGTGACAAAATCTGAAGGTAGGCTGGCGGTTAAAGGATTAAATGGTGCCCTTTCACGGCTCATACAGTAAACATTTTTCTGTCTTTAAACTCAACTGGGTGCAGCTAGACAACTGGTAAAGGGGAAAGGAAGTGTAATAATTATAGGTATATTATAATTTATATGCTTACAGATATTTCCCAAATTATCCTGAAATTTTAAGTAACTCTCAAATAATATGTGAGCCTGAGATTCTGCCATTTGTCTATACCCCATGATTACAACAGACAATATTCGCACCTAGCTGCCAATAGTGGAGGTGCCTCCAAGCTGCACCTCATTTCCTCATGAAAAGGAATCCTTGAATTCCTAATTAGGTTGGACACAGGCGAGACATTCAAATAGACACGGGCATTGGTTGATATTTGTGGAGAGCGATTTAACTCCCGAAAATGACAGTTATGACTATGTTCTTGAGAGAGTCTTATTCAGGATTATAAGATCTTTCGTTTGATATCACACATAGCATATATTTATTGGCCAAAAACTGATAATCCAGATAGTATCAGACTCTGTATGATATGTACTTTGGTGCATTTCTTGGTTACAATAAATATTCTATAGAGTAATATTATCATGCATATTGTGGCAGTTATATTACTTTATAGAATATTTATTTATGAATATCTCGGCGGGTTGTAGGCAGTGCAATGCAGATACACCCAAAAGGCTGGGAATGCTGGCCACACCCCCTAGTGTAAGTTTATTAGGAGGATGTTTTCATGGGTATTCAGTTGTTGGATGATAAGATAAAACATATCATACATTTTATTTTTAAATATATATCATTGTGAATATATATTTATAATAGATTAGAGAGGTTCTGTAGCTTGTCTTCCAACACATATCACCCATTGTACGCGCATTCTACTCTCTAATTAGCACCTTGAATAGACAAAATACTTTGTACATATGCATTGTAGACATGCAGCTGGCTTTACGGTGGCGAGAATGTATATTTTAGCATGGGTGAGATAAGAAGTACAGGAGGCTGTCCCTGCCAGTGTACCCATGGTAGTCTGCATGTCCTTGCACATACTTCCCTTCTCCCACCTGCTGGCATCTAGGTCATCCCATGGAGTCTGCATGTCCTTGCACATACTTACCTTTTCCCACCTGCTGTCATCTAGGTCATCCCATGTAGTCTGCATGTCCTTGCACATACTTACCTTCTCCACCTTTCTGGCATCTAGGGTATCCAATGTAGTCTGCATGTCCTTGCACATACTTTTCTTTGTACCTTGGTTGCCATGTTGTCTGCTTCTACCCACTGTTACTCACCTCTTACTTTGGCCACCTTGTGTTTTGGTGTTCTGTTTTACACCGATGTATTATGTAGTTGCGTAGAAAACATGCCACCATGAGTTAGTATTTATGGACAACTGTTGTTTGTGTAATGCTTGGGTATTGTTCTGCTTCAGGTCTTGCGCCGCTCCCGTATCGGGTGGCCCCATCGCCGCATACTCACCCTCTGATGATTCTGTAGGGGCAGAGAAGCACAACACACCAATACTTAGCAAACATGTTATTAGACTTTACATGCAGGAGTGTGCAGGAGCTGTGGGCCGCTCCAAGCACAACACACCCTCCTCTTCAGAGGGCTCCATGGCTGGTGGTGGTGCTGCTTTAGAGGAGGAAGAGGACATTGGAAGGGTTCAGGGCCACCACCTTACACCCACACCCTGTCAACCTCTTGTACATCCACTTACCTGGGAAGTTCTGGCTGTAGAACCTCCACATCCAGGGCCACTTTCGCCATTTGAGGTTAGTGCTACATTATTTGGGTGAATGTGTAAGGCAACCTCCCCTCGCCACTCATGGGCTGCCACTTCCTCTGCCAATGTCCTCTTTTCATGTGTGTTGGGCTTGAAGTCCTACCATTGTTCTAAAAATGTCTGTAAAAAACAACCAGATGTGCATTGTTAACGTATCTCCTCTGTTTGGGTCTCCTTTAGCTCTACATGCCCATTTAAGTAATTTTTTGGGACAGTGCAAGCACCCAAGCCTTGTATAGGCTAGTCTATGCCAATTCTAACTAATCCAGCTCTCCCATTGCACAGTAATGGTGGATTGCAAGTGCAGACGCATTTAGGACAAAAGGAGCGCCTAACTCTCCACTCCGCTATTACTGTAGGATAGGGCTCGCTGACCACAGCCAGCAACAAGGCAAAGCCAGCTCTCCCATCCCACAATAGTAGCTGCTTGAATAGAAATGTCAAACATAAATCATTTAGGCATCCCTGCATTACATACAATCATGCGCACTACTGGAGGCTCTGCTGGCCAGAACCCAAGGATGATGCCCTGGCCAAGTAAAAGTGGGGCGACCTGAAGGTGGTGGTTCGACGGAAACTCAACCCCAGGCAGGCTGAGGAGTAAGTGGTGAACAATCAGAGGGCTGCTTGTACAGGAAACATTGGACAACTCACTCAAGCCACCCTTTTCTTTGTTTGAATCTAGCAAAAAGAGGCCATTGGCAGGTATGCCTGAGCTCTGGAAGGTACATGGTTAGCAGCCCCCTGGTGCTGCAGATGCTAATACTCTTCACAGAACTTATCAAGGTACTCATCCATAGTGGGTATGGAGGATGTAGGCTGTACTTTCACTAGCAAAAAGAGGCCGTTCAAGTATTTCCACTTGCAAAAAGATGGCGTAAGTTTGAACAGGAAACCTACGGCTTTTATAGGTCAGAAAATGCACAAATCAGGGCAGAATCACAAGCAGACACAGGCTAAACCCATAAAACTACGGACGCAAGGACACATTGAGCAGTATTTATACGGCGAAAACTGCATTTGATTTCACCATAAAGACTGCTTCCAGAGTGGTCATTGCCGTTAGTAATCCCTGATCCTGACAGCATTACTCCATTCTCGGATAATGGCAGCCAACTGTAATTTTTTATTAAAAAAAATAACAGTAAACTAAAGTACTAATTAATGAAAGGTGAAACTTATGTTGAAAACGTTATTAAGCTTGGAAACCATGGAAACGGGGTATGAGCTAAAATAATACAAGGGTGCATGATATGGTAAGGGGGGTGGGACCAGCTTGATAACAGGTAAAAAAAGAGTAATTAGGAAATAACACAATGACGATATACAGAAAAGCAGATGTGTGCCCAGGTGGAATACCTAATGGAAACTGATCAGTTGGGGAGAAAGGGCAGGGCACCAGGCTGCCGCACTACAAAAACCGGACAAGCTAAAACACTTAACACTGCAGTACAAATACCACTACCCACTGATAGCTACCCTGTTTCACCACTCCTAGAAGAAAAACATAAAACTGGAAATCCTCCCTAAGGAAGCACTAAAGGCGAAACGCATTGGAGGTTTCTAACTCACTTGTATGATCTGCCTGCCAACCAGCTATGTAACGTTTGTATATTGTCACTGTATGAAACAACTAACACTGCAACAGTAAAGATTATATGAATCTTAGTTTTAATATTCAGTTTTTTTGTGTAAATTGGTTGTATGGCAGTTTGTAATTGGCTTACAGCCAATAAGTGAGGCATGTGTATGAAATTTTCATACTTCTAAGTTGACTTTGGTTAAAGAGAAATTTGCATTTTAAACAGGTGTTGTATTGTAGCAAAATAGGGTTTATTTCACATTTTTAACAAAAAATACTTTAGTTGGCTAAAGGGGACCTCATCCATTAGTTACAAAAGAAAGCTTGACATCATATTTTTTTATCATTTAAAAAATATCATCAAACCAAACCCAAATATTCAGACATGAAATAGAATTTTAACCCAAATCCAAGTAATAACAGCAACCACTATATTCCAGACAACTGTTATTAAAATATAAAGGGGGTCTAGGAGAGATAAGCACGCTCCCATCATGGTTGCCTGTAATACTTGCAATCTTTTAAGTGTAACTTACATGTTTAATACTTATTGTAAAAAGTATACTATCAAGGAATGCATTTTTGCAACACAAATATGAGATCATTACAAGAAAAGTGATTATAGGTTCAGACCATGTTGATCTGACTGTGGCATGACCTTGTGCATAAGCCTGCATGCGTCTCCATTATTATGGGAAAAGAGGAAAAAGCGGATCAGATACCAGACGATAATATTAAACCTAGGATATCGCTCTCATAAGAGGTTAAAAAATCCAGCTGTTCAGCAAGTGGAAATTAATAGATTGATGGTCTTGTAGTGCAGGGCTGATTTATCATTGGCTGATCTGCTGTGGTTAAAGGGTACAGCCACTGATCCAGTCTTCAGCGTCGGCAAGATGTCAGTTCACAGATGTGTAGAATTGATTGTGTAACATTTAGAGACACTTTCATTTTGAATACGATAGAATTTTATGCATTGGATTAGTCTTATACACAAACAGATCCTTTTCATAGAACCCCCCCCCCTTTACTGCTAAATACATAGCAGCAGATATAATATAGTGAAGGCAGGACATCTGCTATGGATCGGCCCGTGTTCCTCATAATGCTAGCTTGTGTGTATAATCTGTTAAGGTAAATGCACATGAAAAAGGTTGTGAGGTATGATAATATAAATATATACACATTGTCTCTTATTGCTGGAGGCAGCAAGACAGCGCTTAACATCTCTGCGCCCTTAATCACTTCCTCAGCGTTTTGTTTATAAAGGGTCCCCAGTCTTGTTCTTTTGCCGTGCATTTGGTTTCAATTAGAGTGCAATCCGCTCTGTTATGCTACATAATTGCTTTAATAACAAACCAGAGAAGGGCTTAAAAGGCCATTTTTTCCAATGCTATGGAAAAAAATCTAACAAAAGCTCAAACTGAAGACAATTTAGGATATTACATAATTTCCTCTTAACCCTTTGTAAATGGGCATGTCTGTGTTTACGCACTTTGAGGCTAAGTTCAGGCGAACATTTATGTTGGGTGAACGCCCAAGTACTGCCAGGCTGCAAGACTAAACTGAACCAAATGGCTTATGTCACACTTTAAAGGTTCAGGCAGTTGTGCTGCCAAAAGAGTGCCTACATTATTCAGGAGCCTGCCAGAAAAACTACTGCCAATAGTAAAGATTATAATACATACAACGTGACCAACAGCCACAGGAATACATTCCCCCTTTTTTCCACACATTTGTATTTACACATCCAGTATAGTAAAGAAGGCCACACCCACCAATAAAGTTGTTGACTTTCTATTGCTGGAGCCATTGCTGCTCATTATTCTCTGGTGCCGCCATATTGATACACTGGCAGGAAGCAGCTGTATTACCCATCATCCTCCCTGATGTCTCGTTTAATTTTGTACAACTGCTGTGAA
This sequence comes from Gastrophryne carolinensis, assembly GCA_027917425.1. Classification (NCBI taxonomy): domain Eukaryota; kingdom Metazoa; phylum Chordata; class Amphibia; order Anura; family Microhylidae; genus Gastrophryne; species Gastrophryne carolinensis. Next base: position 441,377,067 of record CM051234.1, read on the forward strand.
TGTGTTGCTGAACTTGGCAATGAGCTTGGCATGGGTAAGCAACAGTCCTGCCATGCAGGGTTTGTATTGCTCAGCCAAAGACTGGAGGTGATGTGGTTCGATGCTGGTTCAGTGTTCGAGAGGCAAAAATGTCACTTCCTCTTTCATTTGTTTACTCAATACATACTATTTAGATACTGTAATTGTGTGATATAAAGGGGGGATTTTGGATTTCCCAATGGTTGTTTATACCCATATTACCTTAGTGTTAACCATCATAGTTGTGGTTCTTCCGTTCTTTCATTAGACACAAAGAAATGGCTGGAAATGATCAGAAAATACAGCAGGGCAATTTGACTGTCTTCTTTGCCATTTACTAGAAGGAGCAGATAGGACAGAAGGACATGTGGGCTCTCTTGTCTTCAATTATGTTCCAGTAGTCTTTTATAATATTTCATGGCAGGGGGTTATTAAATCATTTGTTGGCTATAACATGTCATTTCTAATTAATCTGTCTTTGCTAATGCCCATTGCTTCCATGCTGTCTGTGTCCGTGTGTCCAAGTGGAAATAGCCCACAGCACAGAGGGAGTTAAAGTGGACCATCACTCTGAATAAGAGTCTTATATGTTTCCCACACCCTGTACATACAGATTGGCCACATTAAAAATCATCCTACCTGCATCTACTGCATGTTATGAGCCTTTAAACATCCAAGATGGCGGCTTATGGAAGCAGCCATCTTATCAGGCAGCCTGCAAACAGGAAGTGCCTCCTGACTGTGCTGCTCTGCATTCTGGGACTGCTGACCTTTACCTGACCCCAGCTATGCTCTGCCTGAGCAAAGCACAGCTATAACCCGCCCCCCTGTACCTTATCCCACTCTCCTCTCCTCAGTAAGTGTGATGCTTCTGAGTCAAGATGGCGGCAACCATATGCTAAATTCCTGAGCAGAGTTGCAGCCCAGTGGGAGAAAGAATAATAAGTTAGTGACTAAAAACGTAAAATATATTAATTTTAGATGCTGGGGAACCGTTTTTTTAAGAGTTTGGGCTTTTCATTAAATCACGCTGAAGGTCCGGTTTAAGTAGAGATAAAAATGTAGTGCAAATACATACATAGTGCTGGTTAGAGCTCATAACTGGCAAGTAACACCTTGTATGTCTCTGGATGTGCAGACAGACATTAGGAACACTCTCAGGACCATTAGCTCCTCTCAAGGTACTCAAGTTCAAGAACTAAGGATATAACCAGGCTGCATAATAGACATATTAATATTTTACATCTCAGCTGTTATTGGAGTTTTAGCCTCTTGTGCAGGCTAAGGATGCTGCTTTAAAATAAAGCACAAGGGATACTGAGGAGTATCATGAATAATATAAGCAATGCTTCCTTTGTTTCGACAGTGACTGTTTACAGAGGCATATTTTTTACTGCAAATTTTATTACTGCAAATTGCTGCATAACTGGAACTAAATGAAAAACAATTCTGAAATACTTTTAGAATTTTATGTTAAAGTTGGCTTGACGACAGGGTGCACTGATACTGCAAAACTTTTATTTCATACTAATAATTCAAATGGCATAACATGGGGCACACACAACACCTACCTATGGTGGAAAAAGTATATTTTTTTTTTTTTTTTTTTTTTTAAAATGCCGGCATGGTGGGAGCGGGCCGGCCGGCTTTACCGGCCCGCCGGCCGGCTCCGCTGACAGCGGAACCGGCCGGCCTGCTCCCACCATGCCGGCATTTTTTTTTTTTAATTTCAGGAAAAATTCGATCGGCACGAACCACAAAATATTCGGGTTCGTGCCGAATCGAATATTTCCTGAAATTCGGAGCGAATTCCGGTTCGTCCGAACCGGTTCGCTCATCTCTAACAACAATCTTAGAGAAATAAGTTAATACTGTAATTTATGTAGAAGTTTTCTTAAAAAAATGGTTGAAACAACTTGCTAATGACTAATGTTAGTTAGATAGTAATTCTTACCCCATTTCTCTTACCAATTTAGGATTGGTATGGCCTAAGGTTTTTAAATACCTTTTATATTCTTAATGAGGGAAAGCAAATGAGCAAGTCAACAAAAAGTTACCCACAGGCGACTGTTGTCTAACAAAAGGAAGAAGAGGCTGGGCAGTCTACTGATGGTGACCAACTTAGGGAAAGGAAAACAGTGGGGACATAACACAAATAAAACAGCAGATGACAAAAATAACAGACGATGTAAGCCTAACACTAATAGCACAAGGCCTAATGCCCAGTACAGGGGCCTAATGCCCAGTGACATTGTAACTTCCTGCATATGTGTTTAAATCAGTTGTTAAAGGTTTTTCTCGAAAAATGTACTGATTTTGGAAAACAAGTTCCCCAGTGTAGGAGCATGCATCGCCAAACACAGCAATATGTGGAGACTGGCAGGCGCTGCCCCAGCACCCCGCTGTATTGCCATGAATAGAGTTGGGTGTGTTCCAGGTAGTCATTACAGCAAAGGGGTGGGATATAGTCATTGCCTAAAAGAATCAGGTATCGTGTGATAAGTCAGTGTGTGGTGGGACAAAAAGTGTTAGTTTAAACCAGACCAACAGACTTGCACAGTTGAAAAAAAAAATTAACTTGCTCTATCTCCATGCATGATACAGAATTGTTGACGACAGCAATTACATTTGCTCCTGCATCCACTCAAAAGTATAATGTCGCCTCACAGATTTTTCTTGGGTTTTGGCCAGCTTGGAGAAACCCGGAGGCTGCTTCCGTTCCCAGAATCCCAGCCATGCTGCTGCCTGGACTTAACTGATATAACCCACAATGCAAAGTGCCAGGAAACCCTGTGGCGTTTCCTCTTTGCAGGCCACTAGCAGATCCATAGGATGCCGTTGAGATCGATAGAATTGACCATAGGAGGAGTTACAAAAACAGTTAAATACATATTTAATGATGCACATAAGCACTGTTTCTTATAAGGGTGTTGGTCCGGTGTAAATCCTCATCCTAATTAGACTTTTGTTCCATTTAGAATGTTCTCTGAGGGGCATGCCAATTTGGGATGCTTTATAGTGTGTACTTCTACAGAACTACCACTCACTGCATGCTCACATAGGTATTAGGCAATGTAGACTAATAAGATTAATAAGCAAAATTCTTGCCAGTGACTGTCAGAGAAGGGCGTCATTGCATCCCTGGAACATCAAAACAATCCATTCTTTTTTCCTAAGGGACCAACACTTATGCTTCTAATTTCTATACCAGAACTAGCTTATCTGACCACTGGGGTGTGTGTTTTTATCCACAAATACTTCATATGCAAATGAGCAAAAGCAAAGTGGAAAAACACAGAAAGTATCTGTAAAGAAGGCTAAGCTTAGCAGCTGGGGTGAATGTAACATAATAGATTCATGAATATGCGCTAGAGTGTCCTTTCTATCTTTTACAACCTGGACTGTCCCTTCAAGAAGGAAAATCATAAAGAGTAGAGTGAAAGAAGCTGCAACATTTGCTAAAGACACATAAAAAGTTAAATATCAAAGAAAAAGTCTTTTATGTTAAACTATGTATTTTACCTTTGCAATAAAAGCCGTAAAAAGGATAGTAAGTTCATTTGACTCAAACAGCGTTCCAGCAACAAAGTCTGAGCTTACCCATAAAAATGGCAAATGAGTCGGTGACTAAGAGAACACAAAACTTTGCAGTCATATTTAGAGATGAGCGAACTTTTGAAAAATTCGATTCGACTGATTCGCCGAATTTTCCGACAAAAATCGTTTCGACCCGAATAAATTCGCGACGAATCGCTATTAAAAACGGCTATTTCTGAGCCTCCTACAGCCTCAATAGGGTTGTAAACCATTCAGCCTTGCTGTAACACGCACAGGATGCGTGCTGGGTTAGTTAAATAATACTTTTAAGAAATATCACATGCAGATCAGAGGCATCGCTAATAGAATCGCAGAGCGGCACAATTGCAGAGAGTTGAAGTGGCATCACTATGAGGGGCAGAAGGAGCCCAAATATACACTGGAGTTGGCTTCAGGAGCCCAAAAATTGGATGAATCACACCCTGGAGTTGGCAGAAGTTGGCAGCAGCAGCAGCAGGAGCCCAAATATACACTGGAGTTGGCTTCAGGAGCCCAAAAATTGGATGAATCACACCCTGGAGTTGGCAGGAGTTGACAGCAGCAGCAGCAGGAGCCCAAATATACACTGGAGTTGGCTTCAGGAGCCCAAAAATTGGATGAATCACACCCTGGAGTTGGCAGGAGTTGACAGCAGCAGCAGCAGGAGCCCAAATATACACTGGAGTTGGCTTCAGGAGCCCAAAAATTGGATGAATCACACCCTGGAGTTGGCAGAAGTTGGCAGCAGCAGCAGCAGGAGCCCAAATATACACTGGAGTTGGCTTCAGGAGCCCAAAAATTGGATGAATCACACCCTGGAGTTGGCAGGAGTTGACAGCAGCAGCAGCAGGAGCCCAAATATACACTGGAGTTGGCTTCAGGAGCCCAAAAATTGGATGAATCACACCCTGGAGTTGGCAGGAGTTGACAGCAGCAGCAGCAGGAGCCCAAATATACACTGGAGTTGGCTTCAGGAGCCCAAAAATTGGATGAATCACACCCTGGAGTTGGCAGAAGTTGGCAGCAGCAGCAGCAGGAGCCCAAATATACACTGGAGTTGGCTTCAGGAGCCCAAAAATTGGATGAATCACACCCTGGAGTTGGCAGGAGTTGACAGCAGCAGCAGCAGCAGGAGCCCAAATATACACTGGAGTTGGCTTCAGGAGCCCAAAAATTGGATGAATCACACCCTGGAGTTGGCAGAAGTTGGCAGCAGCAGCAGCAGGAGCCCAAATATACACTGGAGTTGGCTTCAGGAGCCCAAAAATTGGATGAATCACACCCTGGAGTTGGCAGGAGTTGACAGCAGCAGCAGCAGGAGCCCAAATATACACTGGAGTTGGCTTCAGGAGCCCAAAAATTGGATGAATCACACCCTGGAGTTGGCAGAAGTTGGCAGCAGCAGCAGCAGGAGCCCAAATATACACTGGAGTTGGCTTCAGGAGCCCAAAAATTGGATGAATCACACCCTGGAGTTGGCAGGAGTTGACAGCAGCAGCAGCAGGAGCCCAAATATACACTGGAGTTGGCTTCAGGAGCCCAAAAATTGGATGAATCACACCCTGGAGTTGGCAGAAGTTGGCAGCAGCAGCAGCAGGAGCCCAAATATACACTGGAGTTGGCTTCAGGAGCCCAAAAATTGGATGAATCACACCCTGGAGTTGGCAGAAGTTGGCAGCAGCAGCAGCAGGAGCCCAAATATACACTGGAGTTGGCTTCAGGAGCCCAAAAATTGGATGAATCACACCCTGGAGTTGGCAGAAGTTGGCAGCAGCAGCAGCAGGAGCCCAAATATACACTGGAGTTGGCTTCAGGAGCCCAAAAATTGGATGAATCACACCCTGGAGTTGGCAGAAGTTGGCAGCAGCAGCAGCAGGAGCCCAAATATACACTGGAGTTGGCTTCAGGAGCCCAAAAATTGGATGAATCACACCCTGGAGTTGGCAGGAGTTGACAGCAGCAGCAGCAGGAGCCCAAATATACACTGGAGTTGGCTTCAGGAGCCCAAAAATTGGATGAATCACACCCTGGAGTTGGCAGAAGTTGGCAGCAGCAGCAGCAGGAGCCCAAATATACACTGGAGTTGGCTTCAGGAGCCCAAAAATTGGATGAATCACACCCTGGAGTTGGCAGGAGTTGACAGTAGCAGCAGCAGGAGCCCAAATATACACTGGAGTTGGCTTCAGGAGCCCAAAAATTGGATGAATCACACCCTGGAGTTGGCAGGAGTTGGCAGCAGCAGCAGCAGGAGCCCAAATATACACTGGAGTTGGCTTCAGGAGCCCAAAAATTGGATGAATCACACCCTGGAGTTGGCAGGAGTTGACAGCAGCAGCAGCAGGAGCCCAAATATACACTGGAGTTGGCTTCAGGAGCCCAAAAATTGGATGAATCACACCCTGGAGTTGGCAGGAGTTGACAGCAGCAGCAGCAGGAGCCCAAATATACACTGGAGTTGGCTTCAGGAGCCCAAAAATTGGATGAATCACACCCTGGAGTTGGCAGAAGTTGGCAGCAGCAGCAGCAGGAGCCCAAATATACACTGGAGTTGGCTTCAGGAGCCCAAAAATTGGATGAATCACACCCTGGAGTTGGCAGGAGTTGACAGCAGCAGCAGCAGGAGCCCAAATATACACTGGAGTTGGCTTCAGGAGCCCAAAAATTGGATGAATCACACCCTGGAGTTGGCAGAAGTTGGCAGCAGCAGCAGCAGGAGCCCAAATATACACTGGAGTTGGCTTCAGGAGCCCAAAAATTGGATGAATCACACCCTGGAGTTGGCAGGAGTTGACAGCAGCAGCAGCAGGAGCCCAAATATACACTGGAGTTGGCTTCAGGAGCCCAAAAATTGGATGAATCACACCCTGGAGTTGGCAGAAGTTGGCAGCAGCAGCAGCAGGAGCCCAAATATACACTGGAGTTGGCTTCAGGAGCCCAAAAATTGGATGAATCACACCCTGGAGTTGGCAGAAGTTGGCAGCAGCAGCAGCAGGAGCCCAAATATACACTGGAGTTGGCTTCAGGAGCCCAAAAATTGGATGAATCACACCCTGGAGTTGGCAGGAGTTGACAGTAGCAGCAGCAGGAGCCCAAATATACACTGGAGTTGGCTTCAGGAGCCCAAAAATTGGATGAATCACACCCTGGAGTTGGCAGAAGTTGGCAGCAGCAGCAGCAGGAGCCCAAATATACACTGGAGTTGGCTTCAGGAGCCCAAAAATTGGATGAATCACACCCTGGAGTTGGCAGGAGTTGACAGTAGCAGCAGCAGGAGCCCAAATATACACTGGAGTTGGCTTCAGGAGCCCAAAAATTGGATGAATCACACCCTGGAGTTGGCAGAAGTTGGCAGCAGCAGCAGCAGGAGCCCAAATATACACTGGAGTTGGCTTCAGGAGCCCAAAAATTGGATGAATCACACCCTGGAGTTGGCAGGAGTTGACAGCAGCAGCAGCAGGAGCCCAAATATACACTGGAGTTGGCTTCAGGAGCCCAAAAATTGGATGAATCACACCCTGGAGTTGGCAGAAGTTGGCAGCAGCAGCAGCAGGAGCCCAAATATACACTGGAGTTGGCTTCAGGAGCCCAAAAATTGGATGAATCACACCCTGGAGTTGGCAGGAGTTGACAGCAGCAGCAGCAGGAGCCCAAATATACACTGGAGTTGGCTTCAGGAGCCCAAAAATTGGATGAATCACACCCTGGAGTTGGCAGAAGTTGGCAGCAGCAGCAGCAGGAGCCCAAATATACACTGGAGTTGGCTTCAGGAGCCCAAAAATTGGATGAATCACACCCTGGAGTTGGCAGGAGTTGACAGTAGCAGCAGCAGGAGCCCAAAAAATGGCCTAAAGACATAAATATGTTTTGCACCATTTGGAAAGTGTAAAACGTGGCACCATGCTGAATCTAGTCGCATGCATCAGGCATTGGTGGGTGGAAATCCTGGCTGATCCATCCCTGATTCATTTTGACAAAGGTGAGTCTCTCCACATTTTTAGTTGACAGACGAGTTCTCCTCGCCGTAACTATGGCCCCCGCCGCACTAAACACCCGCTCAGATGGCACGCTACTTGCCGGGCAGGACAGCTTTTCCAGGGCAAACTCTGCTAGTTGCGGCCACAAATCAAGTTTGGCTGCCCAGAAGTCCAGCGGATCCTCAAGGTGTGTTGGCATGGTCATGTCAAAGTATGACATGACCTGCTGGTTCAGGTCCTGCTCCAGGTCTTCCTGCTGCTCATGAGTAGCCTCACTATGCGGGTGTAGAAAGCTACTCATTAGCGACTGAAGACTGAGGCTGCTGCTGCTGATGGAGCTTCTGCTGCTGCTGCTGCCAACCCCCCCAGCGGCCATGGCAGTGGAAGGTGAGCGCAGAGGTCCCCTCGAGTCAGACCTGCGAGAGTATGGACCATGGCGCAGATAGGCATCGGCCAACTGCCTACGTAGAATGTCTTTGTAGTAGTTGAGTTTGTCCTCCCTCTCGGTGGGTTTAAAAAATGCCCCCATTTTGTGCCGGAAGCGAGGGTCCAATAAGGTGGACAGCCAGAAGTCATCCCGCCGACAGATGGAAACAATTCTGGGGTCACTACGCAAGCACGTGAGCATGCTTCGTGCCATTTGCGCAAGTGACTCGGATGGACTACCTGTCTCCATCTCCACTGCATACTGCCACGGTGTGCCCGGGTCCTCTGTCTCTCCTTCCTCAAAAACCTCTAGCTCCTCTGGCTGCTCCTGCTCCTCCTCTCCTGTCCGCTGACTAGATAAACCAGCCATTTCGCCAAGCCTAAACTGTGTTTCGCTGGGCAACTCCTCCTCCTCCTCTTCCTCCTCCTCCTCCTCCAGTTCAGCTCCAAGGGGGTTCATGTGGCCGTAAGATGTAAACGCCATGTCTCCAGTGCCCTGACCAGCCATGGTTTCCAACATGTGCTGTAGTACATGAAGCAGTGGAATCACGTCGTTCATCCCGTAATCCTGCCGACTGACAAATAAAGTGGCTTCCTCAAAGGGCCTGAGCAAACGGCAGGTGTCACGTATGAGCTGCCACTGGTTGACATTGAAGTTACACAGGGGAGTCCCCCTATCTGCTTGGATCATCAGGAAATCCGTGATGGCTTTTCTCTGTTCATATAATCGGTCCAACATGTGAAGGGTGGAATTCCAACGGGTGGAAACATCGCAAATCAGACTATGTTGGGGGATACCATTCTGACGCTGTAGCTCAAGAAGGGTGTGTTTGGCGGTGTAGGAGTGGCTGAAGTGCATGCAAAGTTTCCGTGAAGTTGTTAGGATGTCCTGCAGATGGGGGGAACACTTCAGAAACCGCTTGACAACCAGATTGAAGACGTGAGCCATGCAGGGGGCATGGGTCAGGCTTCCTTGGCGCAGCGCAGACAAAATGTTCTTCCCATTGTCGGTAACCATGATTCCCATTTTAAGTTTTCTCGGAGTAAGCCATGTTTGGATTTCCTGATGAATACATTTAAGCAGTTCCTCCCCTGTGTGACTCCGTTCGCCAAGACAAACCATGTGAAGCACTGCGTGACACCTCCGTGCCCTGCACACATGGTAGACTGGAGGGGCACTGAGACTTGAGCCTACAGTGGAGGGTGAGGAGATGGCGGAGGATGAGGAGGCCGAGTCGCACGGTGTCACAGGCCCAATGGGCAGAGAGCGCGGAGGCCGAAGCGGCGTGACCTGTCCAAGTTGCTGCTGCAAAGGGACCACATTCACCCAGTGGGCCGTAAACGACATGTACTGCCCCTGACCGTAGTTACAGCTCCAGATGTCGGCGCTGCCATGTATTTTGCTACACACCGACAGGCTCAAGGACTGGCCCACCTTCTGTTCAACAAAAGTGTGCAGCGCTGGTACTGCCTTCTTGGCAAAGAAATGACGGCTTGGGACTCTCCACCTCGGCTCGGCACAAGCCATCAGTTCTCTGAAAGGTGCAGATTCCACCACCTGAAAAGGGAGCGACTGCAGCACCAGCAACTTGGACAGGAGCACATTCAGCTTCTGCGCCGTAGGATGAGTGGGCGCATACTGCTGTCTCTTGGACATGGCTTCGCTGATGGATTGCTGGCGGGATGCATGACTTGGAGGAGGAGGAGGAGGAGGAGGAGCAGGAGCGACAGAGGATGGGTATGACGCACAGCTGCCTTCGGCTGAGGTGCTGGAGCCTTGGCTGGCAGAAATTGGGAGCTCACTTGGTGAGGAAGCAGACTGGACCACCCCTTGGGAGCCTCGGTTCTCCCAGGTCGTTTTATGGTGACGCATCATATGTTGACGCAGGGCCGTGGTGCCAACATTTGGACCCTGGCCACGCTTCACCTTTTGCCTACATATCTTGCATGTGGCCATGTTACCCTCCTGCGGATGCCTCAGGAAAAACTGCCACACTGCCGAGTAGCTACTTTTCCCACCCCCTGGCCTCACTGATTCACTGCTGCTGTTGCCAACTCCAGGAACCCCTGCTCCACTACCTCCCGATAAGGTAGACTGCCGCACAGCAGGTGCTCTACCCCGGCTCCAGCCTTTGGAATTGTGCCCCCATGCTGACTGCTACCACTTTGCTGCCTCAGCTGCTGACTCCGGGGCAACCTGCACCCCTCTTCTCCTGATGATGACGATGAAGCCCCTTCATCACCCGGCTCCCAAGTGCGATCGGCTTCATCGTCATCATCATCATCATCACCGGGTTGTGGCTGTACGTCACTGATGTTCGTGGATTCGTCAACAGTGTCTGGCGCAGGAGCTGGAACGCTCGCAGCACCCACGACACTGTCCACATCACTATTTGTCTGCCTAGCTAAAGAAGCCACCTCCATTTCTTGGCTGGGCAGTAGCTGCTGACTGTCCTCTATCTGATGGTCCTCCTCACTAAAGAGTGGAGCTGAACCCAAAGCATAGGATGCGTCGCTGGGGGAGGGAACGGCGTAGGCCAGAGGCAATGGGAGGACAGGGACTGCTCTCGGGGCATGCCAACTCAGGGTTGTGTCAGAGGAACCTACCGACCCTAGACTGGGGGTCTCAGACGTAAGTTGTGATGATGTTGTTGATGAGCGCGTCAACCAATCTACCACGGCAGATGCGTTACTGGTGGAGACCCGACCGCTAGCAGATACTGGCAGATTAGGTCTCTCAGCGTGACTCCTGCTGCTACTGGCCCCCAGTCTGATGCGAGCTCTTCCTGCGGAATCTTGGCCTCTGCCACTCCTCTTTTCACTTCCAGGCACTTGTCTGCCCGACATAGTCTAACTGGCGTGGTAGTAGGTGATATTTAAAAAAACCCCGGGCAGCGGTGGGTCTATATGAAACAGAATATAATGCACACCAAAAGTGAGCAGTAACACTCAGCCTCCAACAGGCCTGCTTAGTGTAAATAAGAGAGCTGCTTAGTGTAAATAAAGAGGGGTATGCTATGTTACAGAATGGGATGCCTCAACAGAAGTGCACCTGGCAGGCAGCAGTAAGCCTATGCCCAGCAAAAGTGTCTTATAATATAAATATAATAAGAGCAAATGCTTATATGGTCTTAAACAGAGGCTGCTTTAGTCACAGAATGGGATGCCCTGGGCAGGAATCGACCTGGCAGGGTCCAGTAGGGCTTTGGCCAGCAAAAGTGTCTTTATCAGGCCTAATTTCAAATATGATAAGAGCAAATGCTTATATGGTCTTAAACAGAGGCTGCTTTAGTCACAGAATGGGATGCCCTGGGCAGGAATCGACCTGGCAGGGTCCAGTAGTGCTTTGGCCAGCAAAAGTGTCTTTATCAGGCCTAATTTCAAATATGATAAGAGCAAATGCTTATATGGTCTTAAACAGAGGCTGCTTTAGTCACAGAATGGGATGCCCCGGGCAGGAATCGAGCTGCCAGGGTACAGTAGTGCTTTGGCCAGCAAAAGTGTCTTTATCAGGCCTAATTTCAAATATGATTAGAGCAAATGCTTATATGGTCTTAAACAGAGGCTGCTTTAGTCACAGAATGGGATGCCCCGGGCAGGAATCGAGCTGCCAGGGTACAGTAGTGCTTTGGCCAGCAAAAGTGTCTTTATCAGGCCTAATTTCAAATATGATTAGAGCAAATGCTTATATGGTCTTAAACAGAGGCTGCTTTAGTCACAGAATGGGATGCCCCGGGCAGGAATCGAGCTGCCAGGGTACAGTAGTGCTTTGGCCAGCAAAAGTGTCTTTATCAGGCCTAATTTCAAATATGATTAGAGCAAATGCTTATATGGTCTTAAACAGAGGCTGCTTTAGTCACAGAATGGGATGCCCCGGGCAGGAATCGAGCTGCCAGGGTACAGTAGTGCTTTGGCCAGCAAAAGTGTCTTTATCAGGCCTAATTTCAAATATGATTAGAGCAAATGCTTATATGGTCTTAAACAGAGGCTGCTTTAGTCACAGAATGGGATGCCCCGGGCAGGAATCGAGCTGCCAGGGTACAGTAGTGCTTTGGCCAGCAAAAGTGTCTTTATCAGGCCTAATTTCAAATATGATTAGAGCAAATGCTTATATGGTCTTAAACAGAGGCTGCTTTAGTCACAGAATGGGATGCCCCGGGCAGGAATCGAGCTGCCAGGGTACAGTATTGCTTTGGCCAGCAAAAGTGTCTTTATCAGGCCTAATTTCAAATATGATTAGAGCAAATGCTTATATGGTCTTAAACAGAGGCTGCTTTAGTCACAGAATGGGATGCCCCGGGCAGGAATCGAGCTGCCAGGGTACAGTAGTGCTTTGGCCAGCAAAAGTGTCTTTATCAGGCCTAATTTCAAATATGATTAGAGCAAATGCTTATATGGTCTTAAACAGAGGCTGCTTTAGTCACAGAATGGGATGCCCCGGGCAGGAATCGAGCTGCCAGGGTACAGTAGTGCTTTGGCCAGCAAAAGTGTCTTTATCAGGCCTAATTTCAAATATGATTAGAGCAAATGCTTATATGGTCTTAAACAGAGGCTGCTTTAGTCACAGAATGGGATGCCCCGGGCAGGAATCGAGCTGCCAGGGTACAGTAGTGCTTTGGCCAGCAAAAGTGTCTTTATCAGGCCTAATTTCAAATATGATTAGAGCAAATGCTTATATGGTCTTAAACAGAGGCTGCTTTAGTCACAGAATGGGATGCCCCGGGCAGGAATCGAGCTGCCAGGGTACAGTAGTGCTTTGGCCAGCAAAAGTGTCTTTATCAGGCCTAATTTCAAATATGATTAGAGCAAATGCTTATATGGTCTTAAACAGAGGCTGCTTTAGTCACAGAATGGGATGCCCCGGGCAGGAATCGAGCTGCCAGGGTACAGTAGTGCTTTGGCCAGCAAAAGTGTCTTTATCAGGCCTAATTTCAAATATGATTAGAGCAAATGCTTATATGGTCTTAAACAGAGGCTGCTTTAGTCACAGAATGGGATGCCCCGGGCAGGAATCGAGCTGCCAGGGTACAGTAGTGCTTTGGCCAGCAAAAGTGTCTTTATCAGGCCTAATTTCAAATATGATTAGAGCAAATGCTTATATGGTCTTAAACAGAGGCTGCTTTAGTCACAGAATGGGATGCCCCGGGCAGGAATCGAGCTGCCAGGGTACAGTAGTGCTTTGGCCAGCAAAAGTGTCTTTATCAGGCCTAATTTCAAATATGATTAGAGCAAATGCTTATATGGTCTTAAACAGAGGCTGCTTTAGTCACAGAATGGGATGCCCCGGGCAGGAATCGAGCTGCCAGGGTACAGTAGTGCTTTGGCCAGCAAAAGTGTCTTTATCAGGCCTAATTTCAAATATGATTAGAGCAAATGCTTATATGGTCTTAAACAGAGGCTGCTTTAGTCACAGAATGGGATGCCCCGGGCAGGAATCGAGCTGCCAGGGTACAGTAGTGCTTTGGCCAGCAAAAGTGTCTTTATCAGGCCTAATTTCAAATATGATTAGAGCAAATGCTTATATGGTCTTAAACAGAGGCTGCTTTAGTCACAGAATGGGATGCCCCGGGCAGGAATCGAGCTGCCAGGGTACAGTAGTGCTTTGGCCAGCAAAAGTGTCTTTATCAGGCCTAATTTCAAATATGATTAGAGCAAATGCTTATATGGTCTTAAACAGAGGCTGCTTTAGTCACAGAATGGGATGCCCCGGGCAGGAATCGAGCTGCCAGGGTACAGTAGTGCTTTGGCCAGCAAGTGTCTTTATCAGGCCTAATTTCAAATATGATTAGAGCAAATGCTTATATGGTCTTAAACAGAGGCTGCTTTAGTCACAGAATGGGATGCCCCGGGCAGGAATCGAGCTGCCAGGGTACAGTAGTGCTTTGGCCAGCAAAAGTGTCTTTATCAGGCCTAATTTCAAATATGATTAGAGCAAATGCTTATATGGTCTTAAACAGAGGCTGCTTTAGTCACAGAATGGGATGCCCCGGGCAGGAATCGAGCTGCCAGGGTACAGTAGTGCTTTGGCCAGCAAAAGTGTCTTTATCAGGCCTAATTTCAAATATGATTAGAGCAAATGCTTATATGGTCTTAAACAGAGGCTGCTTTAGTCACAGAATGGGATGCCCCGGGCAGGAATCGAGCTGCCAGGGTACAGTAGTGCTTTGGCCAGCAAAAGTGTCTTTATCAGGCCTAATTTCAAATATGATTAGAGCAAATGCTTATATGGTCTTAAACAGAGGCTGCTTTAGTCACAGAATGGGATGCCCCGGGCAGGAATCGAGCTGCCAGGGTACAGTAGTGCTTTGGCCAGCAAAAGTGTCTTTATCAGGCCTAATTTCAAATATGATTAGAGCAAATGCTTATATGGTCTTAAACAGAGGCTGCTTTAGTCACAGAATGGGATGCCCCGGGCAGGAATCGAGCTGCCAGGGTACAGTAGTGCTTTGGCCAGCAAAAGTGTCTTTATCAGGCCTAATTTCAAATATGATTAGAGCAAATGCTTATATGGTCTTAAACAGAGGCTGCTTTAGTCACAGAATGGGATGCCCCGGGCAGGAATCGAGCTGCCAGGGTACAGTAGTGCTTTGGCCAGCAAAAGTGTCTTTATCAGGCCTAATTTCAAATATGATTAGAGCAAATGCTTATATGGTCTTAAACAGAGGCTGCTTTAGTCACAGAATGGGATGCCCCGGGCAGGAATCGAGCTGCCAGGGTACAGTAGTGCTTTGGCCAGCAAAAGTGTCTTTATCAGGCCTAATTTCAAATATGATTAGAGCAAATGCTTATATGGTCTTAAACAGAGGCTGCTTTAGTCACAGAATGGGATGCCCCGGGCAGGAATCGAGCTGCCAGGGTACAGTAGTGCTTTGGCCAGCAAAAGTGTCTTTATCAGGCCTAATTTCAAATATGATTAGAGCAAATGCTTATATGGTCTTAAACAGAGGCTGCTTTAGTCACAGAATGGGATGCCCCGGGCAGGAATCGAGCTGCCAGGGTACAGTAGTGCTTTGGCCAGCAAGTGTCTTTATCAGGCCTAATTTCAAATATGATTAGAGCAAATGCTTATATGGTCTTAAACAGAGGCTGCTTTAGTCACAGAATGGGATGCCCCGGGCAGGAATCGAGCTGCCAGGGTACAGTAGTGCTTTGGCCAGCAAAAGTGTCTTTATCAGGCCTAATTTCAAATATGATTAGAGCAAATGCTTATATGGTCTTAAACAGAGGCTGCTTTAGTCACAGAATGGGATGCCCCGGGCAGGAATCGAGCTGCCAGGGTACAGTAGTGCTTTGGCCAGCAAAAGTGTCTTTATCAGGCCTAATTTCAAATATGATTAGAGCAAATGCTTATATGGTCTTAAACAGAGGCTGCTTTAGTCACAGAATGGGATGCCCCGGGCAGGAATCGAGCTGCCAGGGTACAGTAGTGCTTTGGCCAGCAAAAGTGTCTTTATCAGGCCTAATTTCAAATATGATTAGAGCAAATGCTTATATGGTCTTAAACAGAGGCTGCTTTAGTCACAGAATGGGATGCCCCGGGCAGGAATCGAGCTGCCAGGGTACAGTAGTGCTTTGGCCAGCAAGTGTCTTTATCAGGCCTAATTTCAAATATGATTAGAGCAAATGCTTATATGGTCTTAAACAGAGGCTGCTTTAGTCACAGAATGGGATGCCCCGGGCAGGAATCGAGCTGCCAGGGTACAGTAGTGCTTTGGCCAGCAAAAGTGTCTTTATCAGGCCTAATTTCAAATATGATTAGAGCAAATGCTTATATGGTCTTAAACAGAGGCTGCTTTAGTCACAGAATGGGATGCCCCGGGCAGGAATCGAGCTGCCAGGGTACAGTAGTGCTTTGGCCAGCAAAAGTGTCTTTATCAGGCCTAATTTCAAATATGATTAGAGCAAATGCTTATATGGTCTTAAACAGAGGCTGCTTTAGTCACAGAATGGGATGCCCCGGGCAGGAATCGAGCTGCCAGGGTACAGTAGTGCTTTGGCCAGCAAAAGTGTCTTTATCAGGCCTAATTTCAAATATGATTAGAGCAAATGCTTATATGGTCTTAAACAGAGGCTGCTTTAGTCACAGAATGGGATGCCCCGGGCAGGAATCGAGCTGCCAGGGTACAGTAGTGCTTTGGCCAGCAAAAGTGTCTTTATCAGGCCTAATTTCAAATATGATTAGAGCAAATGCTTATATGGTCTTAAACAGAGGCTGCTTTAGTCACAGAATGGGATGCCCCGGGCAGGAATCGAGCTGCCAGGGTACAGTAGTGCTTTGGCCAGCAAAAGTGTCTTTATCAGGCCTAATTTCAAATATGATTAGAGCAAATGCTTATATGGTCTTAAACAGAGGCTGCTTTAGTCACAGAATGGGATGCCCCGGGCAGGAATCGAGCTGCCAGGGTACAGTAGTGCTTTGGCCAGCAAAAGTGTCTTTATCAGGCCTAATTTCAAATATGATTAGAGCAAATGCTTATATGGTCTTAAACAGAGGCTGCTTTAGTCACAGAATGGGATGCCCCGGGCAGGAATCGAGCTGCCAGGGTACAGTAGTGCTTTGGCCAGCAAAAGTGTCTTTATCAGGCCTAATTTCAAATATGATTAGAGCAAATGCTTATATGGTCTTAAACAGAGGCTGCTTTAGTCACAGAATGGGATGCCCCGGGCAGGAATCGAGCTGCCAGGGTACAGTAGTGCTTTGGCCAGCAAAAGTGTCTTTATCAGGCCTAATTTCAAATATGATTAGAGCAAATGCTTATATGGTCTTAAACAGAGGCTGCTTTAGTCACAGAATGGGATGCCCCGGGCAGGAATCGAGCTGCCAGGGTACAGTAGTGCTTTGGCCAGCAAAAGTGTCTTTATCAGGCCTAATTTCAAATATGATTAGAGCAAATGCTTATATGGTCTTAAACAGAGGCTGCTTTAGTCACAGAATGGGATGCCCCGGGCAGGAATCGAGCTGCCAGGGTACAGTAGTGCTTTGGCCAGCAAAAGTGTCTTTATCAGGCCTAATTTCAAATATGATTAGAGCAAATGCTTATATGGTCTTAAACAGAGGCTGCTTTAGTCACAGAATGGGATGCCCCGGGCAGGAATCGAGCTGCCAGGGTACAGTAGTGCTTTGGCCAGCAAAAGTGTCTTTATCAGGCCTAATTTCAAATATGATTAGAGCAAATGCTTATATGGTCTTAAACAGAGGCTGCTTTAGTCACAGAATGGGATGCCTCACAGCAGACTTAAGATCAGTTCAGTATATATGCACAGTTAGTTACTATAAGCAGCCTGAAAACGCTAACAAAGGCTGGATGAAAAAAAAAAAATCTCCCTGTCAGCCAGCTCCGTTTTTCCTACCTTTCCCTGGCTTTCTGTCTGTCTCCTGTCTGTCTCCTGCCTGTCTCCTGCCTGTCTCCAGCCTGTCCCTGTCTGTCCCTGTCTGTCCCTGTCTCCAGCCTGTCTCCAGCCTGTCTAACTGCCTCAGCTACACAGCGTTCTGTCTGTCTGTCACGAATGCAATAGAGAAATGAGGAAAAGCAAGATGGCCGCCGTTAAATACCGCTGTGTGACGTCACCGGGCTTGCTGGCTGCTGATAGGCTGCATGTGACTGCCCCAGCTTGCACTGGCGCGGGATACATGTCCAGACATGTCCCGCCCGCCATCTTAGAATGCCTGTAATGTAAATGAATGGATGTTAAAGGAAAACTTCGAGTGATCGAATCGCGGGGAAATTCGGATTCGATCCGAATCGAATTTTTCCTGAAATTCGGATCGAATCCGGGTTCGTCCGGATCGATTCGCTCATCCCTAGTCATATTCTCCCACCCCAAAGGTATAAAACTAAAAATGCCATGAGATGACGTAAAATGACTAGCTAGCATTTGCTTTGGATGTGTCATAAATTCTAGCGGTAATTATCATAAAATGAGAAATCCCATCGCAATGCTTTTATAGCCTTGTACACGGCGCTTGCCAATACTTTTGTGTTAAACTGACTACTGTATGCAGTCATTGGCAGCAGCATGCATGGAGGGAGAGACGAAAGATTAGGTGCCAACTACTTCAGGCTACAAGCGAAATCAATAAGTGTACAGCTCTTGCCATCCAGAAATAAAGACCAACTTCAGCCAAATCCTCATTGCTGCTATTCTGTCATAGAAAAAAATCTAAATGCCAGGTAGAAACATGCTTTTGTGCTGTATCTATTAGAAATGGTCGTCCAAAAACACTATGGTGTTTATTCAAGTGATAGCGGCAGGTAGCGCCTCGTAGCAGCAGGCAGCGTCTGGTGAACACTGGGTGCTGTACACAATACCACATTTATGAAGGCAATTCTGATGAGCGACTCTAACAGCGCCATGTAGCGTCCGATTCATCATTACAGGTGGCTCAGCGTATAGCGCCGGCGCTCTGGCTTCCCGAGCACCAGGAATTACCTGTCGCTACTTGTCGCTCTCCCATACATTTCAATAGACATTCCTTTTCTTCTGTTTAAACAGGGTTTTTGTTGTTAATTGGCCTAGAAAAAATCATTTTTGAAAACTTTTAGTTTTTTATGCAAAATTATCATTACAGGTCTGGCATTAAAGTATTAATGTCACAATGTTATAACAATGTAATTCCATGTGTTTTCGCTTTGTTACTGGTGGATATGTGTTCAAAAACAGCGTCTCGCGCTCTACTATAGTGACCAGATACGCTCTGTGAGTCTGTTTTTTTGTTGATTATGGTGTGAGTCGCTGAAAGTCGGTCGCACTGAGCTGGCGCTACCTTTCGCTCGCTGCAACGCTGTACTGGTGTTAGAACGCCCAACATACATCTCACTCATCAATGCCAGCCATGTTACTACAGCGACTGAGGTGCTCTGTTACAGCGCCGGCTAGCCGATTACAGTGTATACTAGCGGTCACTCTAAGCGCTGCTATACAGGCGCTCATACCGATACCTGGCCGCGTATGCGCCGTAGGACTGGGAAGAGGTGAGTTGGCATTGGTGATCGGGGGTGCCCCGGGGGAGAGGACCAAAACCCAGGATAGTCAAAATCCTGGGTTTTGGTCCACTTTAACTACACCTTTTGCACTGGGCCCTGACATTCACCCGACATTCATCTGGCACTACGTGGCACCAGCGCTTCTTAAATAAATCCCAAAACCAGATCCCCCTTGCCCAAAATCAACAAGGCAATAGTGTTACCAAAAGCTATAAACTGTAGAAGGGAACACTGTGGCTAAAAGAACCTGTATTGCCTGCAGATCTGGGGGGGGGTATGGGGTAGCAGCTACAGCAGTTTGTCACCTGACAGGGCATACACTTCGATTTGGAGAATAGAGATTCCCCTAAAACACTGAAGCTGGAGACACAATCTCAAAAAAGTTAAAGAAAGAGGAGAAACATGGGGGGCATGGGGGCCAATTAAGGGCTTAGTCAGACGTATGCACATAGAGCACGGCCATTTGAGGAGGAGTTTGAGGAGGAAGGCATCAGAAGAGGAATTTTGTACTCACCCCTATGCGCATGCGGCCTGAATCCTGCACCTAGAATCATGCGGAATTCTTCGTATTTGGTTTTGGGTTTTTTTCTGCATGACCATGAATTGACCCTATAGTAACATTAGTGGGCCTTATTTAAGACGCAAGCTTTGGAGCACCGGCATTGCATTACCCCGAGAATTAATTAGCTTTGATTGTTGTATTAGGTATTGGGCGGCCTGTGTCCACGCCTGTTTTAACAGCGCCATTGATTACTACTTTGCTTCTCCATCTTTTCGGTGCTGCCAGTGTATTTATTCCTTTTTGAAACCCTGAAAAGCTTGGCGCTGTATGTAACGGCCGCTGGTCAGCGTTTCATCATTACAGTTACAGGATATTACTGCTGGGGACAAGGGGGGGGGACTTTACAGTGCGTTTCGGCTGTGTTTCAGCTGTTGTTGTTCAAAGTACACACACATTGGTAAGCAAAAGAAGCCATGAAAAGAATTTTACCAGAAAAAAATAGAATGACATTTATAAGCATAAAACACTTCAATACAACTCTGCCTATTGTGCTCTATGGGATCTTAACTTACAGCTCCACTATAAACTGGCACAGCATAAACAAGAGCGGCTTATGCTGCTACCAATAAGGCGCCAGTGATAAATTAGACGCAGGCTGGCGGCCGCATCGGCTCTACATATTTTTGTTTGTTAAATCGGCTCTGAGTGCCTCTGAGGACGAAGAATTGGTGTTGAATGGTATTAAAGACTGTAAGCTCACAAGGGGAGGACTCTCTCTCCTATTGTCTCCTGTGCTCACAACACTTGGAGGCTGATTCATTACTAACAGCAGGTATCGGCAAATCATCTGTATAGAGCCTCGTAGCCTGGTAACCAGTCGCTGTAGTAACCTGGCCCGCATTGATGAATGTGATGTATGTTAGGAGTTGTATCACAGTACAGCACAGCAGGGAGCGAAAGGTAGCGCCAGCTCAGTGCCACCGACTCTCGGCGCTCCACACCATACTTATCAAAAAAGGACACACACACAGCGTGGGATTAAAGTCTGTTTTTAAACACATATCCACCAGTAATAAAGCGAAAACACATGGAATGACATTGTTTTAACACTGGGACAATAATACTTTAGTGTCAGACCTGTAATGACAATTCTGCATAAAAATATAAAAAGTCAAAAAAGTTTCTAAAAGTGTTTGTTTGCAGCCAGGAGGTCACACAATGATTTGAGCAAAATAAAAAAATCAAACACACTGTTTAAAAACAAGCAAATGAACGGCCATTGAAATGTATGGGAGAGCGACAGTGAGCGAAAGGTAATACCTGGAGCTCTGAAAACTAGAGCGCCGGCGCTATACACTGAGTCACCTGTAATAATACACCAGACGCTACATGGCGCTGTTAGAGTCGCTCACCAGATTCTCTTTAATAAATGTGGTTTTGCGTACAGCGCCTGGCGTTCACCAGACACTGCCTGCCACTACGAAGCACTACCTACCAAATCCCTACCAAAATCAGGATGCCCCGCTGTGTGAAACCCCCCAGGTCACCCCATACACTTACCTTGTTTCCAGAACCAACGGCGCATGCACGAGCCCCGGCCACATCCCCTCTATCCCTCTAGCAGGGTGTGTGCCCGTGCCAGGCATTTGTGAATGGCTGGGGCGGGCACGCACCCCGTTAGAGGGTAGTGCGGTATGTGGCCATCAGTGCGCTCGGAGCCGCTGGCCTTAGACAAAGGCTTAGATGACATGACGTCAGCGGCTCCAAGCACGCTGATTGGACGAGCGGCCGTGCATACGCCGTAGGACTGGGAAGAGGTTCTGCTCGGCAATCTGGGGGGTTTTACACAGCGGGGCACCCCGATCAGGGGAATGGACCAGGATAGTCAAAATTCTGGGTTTTGATCCACTTTAATATAAGGGCCACTTATAAATCCTGTTTTGTAGTCTGTGCCTTTATTCAGGTTGTATCTAAAACAGAAACATTTTAGTTGTTATTTCTATGATGATAACTTAAGATATTGGAGGGTCTGACTGGGTCATACTTTAACTGCATTGTTTCCATTTTCAAGTAATGTGTCACCGAAATAGGATATTAACAAAAATCACATTATATAGAATATGAATAACATATAGCAATTGGTAGTTTTGTTACGTAATACTTTATATCTATAAAGTAATAAGTGGAAGGCTTTATATCTATAAAGTAATAAGTGGGAGGCTTTATATCTATAAAGTAATAAGTGGGAGGCTTTGGCCTTGATGAAAACTTTGCACTGGTTGAAAAGTATTGTTCCTGTCTAGGGAAATACTAATAGACAAAGTCTCTGTGAGTGTTGTAAATAGGCAGTGACAGCTAAATACAGGTTAGTAAAATAAACATCACATTGTGAACTCCAGCACAGAGTGATATTTAAACTGCCTGTCTTGAAGTGCGACACCTCCCACCTCTCTGCAGATAACACATCTTGGCTGGAAGGACTTCTTCTTATCTGTGGCACCAGTTTTCATGCCTCACGGTGGTTCATCATGACAGAGGAGGAGGAGGGGCTGCTGGTGTGGGAGGGGGTGTAGAAGATGCTCTAAGCTGGGGGAGCAGAAATTAGCAGACTTGGAGGGACCATTTGCAAGCCACCAGTTTAATTTTGGCTCCTCGGGGTCTGTTAGGGGATTTGATTGAGTTTGGCCTTAATGTTCACTGCCACTTTCCAGCACTTGTCTTTACACATTAGAAGTGGGAGCGGGCGCTGGTTTTAACGAGGCGATGCTAATCTGTGCTTGTTAATTCTCTAGATATTCAAATTAGACAAGAGTGGAGTGCCAAGGCTGCCACCACTACATGAGGAGAGAAATGTGAACCAAATATTTACAACAGCGCACTTCATTTTACCACGCTCTAATGTGTCTGAGTCTGCTGCAGGTTTTTAAAGTGTTTATTCATTTTCATGTAGATGAAAGAAATTTTAGAAGATGCTGTGCTGCCATGATTGTGTTTATGCATGGCTCACTAAATGAGGGTGCTTAAATTGGCCTTCTACAAATAAGGGATTGTTTATTGTTATTTTAGCAAATGAATTGTCCTTTACAGACAGCTACATCCAAATTGTTCTCAGAATGAAGACTGCCTGCACATGGGCATCATTACTTTATTTTATTTAATGGTGACTAGGACATAACTATAGATGGGGGCAGAGGTAGTGACAGCACCAGGCCCATAAGGTCGGGGGGGGGGGGCACCATCATATGAGATTTGTTCTATAATAGTATCATGTACAGAAGAAAGAACCACCATGTCACTCAAACCGGACCAACACCCGGGTGTTGGTCCCTTTGCCTGTTCATTACAACAAGCTCAGGGGGGCATCCAGAATGCAGGAGCCCCCCCTCGAAGATAATCTCCCAGACTGCCAATAATACTCACCTTCATTACGAGCCAGCACCGGGAAAGGAGTCCCGCTATTGACCACTGGGCGGTCACTCCTTTCCTGGCGCTGGCTTGTAATGAAGGTGAGTATTATGGGCAGTCTGGGAGGTTATCTATCCCCCCCCCCAAGCTTGTTGCGATGAACAGATATCAGGACCAACACCCGGTAAAGAAAAAACGGGTGTTTGTCCAGTTTCAGTTGTCCAATTAGTTAAAATGAAAGGAAAAAACTAACTGCATTAGACATTTAGGAGCCATGCTTAATGTTCACACCAGGGCTGGTCACATTTACTTACACCACTGAATGTTAATAAAAAAATCAACAAATGTAAGAAATAGAGAATTCCCATAAAATATAAAATGTTAGAAATAAAAGTTTAAAATATCTAAACTAGGTTTTCAGATAGCTTCTGGAGTTCAAAACGGTAATTGGGCCTCCTAGATGCTAATTTGGTATCTACAGAGACCCAGATAGCTTGTCTGTGGTGCGGCTGACACAATATCGCTGGGTGTTTCTTATTAACTCCTAGATATCACAGAGACTAAACAATTAACATAAATACATTTCTAAATGTACCTAAAAGTATTTAAAATTGCCAGTTACCAAATATGCCTAAAATTACCTGATCTCAGATACTAATAAAGGGACCTTGTGCAAATGCGCCCTTACATCATCCTTGATCTACCCCAACTACCTCTCCCAATCTTGAAAATCCCACATCTGACTTCCTGTTGGGGGGGGGGTAACCCCTCCCATGCACTAACAGAAACATTTCATGAAGAGGAGGTTTACTCCATTTACATTAAATAATTAAGAATGCTTTATACACCCAACGTTATTGTGTCAGCCCCATTGCAGACAAGATGTATGAGCCTCTGTTTTTAACCAGATTTAGAAACAGATTATAGGTCTGGTTGCAAGCTAACATGGTTGAGTTTTGTGTCCCTTTAAGGTTTGTTGGTGTGGCTGAGGATCATATTAGTGATTGTGTTTTATTTGTGTTGTGCACAGGGCTTATGGTGTGTGTACAGTTGTTGTGGGTCAAATAACGTGTTGGAGTATAGTCATTGTCTATTAGCTGCCAGTAGTAGGAGCAAAATGGAAAGTGTGAACAAGATACTGTTTAAAGTAAGAGATGCTCTTGAGCCTATAAAAAATGGAGGAAACT
This sequence comes from Gastrophryne carolinensis, assembly GCA_027917425.1. Taxonomy (NCBI): domain Eukaryota; kingdom Metazoa; phylum Chordata; class Amphibia; order Anura; family Microhylidae; genus Gastrophryne; species Gastrophryne carolinensis. The sequence continues at coordinate 441,401,140 of CM051234.1, forward strand.
CAAGCCTTGGTCAGTAGCTAAGGAATATGTTGCAAATGCAATTGTTAGTGTAAGGTCCTTACCTGCTCCCCGGCGTCTGTCCCGCGGCGCCTCTTCCCGGCGGCGTCTGGCTCCGGTCTTCCGGCGGCCGCGCCGGTCGGCCGCCTCCACCTCCCGCACCGAGGCTTCGGTCTCCGCCGCTTCCCCTGCCTGGGCGGCGGTGGCTGGGGTCGGCGGCGTCACGGGGGTCTCTCTCCGCGCGGCGTCTCCTCTCCTCTCGAGGAGCGCGCCCGGCCAGTCACGTGCTCGCGCGCCCTGTGACCACCCGGCTTTGACCCCTGCCCGTCTCGATCATTCTTGCCTAAAACCTGCTGGACTCGACGTTTCGGACTCAGCCCGCCTGAACTTCCAATTTGGGATACCCCGCTGTTCACCTGTCTTCACCATAAGCCAGCAATCTTTGCACCAGTAAGTCCTGGGGGCAACCGAGTCTGGAGAGGCATAACCCGTGTCTCCAACAAGCGGAGGCTTGTCTATAGGCACAAGAGGCAGTGGAGATTGGGGATTGTAGGCTTATGAAAGAAGGGTGTCCGGCGATCCCTGACAGTTAGTAGCAACCTCGCTATGTCAGAGGGCATCAATTTATGCTGCCTGTTGGATCGCAAAACAGTGTGAGTCAAATTGAGTCTTCAGAAAGAGGTAGAATGCTTGAAGGAGACCTTGAATGAGTGCTGCAGACTGTAGGATTAAACAATTGGCTGCAGAAAACAGTCATTTACAGGCAAAACATCTTTCATGTGCTACAGAGGGCATCAGAGATGATAAAGACCAACAAGGTGGTTAAGTTTGAAAAGGGTATCCAGGTAGAGGAACCTATGGAAAGCTTAGATGAGAGCAATGTGGCAGAAGAGGCCTCCTCAACTAGATGTAGGTCACAAACACAGCAAGATAGACTGGTAGAGAGGGTATTTGCTGTGCATGGCTGTCAGGACAGGAATAACACTTGGATAATTAGCATTGTGTGGTCATTTAGGCCATGTAGCTAAATGTTGCAAATTCAGGAATACAAAGCTAGTTATCAATAAGCCTCAACATTTTAAAACAGAAGACAAGCCATGGCATACTCTGCTAGGTGGGGTAGTGGAAGTTACAATCAGAGAAAGTTTATGAGTGACCATAAAAGTCTTTGTAAACCAGCCATGTGGGGTTCTACAAAAGCCCTTAGGGTCCAAAATGGCAATCTACTAGATGAGAACAGGTGATGAATGGGGAGAGGCGGTGGTTTGCAGAGCAATATAGGGTTTTTCAACAGGAGATTCAACTATTCATGAAAAATCAAAGGCTTGGAGAGCCCAATTCCGTCCTGGTGAACCCCGTTAGATTAATATGTGTGGCATTGATATGGATTTGCAGAGATAGATATGACTTTAGCAATAGGTAAAAAGTAGTATTGTACCAAGGACATTGGACTACTCCTGAAAAAAAGAAACCCACAGCAACAATACCACTCTGTTTGCTCCATTTTATGCCCTTGTTTCCAGGTGGACATTTTCCCTTAAGAGGCAATAAGTGCCAACGGTGTGTAATGTGACCATTACCCTGCTATGAACTGTTGACTGTTGTCCATCTACAATCAACTCTTGCTACCCACATGACTCACAAGGAACTGCTTAAGTGGGGCACACATGTTTAAAATGCCCAGTGTTCCAGTGGTTAATGTACTGCCTCTTGGCCTTAAATGTGTTTTCTTTATTGGTACCTATATCTCCAGCATAGGATGGACTGTGATCTACAGGTGTACATTTTCATGTGGAGGCAGGAAGGAACTACGATTTACAGGTGTACATATTTATATATATATATATATATATTTTATATATATATATATATATATATATATATATATATATATATAAAGAATTGCCATAAAATATTCAGGATTTAAGTATAAAATATCTAAACTAGGTCTTAAGATAGCTTCTCTAGCTAGGATGGTAATTTGGACTCTTACATGCTAATTTGGAATCTATGGAGACCCAGACATTTGTCTGTAGTGGTGCTGACACAATAGTGTGGGGTGTATAAATAGTTTTTAATTATATAATGTAAATGAAGTAAAATTCCTCATCATGAAATGCTTCTGTTAGTGCCTGGGGGGGGGGGGGGTCGGCCTCCCCAACAGGAAGTCAGTTCTCTTAGTGGGATGCGTTTGCACAAGGTCCCTTTATTGGTAGCTAAGATCAGGTAATTTTAGGCATATTTGGTAACTGGCAATTGTAAATAGTAAAACTTTTAGGCAATTTTAGGAATGTATTTCTGTTAATTGTTTAGTCTGTGTGAGATCTATACAGTCTAGGGGTTAATGTAACAGTTTAGTCCCTTATTTTATATATTCTACATGTTATTTCTACATATGAGCAACTGTATCACAATACAATCTTTTATACACAATCAATGGTTTGATTTCTTTTGCCACCCACAACATAGAATCTACAGTAAGCCATTATTGCTATATCGTTCGTTGATATTTTTATTAATGTTTTCATTATATTAATTATTTAGACAAAGAAAGGCACAAACCCAATACAAAATTTGCCATTTTTCCAAGAATTATGCCCACATCATGTGCAGATTTAAAGAAAGGATAAAGGGTTTTCTTTTTTTTTCTTTTTAACAGTGTAAGGAAACAAGTGTATTGTTTATTTAGTATACAATTTATACAATGGGCCTTATTTATCACGGGCTAGCGCCAGGTAGTGTCTGATGAGCGCCAGGTACCGCCAGCTATTGGCGGCTACCGACTCAAGTACGCCCGGCGGCGGTCACAATGACGCATTTATCAAGCTAAATGAGGCTAGCGCCGGCGAGAGCGTCAGCTAGCGCGGGATTCATCATGAAGCCGCCTGGAACGAACAGCGCCGCTGCAAATTCCTTCACAGCGCCAGGTATGACCTGTCGCTCCCTGGCATTGTCCAATGCATTTCAATGGAGCAATGTTTAATTAATCATAATTAATTGGTAATAATTTTTTTTTTTTTTTTTTTGTCAAAAATTCTGAGACCACTTCTGCAATGTTCGGGTTTTTTTAAAGTAAAAAAAAAAAAAAATTTGTGCAGAATTGATCTTACAGGTCTGATATTAATGTATTCATATTACAAAATGATTCCAAAAACATGTATAACGTTACAATCAAAAAATATGGTTGTTTAGGGGTTAAAAACAAGTTAACACCCATCGCCGCCAGCGCACTGGGGTTTAAACAAGGAATGGACAGCGCCAGCAAATTCGGAGCGTGATTTTTTAATGAATATGAAGCAAGCCGTTCGCTCTGGCCATTCGTTGTCAGGCGCTCACATACAACGCTGAACCTGTGAAACAGTGACCCCTAAGCCCGTATTCAACATTACCGCACACCGACTGAGTCGCTGTCATCAAGCAAACGCCGGCCAAGCACAGCGAATACTGGCTGGCGCTGTAAAAATCACGCTACAGTCGCTCATCTGTCGCTACCTGGCGCTATTAATGAATCGGCCTCCCCGTCTCACAATCTATCATTTCAATAGAAGTCCAGGAGAAATCAGCACCACTGATATTCTAATTTTTTTTTACTTTTGCCCAGAGATGTCCTAAATGTAGACCAACAGTCAAAAAAGACTTAAACCAGACCGACACAACAAACAGTGCTCATATGCATCCCTCCCCAGGACAATTTAGGTTGTTGCACATAAAAATTGATTTACCTTTCTCTAACTCCTGCTGTGATAAGTTTTAAAAACAAAATGGCTGCTCATGTATATGCAAGCCACCTGAGAACAGGAAGTGCTGCTGGGTTTCATGTTACGCTGCATTGAATCCAGGCAGCACCATGGCTGAGATGCTGGGAGAGAAAGCTCCAAAATGGCCGCTACCATTAGAAAATCGCATTTCAGCTTTTAGTGGATGCAGGAGCAAAGTAAGTGCTAACAAGGCTTCGATATCATGCATGCAGAGGGGAAAGAGGAGCTTTGGGGAGTTTCGAACTGTGCCAGGCTGTTGGTCCGGGTTTAAAGGAAGTTGTATTGTTTCAGGCTATCTAAACCCACAGGCTTAACATGGTCAGTATGCAACAACACCCCCCACCCCTTTCTGATGGCCCAGTTTTGGATAGGTTAACAAAAAAATTGAATTTGTGCAAGCACATGGGGTGTGGGGTCTAGGCTGTATTGCAAGGTCTTGACCCTTCCACCCCATGGCTTGCACATGAGGTTTAGGGCAACCTCGGGTAAGCCTGCTCCCTTTTTATCTGTTGCATTGTATGTACCAAATGAGGCTCTCATAGATTAGAGTTAGGACTGCACCCATAGAGGCACCTTGGCGCTTGGTGGTGCAGCTTAGCATGCTTCTGCAGATGTGTGTGACCGAGCCACTGTTTTTACCAGATTTAGAGACAGATTATAGGTTGGTCTGCAAGCTAACAGGGTTGAGTGCTGCGGCTCCTTTAAGTCTTTAGTAACCTAATTGCCCTGCTGACTTGCACCTCCCAGGTTAGTTATAAAATGGTCTGAGCAGCTGCCACTTCCCCTTTGTTCACTTTGAATTTGTGCAAGCACATGGTGTGTGGGGTCTAGGCTGTATTGCAAGGTCTTGACCCTTCCAGCCCATGGCTTACACATGAGATTTAGGGCAACCTCAGGTAAGCTGCTCCCATTTTATCTCTTGCATTGTATGTCCCAAATGGGGCTCTCATAGATTAGAATTAGGACTGCACCCATAGAGGCACCTTGGCGTGGTAGTGCAGCTTAGCATGCTTCTGCAGATGTATGTGACCGAGCCTCTGTTTTTACCAGATTTAGAGACAAATTATAGGTTGGTCAGCAAGCTAACAGGGTTGAGTGCTGCGGCTCCTTTAAGTCTTTAGTAACCTAATTGCCCTGTTGACTTGCACCTCTCAGGTTAGTTATAAAATGGTCTGAGCAGCTGCCACTTCCCCTTTGTTCATAACAAAAAAACTTAAGTGTTCCACCCGAGCAGTAGGTTACCATGCTGTAAGATGACCACTATATTCTCGGCAGCTCTAGCTTGGAGTTTCAGGGGATCATTTTGGGAAAGGCTTTTTGCACACTGGCTTTTAGGTTGCGCTAACTATATAGAAAATATATAAGATACCTTTAGAATTGTTATCGGTAAGGCAGTTCAAGATACATGATCTGTTCGGAAGGAAGGAGTTTCAGTTCAAATTCAGTTTGCTGCCCATTACACCGAACTAGTAACAAGTGCTGTGATGTGCAATAACCCATAAAAATCAATCAGAAATTCACTTTTATAAGCTTGCCCATAAGCTGCTACACGCTGATTTACAGCTATGGGTCATCACACACTACTGTTCCTTGCATTGTGTTTTAAAATAACTCCGTTATGTCTGGCCAAATTGCCACCCAGAACTTGCAGCGATCACAGAACTCTGCTTATCTGCAGCCATCTTAATTAACAAAACATGATTGCATATACAAAGTCAAACTGTACCACTTAGTTCTGCTTACATTTTTCCATAAACTTCTGTAACATGTTATGTTAATACAGATCCATTGTAATACAAAATGTGTGTTTTTTCTAAGGGATTATTATTTACATATTATTTTCATATGCCTTATACTTGCTCTTAGTTTATGTGCATAGTAGATTACAAAATACAATATAAATAATGTGTAGGCATTGGGCAATGCTAGATTGAAATGTAAGGACAGAAAGACCGAATAGAATGGATTTGGGAAAAGAAAAATAATAGGCATGCTGAAAAATAAGGAGTGAAAGGAATAGAGGAAGGAGTGAGCGTGACAGAAGAGGATGAGAAAAAAAGGATCAGAGAAAGAGGAGAACAGACACAGACTAATTAAGGCTTTCCTAACAAGCGAGAAACATGTCCACATGTGACAGTCAGTCAAGCAAATAAAGGAAATGAGCAAAAATCTGGCCTGCGGAGGGCCCGCTAAAGAAGGGGGGGCTGGCAGTGAAGAGCGCATTGAGAGCGGGGGGAAGCCATTCAAAGGTCATTTGCATGAAACACGTTGTTTGCCTTGTCATCTGCAGGGGGTGAATTTAACCCCCTTCGGATCATGATTGCGTATATTGTATCTATACAATGGCGCCTGGGTTGCTTGCAATATATTTTGACATGTGTTTTATGTCTCGCTCTCTGTTTGCAGATAACAAGACCAAATTCTTGTCACAATTACCCAAATGTGTTTCATCCACAAATATTACTAATACGTAGATGGATTATGAAGTCCCGATAAACTGAATCTAAACTGGCTGACCCTTAAATAATATATTTTAAGATTTTAAGCACAGCAGTATTCTGTACTTGCATCCAGCATCAGCATCTAACATTCTCTTTCATTCGATTTATTTAATGGGGCAAAAACACATTCTCAACCTGACATCTCCACCAACAACTGCATGTCCTTAACAAGCAAATGGCTGGGCTTGGACAGCAGCTGTCTGACATAGTAGTTCCATTATGTTTTGATTGACTTTTCAGCATACATGAACTTTCATGTTTCAGAGCAAATGTCATATTATCCCCTGCTGCACAAATGAAATGTATTTAAAATATCTTCAGAGTAACAGTATCCATAGATGACTATTGCACTGGTGCCCCCTTTTAAAGCCATGGTCATTAGTAGAGTGATGACATTGCAGGCCAGTAGAAACAATGGGGTCGATTCAGAGCCAGGTAGGAATTCTCACTCCTTTTTAGGAGAGAAAACTGCCATTAACTTTCATTGTCTAACGGGTGTAAATTTTCACCTGGCTCTGAAGCAGCCCCAAGGTAGACAATGAAAGTAAATGGAAATTTTCTCTCCTAAAAAAGAAGCTCTGAATTAACCTCAATGATGTGCATTGATAAGAGCAGACTAGAGCAGTGTGAATTCTGCTGTCTAACTTTGCACACACTGATGAGCTTTACAGAGGAACAAAACATTATAAAAAAATATATAACTACCGGCGATGTGGGTGACTGGTGTATAGCTGTGTATAGATTACAAATAAAAGTTAGCTGAAGCAGTAATTTGCTGGATAATTCAATTATTGTTTACAAAAATGGCACCAATGGTCAGACTCCTGGCACCAAACAGCTATCTGTCAAAAAAGACACCCAGACAGGTTTTTCTTTTTTTGCAGTTTCCTGTCTGAATGTTTATGTAATTCCCTTATATATACAGGAGCGGACTGGGTCAATAAATCAGCCCTGGCTAGCCCATGACGAGCCCATGTGCTGTTAAGCCCTGCACCAATGTTCTTCCCGAACAGTCAAAAAGATTGTTTGGCAGCTGAGGCTATACCATTGCAGAGACAGGTGAAAAGCAAGGGTGAATATGGCCATTCTTGAAGCTATGGTACTGAAGCTTTAGTATTGCAGAAGCAGATATTGTGGTGGGGTTGGCTATGACGCTGATGCTATAGCATTGTGGGGGCAAATATGGACTTTTATGTCTTGGCTACAATGGGCTGGAAACATAGTGAAGGAAGATGTTAGAAGAGGAACAGGCTCTGCTTGTGGCAGGTTGTATGATGGGGTTGTATGCAGTCAACCTGCAGCCACTATAGCACTACACTTGACCTTGTTTTATAACTGTAGTGTTTTGGAGTATTTAAATGGTAATAGAGCTTTGGATAATTCATTGGAATTACTATGCATTACACCAGATTGTGCAGTGTGGGCCTTATTTATGATGTGCACCTTTAAGCATCTATATAATATATAGACACGGAGCAACCCGGGCACTATATGATGTAGCCACAGGAAACAGTCTTTAAAATGTAGAGTAAAAGCTTGTCCCACCTTTAAGCATCATTTTTGTAGCTATAGCACCAGCCTTGGAGCGCCAGCATTCACGCCTCCATGTCTGGCAGTGTGCTGTATACTACATTGGCGCTAGCAGTCACTGTGCAGAACGCTACTAATTAGCTTTGATTGTTGCACTAGGTATTGGCCGGCCTATGCCAGCGCCTGTTGGAACCACAGGCTGATTATCACAGAGCCAGTGAGCCCCACTTTGTACTTCCATTGTTCTTATGCTCCTCAGCATATTTATGAATTTTTTCCACCTTGAAATTTTTTGCGCTGTATTTTCCTGGCGCTGGTCGGCAGTTTTTTCATTACAGTTACAAATCACTGCTGAGGACAAAGGAGACAAACTGTTTTGGTTACGTTTTAGTTGGTGTTCTCCAAATTACACATTGTTAAGCAAAATAAGCTATTGAAATCAATTTTAATAACACCCCAAAATATTTTGGCCCATCTAGGTCCTGCGTTTCCATTATTGATTGTCACATTGCGAGTTCTGTACAAAAATGTGTTTAATATTAGTTATAAGCATTAAACACTTCAATCCAGTTCTGCCCATTGTGCTCTATGGGATCTTGATCAACAGCACCAGCAAGCGGCTGCATCGGCGCTGCTGTTTTTTCCTTTCTAAAATCCTGCGCTGCTAACGCCAAAAAAGTGTCGCTGTGTGAAGCTGATGCTTCATAAATAAGGCTCCCCGTCTTGGGGCAATTCCAAATGCACATGAGCAAAATCATCAGCAAACAGTAGCACACTCTGGCAAGCATTCTTAGTTTAGCTGGCACATTACTCTCAGCTTCTATAATATATCATATTTTTTGCCCTATAAGATGCAAAAGTTGGGGGAAAATCTTATAGGGGGTAAGGTGAAGGTTGCAAACCGACCCCCCTCCCCCAATCCTCAACCTTAGCTTAGTTTAAATAAAAACTTTTTTAGGGGTCTGCCACACTATCTTGTTATGGGGGCTCCTGCATGCTGTCTATTATATGGAGAGGGAGGAATCTGCACGCTGATTATTTTTGGGATGTGGGGGATCTTCAACACTATCTTGTTATGGGGGTATTCTGCAAGCTGCCTGTTACATGGGGAGGGTGGAATCTGCCTGCTGTTTTTTTTGGTGAGATGGGGAGGAGATCTGCCACACTACCTTTTTATGGGGGTATTTTGCAAACTGTCTGTTAAATGGGGAGGGGGGATTCGGCTTTGAGGATGGGGGGGATCTTTCACACTACCTGTTATAGAGGTGATTTGGGGTATTCTGCTATGTCCTGTTAGGTTCTGAGATGGGGGGTAGTATTTTAGTACATTTGGTTCAGAATATTTTTTCTACTTCTTTTCCTGCTCCAAATCCTAGATGTGTCTGATGGTGGTACATAGGGTATAATAGGAAAGTTATACAGCATGTTATTTTACATATTTTTTTGTTCTAATGATTTTGAGAATATGAGAGGAGCACAAACATATGTGATTTTAAATGAATATAATAATATAAGACAGCAATGCACCTATTATGTCTGTAACATATGTAATATGTATTTTGTACTTAAATTGTTGTTTATCTAGTACATTTTTCTTCTACATTTTTCTCACTCTAGGTGTGGTTGTGTTGTGTTTGCCAGTTATGCCATTTACAGGAATAGTTATATATATGGTCCTGCAGTTTTGGCACAAACTGAAAAGCCCAGCATAACCTATATGGAGGCTGATTGAAATTGCCTACTTGCTTCTATTTAACCAATCTATGCCAGACTACAGCAGTAACCTATACTGTAGTGCGCTGTAAAAACATTGCATGGAAAGTGATGCAGTATGGCCCATTAAATTAAGACGAGCCCTGGGTGACTGGTTAAATTGGTTGGGGGAAGCATGCATGATATATTGGGGTACAAGTGAGGATGTGAATTAGGAGGTGAAATCTCAGCATCTTCTCAATTCTAGGGAGGAATCTATGTGGCTAATGGGTGCTATTGGAAGATCTGGATTTCTAATAGGAAGGGGACACAATGTTAAAGGGAGTCCAAGTGCAAATGTTTATGGGATTAAAAAAGGAGGGGTGATTTAAACTGCAGAGAGTATAACTAAACGTGGAATCTGGAAATATAGTAGGGATAACATAATGATTTTTATAAAATAGTATAGATATATTCCAATTAAGTAGATTTGGTTTTTCACATTATTTTTTATTAACTTTTTAGGTCTCTCCGGCACCAACATAATAACCTGTTAACTAATGATTACCACCACAGCAAGAGAAATTAGTCATCAAAGCCAAAGCTGGACAGGACTTAACATCTTCTAAGCATTTGCTTTTTAAGAGTGTGATACCCCCTACAGTTTATGTGTGATTTATAAGCTTGGGGTGTTCTTGTACACGCTTCTCACTTGGCACTTTCATGAAGAGCCTGAGGAGAAGACCATCACTTGCTTCTATGACTTTAAAAGCTTCTTAATTGATTGTAAAACAGAGTTGACGAGCAGCTAAAAAAACTAGACTCTGAATTTTATGATGTGCTCCTTATGTCGGCTAAAGGCTGAACACAAGTGGTATGTTCTTCACAGGCTCTATAATGGCCGAACCTACCCAAAATAAGGGAAAAAACGATAGACTTATCTCAAGAGGTAGCAATATGGAAAGTGAGGTGGCTACATAGAACCAAAAAATGTGTGTTGTACAGTGACTCTGAAATACAGAAATGTATTTCTCACAGCACAAAGAGAAAACTAACTTTAAAGATATATGTAGCTCATCATCATTGCAGGGCACATTCTGCTATACATCCAGTGTAAATATAAATTATCTAAATAGAGATAGACTGTTTGGCCAGACTACTAACACTATCATCATTTTCCTTGGGCTAGTCGTAATTTTCTGAATTTTAAGCGTTTTATTTTACACAATGTTGTATATTTTATTATATTGTAATAAAGGAAATCAAACATTATTTGCTTTATATGTGTAAGCAATAACAGATGTCATTTTTGCATATACCCCATAATCTATATAGGCTGGCTCTGTATATTTAACATGCCATAAAATGGTTATTTCTTGGTCTGTTCAAATAACATCCTGCTGGCAGCAACATTTATTATTTCATTAACCATAACATGTTTTAAAGACAGAGTTGTTATTTTTTCTTTTTAGTCAGTAATATCCCTGTTGCACTATTTTGGATAGAAACACGGGAACATTTTTTATGCATTTTTTTTATGCAGACCAATTGAGGTTCCTCCCCCAACCAAAGTCTGTATCGCCACAATTTTGTATTTATTGACCTTATAAATGTAAATATTCTTATTTATGTATTTTGGCTGATGGATGGTGTTCAAGATCATTTGGCAAATAGGGTAAAAATTCAGGCATGCAGAGTGCTAAGAGGCGGGCAAGCGGGCACTTACTAAGGCCTACAGACGATTCGGGACCATGACCGTCGCCACAGCTGGGTGAGACTGCTGATGAATCTGAAAATCCTCTGGCATCCTCCGCTGAAGGAAAGAGCCAGGAAGCCTGCAGGAGACTGGTGCAGGAAAAATCTAAGATGGCGGCTAGGACCAAGCGCAGTAGATCATGCGGCCCCAGTCGCTGCAGCCACCAGCTTTTCAGTAAGTGAGAGCACCATCCCTGCACAAGCCCAGCCTGACACTCCACCAGAGTTTAGCCAAGGGCTATTAGAGAGCTTAAATTCAATGCTTAAACAGGCTCTAGACCGCCATTATCCAGATCACTTTGCAAGGGAGCTGGAAAGAGTAGGCCGCAGCCTAGGCACTATAGATGATCAGCTAGATGATGTAACTACTGTCCTGGAAACCCACCAGATGGACATTGATAAGCTCAGGGCAGAAAATGCCAGAATCATTTAAAGGTGAAGGAAGCAGAAAACAGAGAGCACAGGATGAACTTAAGATTTAGAGGGCTCCCCAGAAGTATCGAGGATTCACAATCCACCATTACAGCCCTGTGCCAAGAACTAGCACTGGGGCTTCCCATTGGATGCCTCAAGCTGGACAGGACACACAGAGCCCTAGGTCTGAAGGTCAGAAGCCTGTTGAATCCCCCACCCACTGAGATATTGGTTCAATTATTACAAAACAAAGGAAAGGGTCCAGCAGGTAGCCAGGAAATCTGCTTTTTCAAGAGACTTCATACCAAGTGTTTCCGGATCTGGCGCCAATCACGAGAGATGAGGCCACTGCTAAAGATCTTACAAATGTGGGGTTTCCCTTTCCGCATTAGTTTCCTGTACAGCAGTGGTCCCCAACCCTGTCCTCAAGGCCCACCAACATGTCATGTTTTTTGGATCTCCAAATAGCCAGCTCTATTGCTCTGCAGCTGCACTAATTACTCCACCTGTGCATCTTTGTGGAGATCTGCAAAACCTGGCCTGTTGGTGGGCCTTGAGGACAGGGTTGGGGACCACTGCTGTACAGAGACAAGCCATACATCACCTCCACTTATGAGGAACTATAGGATCTACTGAAGGATCTAACTGTGCTCAGAGACATGCCTCAAGTGCAGGGCTGGATTAAGTGTGGCCCTGGACAGAAAATCTGGTGGAGGCCTCTGAAGCATTATTTTTTTTTCCAATAAAGCGAATGTCCAGTGTCTTTATAAACTCCCACCCTGGCTTCCTTCCCCTGGCAATGAAGAATGTACAGAGTGACATCCCCCCTCTGTGCGCAGCCCCATCCTTACATGGTGTGTGCACAGTGAGGGGAATGGCAGGTGACAATGATGAATTACGGGAGAGGCAAGGCTTTTTTTTGTAACCCAGTGAAGCCACTGGACATCCCATTTAATGTAAAGCCAAGTAACATAACAAAAATAATGCTAGGTAGGTAGGTTATGTTAGGAAGGTAGATCGGTGAGCAGGCAAGCATATAGGTGGGGGTATTCACGTGGGTGGGTGAGCAGGTAGATAGATGGGTAGGTGCTCAGATGGACAGGCAGGGGGTAGTCAGGTAAAGGAGTGTGTGGAAATTCAAATTGGAATCAACAGCAATTCCTTTTAGATAGGAATTTAGGATAGGTAGGCAGATGGGTGAGTAGACATGTATACATAGGTTGGTACGTAGGTGGGTGGGTAAGTAGGCAGGTATATAGTTGGATAAGTAGGTTAGTAGGTAGGAAGGTAGGTGGTTAGGCAGACAGGTAGGTGGGTAGGTAGGGGGAGGGTAGAGAGGTTGGTGGGAGAGCAGGTAGGGAGGTGTGCAAGTGGGCAGGCGGGTAGGTCGGTGGGCGACTGACAACTTTCGCTCCAGGGTCTGATGATTTTGCAAGCTGCCACTCCAGGTCCTGGGTAGGGAAGGAAGTGGGCAGGTATGTAGGTAAGTGGATGGTTCAGTAGCAGTTGGATAGGTAGGTGGGTTGGTCAGCAGGCAGGTAGATGGGTAAAAGGGTGAGTGGGTAGGTGGGTAAACTAATGGGTGGGTCAATACGCAGGTAGATGGGTAGGTAGATAGGTAGGTGGTTGAGTCGGCATATAGATAGGCTTGCAGGTTGGTTGGGGGTTCATTAGGAAGGTAGATAAGCAGGTAGGTGGGTGTGTGGGTCGGTAGGCATCATGGGAGTAAATAAACCTTGCCCAAGATGGTACATTTGCAAGCGCCAGATCTCTGGTCCTAGGGCTAATGACCCCCTAGGTGTCATTGGAAAGTAGAGAACCTCAGGTATAAACCACTGCAAGGGCATATGGATTGGCTCTATCCAGGCCAAGCAGCGTTATCGCAATTCCAGTACTGTTGCTCACGTGCATCTGGGTGATACATGAGTGTCAGATCTCCTGATCTAGGGGGCTAATGACCCACTGGAAGTGTTGTTGCAAAGGGGAGAACCTCAGGTATACAGCCCAGACGGCATGTGAATAGGGGCTGACCGGACCAAGTGGCGGTACCGTAAATCCTGGTACTGTTGCTCACAGACACCAGGGTGCTACACTTCTGAGTGCTGGATCTCCAGACCTAAGAGGGCTAACAACTGGTAGAAAGGGGATTACATAAGGTATACACCCCTGCAAGGGCATGTGGATTGGGGCCAGCTGAACCAAGCAGCAACACCGCAAAGTTCCAGTAGCCCAACCATATCACCAAAGTTGGTGGAGGTCCTCTTGGAGGGCAAATGGTAGAGGCCCAGGGGTGCACGCCTTTTGCGTCCTACCTATAATCCGGTCTTGCTCGAGCATCTACATCATGCCATTGTCCTAGAGTCGAGGATGCAGAGGTTAGGGAAGCTCCAAAGACATTGTACTCAATCAGCAGATTGACTAAATATCTCTTCTAATATGGACATGTGAAGATTTCGGTACATCCTTGTTTGGCTTCTTTTTCGGCGGTGGCCATGTTATCTTTTCACTGGCAATCATGAAGTTCTTGTATATGTCTGTCTGCTGATGTGAAGTTAACACAGATGACATCTTTACCCTCTTAATTTGATTTTCCTTGGTCAATTTCGGCATTTTTGTCCATCAAAATTGGAATTTCACATGTAGTCGCGGGCACTTTCCTATCTGTTGGGAAGTTGTCCATCATAGCATGCAAATGGTCTTGTTTATCTAGGAGCACTTACCGCTTCTCTTTTTCTGGGATTGAGTAAATTGGCATATAGAGGTCTGAGCTTAGATGATTAGGGGCTCCTAATGCCATATTCTTAAGAGATCATGAATGGTTAAAACTGCCTAGCATCTGACCTAAGAGGTACCATAGCCCAGTGGTTCAGGGCCTTGACGCATCACGCTGGGCTCCTGTCCCCTTGTGGAGGTGGATGAGAGGTGGAATGTTCAGGGAACTGGCGCCATACAAGTAATAATGCACAGAATCACCCCCGGCTCTAAATTTCCAGCCTCCGGACACCTATATATCTTTTCCTTTTTGCCTGATAGATACCTGGTGGGTTTGTATCTAGGTTATTATGTTTTTAGGTCACCTATCGACACATAGAGCACAGTTGTTATAATTCTTAATCTTTTTTTCCCTGGTTAGGGGACTCTCTGGGACCTAACAATGGTAATATATGCTGTGTGCACCGCAAACTCACATGCATGTATGTCCTCCTGGAACCCATGGAACCAGGGGTCAGACAACTATGTCCATCTCAAAAAGAGTCTGTGCTTACCATGCAGCTAACTTGAGCATGAACAGACCTTCATCCTGCTATTGGGATGAGTCGGGGTCTCTCAGCGCTGCTGGCACACCCCTTAGTTGGGGGTGTAGTCCGAGGCACTCGGGAGCGTTGTGAGGCCGGGCCTACTTACACAAGTACCCTTGAATTCTCAATTATGTTGTTAGTCTCTTATTAAGGGAATAATTGTTATCGGTGCACATTTGCTCAGTTAAGCTCTTCAGGGCTCGGGTCATGAAGGGCTGGGAAGAAGCCTCTATGGATGCCTTCAGCGGCTTTCCTTCTGTTAACATGATCTTGGCTGTGTTACTGTTCGGGATAAAGTAGACCTGCATACTCATTTTTTGAGAAACAATGTAAAGCTGACCCCAAAGGAAAATTATTATTTCAGAGGTCCCTGATGTTAACGGCAGCCAGTCATCCCTCTGCTTATGAACGGAAATGGCAATTGGGTTGCTTGTGACCCTGGAGATTGGCAAAGTGGTCTACGATATTGAAGCCAATATCAAATTATTTACAACTTGGTACCTGATCCCTGAAAAATATAGCACGTAGAGTCCCCAACTACCCTAAGTCCTGTTTTCCTCTCCAGGTTGCTATAAGCATGTATGGTGAGATTGTGAGGTACATTCTGGGACAACATCTTATTGATCATTGATGTTATTCTAGACAAACACATCCAAAAAGATCCCTGGCTGCACTAAGCTACAGATAAAATTACTGACTTTGAGAGTTTAGAAACAGAGTAAATAATACGATAGAGCTGATACAGAACCTCTCCGCACGCATTCCCGCATGCAGGAATGAAATCACTAGTTTTTGCCCTTTTCCCGTTCGTGTGATTTTGGGCTGTGCTTTTGTGTCTGAGCTGGCTTTTTTTTTTGTGGGACTTTACAGTTCATGTACTCTAAACCAAGTATTCACCATATTGTTTCCATGATTAGTATATTTCTGGGACTACAATGGCTTACAAGTCCCACAATTCTTCCAATGTAACAGGTGAACTCTTCAGCAGCTGTGGCTAAGTCTAAGCAACCTAATGACCTCTCCAGCTGACCACCCAGCCATTAACCCTTGCTACTGGAACACAGGACTGTAATCGTTCCAAACTGAAGAAGCTGAATTTCAGCAGAATGGGTTAAACCAGTCATCCATGCCTTAGCCAATCAGAAGATTAGCAAGCTGGAGTGAGGATGTCTATGATATGTACTTGAAATCACCACTTTGGTGTATGTCGCTAAGGTAAACACATTGTTGCTATGGAAAACTGTTTGCAAAGTTGCAAACAAATAGAAAAAAAATAACAGTTAATCTTAGCACATTGAAGACATCATAAAAATACAGCTGAAAGTGGAATTACCCTTTAAATACCTATCCCTAGGGCAATCCAATTTAGCATGCCCTGCAGTATAAAACCCCAGCAGTCGCCCATAATAAATACCTCGCCCATGATCTCACGGCATGTAACATCTCCTGCATCCTTGTAGTCTATGCGTGGCCACATCCGCCTTAACGGAATTGCTGACACAAACGCACAGAGCCTTAAAGCAATCGCAAGAGCAGCTCATTTTATGTGTTTTATGTGTTTTTATGTGTTTGGATTCCCCATAGGCTTTAACAAATGCGCTGAGAATTGAAAATAGAAGAAAACTATTTTTTAGTTGACTTTATTGTGTGTGAAGTGAGAAAATCTCTCACAGTCTCTGCAATCCCCCTCTATAAATAATCAAGGTATACTTACATGAGTGTCGCACCCGCACCGTGGCCACTAGGAGGCCAGCCGATGAAGGAGCAGCAGGCAGACAGGCAGGGAAAATGAACCCTGTCCACTGTCCCTGCTGTGACTTCCGGCACCATCACTGTTGCTGCCTCTCAGCCCAGCGCATGCTGTCACAAACACTCGGGTCTGTGTAGCAGGTGGGCATGGCCTGTGTCCGTGTCCATTGTCCTCAATGGATGGTGATGAAGGCCTTATCCACCCACTGCACAGACCTGGGTGTGTGCATGCGCCGGCACAAGAAGTAGCAGTGGCAGCCAGAGTGGGGACAGCAGGCAGGGTTAATTTACCCTGCCCTCTCCCTGCCTGCCCATCTACTGTTTCTCCATCGGCTGACCTCCCGGTAGCCACGGCGGGGGTGTGAGGCTCATGTAAGTATATCTTTTTTCTTTTTTTCTCAATGGGATTGGGGTGATGCCACACTGAAAAAGAGGATGGGGAATGCACACTGCCTATAGGAATGGCAGGGGGGAATGCCACACTGCCTATGGGATTGGCAGGGGGGAATTCCAGACTGCCTATGGGAATGGGAGGGGGTTATGCCACACTGAATATGGGGATGGGGGAATGCCACACTGTCTATGGGGAATGGGATGGGGGGAGTGCCACACTCCCTATGGGAATGGGAGGGGGTTATGCCACACTGAATATGGGGATGGGGGAATGCCACACTGTCTATGGGGAATGGGATGGGGGGAATGCCACACTCCCTATGGGAATGGGAGGGGGTTATGCCACACTGAATATGGGGATGGGGGGATGCCACACTGTCTATGGGGAATGGGATGGGGGGAATGCCACACTGCCCATGGAGAATAGAATGGGGGGAATGCCACACTGCCTGTAATGGAGTGTTTTAGCACAACATTTGGTTTAGAATATTTTTTTTACTTAATTTTCCTCCTCCAAATCCTAGGTGCGTCTTATGGTGCGAAAACTACGGTAATCGAGACAATCAACAAGTGCAGTCCAAGACTAAGGCTATAGTCAGGCAGGCAGGCAGGGATAGATTATTAGCAGAAATGGATATGGTCATTCTAAACTTAAAAGTACTAAGGCTTTAGTATTGTAAAAGCAGACTATAACATGAGAGGCAGAACACGGAATGGGATTTCTTGGCTACGGGGCACAATTGGGCCAACTACAGAATGAGATAGAGGGGGGTGGGGGAGACTGAGGAGGCAGTGATAGAAAGGTAGATGCAGCACCCCGGCCAGTCCCAAAACAGCGCGGCCCACCAGGAAATCTCATGGTCTCCTATGCTTTTTTGCCTTTTAAATGCTTTATTACTTTATTGTATGAAATTATTTAGCTGGTGTGCTCACCTATGGAACAGGAGAGGAAGTAGGCAAGAGGCATGAAGATCTAGTAATCTCCAGTACTGTGTATACCTTCTATTTATTAAAATGGAAAACATACAGCAATAAACTGCATGGCTATGGGCCACAACTACAGTATATATTTTAGCACCCACTGGAGTTAACAGTGGAAACAGCCTAAATCGACGTTGACTTATATAAAAATCCCAATGCTTTAATTAGTATAAAAGCACAATGGGACATGGAAAAATGAAATATACCAAGTAACTTTTCCTGTGAATATGAAGGCAGCTGCCAGAAATCAATATTACAGCACAAGAGTCCAGCTTATGACCACTAAACCACCCAGTAGATATGATGCACAGTTGCCAAGTGTACATTAATACAGTAAAACATTTAGTGTAAGCTCATGAAACTCAGTTTTATAAC
This sequence comes from Gastrophryne carolinensis, assembly GCA_027917425.1. Lineage (NCBI taxonomy): Eukaryota > Metazoa > Chordata > Amphibia > Anura > Microhylidae > Gastrophryne > Gastrophryne carolinensis. Next base: position 441,419,584 of record CM051234.1, read on the forward strand.
TTTTACATGCAGCTGGTTTACATGCAACCGCAATAGGAAACCTGTGGCTGCCTCTCGAATCGTTGCTCAGCATTTTACACTTATACAGTACAGCATTTACATGCCCAAATCGGGGATGGGGAACCAGAATATACAAGTAGAATGCATCTATAATTTTTTGCTTATATGTGGACTATCGCGAAAAAATGGGCCAATGATAAAGGTCCATATAAATATGCTGGATGGCGGGAGGAGGGGTCACTTATACACCTGGCATCAAGAAATATCCAGCCAGGCTTGTTTCTTTCTATTAATGGAAAGACGAGGAATTAGGAGGTACAGTTTCTCTCCCCCTGATACACTCAAACCTGTCACCCCTGGATTTTATTCCTACCAGGAAAAGAAAGCTGCAAGCTTGGCGGGAGTTTTAATTAGTTTGGGTGTAAAAGTGATCCAGCTCCTCTCATTAGCCTATGTGCTTTTATGGATTTTAAATTTTTACACAATTTCTTGATCCACCTTCTTTAATTTGAACTTTTATCTATATATTTTCTTATGTAGCATCTCTAGATTTCACACAGTGGGTCATCCCAAATTGCCGCAAGAGGGTTTGGTACTGCTTTAAAGTGGACTTATCACCAAGATTTTACTATCCTGGTGATCGGACCTTGTCCCTCAGGCTTCCACTGCGTGAAACCTCCAAATTGCGCTCAACACTTACCTTTCCACCGTTCCCACGGCACCTGCGTGGGCTCTTATCCATTCAGCACTGTATGCTTATATTGGAAGGCATAGAGGTCTCTGTACAGATAAAGCATGTCATAGCGAAAGCGGAGTGACCGCATCCCCAGTCTCCATGGGGTCTGCTGTACAACCCCACAACCATGGCTGTAAAAAACGCTGTGTATGCAAGCTTGGAACGTTAACTGGCAGAATTTAAAGATAAAAAGAAAACTTCCACCATACGGTGTGAAACTCATTAAAAGCTAATGAAGGTGTGGACTTGGTGTATTAATAAAACAAAAGATAAAGATACACGCATTTTCTTTACCTCGGCAGTTTCCAACTGGTCTGGGTTACTGAGATTCCACAGCTACTCTATTCACTACAACATCTGGCCCACCCTCTCCATTGCAGTGAAGAAGTTGGGAATGCACACGACACGTTGACTGGTTCAGACGGTGGACCCACCTGATGCTCCTGTGGGGGAAAAAGGTGAGTTCCCCATTTTTTTTGTTAGGGTTTACAGTACCTAATATTAAATAATATATAAATAATAATATTAAAAAATAGGTTATCTCTCCCACTCTGCACGTCCAGCCTGATCCGACTCTCATAAACCTTTGCTTTCTGAGAATGGCGCTCTTGGTGCCTTGTGCACTGTTTGCTGTCACATCAATCACATAGTACTGTCCATTCATTGCAATGTAGGGATTGTCCAGGTATGCCCTTCCATTGCAAAAAATGGACGTCACACCAGGACGGATGTTGCTGACGGAAGCCATTCGCTGTTTATCATGGAGTAAGGAGTGCCCCCCTCCGCCACCCCCAACCCTAGCTCTCGGAAATGTGGAGGTTTCCGAGCTGTAGACAGGGCTGAAACTGCTGCACGGGAGACAAGGTGAGTGCCTGTTTGTTTTTTTTGGTGGTTAGTAACCCTTTAAGGGCATGGCAAAATAAGGTAAGCAAAAAAGTACTCTTGAGGTATCCAGCTACAGGTCACATAACACTGGAGAAAAAGCAACAGCGTCTGCTTATGTTGGAAGAACTACATTAATAGGACAGTAGGTGGTGCTGTGTAAACTACTGATGTGCAGTTTCCATGCTTTTTGTGTGTTCTAGAGTTGTTGGTTTTTCCTGCTGTAATTCATCACCTTGTGGTGAAGGTACTGTCTGCTTGTTTCAAGTAAACCAGTTAATTCTCCCACTATGGGCTATGGGCTTGATTCACCTCCACTCACATGCAAGAAATGTTCAAGATTCAGGGCAAATTAACACCCGAACATTTTTCACCTATGCAAAATGGCAGGTCAGAGTTTCAGTTTTGCATGGGGTTGTTTCATGTTAACTCCATCATCTGCTTGGGTAAAATGAATGACAGTGTGAGGTTTAGATTTTTTTTGGGCTGTGTTAAAAAAAAAGGCAACCAGCCCAAACACCAAAGCAGGTGGCACGCTGGTACTGCTGCCCTACACTGGGCCTGGTGCTCCCCGGATCTGTACCGAATAGCTTAGGTGCTGGTAAATATTTGATCCCTGGAATAGCAGCCCTTATTTCTGGTTCCCAGGTTGGTTGGCTCAGGTAGGGGGGGGGCCTCTTTTTTTCCACAAACAAAAATATGAAAAAAAATACACCTTACAATCCTGCGTGTCTTTTTTTTTATAACACATGCAGGATTGTATGGCACAATTTTTAAACCTGCTCTAGGCAGGTGTAAAAAGTGCACTCAAAAACTGTAACAACACACCACTTAATTACCCGACATTATATCAATGAGAGTTTTTCAGGAGAACATTTTTTTGCTTTTTCTGCCCAAAATATACCCTGATAACGTTACATTGAAGACTTCCCTATCATCTATGCTCTCCTCTCTCCCGTTACATTTTGTTTGTTGGGAATTGCAGAGCCAGTGTAGTGGGTGGTTATATTGATAAATATCCATATATAGTTTTTATATATATATTGCTACCCAAAGATTAAAGCAAGCCAGTGTGAAAGCAGCTAAATTCCAGTTCACGTTAACTTAATCTAGAAAGCAACACTACTTTAGTTCTTCATTTCCTTTAAATGCAAGCGGCAGACTGGGCCAAAAATTAACCTTTTCATCTTCCCCTGGTCAACCCAAGTACAACCCCAGTGAGCACCCCCAATGTGCTTGCCGGCTGGTTAAAAAGTGTAATTCTGTGCTATAACATTGCAGGAACAGTTCATGGGTAGGGGTGGCTATGGCCTTTCTAAAATCAATGATATTTATGCTTTAGTAATTTAGGGGCAGATAATGTTGCACATGTTGCGATGCAGGGGCTATAGCACTGGGACAGAACGGCAGTGGTTTCTTGGCTCTCAGGGTACAGTGGAGATGACACAGGGGGCTTGGGGGAAACCAGAGTGCAGGGATTAAATGGCAATTCTAGAAGCAGCAACCCAGTCAGCACAAAAACAGAGCAGTCGACTAGGAAATGTCCCCGGACTCCCTATGGCCAGTCGGACCATTTAACATGCATTAATAATCTCTCATAAAAGGAGATGTGGAAAAGAAAAAAGCTGCACATCACGTTTGCTTGGCCTAACTCAGTGCTGCCCTTGCTATGCAATTCCCTTCTTTCAGCGTCATGGATAGTATGGTCTTCAAAATTCTGTTTTAATCTAGGCCTCACTGGAAGATTCAGTGACTGCTAGTACTTCACAAATCATATAGCAAGCTTGGTCAGCTTAGCAATGTAATGCTTTGTGTTAGGACCCATTGATCACCATGACCAGGTCAATATATATCTATCAAAAACAACGGGTAACATCTCAGAGATATAATCATAAGAGATAAACTGGTGACCAAGGACACCCATGCTGTCGCCCTTTTATGCTGCATTATTCAAGTAATCAGGGAAAGGAGGGAAGATGAGGAACAACTGGAACAGAACAACGGGTGGGGGGCAGAGGAAATGAAACAGAAGCTGAAGAGGATAACAAATTTATGTACAGCCAGGTCAACCCTAAACTACTGGATAACAATGACTTATAGCGGGGGATGGTGGGGTACCTATGTAGCCTCTGGCACCACCAGGTTAAGTAATATGACATGCCACATCCTTCCATGACTGTGCTTGAAGAAAGGTAAATACATCATTAAATCAAAGATGTTTATTGAATGATCACACCTTTTAATTTGTATATTTTTCCAATACAAAGCTTGTCATAGGATTATTTATCTCATTTATGTGTTTTATTTTTCTTTTTGCTATTGCGCGACTATTGAAAGTTAAACTGCTGATTAGCTATTAAGTCAAAGCTATTTTAACTTGTTAATGTAGTTCCTTTAAGCTTTTAAGTGCTTTTAAGACAGTGACATAAAGAAACTGGGACAATCTGATTTTTTTCAAGTTGACTTTCTTGCTTAGTAATCCCTGAAGAAAAATAGCACAAACCTGGGGGGTACAAGAGAAGTACAACACACAAGGAGGAGGGAAGCTGAGCTTTAGGGGAAAGATCTGAATGAGTTTTTAAGCGTTCTGACAAACAAAGAGAGAGACAATAAACATATGTCTTATATTGGATGTATAATAACACAATTGTACAGTAATATTCTAATTAGTGGTGCTGTCCTGATTCAGGTCAAAGTTAAATTCAGAATTTTGCAGAATTTTACAGAATACAATTTTGACAGCATTCGGATGAAAATGGCCAGCTTTACTTTTAAGTAACTTTTTAGCAAATGTATTTATTTCTATAATAAAACAATTGAGGAAATATAAGTGCCATTTTGAATGTTTTAATGGCTGGTGATCGTACAGTTCAGGGATGCCATCAAAGACCGTATATGTGCTATGGGATCGAGGATCAAGGTAAGAAAATACACATCTAGGGGGTTTCACAAAGCAGTAATGCCCCTGGGTGCGGTTCACCCAGCCCTAGCATCTTTTAGACACTACGGTCAAGAGAGTAGGGTTTTAGTCAGTTATCAAATGCAGAAAAATTGTCTTTAAAATCTTTTGGAGCAGTCTTGTACTTATAAATCAGGTTTGTGTAATGCCGGCATGAGTGAAAAAATAGCCTTTAATTTCATTTTAAATTAAATTTTAAAACATCAGTAATACTACTTGTATAGTACTTCTTTTTCAAAACAATGTATTTCAAAATGAAAAGGCAACTGTTGTACATAATAGTACTGATTCCCTTTACAGACTCAGAATCGGTTCATTTCTCCAAATATATTCTAAATCTACTATATTAGCCTTTGCATTGTGTTAATTGATATTAGATTGCGTAAACACTTAACCCCTCCTCAATTACATGCTAATTTGAGATGTCCCTCCAGTTACCGAGGACTAGGATGCTAATGCATTGGCTTATTTAGTTGCCCAGTCCACACTTCGAAGCTGCTCGAAGCGTACCTGCAGTCGTCATATCTGAGGATCACAGGAGGGTGAGCATTAGGGTTTGATTTTGAGAATCCTTCGGAGATTTAAACAAAGGGTTATCCCTAAATGAGATGCTTGTGAATTTAGGTCTGCCCTAAAATGGATCCAACCCTTACATCAGTGATCCTGAGCTATCCTCCCCGAGATCATCAACATCAAGAGCTATATCTGACTTATAGCTCTGCTGCTGCACTAATTCCTTCATCCGTGTGGCTGGGTGGAGATCTGCAAAACATGACCTGTTGGTGGTTTGGTGAACACTACCTTTAATATACTTCCCCCTCCCCATGTTTCAACATTTGCAGCGGATATACCGATTTGGGATGCACCTGTGTGTGACCCCTCAGATTGCCGATGTACTAATCTCACATGTGTTTCCTTGGTGAGCTCTTGTCCAATCAGCACCCTATGGCTCGCATAAAAATGCCCAGCTCTGTTTTGACAACAAAGCCAAGTATAAGGACTGAGGAACAGCCACATTCTCAGCTTCCCTGAACTTTTTGTCCCCAGCCTTTCTGAATGTGTGGAAGCTGAAGTGTGCAGCAGATGCGAGATACTGAAGCTGGCACATGCAAGCCGGTACATTTTACAGCAATCTGGGGGGATTTCACAAAGTGGGACATCCGAAATCAGGTTTAAATGATCCTATACCCAGAAAGAAAGTTCATGTCATCACCTTCTATCCCCTGACCAGTGCTCCAAGACAACTCATGTTTCTTTTTTATTACTAAAGTCTTTGCCCAATATTCATAAAAACAGGATGCTGTATGATGCTTAAATGATGGCCGTATGGCTTCCTGGTTGTGCAGCAGTGCCCTCTAGTGCTCTCCAGCAATGAGCCATTCAGTTACAAGCTTAACTGCCACATGAGGTGTATGTGGCAATTTAGCTTGTAGTGCCTCCATATTTGCAGTTATTCTAACTGTTATATGACTGACCTTCAATGCTAAGTTGTAAGTAACTGGGTTCTGCTGCACAGCCAAGGAGCTGTACAGCTGCCATTTGAACATCATACCGCATCCGATTATTATTTTTGAAAATATTGGGCAAAGACTTTAGTGTGTTTTGCCTTGTTTTCCTGGTTTGTAATGTAAAATAAACATTTGTGTTAAGGTTGTGCTCCCAGACCTGTGATATGTATATCATCATGCTGTTTCCATGTTTCTTCTATTCTTTTTTTTTTTTTCATTTTTTTCCACCCCTCTGAATAACACCCCATTGTGTGCTTTAGGATAGTTACATCCTTTGAAATTGGGGTTTACATTGGAACTGTGGCAGGTTTTGTACTTGGGGTTAAATGAGTAATTCTTTGTTCACATTTTGTTTGTGTATAGATTACTTCCTCCCCTTTCATTTTCTCTTCCTCCTCTCTTCACTTTCCTCACCTTTCTATCCTCCTCCCCATATTTTAGATTCATTATCGCCGTTCCTCCCCTTAAAAATCTGCAGGTAGCGCCTTGTAGCGGCAGGCAGCGTCTGGTGAACGCTGGGCGCTGTAGGCAAAACCACATTTATGAAAGCGAATCTGGTGAGCGACTCTAACAGTGTCATGTAGTGTCACATGTATTAATACAGGCAGCTCAGCGTATAGTGCCGGCGCTCTAGCTTCTAGAGCGCCAATTATTACCTTTCACTCACTATCGCTCTACCATACATTTCAATGGGCGTACATTTGCTTGTGTTTAAATAGCATGTTTGACATTTTTTTTGCTCAAATCATTGTGTGACCTCTCCTGGCTGCAAACAAACACTTTTTTGACTTTTTATATTTTTATTCTGAATTGTCATAACAGATCTGGCACTAAAGTGTTAATGTCACAGTGTTAAAACTCTCATTCTGCTTTGTTACAGGTGTATATGTGTTCAAAAATAGACTTTAATCACACAGCGTTGGCGCTCTATGCAATAGCGACCAGATTTAGAGCACCGACGCTGTGTGTGTGTGTCCTTTTTAAATTAGTATTAAAGTATGGTGTGAAAACTCTGAGAGTCGGTTGCACTGAGCTAGCGCTACCTTTCGCTCCCTGTAGCGCTGTACTGGTGTTAGAGCGCCCAACTTACATCACATTCGTCAATGCCGGCCAGATTACTACAGCGACCGAGTAGCTATGTTACAGCGCCCGTTGAATGTTTACAGCGTCTACTAGCGGTCGCTCTAAGCGCATCTGCCGATACCTGGTTCTTCTCTGTTAGATTTGTGGCAAGTTTTGCTTCTTGTTGGATTAGAGTTCTGAAGTGCATTTGCCAGCAAGGGCAAGATGCACCAGCCTGCTATTTGAAGATATACCACTATGGGGCAAACATGATTTGGGACTATGTTCGAGGACCATATTGAAGTTTATCCTTGTAAAGGTGATTACCTCCATCCAGAGGGGCATGTCCACCAAAGATGAAAGAAAGTTGCTGATTCTTTTTTACACCAACAACACATTTCGTGGGGCATACACTTATTATTATAATCAGTATAATCATTATAATCATGAATGCCCTTAATAAAAATTTACAGTTAAAAATCTTCTAATTGGTTGAGTGGAATAATAGGTTTGTTGCCAGATATATTCCCAAGTTTTTTCTTGCAGTTTAGAAACGAGATCTATTTCCTATTTTTCTATCATTTGCTCAGGGAATGGTATACCTGTTGCTACTTAAATGATGTTAAAAGCGTTTTGCAAAAGATGCCCACAAACTTAGATTTGTTGAATTGGACAAGGGGGTTACATTTAAAGGCATTAATGCAATTTGTAATCTGTGCCATTATTAGAAATCCAGGTGGTGATGTTTCATATTCTCTGTTGAACTTTTGAGGGTCAAATCTTCCTTCTGTTGATAGGAGGCTATAAATTCTGACCGAGGGGGGGAGGGGGGGGGGGTTATTACTCTGCATAGTCTGCTCCACAATGGTATATCAGGATTATCTTCAATAGTGATCATATACTCTGGATTTTGCATATATAACAAATATATCTTTGCTTTTAATCAGATTACCAAAGCTAGTTTTCATATTGAGAATTATTGGATTTGTCAAGTCCTTCTTGCATTATTAAAATATTTCAAATTTCAGGAATAAACCAATGAATGTGAGATAGGGCCAGTTTCTGCTCTTACCCACAGATCATGAGGGTGTTGCCACCAGTTTAATGCTCTACGGATTAGGGTTAACAGATAATAGTGGTTAAAGTGTATTGCTCCCAAACCACCATATACCACCATATCTTAATTCTGGGACTTTTGCCATTCCAGTAAAACCCAGTCATAGTGGAATTTATAGCCTTAAAGAAGGAGTTTGGGATTTTAAACTGAAGATTTGGGATCAGAAAGATACATTTGGGGAGAATCGACATTTTGTAGAATTCTACTGTACAGATTTAAATTGATGGACTATTTTTTGCATTGTTATATGCAGATATACGAAAATATGCCTGTTGGTTTTGCTAGAATTCCCCAAGATAAAGGATTGAATTATAATCCCAGCAAAAGGGAAAAGACTGCTGTATCTCCAGTTTGGTATTGTCTGGCATGCCAAAGGGCATGATGAAAGATTTAGCTGAGTTGACTGAATTGCCGAATAAGGTGCATACAGTTTGATAGTGAATAATATGTATTCGTTATACAAAGCATGATGTCACCCGCATAAGCCAGCGCTTGTATTTCACAGTTATTAGAATTAACACCTTAAATTAGGTCAGAACCAGCTATCTGGTGAGAAAGACTTCAAGATGGCGAATAAAGAGCAGAGGGTAAAGCGGACAGTCCTGTCTCATACCATTACAAATATTGACTCGGTTTTAGATTTGTTTATTTCTATGCTGGTCGATTGATTACAGTATAGTGCCATCATTTTGTTGATAAAAGTTTGCTCGAAACCAAAATTTAGCAGGTTGGCTTCTAAGAATCCCCAAGACACCCTGTCAAAAGCCTTTTAGGCATCTAATGTCACCAATGCTCCTTCCCCCTTATATGTGTTCCTGCTGAATTACAGCAGGAATGGTTAAACCTGTGAGCTCAGGAATATGGATACTCCTCTATGCCTCAGCGGATTAGCCAGCCAAAGTCAGGAAGTCTTTGCTACATACACCACACACACTAGTTGGCGTGAGTTGCTAAGGTAAACACATTGTAGAGAAAACAGTTTTCTCTTATATCACTGAATTGCAAACAAAGAAAATAGAAAAAAACACAGATAAGCTAAGCACCTCAAGGAGATCATTTGGCATGCAAAAATGGAAACTTTTAAATAATGCCATTGAAAGTAGAACTGCCCTTTAGGACTCCAGAGCTGGCCAATTAGGTTTTGGTCCTCTTTAACAGATGTTGTTGCATGTTATATTGCGTTTCTCAGCTGTCATGCCCCTTCATCTGTATAGTTATGATATGTGTATCTGTATAGTTGTGATTTGGACCTCTTTAGCTCTGGGATACCCTGTTAGGTGAACCCTGCAGTAAGCCCATAATATTATCTCTTCTGTGATCCTGCAACACATGCGTGGGCATCTCAAGCATACCATGCCCCAAATAAGATTGCCTCCAGGAGAGAGAATCAGCTGTCTGAAGAATCTTTTAGACTTTAGTGCTGTATGAAATGGGTTTTCAATAAGCTTGAGTCACGAAGATGCTGTTGTGATAGTTCCTGGAATGCAATGTTTGAAATGCCAGGTCATACTCACTGGACACCTTGGAAACTCATCAGTAGTCTTCATGGCCACCAACAGAATATTTTGGATCCCATAAAGCCCATATGAAAGGGATGCTTTGGTACGTGACTGCATCCACCTCCATTTACAGAAATGATTGGGATTCTGCTATAATTGATGCTTCTGTGTTTTACCTTTGGCACATTTACAACACTGGGCCAGTGCTGGGCACCGGGCCTGTGCTATAGGGCATAAAGGCTTGTAATGGCCAGAGCCAGGGGCTGGCTGTTCGGCCCTTGAGCCCTGGAATTGCACGCCTCTATGCTTGGTTTGCAGAGTTGTTAATGCTTTTGGGGAGGGGGACACTCATTTTTTGTTTTCAATTTTGTTTTCAATTTTAGACACATTTGGGGGCAGGCTATTTTTTTTTAATTTTCCCTACCCCAAAAAATATTTAAAAAATGCCTGGGGTGCGGGTAATGGCTAATGAACTGGTTTATGGGTCCATGGGAGCCCCAAGCCCATACCAAAGTGCATAAGGGTTGGTAACTTGCAGGGACAGGGGCCACACAGCCTCTGAGTTGGGTTACGAGCCCTTAAGCCTGGTACCCGAGCCAGATGGCTTTTGGGGAGGACTTAAAAAAAATACAATCCCTGCTGACAGTTTCAATTAGAAAATGAATGCCGGTTAAAGTAGCATTAATTTTATCACTGAAACCTTGGGGGAAAAAGTAAGGCTATTTTTGGCAGATAAAAATTGTATCCAAAGAAAAATGCCAAAAAAGTGACAAAAAAGGTTAAAAAAAGTGTCATTGTCGGCAATAGCTGCATTGTTTTTAACAGTTAAAAAGAAAAAATCTCACTGTCTGCGATTCACTCAACTGTCATGCAAGTTGTAAAATCACATATAGAAATGAAATGCACACAGAAATTCTTTCTACTATTACGCCCCAAAACAAATTCTTCTAGGAGGGGGTTTGAATCACCCGAGTTTGTGAGAATTTACACTGTCGAGTTGACTTTTTCACAAAAATGGGTTTTTACACAGGAGGCTCTAAATCAACCCCATTGAGCATATCTCTTCGTACCGGCTTTTATTTACGGACCTGGCCTCTGTGGTCTTGGTAAGAACCACATATAGGGCTTGATTCAACAAACATAGAAATTGTTTTGGTTGGAAAACTGGATCGCAGGAGAAAAACTTTGTCCAGTCGAAAATGTGGGTGAACATTTTCCATAAGAAAATGGTTTTAGTAAACAAAAATTTCACTTGAATTTTTCAGCTGAAAATCGTAAATCTCTGAAAGCGTCTTAGGGACTGAGAAGTCTTTACTTCAAATGGTGCAGTCATTTCTACATTTCACACAGCTTCAGAATGATCAGGTGACGTCCCCATGTAATATATATCAGGTGACAATTGTTTTTTAAAGCATTTGTGTACCTAGTGCTGTAATGCTAGATATGTGTTTAGTAATAGATCAAGGCAACTGGACTTGCTGTTTTCTTTTGCCCCAAATGTTTTGTTATTTATCCCACTGGATGTATGAGTGAATTTAAGATTGCCTATTGGGAAAGGTGGCTGGATGACTTGTGAAACAACAAAAAAAAAACAGCTATTGCGATTGCGTAGATTTATTCCTGCAAACCTACTAAAGATAACTTTTTATTTATTTATTTTAACAGTTTCAATTAAAATTAAAACATATCATGGCCTCCTCCCTCCAGATTACAAGGCTAGTGCACCAGTCTGGTCCTGCAAACGCAGGTTAATTCCGCATATATTTTACACTGAGACAAAAACGTGCTGGCAGTTGCTAACCTGGCTTTTTGGGGTAAAAAAAACGGAATGTGCTGAGGAGCAGCTGTAAAAAATTCATTCAAAAGATGAGTAAAAACCAGAGTCAAATCATTGTTGAATCACAATCATTTTTTACAATTGTGAATTTAATTTGTTTTTTTTCACTTTAGATGATATTCCACTTTATGAAAGAAGACAAGTGTTTTTTTCTTTGTTGAATCACGAGAATTTGAAAAAGCTAAAACTGTAGCATTTGTTTCTCAAAAAAATAATTTCTTGTTAGAAACTTTTTTGAATTGAGCCCATAGGATTGTAGTTGGACAGAAACGAACAAATGACAAAACCGTCATTAGTTTGGGACTTGCTTTACATGATGGGTGGGTCATCAGCTGTGAGCTGAGTGGTTAATGGATTAAAGGGCAGTTACTTTTGGCTGGATAGTTTTAGCTGGACTCATATAAGGTTTATGCCTGTACTGTGATGGCTGCCCTGATTTTCTTAAACTTGACTGCAAGGGTTTAAAGAAATATACACTGCATTGTAAGAGAGATTGTGACTGACGGCAACATTTGTTTTGATCCTCAGTACTAATGGTGCAGCTGTCAATAATGGTTGGTGCAAATTGTTGGTCACATCCTTTCCATTTGTCTAAGTTCAGCTATGTATCAACTCTTCTTCTAAAGTTTGGACAACACATCCCACCTAATTTTGTGAGCTAGTCATGAAATATCTGACTGAGGCTAATACAAAACCATCAGAGATTGAAATAATGGTGTGACCTGACTGAGGCCAACAAACATTGGCCAGGTTTACACAACTAGGTGTCAGAGATTAGAAGAAAACGTAGTAAGGTTTTTTGTATTATGGTCTCATTTCATGTGAGTTATCTTGGAATGCTCATGTATTAAATGATCCTTACTGCTTGAATGGAAAATAGATTATCAAGTTAGGGGTGATTAAAAGACATAGAAGAGTAAAATAACAAGAACACAAACATTACACAGACGGCATAGTTTCCTTTCAGTTATAAGGGTACAGCATTATCAATGATCAATTGCCATCAGATGGAGCCTGGGAAATTGATGCTGGTGTTGAGGCATGCAATTTGCAAATGCAGGCCTAAATCAGTTACAGTGCACATAATTATGTGACACGTCACTTATGTAGATGCATGTCCTCACCCTGTAATCAGGACAAGACAGTATTAGATTGAAATACTAGTGTCTGATGGTACATCACTCTTTTAAAGCCCTTCATCTGAACATAAAAAAAAAAAATACCAACATTCCCCAACATACGTAAACCTGGATGCACTGCAGCATTAGGTAGTAAATATAGTACAGTATCAGAAAGGAACATGCAAGTGTATTGGTCTCATTTTAGAAACCTATACTTGATTACCCAGCAAACCAGGCGCAATGTAGGGGTCATATAGAAACCCTTGGTCATCCTACCTATTCACAAGCAATAAATACAAATAACGATGTCTGTGGTTATAGCTTAGATGGCAACCACAACTGTTTAAGGACATATTGAAACCACAGTCAGGACCCACAAACACCAAAGATGAAAAGAGGTTGATGCTTTTTAACAGCACTCTGGGGAAGGAGACGTCCGAAGAAAAGAACTCAATAAAAGTAGTAGTATCCTGAGGAGAGATGTAGGCCTGGTTCTGATATCTGTCATTTATGAATGAGCATTAGGCATGCCATAAAGCTGGGGCTAACAGAAAAACAGTGTTAGAAAAAAAAACAAAATTAAAAAAGTTCCATACATACCAGACCTCCTGTAGAAGCAGCTCGTCCACCTATGCTAAGCATATCATATCATATGCCATTGCTTTCAATTAATGACTTGCTGGCAGCATCCTGGAAATACAGCAGAGGAACAGCAAAGAAAAGGTCAAGTAAGCACTGACTTTTTATTTTATATTTATATTTTATATTATTATATTAGTTTTTTCTTTCTCTTGGAGAATGGATTCCCCTGTGGCCACCTATACCTGCTAGCCTGCTTATCAGATTCCAAACTCCTTATCATTATATGGATTTATAACAAGAAAAAAAAGATAATATACTTCTGGAATGAATGTAATGAGACTGTCCAGGTAAATAGAAAAAAACAAAAGCCATATCTTTGCCCCCCATAGGTGATGGGTCCTGCTCCTGCAGTCAAAAACATAATGGTTCAGGAGATCAGATCTCGAAACACTAGAGTCCTTGTGACTGATGGTGTAGGGGGATGACCACCTGTTAAAGAGACCTCCAATGACTGAAGATCAGGCCTGCATGGGGGACAGCTGGAATAGAACCCTTTAATTAAATTGATGACATAACTATATAAGTTCAAGGTTTATGCTATACTGTAAAACTCCCCAACCCTTGCCCATCCCTCTATGAAACTAACCCAAATTTACATAATGAAAAAACATATTCACCTGCTCCCCAGCATCAGCCCATCCCCTGCAGGATGCCAATGACTTTATCTTCTGCTTTTAACATGATATGGGTAGCAGTTTCATCACTGCAGCAAGCACAGCCCCTGGTGCTGTTAGCGGGATATAGAAGTTGAACACCGACAGGTTTAGGGGTTGAATACCAATGGCATAGACCAAGTTAAATGAAAAAATACCTTGCTTACGATTTCTAGACCTATCAAGGCATAAGGTATTCCTCATACCAGTTTACAATAGAGAGCCAGTGCTACATAACTGGCCAGCAATGCTAAACCCGTTGTCTCATGCAAGTTATCGGATTTTGTATACTTGTGGACATCTAGAACACATCAACCTGCTATAAAGTGGTATTTCGTTTCAAGAGTCAAATTCAGTTCAAGATGGAGAAAGTACAATGTTTTGACCCTCTTTGCTTGCCCTATTACTGGTCACCATAGAGGGTTGACCCCTTTTATTGTAAGCAGGTACAGTATCAGAAAGGAACATGCAAGTGTATTGGTCTCATTTTAGAAACCTATACTTGATTACCCAGCAAACCAGGCGCAATGTAGGGGTCATATATAAACCCCTGGTCATCCTACCTATTCACCAGCAATAAATACAAATAATGATGTCTGTGGTTATAGCTTAGATGGCAACCACAACTGTTTAAGGACATATTAAAACCACAGTCAGGACCCACAAACACCAAAAATGAAAAGAGGTTGATGCTATTTAACAGCACTCTGGGGAAGGAGACATCCGAAAGAAAGAACTCAATAAAAGCAGTAGTATCCTGAGGAGAGATATAGGCCTGGTTCTGAAATCTGTCAATTATGAATGAGCTGAAATAAACAGTCGGCCATTTGCTGGAAAGTATGGATCGTTAATAATAAAGGAGGAAAAAGGGCATTGATAGGTGTCCCACGGGGGCCATTTTTCTTTTGCTGAGTCACTTTTGAGCAATTTCTTGTTATAAATAAACTGACAGCAGTGTGACAACTGGTTTATATTATCATTATCTTATGATAATGTTATTTCATAAGGGCTAACAGGAAGCCTTTACTATATTCAGCAAGTAAGGAATCTACATATGGAAGAAATAATAGAAACTTTCACATACCGGAGGGAAACAATTCAGAGAGCGGGAAATGCAGAGGGAACATAGGTCATCTGCTAAAAATGAAGATTAATGGGGATGGGTGATGATTTTCTCTACCTTTACTATAGTTTTCTGCTTTTCCTAAATATGAACGCCAATAACTCACCTTATACAGTACACAAGAATGCTCATGGTAATGCCATTGCTTTTCACATATATGAAACTATTCCTGATTTATGCTTTGCTTTGTTTCTGAGTTTTTGTAGACTTTTGGGGATTTGAGTACATTCACTCCTTTGGGGCATGCTGACTTCTGCCACATGATTTGTCCCTATGATGCTATAGCCTTGGGTAACAAATGCACCCACTGACTATCTGGGGGGGGGGTGAACCTCAGCAGCCAGTAGGCTGGACATGGACAGTAACATTTTTGGGGCATATAACATGACTTGACAGTTTACTATGTGAAATTTAAACAATTACCTAAAAGACTTAGCACAACAGATTTGCCACTGGAAGCTAACCTACCAGATTAATTTCAGCGCTGTCAAGTTTGGTATGTTTGGTTATCTTTTTTGTGTGTCCTTTTAAGTTTTGAAGTTGAGGGTGTTTATATATATATATATATATGTCAGGTCCCGGAGACACCCACCTTCCAATAAATCAGCAACCCCCAATCTCCGCTGCTTTCTTCACCTATAGTAAGCCCCCGTTTGCCGGGACGCTAGACACGCCTCACCGGACACGGTTGCCCCCAGGTCTTATTAGCACAAAGGATGCTGATTTATGCAGGGGAAGGCAGATGAATCCAGGGACTAGACTGAGTAGCGATAAACGGACAGGGGTCATACACGGGTGGTCAATCCGAGGAGGCACGGTACAGAAGGGTTAGACGGAAGAATGGTCAGGGGCAAGCCAAGGGTCACAACGGGAGGTCAGAAGTTCGCGATACAAAGGAGCAGGCAGAATCGTAGTCAAAGGGCAAGCAAGGTCAGTCCAGGCGGCAATCAGGGATGGTCAAAACAAGGCAAAATCACAAGGAGAAGAGCTATCCAAATCACACCCAGTAGCACGCTATAACGGGCAACGACTGACTGCAGGGTGAGTACTTAAATAGGATGGGGACTGACTGGATTGGCTGCGGGGAGGAGTGTAGTGATTGGAGCAACTGGGATCTCTGGGCTGATTGCCCAGTTTGAATAGGGAGGCGGACTGTGTTATAGGGCACATGCCCTTTAATAGCAAGGGCTCATTGGCCCAATTCACTGTAGGGAGGCGAACTGTATTTGGGCACATGCCCTTTAATAACTAGGGCTCATTGGCCCAATTAAATCACCTCCGGCGGGCGCGCTGTGCGCAGCGCCGCCGGAGAGCATAGGAGGACTTGAGACGCGCGTGCGCGCGCGTGCGTGGACACGCGCCGGGAGCGCGCCGCACAGAGAGCGGCGCGACCGCTCCCGACGCCGCCGAGCCGGAAGCCGCCTGAGCAGCTGCTCGTGACAGCCGAGCGGCAGGCGGGCAGGAGCGACGCCGACCCGCCGCCGGCTGGAGCGAAGGCCAGGTAAGGAGGTGGCAGTGGCCGTGACAATATATATATATATATATATATATATATATATATATTTATTTAGAGCACAGCTGATGTCATCGAACAGCAGGCTGGAGCAGGTAGTAGGGCCTACTGCACCTTGGAGGAGGGGGCATCAGTGGATCCAAGTAGAGACAAGTCAGTTCGGCATGTCACAATATTTCATTGGCTGGTAGGCATGGGGATGTTGACCATTTCTCAAAAAAAATCATCTACTGATTGGATTGATAGGTGGGCAGGCAGGGAGTATGTTTCAAAATACTTCATATAGTGACACATCATGGACTGGGCAAAACTGGAATTTATTTTTTGGTCTATACACCTGTTAAGGGGGAATTTGAATGCCTGGACTTCAAATTTGCTGGCACTCTTCTCTGGGCAGCATGGAGTCCCTGGGGTCAGCTGGACATTTGTAGCCATGGAGCACATGAGTCAAAGCCACTGGGAATGCATGGCTATACTGGTAGGTCTGTGATGCTGGGTCTCTCTAAGGTGGAACTGAGTAGCCCACAGTTCGGCAACCAGTGTATTATTGTGGGAGCTGTTGCAGTGTGAATTTGAATGGAGGTGAATGGAGTAAAAATTTGTTCACTGTGGAGACTTTGGAGGTTCTTTGAATTCACAGTGGACTTACATCCATCCTGGTACTTCGAAGAATCCCACTGAGGCGCTATGACCCAAGGACCCACATACATCTGAAGCCAGTATTGGTACAGGGGGCAGAAGTTTGTAACAGAAGTACATACATGTATTATATTTTTTCTTCTCCTCAAAACTCAACACAACACAAGTTGAACATTTCCAGTAAACAGTAGGGTGACCATTTCTACTCACAGGCCATTCTGAGACTAGCCATTGCGAGAAAAGAATGACATTAGAGGTTTCTGGTCCATTTAGACTGTCAGTGGAAAAAGTAAGCATGGAGGCTGCATATTAGAAAACAACCAAGCATTGCTAATAGTGCTGAAATATGGACTACAAAAACTATGGAACCCAACCAGCCTTCTTTTAGTGCAAAGAAGCACTGGGACAACTGAGACAACAATGACAGGTAGGCTGCCCTGCGATATCCTATCTAAGAATACACACTGGAGCAGCTTTCATTTTCCCCCTAGGGTGTAGCCGAGATATATAAATATCCTGTTTTATATAATGAAGTTGCCATTGTCACAAAGATAATATAACCCTAAAATGGCTATTTTATACCATATCACCACCAGCTAGTGTTGTGGCAAATAAAATAAAAAAGTATGGACAATTACTTAGTAAATCACACATATTATAATTATGCACTACATGTACATTGTCTGTTTAATATAGATTTAGATCAATGTACATACAGGTATTTACATGTATGTGCATTATATGTAACTTATTACTGTGTACATTAAATTACATGTGTGAATTTAAAGCACACTTACCTTACTTACCAGGCGTATGGTCCTTACTAGTTCCTTTTACTTATACTTTTAATTATACCTCGTTCGAAGTTAATATACGGATTTGTCTTCATGGTAAGGTGGCTCCTTGTAGTAGTAGATTGTAGTGGCTGTAAGGATCAATGTGTTTTCACTAAAAAGAAAACAAGCCGAAGTAAATTACTGGAGCTCCCCTCTCAGGCAGAAATCAATGTTCACACATTAGGGCTATTAGCCTATTGAATAAAAAAGACGGATGGAGGAGCTGAGTTGAGTGAAATAATTCACACAACCACAGATTCAGCCTTAAAAACAGGAGGGGGGCTTTTTGTAAGACATCACTGCCTTGCTGAACAGAGCCATGTACATCATTCCTTGAGTCTAATGATAAAGTATACAGAAGCAATTGATAGGCACTGCGGAGGTACATTTTACAGCTTTACATAATTTTACAATTGGATACACTAGTTTTTGCCTTTTGGACTATACGTGCAGACATCTGACCCCTATTTTGCATTTTAAAAAAACACCTATCAGCAATGTGTTCCTGATCCCATGATGGAAGTGGGGCACATGGAGCATGACTTGATTTTAGAGGGTACAGCAGCAGACTTTAGGTCTGCTTTAAACCAGACATTCAGCATGAATTTGTAAAAAGCCCAAATCCTTAATAAACTATTCCCCAGCATCTAAAATTAATACGTTTTAAGTTTTTAGTCTTAGTTATTATCCTTTCCTCCACTGGGCTGAAGCTCTGTTCAGGACTCCAGGATATGGCCGGGGGCGGGCTATAGCTGTGGTCTGCACAGACAGAGCAATGTTGGAGTCAGAAAAAGGACAGAAATCCCAAAATGCAGAGCGGCATCACCAGAAGACACTTCCTTTTTGGAGGCAGCCTTAGACTCCCTGGGCCACCTTCTTGGATGTTTAAAGGCTCAGAAAATGTACTAGTTGCAAGTAGAATGGGGGAACATACAAGAAGACTCTCATTCAGGATGAAGGTCCAGTTTAGTTCAGGTTAGGGAGACACTCTAAGGCTTTGGTGAATGGGAAAAAGTCCATAACTTAAAGAGAAAATACATAAAAAATTACCAGTCCAGTTTCATCTTTAATCTATGAAAACCTCACATTTTGGATATAAACAGTAATGAATAAATTTAAAGCTAGACTACCTTAGCCCCCCCCCCACTCCACTTACGCTTGGTACTGAATATGGGGTGGAAAAGGTGAGTACAATCTGGGGTTTCTGAATTGTATGAGTTGGGACTGTGGTTTCCTCATGCATTTGCAAATGTGTGCAACTTAGGTCCTTATTCATCAAGCGATAGCGCCAGGTAGTGTCTGACGAGCGCCAGGTAGCGGCAGCTAACGGCGACTACCGACTCAAGTACGCCCGGCGGCGGTCACAATGACGCATTTATCAAGCAAAATGAGGCTAGCGCCGGCGAGAGCGACGGCTAGCGCGGCATTCATCATGAAGCCGCCTGGACCGAACAGCGCCGCTGCAAATTCCCTCACAGCGCCAGGTATGAGCTGTCGCTCCCTGGCGATGTCCAATGCATTTCAATGGAGCAATCTATAATTAATCATAATTATTTGGTATTATTTTTTTTTATTTTTTTTTTAATGTCAAAAATTCGGAGACCACTTCTGCAATGTTAGGATTTATTTTTAAGTCAAAAAAAAAAAAAAAAAAATATGTGCAGAATTGATCTAACAGGTCTGATATTAATGTATTCATATTACAAAATGATTCTAAAAACATGTATAATGTTAAATTCAAAAAACATGGTTGTTTAGGGGTTAAAAACTAGTTAATACACACCGCCGCCAGCGCTCTGGGGTTTAAACAAGGAATGGACAGCGACAGCACATTCGGAGCGTGATTTTTTGATGAATATGAAGCTAGCCGTTCGCTCTGGCCATTCGTTGTCAGGCGCTCACATACAACGCTGGACCTGTGAAACAGCGACCCCCCAGCCCGTATTCAACATTACCGCACACCGACTGAGTCGCTGTCATCAAGCTAATGCCGGCCAAGCACAGCGAATACTGGCTGGCGCTGAAAAAATCACGCTACAGTCGCTCATCTGTCGCTACCTGGCGCTATTGATGAATCGGCCTCCTAGACCTCATTGATTACAGGACTTGTGGCTGGCTTGTGTCAATATTTGAGCGAGGGAGCTATTTTCTGTGCATTGCCTAGGTAACAACTAAAATATGGAACTGCTTGCCATCTTTTTAATATTGAGAATATGGCTAGAAAAATTGTTATTCATTCTGTTTGCATTTTATTAAGCATGTTCGCTTTAAAGAAATAAAAAGAAATAAAAGCATAAGGTAAAAAGTGACAACCAAATGTATTCAGACATATATATTATAAACATCCAGAAAAATATGATTATATTTAGTCAATCAAAAAACTGATCAAGTAAGTTTACTTTGTTGTACTATAGACATGTAAGTGGTGCCATTATACAGTGTAATTCTATGCCATTATCAAGTCTATATCTTGTAGTACATTTTACAGATTCTAAAAATGCTAATAATTAGAACACGATTAACACTTAACCCTTTACTGCTAAGCTTCTTCTTCCTTGAGTGGTTGATAAAGCACACTGTATAGAGTACAACATTCAATAGAAATCTGAACAGATTAATTCCCTTTCATAAACCAGGTGCAAAAAAGTACACTTTGGAATAAAAAAGAGCACTTCAGGTGAAAAATAAAATAGAAGTACAGTGGTGCTGAATAAGCCCCTAGGTAAGCGATGCACAACCTGCATCCCCAGCAACTCAGCGTCAGTTGTGGCCCCACCAACTCCTAGGAACTTAGAGAGCTGACCTTGTCTGCAGTGCATTCGGTCACTAGAGGGCAATGTGTTGCTTATCCATGAAGCAGGAAGTGAAACACCAATGGACTTCTGTTAGAGCGAGCGCTGCGCGCCCATCTCGCAGCACTTCACTTACCTCCATGGCTGCATCCAGCCGTCATCCACCTCACAGCACTTCCCTCACCTCCATGGCTGCTCCCAGCCGTCTCCCTTCCCCCCATGCTTCCTCCTCGCATGGTCAGGTGCGCACACGTCTCCGTCCACTAGAGGGAGCGCGCATCGGATTCCTGAGATTTAAAGGGCCTGTACACCACTGATTGGTGTCTGGTCATCCAATCCTGCATCCACTTCCCCTATTTTAAGGGGCATTTACTTTCCATCAGTGCCGGATCTTGGTCTTTCCATGCCAGTTGTAATCAGTTGCTTTTGGATTGCTCACCCGTGCACCGACCTCTGCCTGTCCCCAACTCTGAACCTTTGCTACCTGCCCCGACCTTGGCTACTCACCTTCACCACGAACCTGTGCTGCCAGCCCTGACCTCTGCCTGTACTCACTACATCTGTTGCCTGCCCCTGTGCACCACGCTGAACCTCGGCTAACTGTGGAACTGGGCCGCTGTTGGGGGGTAGCGACCTGGGGGTCACTCGCCGCTACAAGACCAACCTGCCTTGCGGTGGAATCTGGTGAATACCGGTGGCCTCTTAGACTCCGCTCCCCTGACAAGGCACTCGCCATCAGTTCCACAGTCAAAGCGGATCCACATCCTAGTCCGCTCCACCCGGTCCGTGACAACTTCTATGTAGAGGTGGATGACGCACATGCATCTTCTGTGTTATTTATGTGGGGTATGTCTGTGTAAACTCGTCCAAGCTATCCCCAGATCACCTCTGCCCACATTACCTCTGTTTACCTCTTAGCACCTTACCTGTGCTCACTTCACCCCTGCCTACCTCTCCCCACCTATTCCCACCTCACTGTTTCCCTCCTTACCCCTATTTACTTATCTCTGCTCACCCACCTCTTCCCATCTCTGCTTGCCTCTTCACACCTCACCTCTGTCCATCACTTTTTTTCCCGTTTCACCTCTGTCTAACTCTATCCAACTCTGCTTACCTTTGCTAACCTCACCCCTGCCCACCTTACCTCTGTCCAACTAACCTTTTCCTGTCCTACCTCTGCCCACCTCACCTCTGCCTACTTCGCCCCACCTCTACCCACCTCACCTCTGCCTACCTCGCCCCACCTCTGCCCACTTCACCTGTTTCTGTCTTAACCCCACCCACCTCTGCTTATCTCAGCCCACCTCACCTCCCTTAAAATGTAACAGTAAGACAATGCGGCCCTTAGGTTTTGCATCCCTGCCCTAGGTAGGCAATGGAAGTGAATGGCACTTTTAGCCCTAGGTGCTGTAAAACTCTTTGGATTGAGAACCACTTCTATTTGCTTTTCACTGAAAGTTCACTTTTTACTTGCGGCCCCGAATCGAATATATAGTCTACAAAATTCCTCCAAATTATAAGACTGGATCCATTAAAGGCTGAATGTCAGCTTTATATGCAGTAATAGGATTATCCATTCATATGATTCATTTAGAAGGGACGTACCAGGTCTTGACACACCACTTTCATTGCAGTGAATAGAGGGGGCGTTCCCTGATGGCTGGGGGCAGTGCTCCGTCAAGAATACAGATGCGACTAACAATCAGATCGGGCATAGTGGCACTTGGATCTACCAAACAGGTGAGAGTCAGAGTGCTAGACTAGGAACAATCATCTGTGGGGAACAAAAGGGGAGTATTTTAAAAAAGTATTATTCTTTTACCAGGACAAATACTTTATGTTTGATCCAAATTTGTCTTTTGTGTCTTAGTGTGATCCAAACCAAATTTTTGGTCCAGGATGTATCTCCTTTCCTCAGATTTTAGGGAATAGGCTAAATGGAGAATGAAGCATGCACAATTCTTGAGATGAGTGTTTTAACACTAAAGTAAGAGTGGGCAGTGGGAGAACGCTCAAGAAGCACAACTGAATAGACCAGAAGAACCCAACGATTCAGACAATGCATTTCATTCAATGTTGGCGACATAATGTTCAGGACATAAGGCTTGTCCAGGCTAATTGTAAAAGTAAATAATTGTTTGCTTACCTGCCAGGCAGAGGATTCATCCTGATGTGTTCCTGAATATAGTGTTGAAGCTGAAATATAACCACTTCTGTAGCCTAACCCCTAGATTTCATTTATGCATGACCGTCTTTTTATCACCTCAGAGGGGGACCTATCTTCATCCCTTTTGCATCAGACAATGTGGGGCACACCTTCTCCTTTGTCTGCAAGGGGAATAGTGCCCCCTTACTCTGTTTGGTCCTTATGTGCTTCTGTATGAACTGCAAAAATAAATCCCCTTTTATACTGTTCAATAGTTTTAGAAGAAAGGCACCACCACCCTTTTATTCACAAACACTTGGAGGAGATAGAAAGTTCCAACTAGACTGTATAACAGGAGACTAGAGTTCATCCTCCAGTGTGAGAGAGGCAAGACACTCGCACTAGGGTTTAGGTTCTTTAGTTTTTGAATAATTCGTTTATACAAATCTATTTGTCAATAGACCCCCCTGATTAATTGTTACCCCCCCCCCACACACACACACGGACACTGAAGACTGACTATGATATCATTTAACTTCAAAGTGCATCTTGCTAAAGTTAAGGTCTTCGAAAAGAACTGTTTTACACACACACAGCACACCTCAGTCTTCCTGGTGACTGCTCTGTCACCCTCTTGCTAATTAGCCTGATCCTTTACACGCTGTAAAATCCATACAACACCCAACGAGTCTCCCTCTGGCTGTCACCAGGCGGGACTGAATACCTTGTAAAAATTGAACACACATGCCCTGGTTTGAAGCACATGCCTGACACAGGTACACACAGACAGGACTGGTTAGTGTAAGTTCTTTACTCCCCATGATACCTACAAAAAGCCTCCATAAAACTCATTTTTACAAGGTGGTGGGATGGAGTCTGTGAATAGAGAATAAAAAAAAAACCTCTTTCTTCATTTTGAATTTAATTGTTCTTTTCTCATTTCCATCACCCTACACCCAAACGGACTTGCCATAAAGTGTCTCATTGGTTAAAATGCATGTAGTGCTGTGTGGTCCAGGGGTGATCTGTGGAGGAGACCATATAGTCATTTTATTTATCAAGGTCATTAGGCTCGATTCTGAGTTAAACCAGAAAAAGGCTTGACAATTACGCCTAACAGCCCAGATGAACAAAAAAGCTAAACTTTGCATGTTAATCACAGCAATTAAAATGTTGGAAATGAAATAATAGCGGCTCACAGACAGCATTGCAAAGTTTGAAGTCAACACCAAGTTACACGTTATATCTTTAAACTTTGTTAAGCTTACATCGTAATCCTGAACAAAAGGCTAAAGACCAGGTCTAAAAAATTCTAATGTTTGTTTTTAAGATTTGATTTTATATTCATTATCATACTATTATTTATATTTTAGGGTCATATGTTTTTTTCAGCTGACATTTTTATTCTGAAATGTATCATCATGAAAGTTTTAGTGGCTGTGTTCTAGAGGTTAGGTGTTAAGGTCAGTTTATGGGTTAAGTATAAGATTAGGTGTTAGAGGATATAGCTAAACTACAGGTAATTTTTTGATGTTGGATGAAGTAGGAAAAGAGATAAACCACTTTAATACTCTTTTTGCTGCATGCAAAACAAATGCGGACGCCAAGTCTGCGATTAATATACTTTCCGTAAATATCTCATGAAAATAGGGAACATTTCATGCTTTATTTCAGAATAAGGCAAGGGATTTAATAAGGTATAATTCAAAAAAGAGAGAACATTACTGTTTTTTTTTATAAGGAGTATATTTAAAATGGATGTCCAGTCTAAGTGTAATGCCCGCCCTCCCTGACGAGGAGACAGAGCGGGGGGAGTTACAGAAAAAATAAACTTCTTACCTCGCCTGTTCTAGTGCAGTCATTATCTCTTCTGCACTGGATGCTCAAACAGTGCACAGAGCGTCTTTCCCTGCTCTGTGTGTGCACCGGTATGTCCATTTAAATGAACGGGAGGGTGGGGCTGTGCACAGAGCAGGGGAAGCCTCCCGGGCAAGGTAAGTATTTTTTCTTGTTGTAACCCCCCTGTCCTGGGGGTGGCAGAGGGGAGGTTACACTTAGACATCTGCTTTAAAGGTGCTCATATATTTGTTATTAGCCCCTAAACCTTATACTTCCATGCACTAAAAATGATCTACTGACAGTTATTTATTAAAGGTAAATAAGGTGCCACATTTCATGAAAGTGTTAGGTGTGACTCTAACATGCTCTAACTTTCTCTCTTAACTGAATCACACCTTATTCCCTATTTTGAAATAAGAAACAGTCCTAATCTACGGGAGATATTTTAAAGACATTGTTCAGGATAAAAAAAAAAATTATGCTTACCTTTTGTCCTTTTGCAGGTAAATGCTCGAAGTCTGGTGCTGGGTGCCTTATCTGATCCACGATACAAGCCGATTAGGCTGATCATCCAGTGTTTCCTGCTTCTCGATGTGGTGCCACCACCTCCCATCACTCACAGTAACGCTGACAAGCCCTCAATGGAGCATCTCAGATCTTGACATGTCCCCTCCATTGACTGCAATGGAGAGAGCGTTGCTGGCCTTACTGTGAGTGATGGCAGGGGGGTGGTGCTGCGGTGGTAAGAAGGAAGCTTCAGGTGATCGGGCCAGGTGGCACGGATTGTGTATCTGCTGAGTACCAAAGTCTTTAAGGCAAGTTCACTGAGCCAGCGCCAATCTCTTTAAGGCAAGTTTACTGAATCGAGGTCCAAATCTAACTCCCTTTTTGCTGTTCATATAACAGAAAGATTTCTCTGAATAGGTCTTTTATCACCAATAAATCTGGATTTACAATCCAAGAACTTAATGTTTCTAAAACAAAATCTACATAATTTTTTTGTACTTGCACAATACACAAAAACCTAACAAAATTATTTACAAAGCCTCATTTTCCACACTATTTGGACAGTCAAATATAAAAAAAATTCTGCACCAGGTGCAGAAATTGCGGTGAGTTTTCTTACCAGGCTCTCAATCAACCCCCTTGTCAACCCTGATTTCCTCTTTCTTCCATTAAAAGAAAGAAAGCAAAAGTAGTGACCCCCTTCTCCTGCCATCCAGCATATTAATATGGATTTTTATCATTAGGCCATTCATTTCACAATAGTGCTCCTTGAAATTTGATCCTAACTCCAAAAACACCGAAAATATATCTATTCACCTTTCCTCCCCCACAGCAGATTGCATCCAGTCAGAAGTTTCTAAACTCACTTGTCTTGAAGATCCTGGTCGTGGGTTCACATTATGAAGCAATGGAAGCATGCTTATTTGTCTGGCAAACCCCACTGCACATTTAACAGGTCAGATGTCTGACCAAGGGGATGCAGGAGCAATGGGGGGGGGGGGGTGCAATAAATGTGTATTTTTAAATTCTAAATTAAACTTTACAGTTAGCTACTTTGTTTACTGGTATGTGAGTGTGCATTTAGTTAAAATATCATTCTATGGGACCTTGCCACTCTATAAACTCTGTCAAGTCTCATTGTCTATATCAACAGCACATGTAATGCCCCAGTACCTATGGAATCGAAGCCTCCCCCTCCATAATTATCTTATGAAAGGTTTATCAAATAGCAAAGCCGATCTTACAGTAAAAGGTCTGTCGGCTGCCAGTGTACCCTTGACATAACATGGGCCTTTTTTTAAAAAAAAATTCTGGTTGAGGGTGGTAAATTAAGATTCCATTAGAACCCACTAGAACACATGTCAACTGTGACAGTTTGAGCTAATGAAAAAAGAGCTCAGGAAAAATCAGGAAAAAATATCCAGTGGACGTAAATAATCTGTTGATAAAACTGGTCAAAAAATATTTTGAAGAACATGTGGTGTACAGTCAAAGAACTTACAGTTAAATTCTATGCTGGTGCTCAGAAATGACTTAAACCGGACCAACACATGTTCATATGCATCCCTCCCCACTGCAATTTAGATTACCTTTTTCTAACTCCCTAACTCCTGCCTGCAAACAGGAAGTGCTGCTGGGCTTCCTGTTACTGTGCATTGTCTGTTATGTCAGTTGAATCCAGGCAGCAGCATGGCTAAGATGCTAGGAAAAGAAGTTCCAAAATGGCCGCTACCTTTCTTTTCCAACTGTGCCAGGCTGTTTGTCCGGTTTAAAGGCACAGTGTATGGTCCTTTAGCACAGTTGGGTTATATCAGCAGACAACAAGCTTAAATACTATGCCAGAGCAAAACTTAAAGGCTCAGTTGGATTAGAAAGAACATACATTGTATCACAAAGCTGTGGAAACAGATAAACCTAGATTTCATGTTTCACCATGCCAATAAGAGGGCCGGAAATAGTCAATTACATTTTTTGTTTAGTGTCACCATTCAGGCTGATGAAGATGGAGTATTTGTGAGAAGCTATCATGTCTACATGATCCAATATTCTTGCAGAACACCAAATTGCTATGATTCTGAATGCCAAAGGTAGCCCAACTTGCTCCTCAATGGGTTTGTCTCTAATAAATCTCTATAAAAGTGGCATTCAAGGAGTTTGGGGTGATTTATGAACAATAAAATGCATATATTTATGTTTTTAACCGGACCTTCACCCTAAAAGAGTATTTATTGTATGGTTCCCCTGCCCTGTACATACAGATTGCCAACATTAAAAATCATCTTACATCCACCTATTGCCTTATCTAAGCTTTTTAAACTTTTTAACATCCAAGATGGCGGCCCATGGAGGCTGTCTGCAGACAGGAAGTGTCTTCTGACTATGCCGCTCTGCATCCTGGGATTGCTGTCCTTTTCCTGACCCCAGCTCTGCTCTGTCTGTGTAAGACACAGCTATAACCCCTCCTCCTGTACTTTATCCTGCTCCCCTCTCCTTAGTATGTGTGATGCTTCTGAGTCAAGATGGAGGCCCCCATATACTGAAGCCCTGACCAAAGTTGCAGCCCAGTGGGGGAAAGAATAATAAGTAAGCAACTTAAAATATATTAATTGTAGGTGCTGGGGAATAGTTTTTTAAGGGTCTGGGCTTTTCATGAAATGATGCTGAAGGTCCGGTTTAAGGCTAAACATCTATGCATATACGGAGAAGTGAGATGTTCCATGCATTGAGCAAAGATAGAAAAGAAAATGTTTGTTTTGAGTCTGTGTCAATGTGGACTGAGATACAGGCATATTGAAACCCTCTGGCCCCACACGTCTAGGGGTTAATCAACACAAGGAAAGACTTCACAGGCTGAAGAAACAGAGAATACGGCCTTGTAAAAAGAGCTAATTAAAGCTTTAAAACATGCCTTTACAAGTTGATTTTATAGTGTCACTGGTCCTTTATTGGGTTTTTTAGATTAGCTGAATAGAAAAGAGGAGCCCATCATTTAGAAGGATTTGAAAAGCAAGGATACCTTTGCAGCAAAGGAGAAGCTTCTAAGAGCAAGAACTAATTACCAATGTCAATTTTACTGAGATATACTTTGCTAAATGCCACAGGTAGCTTTGCTAATCGACTAGATTGTAACCCTGCAACAAATAAAGACTCTCATTGTGATTACATATCTATATAATTGTATTCTAGCATTAAAGATTTTAGATTCATGTACTTCAAGGCCAAAGACAACATGGGGCCTTATTTATGAATTGCGCAGTTCAGCATCTTTCCGGTGGCTATAGCGCCAGTTTAGGAGTGTCAGGATTTTTTTCTATTTTGGCATTGCTGTCATTCCTACAACAACACTGTAAGGGGGTTATTTAAGAAGGGATAGCGCCAGGTAGCGCCTCGTAACGGCAGGCAGCGTCTGGTGAACACTGGGCGCTGTACGCAAAACCACATTTATGAAAGCGAATCTGGTGAGCAACTCTAACAGCGCCATGTAGTGTCCAATGTATTATTACATGTGGCTCAGTGTATAGAGCCGGAGCTCTAGCTTCCAGAGTGCCAGGTATTACCTTTCGTTCAGTGTCACTCTCCCATACATTTCAATGGCCGTTCATTTGCTTGTGTTTAACCCTTTCGCTGCCAGCCTACCTGCAGCATTTGCCACTCCCTGTTGCCAGACTGAGTTTGACTGTTTTGCGCTACACATGTTCAACTGTCATTTTCGAAAGGCTTTCCAGGGATTTCCCAGGAAAATTATATATTGTTTTTTTCAACAGAGTCTGGGCTTTAACATGAAATGTCTTGTTTGTGTTTTTTAGGTGTATTCTCAACATTTTTGGGTGAAATGTGTGAAAAAAAATAAAAAAAATATATTTTTTTACAATTTGTAGAGTTTTTTTGTAATAAAAAATGTAAGTTTGTCAATAAAATCTTATTGCGTGAGAAACCCCAATTTCTCCCGCTTACAGCGATACCACATATGTATAGGTAGACACCCTTTCCTGCCCAGAAGCCTTTTATAGCTGCTGGATGACAAATGGTTAATTAAAAAAAAAAATGACGTGGGGTCCCCCTTACCCAAAGTAACCAGCCCGGGACCAGCTATGGGGGCTTGTAGGCACAGAGTGGGGGGGCCAGCTTTGGTGGCCCCCCCACCCTGCAGCCTACGAGCCCACATAGCCTATGTGGGCCCGGGCTCTTCTGCCCCCCCCTGGCCTTTGGGGAGGCAGGTAATGGGGGTGCGGGGGTTAATGGCAATGCCACCCCCCCAGCCATGTGAACTGGTATAAGGGGTCTCATGGACCCCTTACCAGCTCACAAAGGGTTAACTGTAAAAAAAAAAACACCACACAATAAAAAAAAGTATTTTATTAAAAAAAAATAATTTTTTTTTACTGTACTTACCTTCGATTGCAAGCTCTTGTCCCTCGCCGCTCAGCTGACAGATGCCGGTGATCGGTACAGGAGAAGGAGGAGGCAGGAGATCAGAGGATCTCCTGCCACCTCCTTACCCTGTGCCGATCACCGGCATCTGAGAAGTTGAGAAGGGTGAAGCCAGATATCGGGGGCCGGGATGACGTCATAAGCCCCGCCCCCAAGGGGGCGGGGCTTAGCGGCAAGATGGCGGCCGCCATCGAGGATCAAAGGGGAGAGAGCCTCTCAGGCTCTCTCCTGAAGATCGGTAAGTCCTGGGGGGGGATCGGAGGCCCCCCAGGTGAAGAGGAGGGACAGCGGGAGCCAGCGCACATGGAGGTAAGTGAATGTCATTTTTATTTTTTTTTTTTTTTACAGTTAGCAGCTGCTGCTGCAGAAGCGGGGGGGGGGGGCGGCCTATTCCGGGGGCTCTCCTGGAGCCATCCGACCCCCCACGGGGGATCGGATGGCACCAAATTAAAGGGGAGACCCGGCCGGATCCAACAAGGGGTCAGGTGAGTATTTTTTATTTTTATTTTTTAAACTAGAAGCGATCAAAGTCAAGCACGTAACACCTACGGGCTTGGCACTTAAGGCCCAGCCAAGCCAGCACGTAGGTGTTACGTGCTTGGCAACAAAAGGGTTAAACAGCGTGTTTGACCTTTTTTTTTTTTTTTGCTCAAATCATTGTGTGACCTCTTCTGGCTGCAAACAAACACTTTTAGAAACTTTTTGGACTTTTTATAATTTTATGCAGAATTGTCATTACAGGTCTGGCACTAAAGTGTTAGTGTCACAGTGTTACAACAATGTCATTCCATGTGTTTTCGCTTTGTTACTGGTGGATATGTGTTCAAAAACAGACTTTAATCATGCAGCGTCTGGCGCTATAGCGACCAGATTTAGAGCGCCGACAAGTATGGTAAGTATGGTGCAGAGCGCTGAGAGTTGGTCGCTCTGAGCTGGCGCTACCTCTCGCTCCCTGCAGAGCTATACTGTTGTTACAGCGCTCAACATACATCACATTCATCAATGCGGGCCAGGTTACTACAGAGACTGAGGCGCTCTGTTACAGCGCCCGATACCCGCAACAGCGCCGCTATACAGGCGCTCATCTGTCGATACCTGGTGTTAGTAATGAATCAGCCTCCACGTCACAGTGCTTTATGCTAATTTACTTTGATTGTTGCATTAGGTATTGTATGGCCTGTTTCAGCGCCTGTTGGACCCGACTGGTGATTATACCAGCACCAGTGTGCGCCCCTTTGTACAACTGTCTTTTTGTCGCTGCACGGTGTATTTATGATTTTTTTCCACCCTGAAAAGATTGGCGTTGTCTTTTTCCAGTGCTGGTCGGCATTTCAACTTTACAGTTACAAGAAGTCACTGCTGGGTACGAAGGTGACAAACTTTACAGTGCGTTTAGGTTCCATTTCAGTTGTTCAAATTACACATTGATAAGCAAAAAAAGCCTTGAAAAATGATTTTACCATAAATAAAAGACATTTGGTGACATGTAGGTCCTGCGATTTCTTTATTGACAATTATTGTCACAAGGCAAGTTCTGTATAAAAAAGTGTGTAATATTAATTAAAAGCATAAAGCACTTCAAAACAATTCTGCCCATTGTTTTCTATGGGATCTTGACCTACAACATTATCAAGAGGCCGATTCATTAATAGCGCCAGGTAGCGACAGATGAGCACCAGTAGCGTTATTTTCACAGCGCACGCTAGTATTCGCTGTGCTTGGCCGTTGTTCGGCTGTTGACAGCGACTCAGTCGGTGTGCGGTAATCTTGAATACGGGGTTAGGAGTCGCTGTTTCACAGGTTCCGTGCTGTATGGGAGTGCATGACAGCGAATGGCCATAGCGAACGGCTCCCAGCATATTCATTAACAAATCACGCTCAAAAAATTCTCGCGCTGTGAAATGCTTGTTTAAACCCCAGAGCGCTGGCGGCGATGGGTTAAAATTAGTTTTTTAACCCCCAAACAACCATATTTTTGGGAAAAAAAAAAACATGTTTTTACAAACATTTTGTAATATGAATACATTAATATCAGACCTGTAATATCAATTCTGCACAATTTTTTTTTTTTTTTTTTTACCTTAAAAAAAATATCTAACATTGCAGAAGTGGTCACAGAATTTTTGCCATTTAAAAAAAAAAAAAAAACATTAATAGCAATTAATTATGAATAATTATGAAATGCATTGGAGAGCGCCAGGTAGCGAGAGGTCATACCTGTCGCTGTTCAAGGTTGCTCGCTGGCGCTGTGGGGTGAGGCCGGAATAATGATGAATGATTCGCTATCTGGCGCTCTGTCGGTCGCTAAGCAGGATCGGCTTGATAAATGTGTGATTGCGGGGGGGAGCCGGCGTTCTCGTGGCGGTGACCGTCATTACCGTTCGCTCACCATTCGCTACTTGGCGCCATACCTTGTTAAATAAGGGCCCAAGTGACGCTTCAACCAGAGCCCCCGGCGCTGTGACCTGTATTCTGCTAGTGTTAGATAAGACAATAGCTGGCAGTTGCCTGTTTTTGGTTTCTCAAATCGCCGCAGAGGCAAAAAAGTGGCGCTGACACTTCATAAATCAGACTCCCCGTCTTGTAAAGTCATAATCTATAGGACAGACCCAGCCACCCTAATGAGTTGGCAATGGGGAGGCTAAATTAAGACTAGCACCACTTATTGCCATGTGAGCGTCTATGTAGCGGCACATCGAGCGTCCGCTGCAAGTGTCTGGCACTATAACCTAGCTTAGCAGGCAGACAAGTGACGCTGTGACCTATCCTGTTCTGTATTGATAAATGTGATGTCTGGATGTCTGATGTCTGTAGAAGTGCTCTCCCTGATTCACTGCAGAGCCATGGAGAACGCTAGGTGGTGTCCTGAGGTCAAAGCGCCCAAGACTACATCTAACATTAGGACAAAGCTGCAGCGAGCGATAGGTAGCGCCAGTTAAGTGCGTCCCTCACTTGGCGCTGAAGCCCATATTTAAGCAAAAACTACACACAACCAGCGCCGGCTCTTTAAAACTGGCTGCTCCAGCGCTGGGTGCCAGAAGCTATGTGATAAAAGTCTGTTACTAAACACAAACACCAGCACCAGAGCAAAAACATATGGAATGGCATTGTTTTAACACTGACACTGAATGATGGGAGCCAAAAATTTACAAAATTACTCTAGGAATACGTTATTTTTACACAACCAAATAAAACACCATTGAATGTATGGGAGAGCGCTACTGAGCGACAGGTACTACATGGTGCTACTGAACAGTGCCGGCACTTTACACTGCCGCCGCTAATGATACATGTGACGCTACATGGCGCTATTAGAGGCGCTCACTAGATTGACTTTCTTAAATGTGGTTTTCACATACAGTGCCCAGAGTTCACCCTACGCTATGTGGCGCTACGTGGCACTACCTGGCGCTAGCGTTTCTTAAATAACCCCCTATATACCTATGAACTCTCCAACTAACATTAATCAAAAATTAGATTAACAGGGTTATTATAAGTGAACGCT
The DNA here is from genome assembly GCA_027917425.1 of Gastrophryne carolinensis. NCBI lineage: Eukaryota > Metazoa > Chordata > Amphibia > Anura > Microhylidae > Gastrophryne > Gastrophryne carolinensis. The sequence goes on from CM051234.1 coordinate 441,452,931, forward strand.
CCAAGTAGGTGGATCGAACCTCTAATGCCTAATCAGGTGTAGGGAACATTTTTTGAATTAGCTTCTTTTTACTTATGGTAATGAAAAAGGATAGAGAAAAGATAAATGCTAGTGATAACCCCCCCCCTTAAATGTAATAGACACAATAACAATTCATTAGAAGTGTTGTCACAAAAGACTTGATCCCCAACAGTCAAATTTCCAAGTACACTATGGGTACAGTATGGGAGAAGACCATTTTAAAGCCTTAAATTGAGCCTATACTCAGAAAGGAAGTTTATGTCATCACCTTTTATCCCCAGCCCTGTGCCCCAAAACAACCTGTGTTTCTTTTTTCACTAAAGCCTTTGCCCAATATTCATAACAACACAAACAGGATGCAGTTGGCCTTATTGCTCCCTGGCCAAGCAAACCTGCCCCCAGCGATGATACATTTACAGTAAGCACAGCTCAGCATTGGGGAGCACTGCAGCCTAAATGCCATTATTTGACCGTTTAGTTGTAACAAAATTAATTAGCATACAGCTGCCTTTTGGACATCATACTGCTTCCTGATTTAAAGCAGGTATTTCAGGAGGAAGTCCAAAAGCAATAAAACCCTTCAAACATAGCTTCATATGGAAACGCTGGAATGCTTTTCCATATGAGGCTACGGTGCAGAAGTGCAGCTTTGGTAAACTTGCATCAACAACAAACTGAAACTGTGGTCATGTTTTACTCGTGGTATTAATAGTAACAGTAATTGTGCCCTAATGCACACATGGAATTTTTCCTCTGCATTTTCCCATCTGTGCACACACCAGTGAATAAACACCATATCAGTGACTACACACAAGTGAATAACACACTAAGGGACATTGAAGTGCATAAAACTATATTATAACGCTATATTAGTGTTATAAAGGTGAATAACACACTAAGGGACAGTGAAGTGCACATGTGTCCAGAGCGGTGGGATGCCCTAAACTCAGCACACGGAGAGCAATTGGGGGTTAGGTGCCTTGCTCAAGGGCACTTCAATCATGTCCCATGGTGGGGAATCTAACCTGCCACCTTCCGGTCACGAACCGAGCCTTAGAACGCAGGCTGACTTGGATCTGGATGCATGTGGACTACTTCCCTACATTTTATGTGGGCCAGTTTGAGAATGATCTATAGCGGCAATTTTCATACAATTATCCATAAATTAAAAAGTGCTTACTAAAGCAAAAGACACGCGGCACCCTTTGGAATGGCATGAGCTGAAAAGAACAAGATCTCTGTGGATGTCCTCACTTTAGAAAATTCATTGTTGATTTAAATTCAGGTTGCTCCACAACTACAATGCAGAACCCCACCAATCAAAGAATAACATTACATCTGTATGATTGTGTATTATATATATAAGTAATACATTTTTCGAGCGTAAACCTACTACAAACTCTTTTTAGCCCACATGTATTCAGCCTTTAATAAAGAACAGGGAGACTTTTTATGTTTTTTACTTTAATATTGGCTTTTCAGCAGTGGCTGTTACTCATTCATCAAAGGCTAATGTAAAGGAATCTGTAATGCTTTATACCAGGAGCAAATATATTTTAGTATTGTGGTAGAAAAGTCAAAAAAGTCTAGAAAAAACGTCAAATATGGTTTGAATTTTGTTTGGACGTGCACATAAATGCAGATGTAAATTGTGCCTTGCATAACCCTTTTGTCCCTCTTTTCTCCTGCGCCGTGTTCACAGTGGGATTATTTCCGGGATTAATGCCTTGTGAAAAGTTGACAGAAACGAGCCTTGTCACTGGTGTGTGCGCCCGCCGCTCGTGAGCTGGCTGTAATACCCACTGAGGTGGCAGACGTTGCGTCCCCTGCAGCCATCTTTTTACATCCCTAATGAGGTTGTTGCTCTGACACAGCCAGCTATGCATCCAGCATGTGCGAATTTGAAATTAATTTGCCTCTACAAAGGTCAGGGTACATTAATGAGGATCCACTTGAGTCCATGTGCATGTGTGTCTTGTACATTACTATGCATGTACGCATGAAAATTAACACTGTAAAGAAAGAACAATAGAAGTTCCTCCTGTATGTAAGCGTCACATTATATTGTTGAATATATATATATATATATATATATATATATATATATATATATATCATTGTATTCACCTAGACTGTTATACAGTGGAACTGTCGCTGTTCTGATAATGTCAGTGCTAATTACATGTGTTGAACTGTTATAGCATAGCTCATTCGCACAGTCATTACGGAATTACTGAACATTTAATTGTTTCTTTCTACCAGTTATCGCCTATTAGGTTGATTAATCCACTTTTGATTTGCCTATGTGACATCAGATTTGGTTCATGTACTGTTGTTAATGTTCCATTTTTACCAAGCTGTCAGATCTTACAGCCACTAGGATATCACATTATACAGATTAGATTGCAAGCTTGTGAGCAGGGCCCTGATTCCTTTTGTTTCAATGGCTGACTTGTTTTTTGCTGTCATTTATTGCCACCTTATTACCATCTGATTGTAAAGTGCTAAGGAATATGATAGTGCTGTATAAATAAAGATTATTATGATTATTATTACTATATATGTATTACAACCTACTGTATTTAACAGCAGAAACCTAAAAATAAAGGAATACATGTAATCTGTAATGTGTTGTAATCTATGGCCACCACCGCCAGGTAAAATGCAGTTGTCCCTAATCCATTTATTTATTACATTTTTTTAAATTAGACTTGTGTTCTATTAATATATAGCTGGATAATTTTAGATTGCAAGCTGTTTTTGAAATGTATCACTGTTTGGGGCTGAAGATGTTTTTTCCTTTTTCCCAAAATAATGATGTTGTTTTTTCTTTGTGCCACCTCCACTGCCACCCTTCCTTCCCAATGATGACAATGATGGCACAGATGATGACAATGCTGACATTTTATTTTAAATGTACCACCATTGTTGGCATAGAACATATGTGTATGCTGGTAAACAGGAATAGACTCTTTTGTGCCAAGTTCAGTGTTTGGTATTTTGTCTTTTCACTTTGCGTGTGACTTATTGTTCTAAGATTGTGTAATGCAATTTAGCAAGGGTTTAAATACATCTTAGGTACTGTATATACACTTTAAGTGTGTGCTCTACAACATCCTAAAGCAGACCCCCACCTGCCAATTAAAAGAGGATTACAGAATTTCCAGCAGCTGAAAAGTACAAAGGAGATGTAAAGTTGGAGTAGATAAGCCAGTAGAAGAGGTGGTAAAGGTCCTACAGGAGACAGGATTTTAATTGCCCAGGAGATGCTTATCATGTAGAACCGGGCTCTCCCTCAAGCGTATAGATCGGCTTAAATATTACATACACCGCATGGCCCGAAGCATGCAAACACCACCTCAGTTCATAGTGTTGGCTATTAATTAACTACTAACACGTGCAGAAAGTCAAGCATTGGACCATGAAATCTCTTTAGACAAACATTTGGTGTAGAATAGAAGTTCAATGACTTTTAGTGTGCCTCTGTAATAGGATGGCAAGTTTCCCAAAAAACAAATCTATCACATTTACGGCGCTCTTAAATGTTATGGGAAATGAAAACATTGAGGAGTAACACTAGCCACCTTGAGTATATGTCGCTAGAGTTATCCAATTTAAAGTGAGCCAAAACCTGGGATTTTTACTATCCTGTGTTTTGGTCCACCCCCTGGGGCACCCTGGTTTGGGATGCCCCTCTGTGAAACCTTGGCATTGGCCAAGTAAAACACACCCCTCATCAGTGCACATGAGGGCTCTCGCCCAATAAGCTTCTTCGGCCCTAATATTATTGTGGGGTTGGAGAAGCTGAATGGAATCCCATCCGCACACATCGTCGGCGTGCGGCATCACTCGCAGTCTTCGGCTGTGCACGGCCACGCACAAACATTCAGTTGCCAGGGGCTTGGCCGTGCACAGCCGAAAGAGCATGTCAGTGATGCCATTGCCACATGCGTCATGGGGTCGCAGAACAGGTAAGAATTCCAGGCAAATGGACCAGTTTCACACAGGGGAGAGGGAATCAGCTGACCCAGGGCCTGTTTTGATTTGCTTTAAAGTGGACCAACACCCTGGTTCGGGATGTCCCGCGGTGAGGAACCCCCCCGAAAACCCCCCAAAAACTCACCTCCTCGGCGGCGGCTGCGGCCGCCGCCGCCTCCCGCGCGCCCCTCTAGCCGTGCGCGCGCCCGCGCCGGCCGTTTGTGAATGGCCGGCGTGGGCGCGCGCGCTGTCAGAGGGACGTGCGGGAGGCGGCGGCGGACGCGCTGGCTTGTCCGTCGCTGTCAGCGGCCACGTGGGAGCGTTTTGAGGTGAGTATTGGGGTGTTTCTGGGGGGTTTTACACAGCGGGGCACCCCTAATCGGGGTGCCCCCCTGAAGTGGACCAAAACCCAGGATAGTCAAAATCCTGGGTGTTGGTCCACTTTAAAGAGAAAATAAAGTCACATTAGCTAATGCCTACTTCCTCCTCATTCATTGTATGGCTGTCAACTACATCGGCTGGTTCGGAAAGCACATTGCAGGGATCTTGCAGGCTAGTCATGGGCTGGCTTGTAAAATCTCGGGATGATATTTTGGCTCCAGTCCACCACTGCTTTTGGCCTAATAAGATTTTCTGATTTCCTGTCTGACCTATTTACAGACACTCTTCTCCAAGACTGTACTAAACATGGAGGCTGATTCACTACTAACGCCAGGTATCGGCAGATGAGTGTCTGTATAGCGGCGCTTAGAGTGACCTCTAGTATACCTTGTGATGGGCTATCGGGCGTGGCATTGATGAATGTGATGTATGTTGGGCGCTCTAACACCAGTACAGCGCTGCAGGGAACGAAAGGTAGCGCCTGCTCAGTGCGACCGACTCTCAGCGCTCCACTCCATATTTATCAAAAAAGGACACACACACAGCGTCTGTGCTCTAAATAGCATAGAACGCCATATACTGTGTGATTAAAGTCTGTTTTTGAACACATATCCACCAGTAACAAAGCAAAAACACATGGAATGACATTGTTGTAACATTGTGACATTAATACTTTAATGCCAGACCTGTAATGACATTTCTGCATAAAAATCTAAAAAGTCAAAAAAAGTTTCTAAAAGTGTTTATTTGCAGCCAGGAGAGGTCACACAATGATGTGAGCAAAAAAAACCCAAAAATAAATGTCAAACACGCTGTTTAAACACAAGCAAATGAACGGCCCTTGAAATGTGGAAGAGCGACAGTGAGCAAAAGGTAATACCTGGCGCTCTGGAAGACAGAGCACCGGTGCTATACACTGAGCCACCTGCAGTAATGCGCTACATAGTAACATAGTAACATAGTAACATAGTATGTAAGGCTGAATAAAGACTTTAGTCCATCCAGTTCAGCCTGTTTAACTCCTTCCAGTGGTCTAGTAGCCATAGCCGGAAATGTTATTACATGCCAGGAAGGCATCAAGGCCACTTTTGAACATTTTTAATGTATCCCTCATTACTACCTCCTCTGGCAGCGAGTTCCATAGTCTCACTGCTCTTACAGAGAAGAATCCCCTCCTATGTCGGTGGAGAAAGCACCTTTCCTCTAACCTTAGTGGATGCCCCCGGGTTATGGTTACACTCCGGGGTATAAATAGATTGTGGGACAGATCCTTGTATTGACCCCGAATATATTTATACATAGTTATTAGATCACCCCTCAATCGTCTTTTTTCTAGACTAAATAAACCTAACTTGGACAATCTTTCCGGGTACTCTAGCCCCCGCACTCCTTTTATTAACTTTGTTGCCCTTCTTTGAACACGCTCCAGTTCTGATATGTCCTTTTTAAGCACAGGTGCACAGAACTGTACACAGTATTCCATATGGGGTCTGACTAGTGACTTGTACAGGGGTAAAATGATGCTCTGGTCATGAGCACCTATGCCCCTCCTGATGCACCCCATGATCCTGTTTGCCTTGGCAGCAGCTGCCTGGCATTGATTATTACAGTTGAGCTTATTGTCAACTAATACCCCTAGGTCCTTTTCCATTGTTGTTTTACCAAGTGTTTCTTTATTTAGTGTGTAATCATGACACAGATTTCTCCTTCCCATGTGCATAACCTTACATTTATCTGTGTTAAACTTCATTTGCCATTTAACTGCCCATGCTTCCAATTTATCTAAATCTGTTTGTAGTTGCCTGTTGTCCTCCTTTGTTTTAATTACTTTACTCAGCTTAGTATCATCTGCAAAGATTGAGACTTTACTGTTTAATCCATACCCAATGTCATTTATATATATATTGAAGAGAATTGGTCCTAGAACTGACCCTTGTGGTACTCCACTGGTAACAGTGACCCAATCTGAGTGTGTACCATTGATAACCACCCTCTGCTTCCGATCACTAAGCCAATTTCCCACCCATCTGCACACGTTTTCCCCCATGCACACGTTTTCCCCCAATGCACACGTTTGGCGCTGTTAGAAGCGCTCACCAGATTCGCTTTCATAAATGTGGTTTTGCCTACATCGCCCGCGTTCACCAGATGCTGTCTGCCACTATGAGGCACTACCTGCCGCTATCCCTTCTTATATAACCCCCTTTAAATATAAACAGTAGCGTGCTTTGCCATTACGCAATCTATGCAATTTCAGTTGGGCCCCCACCTTTCAGGGACCCCGAGAAGTCTGAATTACTGGTGTAATACTGGTGATGCTGTCAGTGCAGAGGCTACATGGGAAAGAAAGCTGCTTCTCTCCGTCATTTGGTCCTCTGTATTATTGTGTTTTGTTGTATAAAAATGCCTTTGATTAGAGCCCCTAGACACAGCCTGCTCCTGCCTATATGTATATATGTGAACATGTGACAAAATCAGGGCTGGACAGCTAATCCTAACATAGCAATGGAGCAGGTTGGTAAACTTTCTGGATAGACAATTACCAGTCTTGTCCATTATTTTCCATTTATTTCACCACTACAGAAGGTATTTTCTTCCCAGACAGCGTTTCTAGTACATCATTTTATGGTTTGCAGATTTTATATATAGCTTTAGTAATGCCTTTTTTATTTTTAAAATATTCGTGGACAGAAATGACTGGCCTGATCCTTTATAGCACTAGAATATTATAACAATGACATGACATGCAGAGCACTATGTATCTATTTTCAAATTGGTGATATTTGCAAGCGAAAGAGTTAAGCTGACCCAGATCAGGCTGTGTAAAGAAATGCCAGTCCCAGTTCCTGTCATCAAGGCTACTAATCTGGTCTCAGTCTTGTCCTGCTGGCCCTTCAGCTAAGTACAGTTTCCTTGCATTAAATCAGCAACCTTTCCTGACAGCTGCTTTGTGTGGACCATGGACAGAGGGAGATCTAGACTTGTCCTGCCTTCACTTTGATGCATTGTCTGGTAGCATATGTGGGATTTGCCCAGAAGTAATATTATTCTCATATTTCTTGTTTTTTTTCTACTTTGTGGTTGCAATTTTATTTTAGCGTAAAGGCGTTTACCTGCTAAAGAGTCATTGATTATCATTCTAGGTTGGACATATGGGCACACAATAATATGTATAGGGCACACTTCTATTTCAGTATTGTTCAGTATAGAGCCCACACTGCCTGCTAAGGTTCTAAGTCATAACTAGATTCTGATACCACAGTTACCAGAAACAATAACCAATAAGAAACAATAACAAAAACAGAAACAAAAACCAATGAGAAACAATAACAATAACAAAAACAGAAACAATAACCAATAAGACAGAAACAGCTTCAGTTATTTTGTTTTCCAGAATCTGGATGGATTGAAGACACTTCAATGCTGTGAAGATGCCATGAGCGAGCCACAGCCGCATCCCCGCGCCAGGCATTTGTGAATGGCCGGAGAAGGCACGATCCCTGTTAGCGGAAAGCGGGGGATGCGGCCGCCAACGCGGTCAGAGCCGCTGGCCTTAGAAGAAGTGCCCTGGAAGAGGTGAGTTAACTTCGGTGATCTGGGGGAGTTTCACGAAGAGGAGCACGCCTGACCAGGGGGGAAAGGAATAGTAAAAATCCTGGGTTTTGGTTCACTTTAAAAATGAAGAGCGATGTAGGAGGGTGGCATTGACAGTGGTGGCTTAGAGGAACACAGTGACATTGATTGTAAACACCACCCAGGGGTGAAATCTTATGTATGTATTGTATGTTTAGCATTGGAAGGAGTTTAGATGGGTTCAGTATTGGGAACATGGTTAGGATGTGGGAGTGATAGGAGAGGGCTGTAAATAACAGACCCATATATAAGAGGCAATTAGCATTTGTAGCCCACATATGAATGTAGGGGTGTGGTGGAAGACTATACAACTGGAGTTTGTGGACTCAGTGGGTATCCTGATTGTTATAGAAAATCTTCCTTATGCTATTCCAAATAAAGACATTTTGAACCTATTTATTTAGGCCCATGTTCCAAATCATTTAGGTGGCCCGCACTCATCAAAAGGTTGAGAACCCCTGAGTGTACTGTTTACACTAAATTACCATGTAATGTCCAAGCTGTGATCACCATGAAAACATAACCTCAAACTTTCCGGAAGAACAAATACATATTAAGGTTTTAACATTTGTTTGATCACCAAATGATAGTGTAAGAAGAACCCCATCCAGTAATAATCCTATATGTGAAGGACTCTGCCTCACACCATCACTATATTTTTGATCAGTGGTGGACTGGGGTCAAAAATCAGCTCGGATTTTTACCAGCCCCTAGCCGGCCCGAGACATCCCTGCTGTGACCCCCCCAACCGTGATGCCTGGGGCTATAGCTTTGGGAACTAGGGTTCCTTGGCTTGTGGGTTCCTTGGCTTGTAGGTACAGTGAGGCTGGGTACAGGGGGCTGAGAGGAAGACAAAGGGGGCAGGGATTGAATGTTGGTGTGAAAAGCAGCAGCCCAAATTTCCCCAAAGCAGGGCACCAGGCATTGTGCCATGTCTCCCTATGGCTAGTGTGCCCCTGCTATTGATTGTCACCGTAGTCAAAGCATGCACAGATCACTAGCTAGCAGTATGATCTCACCAGCCTGAGCCTGATCACAGAAAAAAGACAGTAATTCAGTGTTTTGCATGCGACTGAGCATGCTTTAAAGTGCACCCATACCCATACCCATACATAGAAAGGAAGGTTATGTAGTCACCTTCCATCCCCAGCCCAGTGCCCCAAAACAGCCTGTATTTCTTTTTTTACTAAAGCCTTTGCCCAATATTCATAACACAGCAAACAGGATGCTTTCCAGCTATGATATATTCAGTTACAGTACACAGCTCAGTATTGGGGGTCAGCCTTATGCAATAAATCTGAAAACAATTCAACCTACCTGCCAGTATGTGTCATTTTAGCTTGTAACTGATTTTAAGTAAAGTTTGAAACATTCTCCATACTTTATATCAAGTAGCTTTATTTTTTTTTAATCCCTTATCTTGATTGGGGTTTGTGGTGAAACAGCTATCCAGGAGAGAGATTCCAAATGTGATTGCGCACCACCCCCGTCAGTCAGTGTGGCCTTATGGCTTGTCTGCCTTTGCTTACAATGTGAACACTGAGATAAAGGGGTGGCCGTACACCCAACCTTCTGCCCTTGTCTGTTTTTTCCGGGTGCCAGCATAGGGCACACCTTTCCAAGATGCATTGCGTAGCCCCTAGGATCTCGCTTCTATGCAGTGAATTGTCTACACCGCTTATCTCGGCCTAGAGCAGCTGTAGGGAAAAGACGCGAGATTTGAAGACCAGCTTTCTAGGATGGGGGGGGGGGAATCCAGTGAAGACGGCTAACTGGGTGAAGGGTGTAATAGGACCTGGTTAAACATTTAACAATGTCTGTTAGCCAAAAAGCTGCCTGGCTCTTGTGCCATTATGAAAAGTCATCAGGAAAAAACAGGAGATCTGGGCATTACTAGCCCAGCTCTGAATTTGTCTTACAAATGTTATCAACTAAAGTTATTATAGTATGTTTTTTTCAGTTAGAAACTTTCTAAAGTTACGAAATGTTAGGTCTGCCTAACTTCAATACTACTGATGACTCCTAGGGGACTGTGTAACAATTGCGCCTTGATTTAATGAAAAGCATTATTCCAATTGCACCATTTGCAAGATGGACACTTGTTTTGCCTGTGGTACACAACCACATCTCTACCAGACTGAACCAATTTATAGCAAGCAGTACCAAGTTGAAATGACTGTCTGCCAGAACATGTCGACATCCTATATACTAGAACAGATAACATGTGCAGCCACAAACAGGGTAGGACTCATGTCTTCCATATGTAGAAAAATATTTTACAGTAAGTGCTAAAATCTCTACTGCTTTTACATGAAAGACTATGAAAGACAACAGCCTCTTCTAATTTGTAAATAATAGGATGCCCTAAAGCAGTGTAAATAAAGGTTGACATCCCAAAATAATCCAAGAGACTGTAGCAAGTGGTAGGAATAATAACAGGAACTAGTAAATCTCAGACTGCCGATTTATAACCCTGCATCAACAAGACTTTTTCAAACTAAAGCAAGGCATTTGTCCTGGTGGTCACGGGATCTTTTTGCCTGCCCAGAGTGAAAGTGGTAAGTGTTATTAATTTGTAATCATTTTTTTCTGCCACATTGAACAACGATATCCTCTTTACTTTGAATCCAGTTTGTTTTAATTTTTTAATATTTTATCTCTTGCCTGCATTTTATAATATATATATATCCTTTTTTCGGGAGATATTTAAAGGAGCGTTTATTGAATCAGGCCCCTGTAGGGTAGCATTATAGAGCCACATTCATAGCTGGCACTTGGACAGAACACAGTTTAAATTTTAAAGCATTAAGTACCTAAATACAAAATGTTGCAGAAAAGAATCTTCATCATGAGGGTACAAGTTTCAAAGCATCAATTTTTTTTTGGGACAAAAGCAAAAAATGGATGTCAATTGTAGCAAGCTGTGTTTCACGGGAGGCTAATCCAGTGCATATGTTTGCACTAGTGAATACATTATTAATAGAATGCCCCCAGTCATTGATACTGTGATGTTTGGTATCTGTCTCTGGAGCAGCCTCATCCCTTAACCCCCTTGGTGATGGAGGCCCCTAATGCTGGAGCCAGCAGGACCCTGACCTTCCGGTTATAGGTAACAAATTGAAGGCATGTAAGCTGCAGGCGCCCAGGGAGGGGAAGGTGGGGGGAGGTTAGAATTACACAGACGGCATCTGTTTCTCTTGGTATATCAACCACACAACTTGGTCGGCTGCCTCAGGGGACACTACTGGCTGCACGGATGGATAGAGAAGGACTTGTCATACATCTTTATTATCTGTGTGTTAAGGCTACAGTCCTTCTGCAAACATTTCAATGAAACATAACAAATGAAAGCACTCAGCACCACCGCTACCCCTATGCATTACTTTTTAAATAACAATGAGTATTTTATTCCTTGTAAGTGCTGACAGTGCACAGAGTTCTTAACCTTTCAATAAACCATTTTCAAGTCTAGAAACCATAATGCAATGCTTAGCCTTTTGGTCATGAACTGGAAGTCAGATACATTTATAATACAGTGTAAAAATCACAACCCAATGTACCATGTAAATTCAGGGCACTGGAACAAAACATATCCACTCCCAATGTACTATTAGCATGCGTTTTAGTTCATAGGTTTTGGTAATAGACTACCCAGGGAGACTAGTCCAGGCAGAGAAATTGAGCCCAGATGTAGCAACCATTTCTTAACATATTATTTAATGTGCTTTGAGTCACAATCTCAAACCTTGGCTTCGATTCAAAAAGAGCTGTAAAAAAAATTTCATGGTAGTAAAATACTCACTTTATCAGAAAAAAAGCTTGAGAATGTCACTGTTGCTGAATCACTAGCTAGGAAGACAATGACAATCAATAGCACTTTTTTTAAAATTTGTATTCCTTTTACACTGTAGTAAAAAGCCAAGGTCTTTCATTGTCCTATCTGGTGATTCAGTAATGGTGATATTCTCAGGCTTTTTCCTCATAAAATGATTTTTTTACAACCATGAGATTTTTTTCAACTCTTATTGATTCAAGGCCCTTGGGCCTGATGCAGAGCCTCCTCTGAACTGCCCTTAAAACCTTCCGTTTGAATCGTGGCTCAAATGTGATGCAGAGCCTCCGTCGGAATGCCTCCCTAACTGATCCGTCAATTTCACTTTACTCGGAAAGCTTTTTTTGCTCTCTCGGGTGCCTTCAATTTGATCGGGGCTCCCGTTCACGTTCACACGGGCGGCCCGTTTTTCCCTGATTTTTCCTGGCTTTTTGAACGTACCTGCTTGGTTTCCGTCGTATTTGACCTTCCATTTTGGTGGTTTTAGCAAGTATACTTACATCTCCATGGCTCTTCAGTTGCCAATCTGGCTACACGCAACCGCACATCCCTCAAACTCCATTGAAATATGCATATGGCCACAAATGCAATTTTGACTCACATTTTTTTTTCTTTTTGTTTTTTTGTGGGCGTTTCCTTGTCCTTAATGCATACCTTAATCATCTAGTAGTTCCTTCTTCCTTGTCCTTAATGCATACCTTATTCATCTAGTAGTTCCTTCTTCCTTGTCCTTAATGCATACCTTAATTATCTTGTAGTTCCTTCTTCCTTGTCCTTAATGCATACCTTAATTATCTTGTAGTTCCTTCTTCCTTGTCCTTAATGCATACCTTAATCATCTAGTAGTTCCTTCTTCCTTGTCCTTAATGCATACCTTAATTATCTTGTAGTTCCTTCTTCCTTGGCTTTAATGCATACCTTACTTGTTTGTCTTTTTTTCTGTTTTATTGTCCCATATCTAAACCTTTTGTGTGTCATGTAAATGTGTGCTGATGTTGTGTGATGGTACTTTTGCAGGAAAGACAACTCTCGAAATATTATTAATTTTTTAATAATAACTTTTTTTGGTTTTGCTTTAGTTGTGTTTTTTTGTTCAATTTTTTGTTTAAACATAAAAATATAATTATTTACATTTTTAAAGTTAAAAAAAAGAAATTAGGCCTCGGGGGCTGTAGCCTGTTGTTTTCTTGGATCTGTGAATGAAAAACAACATTACTTTAGCATTGTTTATTGTGTTTGGTTTTTTGGGGATTTTTTGGGGGCACTTTTTAAACCGGACCTTCTGCGTGATTTAATGCAAAGCCCAAACTCTTTAAATAAGTTGACACAGCATCTTAAACTAATATATATTTATTTTTTAGTCAATCAATTATTATTCTTTCCCCCACTGGGCTGCAACTCAGTTCCGGAATTTAGGATACGTGCAACGCCATGTTGACTCTGAAGCATCACACTTACTGAGGAGAGGAGAGTGGGATAAGGTACAGGGGGTGGGTTATAGCTGTGCTTTGCTCACACAGAGCAGAGCTGTGCTCTGGAAAAGGTTGGTAAGATGATTTGTAAGGTGGACAATCTGTATGTACAGGGTGTGGGAAATATCTAAGATAGACTCTTATTCAGAGTTAAGGTCCGCTTTAAGGGCTTTTTTTTTTAATTTTTTTTGGAAATGTTTCTGAATTTTTGTTTTCAAATGGAATTGTTTGGTCATTTTCTTTAGTTTAAATAAACACCACTTACAAGGTTTTGGCCGCACATTGCGTCTGGGGCGGAGTCTCCCTTCAGCCTCCCTCTGTTGCTGTTGTGAATCTGTATGGATGACAAACACACTGATATTAGAGACTGTTCTTTCATGAATATAATATTAAGTTAGGCTTCTAGGTATCAATCTACTCGCCTTCCCCAGCAACCTCTTCCTCCTCGCCCCCTTCCTCACTCATCCCTTGGGATGTTCCAGCGACGTCTGAATCTACAACAATAGTGCACATGAGTATCTGTATTTACTGCATGTATGTCCACATATCTAACTATATTACCCTTACCGGAGTCAGGTTGAGGCTCTGTTCTGCTCGACTCCCTGCCGTCAGATCCACCCCTCCCCTGCATGCTGAGGTCCAGCGGCTCCTCCGAGTCACTTACAGAGGAGGGGGTGGCCGTTGACCCTGGCGGTGGGCCACCTACACCTTCACCTGTTTCGCCCAACACTGGGCTGCGTGTCCTGGTCCGGGTGGGGTGGAACCGTATATTCCATTCATGGGCTGAAATACAAACACAAACATTAAACCACGCCCAGGCGATGCCAGGGTTATAGGTGCATTTACATTTTCAACACTTACATGGGAAATGTTTGTCGAAGTACCGCCTCACCCGGGGCTTATGCCTTCTTTTTAAATCAGACCAGTGTTGGGCGATCTGGGTGAAGGTATAGGTGGTTTGGGATCTGCGTTCTATCGCCTCCACCACCTCCAGGGCCAACGTCCGTTTGGCATAATCTGACGGCAGGAAGTCGTAGCGATTCCTCAGCATCATCTGTTATTCAAAAATACAAGGACCCACCATTAATCCCCAAAATACATTAATATGTTTCCTGCCCTAAATAAAGTCACTTTATTAACCTCTTGCTGACTCACATTGCCCTAGTTCTGCTATCTGCATCTAGCCTAGTTTGTAACTGCGTACATGTGTTAAACTAAGGTGGGCTTGTATTTAGCATGACAAACTAAGTTGTTCAAGACTATTGTTGCGCTTTGTTTTTTTTTTATTACAAGAAATGTGTGCGCGCACATAAACGCACGCTCGCCTACTCACATCCATGATGATTTTGTCCTGCTCCTGAGTGAAGATGGCGGCCGACATCTTTGTTTTCTTTTCAAGGTTTATCAGTGATGAGCCCCCGCGGTGACGTGCGTGCGTGCGCACACGCGCACGCAGGCACCAAGGAACACGCCCACACGGGCCACATATTTAAAGCGCAAGGCCCTCAGCTCAGTGTTGTATACCATATCAATCTGGCCAGACATAAAGGGAGCCAAAAAAGCCACCAAAGCCCCGAGCCACATAGCAGGCGCACACATGGCTCATCAAAAAAAAAGCCAAAAGAGAAGACACAAGACACATGCCCCAACTAAAACGGTGGGTACTCCACAGCCACAGGAACATTCTAAAAAACGCAGGAGCAAAGATACCACAACACATTCTCCACCACCTGCCAAAAAAACCAGACCTCCAAAGGGTGCCAAATCGATAAAAACACTGCAGCATCCTCAACCGCAACACAGCAAGCATACACACAAAACAAACACATCAGCAAGGGTAAGCGTAGTGCCAAACCCTCCACCCCACCAAGGTCACCCACCCCTCCACCTCAACCCTCTGGTTCTCCCAATTCAAGTACCTCAGAAACATCATCCAGCTCAACAGGTGAGAGCTGAACAGGAACCCATACATTAACCCACAGCAGCACACACACAACACATCACCATCCCCCATAAGCCCAAGACACACACACACGACTCCCCAGATAGTCAACCATCAATTTCCACAGATGCAGGGGACACAACACACCCATGTGGGCGACAACTACGCCGTGGCTCACTAACTGCACGATTTTGCAATGCTCAAAGCATGGCTGGTGCAAATGCAGTTTGTGAGCATTATGATGCCCTATTTGGCCGGACCTCCAAATCAACCACTAAGCAGGCTAAGGTGGAGATCTTGACGAATATTTGGCATGTGGGATAGTGTGGGATCTGTGTGGGATCTGTCCGGCGAGATATTCCACAAATCCAAAGGAAATTTGAGGACCTTAACTATTATAGCCAAAAAAAAAAGGGACATGCGCCGGCAGCAGAGGTAAAGCCCATTTTAAATGCCTTTATAGTTGCATTCATAACAGGATGTAACACTTATTAGGTGTGATTTAATCTTCCCCTGCCAGCAGACAGGGGGTGCCTTACCCACAAAAATAATCCTAACACCCGCCGAGGAACATGTCTATACATACAGACACCCTGCCAGCGTCCAGGGGCCTGCAAGAGGCACACGACACAGACCGGAATGTAAGGTCCCAAGGTGAGTTTGACTTTTCCATGAGCTTTTAAAATGAGGGGCAAAAGCCAGTGTTAGGCTAGACAACACACTCTACTTTGGGGTAAATATAATCTTACATTCTCAATTCCAAGGCCAAAGGCAACAGGACACACGAGGCCAAGCAACCCCTGCCTTAACCCCGAAGGCAAGGCCAAACCAGGATTCAACAGCACGAACCCAAAATGAGGATTTGGAGGAGGTAAGTCAATGGTCCTTTGTCTGTACTTTTAACTTTGAACTAGGAACGATTGGTGTGCCATCCAAAAAGTAAAATGAAACTAGATTTATTTACAGCACAGAGTAAGCACACCCATAATAGAAGATATCTGAGATTTTAAGGAGGACAACCCACATCTGTTACCAACCACTACTGAGCCAGTGGCCGCAACCCAGTCAACACAGCCACAACCACCACATCCACAACCTCTTTCCTAACCCGAAACAACCACCCAGCCCACTGCTAGAACCCATACCAGGCGCCAGATTAGCCAAAGAGTGCAACTGCAAATTATGGAGGAAGCGTGGCGCAAGGAAAATATAGCTTTTGCAGCAAGCACACAGCAATTCAATGCCACTGTGTGCACACAATTAACCAACATAAGTACCCAATTACAGGTATTAAACCGAAATGTGTCTGCCCTTACCAGCCATATGGTTGACCTATTCCAACAGTGGCAGCACATTAAGGAAAGCCTGGCACACATTGCTGCAAATATTGTTCCACACCGGCATTCATCTGCACCATCCTCCCACACATACCACTAAAGATTTTGGTTACAATATCTGTCCCCACGTGTAAGTTTCCTTTTACCCAAAAAAAAAAATGAAAACTAACAATTTGTTTAAGCACAATAAAAAGTAAGCCGAAAAAACACTTGTGTTGTATGCAAATACATTCTCAACAAGTTGCGCACGTATGGTTTGTGCGGTGCCACTTTGGCTGCCTGAGAAAGGAGGGGTGTGCTCTTCAGCAAGAAAAATATGATCGGCAGGCAGGTCAGAATATCTGGTAACCCTGCTACGAATGGCCAGGTTGTGTAGGATCCCGCAAGCGAATACAATTTGTATGACTTTGGCCGGCTTATATTGGAATGCCCCCCCAGTCTGATCTAGACAGCGAAAACGCATCTTGAGCAAAACAAATGCTCGCTCAACCACCGAGTGAGTCCTCCTATGGGCAGTATTCTAGCGCTCCTCTGCCTGGGAAGATGGGTGCAGGATGGGGTTCAGCATCCAGGGGAGCAAAGTCACCTGCAAAAAAAAAAAAAATTTATAACAACTCCCAACGTTTAAGGGGTGCATAGCAACATTATTAAAGAGGGACAAATAAGTGAGCGGACTAGTGTTGTAGGAAAAGACATTTGGAATGAGGCTACCTGCACATCCAACCTGGACACTCCTTAAACATGTCTGTGAGATGGTACTTACATAAGAGGGCAAGAACAGGACGCAATAGGGTACAATAACTTAACCGATTTAATTTAAAGCTCAATAATTAGGCTAAAAATATACTACGAAAATAGTTACAAAATAATGTGTTAAGGGAAAAAACACAGTCAGACAAGGTGGGCAACCAGTACAAGTTTCATACACATACCCAGTAGCCAGCCACCAAAAAGATCGCCAGATTTGAATCGCTCATCTAGGCAGGAATTCCTCAAGATGTGCGCATCATGCGTCGAGCAGGGAAAGCCAGCAAAACGAGTCCCAAAAACCAAATCAGGGCCAGCCAGTGCCTGCACATTTATGCTATGTCCAATCTTCCAATTCCTGCACACAGGCAATAAAAAAAAAATTAGGGAGAGCCTGTAAAAAGGACCCCCAAAAAACCCCCCTAAAATATATCAAATACTCATACCATCGATGTCCAAAGGCGTGCGGTGCAGCCTGGTTTCTGCCATACTCAGCAGGACAAGACCGCGGAGCTGGCGCCGCTGATGTGCTCCAACAGAGAACTGCATATTATTGCCCGAGTGCAAATACGACTGCTCTGACTGGCCGTAAGTGAAGGCTCGGCGGCCCCGTTTTATTAGGGTGATTTCAATCGGAAATCAAGGCTCTGCATCACTGAAAAAAACGTGCCAATGAACGAGGCGTCCGTTTTCCCGGGAAACAGCCTCGTGCGAGCCGACAATTGGAAAGGCGGCTGAGCGCACACCTGAGCGCATAAGCGCACACTAAAATCAACGTAGCACCCTTTCCTGACCCGATCAAAGCCCAAAACCAACGGGAAAACGCACGGGAGAGCTGAACGGGGAGGCTCTGCATCAAGCCACTTGTGTCTTACTATGGCCCTCTTTTCTAGAAGAAGAAACATGGGTCTGGGAGCTGTAAAAGGGTTGTAGGGATCTTTGGAAAAAAAGAAAGTTAACCCTCTGCACACTCATACTAAAAACTGAAAAACCTAGCTAACACTTGTTAAGAACATGGACTGTTAGTTAACATAGATTGCAATGAATGTAAAAGCGAGGTAGCCACGTCAAGGCCGTCCAATTGTTACCCAGTCCCTAACATTACTAAGTTTAAAAGTTTGTGCTAACATTGCTACTTCTTTACTTGTGTGTGCACTGGCAATGCAAAACATGAATCAGCCTGTCTAAAGACAGTGCAATAACTTAACTTGCTTGCACACACACACACAATGAAAAAATACTTTACTTGCCTGCACAGTGCTACAGTTCAAAAAGAGGGTTTAGGTAGAGGCCAATTGGACTCCCTGTTACATTGGGAGAGCTACAATCCAGCAGATCTGGCCACTGACCTGCAAATGCAACAGCAAAAAGGAAGGTAGGATGTGCTCATCCAGTCAATATATAGCAGTCAAGAGGTGCTAGAGGGGTGTGACCACACACACTAAGCAAAAAAGAAAGTTAACCCTCTGCACACTCATACTAAAAACTGAAAAACCTAGCTAACACTTGTTAAGAACATGGACTGTTAGTTAACATAGATTGCAATGAATGTAAAAGCGAGGTAGCCACGTCAAGGCCGTCCAATTGTTACCCCGTCCCTAACATTACTAAGTTTAAAAGTTTGTGCTAACATTGCTACTTCTTTACTTGTGTGTGCACTGGCAATGCAAAACATGAATCAGCCTGTCTAAAGACAGTGCAATAACTTAACTTGCTTGCACACACACACACAATGAAAAAATACTTTACTTGCCTGCACAGTGCTACAGTTCAAAGAGGGTTTAGGTAGAGGCCAATTGGACTCCCTGTTACATTGGGAGAGCTACAATCCAGCGGATCTGGCCACTGACCTGCAAATGCAACAGCAAAAAGGAAGGTAGGATGTGCTCATCCAGTCAATATATAGCAGTCAAGAGGTGCTAGAGGGGTGTGACCACACACACTAAGCAAAAAAGAAAGTTAACCCTCTGCACACTCATACTAAAAACTGAAAAACCTAGCTAACACTTGTTAAGAACATGGACTGTTAGTTAACATAGATTGCAATGAATGTAAAAGCGAGGTAGCCACGTCAAGGCCGTCCAATTGTTACCCCGTCCCTAACATTACTAAGTTTAAAAGTTTGTGCTAACATTGCTACTTCTTTACTTGTGTGTGCACTGGCAATGCAAAACATGAATCAGCCTGTCTAAAGACAGTGCAATAACTTAACTTGCTTGCACACACACACACAATGAAAAAATACTTTACTTGCCTGCACAGTGCTACAGTTCAAAAAGAGGGTTTAGGTAGAGGCCAATTGGACTCCCTGTTACATTGGGAGAGCTACAATCCAGCAGATCTGGCCACTGACCTGCAAATGCAACAGCAAAAAGGAAGGTAGGATGTGCTCATCCAGTCAATATATAGCAGTCAAGAGGTGCTAGAGGGGTGTGACCACACACACTAAGCAAAAAAGAAAGTTAACCCTCTGCACACTCATACTAAAAACTGAAAAACCTAGCTAACACTTGTTAAGAACATGGACTGTTAGTTAACATAGATTGCAATGAATGTAAAAGCGAGGTAGCCACGTCAAGGCCGTCCAATTGTTACCCCGTCCCTAACATTACTAAGTTTAAAAGTTTGTGCTAACATTGCTACTTCTTTACTTGTGTGTGCACTGGCAATGCAAAACATGAATCAGCCTGTCTAAAGGGATCTTTGGAAGGTATATGGTAGAGTGCACAGAATCCATTTCTGGGTTCCCTATCAGACAAAGTGGCATGATGGTTAGGTAATTATCTCTGTATTGCAGGGCTCACAGGCAACTGCAGAGGGCTAGTTAGGGTACACACAGACCTGAATTGCCAGAAAGGGCTGAGGTTGGCATTGAGTTGCAATGTGAGTAACTCTTTTGCTTATCCCCCAGCCCAGAATATTTGCATTCTATTGTCTATTCTATTGTCCACTTTCCATTGAATTTTTGAAAGTGTATATTTTTGTGTAGCAAAATGATGTCTTAAAGGTGCTGATCTAGCATGTTCTCTAATGTTAGCAAATATGTGTTTTATGGAAGTAATCTGCACTCTTGCTATTGTGTGCAGACTTGGTGTACGTTGCCAATAGCAACAGATTGCAGATAGTTGCACAGAACACTGCTGCTGGGCATGTGTCAGCTGTGGTCATAGCAGCAGTGTTCTGTGTGTACAGGACTCACTTCCCTCATTTTGGTGTACGTTGCCAATAGCAACAAATTGCAGATAGTGAAAACTTCTGCTTCCATAAAACACACATTTGCTAACAATGAATAAAAATACTAAGGCCCTTATTTAACAAGGGATAGCGCCAGGTAGCGAATGGTGAGCGAACGGTAATGACGCTCACCGCCACGAGAACGCCGGCTCCCCTCCGCAATCACACATTTATCAAGCCGATCCTGCTTAGCGACTGACAGAGCGCCAGATAGCGAATCATTCATCATTATTCCAGCCTCACCCTACAGCGCCAGCGAGCGACCTTGAACAGCGACAGGTATGACCTCTCGCTACCTGGTGCTCTCCAATGCATTTCAATGGAGCAATCTTTAAATATTCATAATTAATTGCTATTAATTTTTTTATTTTTTTATTTTTTTTTAAATGTCAAAAATTCTGTGACCACTTCTGCAATGTTAGATTTTTTTTTAAGGTAAAAAAAAAAAAAAAAAAAAAAATTTGTGCAGAATTGATATTACAGGTCTGATATTAATGTATTCATATTACAAAATGTTTTGAAAAACATGTTTTTTTTTTTTTCTAAAAATATGGTTGTTTGGGGGTTAAAAAACTACTTTTAACTCATCGCCGCCAGCGCTCTGGGGTTTAAACAAGCATTTCACAGCGCGAGAATTTTGGGATCGTGATTTGTTAATGAATATGCTGGGAGCCGTTCGCTATGGCCGTTCGCTGTCATGCGCTCCCATACAGCGCGGAACCTGTCAAACAGCGACTCCTAGCCCCGTATTCAACATTACCGCACACCGACTGAGTCGCTGTCAACAGCCGAACAACGCCCAAGCACAGCGAATACTAGCGGGCGCTGTGAAAATAACGCTACTGTCACTCATCTGTCGCTACCTGGCGCTATTAATGAATCGGCCTCTAAATCCGCAAGGCCAAGTCTTTAAGCATTTGCATGAATGTTAATGTGGAGGCTACCATTAGCTCCTCAGCCGCAACGCCATCCACAGGCAGGCGGCTCTGTTAGTGTTCAGCGCTGTAGGCTACCTGTGGTGCTGTGTTTTGTTTGTTTTTTTCCAATGGTGATAGCATCAGGTAGCGCCAATGGGGAGGGCCAGAAATCATTTGTACTTCACATATAAAAGAACAGTTCCAGCGCAGGCGCTGTGAAACCAAGATAATCAGACATATAATGTAATGTGCAATACAAAAAAGGCTTTAACTGGGGATGACAGCACAGTGACCGAAAACACATGGAATGACTTTGGGAACATATAAATGACATGACACATGTTTGTCAGGCATGAAAATGCAAGTTAGCCACGGGTAACCTAGATACAATAATGCATTAAAAAAATCAGAACAGGCCAGGGTGCACAAAAAAATGTAAACATACTAACCAGATGTCATAAAAAATAAACTCGATTTGAATGGCTAACTGAAGTCTATGGGAGAACGAAATTGAGCGTCCGATGTGATGTGGAACAAAGCACCTGCCACTCTTGATACATGGAACACTACATGGCGCTAGGAGAGGCGCTAAACATTGTTTGTCGCTACGTGGTGTCAGCCCTTAAAGGAGCTCTATAGCAAAAATGGTCTAAGAATAAACTTCATACAAATATGGACTTACCATTATGTTACTTGCCATGCTATTACTATTTTGGGGAAGATGTCTGCTGAACTCTGCCTTTCTGCAGCATTGCATGATGGGTGAAGATTCCACATGCAGATATTAGTAGCCCCCCCCCCCCGTAAAAGCAGAATGGTATATTCCAAAACCTGTGGACCTAGATTTTTTTCAATTCCAATAAAATTTGGGATGAATTTTTTTCATACACAAGGTGTTAGTAAGTCCTGACATGTGGCATTAATTTGTGGATTTTTATTGTTAGATCATTTTATGCAAAAGATCTTTAGAAAGCATTTCTGTAAATACATACAGTTCCATGTTTCAGGTGAGCTTTTTTAGTGGTGAGTGGAATCCCTGATATTTTTTAAGCAATACTGCATTGATGGATGGACGTGTGAAGTGTTGCCTGATAAAATGATTATTTTTGCTAATGGCCTCTGATATATGTTAGCACAGCCTTTCAGGCACCATATATATAATACATATGTACTTATGTGGATCTGTGTATGGAAAGAGGAGGACAGATTGAAAAAGGTGATGAAGTTGTTAACATCAGCTCGCACATTCCAGCTGAAAGAATTTGTGGAACTAATGGTCTATTTGAACAATTCTTCCACGTGCCTAGTGACCCCGTCCTCACTAACATAGTCGTGGTAAAAGAAATGTAATAGCGGAGGGCTTAAGTAAGGAGGTGGGACAGGGGTATCCAGTTTTATTGGCTATAAAGGCAATCTGGGTGGCCGATTTTTATATGTCCGATGGAGAGCGGCCATTAGTTGCCTGCCTTTGGTGTAAGTTATTCTGACTTCCAAGGATGTAAGAGTCAGATTACAAAATTGCATACTGCAGTATTTAAGCAACAGCCTGATATATGACAACTGTCCAGCCATTGCCATCAAGGTGATGTATAGCAGATATCTGGGTGCAGGGATTACAGGATATTGTAATAGCACAATATTGTGAGAACAAATCTGTAAAACCCCTTTTACATGATGTTTGCCCTAGCAACTGCATCAGAAACAAATGTTTGAAATGGGGTTGTGGGGAATCGAACCTCTTGACATCGACTGATGTCACAACCATCTAGCTCACCCAGTATGGTCCCTTAATACAGGCCATTCAAAACCCTAACAGGCTGTGGGGACCTCCCATTGTCACCAGTGAACCGAGCCCTGCCAGTCCATAGGAATGTCACCAGCTCTGTTTGATATAGCTACTATCAGTTTAAGGGATTATATCAGGCCAGAAGCCAACCCCAGTAGTGTATAACAGAACCGAGAAAACCCCAAGGAAGCAGTGTGTTATATTGCGAGCGCGCAGGTGTGTGCTAAGTCTGTTTTATCTGTTTATATAAACTTGACATAAAGGTATACTTGAGTTTATTGACCTGATAATAGAAGTATTAGCTGGTTAATTTCGCTTGCCTGCATTTGTTATTAGCATTACTCGAATGCACTTTATTGTTTGATTTATCCTGGGGTGGTCTGTTTGTACTTTCGGTACTGAGTTGTATACTGGTTTTTATATACTTAATAAAATTGCTATGTTTTAATATTTGATTTACGTATTTATTTGCTTTGAATGGGTTTGAGAGCTTATATGTATGTCGGTATAACAGAACCAAGAAACCCAAACTAGTGGGTTCAGGGTCAAGATAACAGAGCAGCCCCAGATTAAGTTATATATTGAATTGCTTCAAGAGCACAGTAGACAAACTATATATATAAACAATAAATATACAGGTCAGAAGGGCAAACACAAGTGGGTAAGTTACAATTTTTGGGGGGGAGGGGGATTTTGAGGGCATTGATACAATCAGAATGAGCCAAAGAAATTTATGTTAGTTAATTCAGTGCAGGCAGATGTTATGCAGTGGTGCAGACAGCCACAGGGGGCATGTTGAGCCTGCTGAATCCTGGTCCCAACTCTGGTCCACCTGAGAAAAGACTAAAGGGTCTTGGGACGTTTATACACAGACCCAGTCAGGTGCCTTACACATAAGTCCAAACACTGCTGTTATATGGCTCCTAACTTGAGTTCAGATTTTGGCCCTTGAGTGTCCATGGATGTCAGGAGGCCCATATATGCTTTCGTTATGAGTTCCAGCTTCTAATTATGAGGTCAGTTTATATCCAATATGGATTGGATTTCCATAATTCTACATAACCTTGAGGTGTTGTCACAAGGAGCAGCCCTGCAAGCAGGGTTCTTGTTACTCCAGGGATTGTCCCAGAGTGACTGTGCTGGAAACCTGGGTTAGCTTGAAAATATGTATTAGGGTAATAAAATAAAATAAGAAACCTTAACTTCAGAGATATACTCCCAAATATGCATATGCTCACTCCCAAAAGTGCATGTACGCACTCCCAAATGTGCATGCACGCACTACTAAACATGCATGCGCGCACTCTCAAACATCCATGCGTGTCGGGCAGGTAAGTGTCAAATGGTCTGTGATTTTGAGACCAGCATACTATGGCTCAGTGCTGTCCTTTCCCAATGCGACCCAAGGGAACACACACCTGGGAAAAAAAAACACTGTCCTACCAAGAATGCCCTTTGGCCTAGTCCCCTGATCAAGGGAAAGGTGGGTGTCCTGTTGACTTAGTCAAGTGTCAACAGTCTGGTTTATCATAGCTATTCCTGTTATAGTAGAACTCCACTCCCTTCAAGTGGAATCCAATTCCAAGAGAGATTTTCTAGTTTCAGTCTGGGTTATGATGAAGTAAACAAGGAACTCCCTTTCTGCTTTTGCTTTAACACTCATTGTACCGGAGATGGCGTAAAGATTCTGGGAGCACCCGAGAGAGCCAAAACTGCGATGAGTCAGGTACGGAGCACATAGCTGAAAGACAGGTGTCTTTGGATAGTCAGCAGCCCATGTAACCTCTGCATCAGAGAACCTTGGCTGTAGCAGTGAGTTGTTTGAAGTTTTAATTGTTTACTTAGTAACCAATGACCATAGATAAGTGGAGGGTAATCAGAATACCACCTATCCACCACAGAAGAAATCTAATGGCTTAGGGAAATTGGATTGTATATTGACCAGTATGTCACTGGCTACCAATGACCGGCTACAGGCAACCATTATGAAAAGAAGCGCAATTCAATTTTAATGATATATACTACAAATATCTATGTTTAATAATAGGTAATTTTGTGATAGTGCTTCTTTAAGGCATGTAGAAATCATACATCAAATCAGAACAAGAGCTTTAGGATGCGCCAGGTCAGGAATACTGGGTCTCTCCAGAAATAATGTGTTTGAGGCATGGGCGTGATTGGTTGATGGCTGGAAAAAAAACATCCTGAAACATTTGCAGAATGCATTAAACAGACCTTGAAGAGGAGAATATGACGTGTAGGGACTCCGTCTACCAGATCTGCACTCATCTGTCTGTCGTGTACTGTCTGTTCAACATCCAGAACACCCCAACCTTGACCCGGCAACAATTTGAACCTTCAACTTGCTGTGAACTTGGGGGGGAGCTGGCGTTTTCATTCTGAGCGCTGTTTGTTCCACAGTTGCGACATATGTAATGAAATTTGTCTGCCTATTACACAATATTACATTGGCGCTTCTGCTGCAAATCACTTTGCTAAAGTCTGCAATTAATAATCACCATTTAATAATAAAATGTTATTTTTTATTAATTAATCCACAGATTAAATCAAGCTACTTAAAAGAGCAAAATGAAATCAATTAATGATGATGATTCTAACAAATTTCTTTCTGCCCATATTTGTATCTTTTATTAATATCGCATATGAGTTTAGATTTATGACAATTACTGCTGTAATTAATTGGCCCATTTCTATTTGTGGCCACTAGAACTTGAGAATAATGAGCCAAAGTGTATGGATATATACAGGAGCTTGCCTGTCCGTCTGGTGCTATATATATACACACACATATACACGTGCAGAGCAGCATGGATGCAGGATTGCTCCAGTCTGGAGGGGGAAGGAAGGGGTGATGCACAATACACACTTCCCTAAAAACACATTTCAATTATTTTTTTAAATATGAAAGATAAATATTTGCATTATCCCTAAACATGTCCCTGAGGGGGTATCGAAGGGGGAGGCAGAGGATGGGCTGCAGATGGGAGGGCGCAGTGCAAACCTCAGTGGGGCTCAGAAGATCCGACTCCCTGTCTTCATATGCAGCTGTTATTACTCTCACTCTATTTATCTGTCTCAGTTTTCCTCTTGGTCATATTACTGAGATCAGCACCGGTATAGAGGTAGTCTCTCTAGAGGTTGTCTCCATACTGCAAAAGGTTTTAGTGTATTTGCTGTTGTAAAAGAAACGAAGGAGGGGTGGCAGCCGCTCAGACCATTTTATAACTAACCTGGGAGGAGTACGTTAGCAGGGCAATTAGGATACAAAAGTCTTAAAGGAGCCACAGCACTCAACCCTGTTAGCTTGCAGACCAACCTAACCTAACCCAACCTGTTCTGCAAGCTAACAGGGTTGAGCGCTGTGGCCCCCTTAAGACTTTTGTATCCTAATTGCCCTGCTAACGTGCACCTTCCAGGTTAGTTATAAAATAGTCTGAGTGGCTGCCACCCCTCCTTTGTTTCTTATGAATTTGTGCAAGCACATGGGGTGTAGGGTCTAGGCTGTATTGCAAGGTCTTCGACCCTTCCACCCTATGGCTTGCACTTGAGGTTTAGGGCAACCTCAGGTAGGCCTGCTCCCAATATATCAATTGCATTGTATGTCCCAAATGGGTCTCTCAGAGATTAGAGTTAGGACTGCACCTCACAGGGGCACCTTGGCGCTGGTGGTGCAGCTTAAGCATACTTCTGCAGATGTGTGTGACCGAGCCCTCTGTTTTTAACCAGATTTAGAGACAGAATATAGATTTGTCTGCAAGCTAACAGGGATTTTGGGCAAGCACATGGGTTGTGGGGTCTAGGCTGTACTGTGAGGTCTTCAACCCTTCCACCTATTGCATTGTATGTCCCAAATGGGGCTCTCAGAGATTAGTACTGTACCCCACAGAGGTACATTGGCGCTTGGTGGTGCAGCTTAAGCATACTTCTGCAGATGTGTGTGACCGAGCCCTCTGTTTTTAACCAGATTTAGAAACAGAATGTAGGTTGGTCTGCAAGCTAACAGGGTTGAGTGCTTTGGCTCCTTTAAGAATTTTGTATTTACTGTTGTACTCACCATTTTTTATCAAAGCCTATGGACACTCTTTCTTTGAGACAGCTGCTCCAGCGACAGCAGAAAACTTTTTCTATTAGTCTTCAGAAATCAGACTTGTATAAGCTTCTGCAAGCAACTGGCAACACTGGCAAGCCGTCTCTCAGCAACTCCTCTACACGTTAACCAGGAACCCTGTTTCCTTTCCTTTACATTGAATGCACATTTTATAAAACAAGAAGAAAAATCAAGAAATAGCTAGATAAGCTCAGCAACTTGAGAAAATCACTTTCAAAAATGCCTTCGAAAGTGGACATTGTTAGGGCCCCAAACACAGCAAGGGGGAGCTTTGTGCCAGGGGGTAAATTTGATTTGAGGTCTGATTAAGGTGAGTATAGGGAAAACCGGGTGGTTTATACTGCCAGGCATTCCAACAGAGAGTTTCAGATTACGTTTTGTTTTCCTTTGGAAAGGGCCAAAACCCTCATCACTATGCCAATGAGTCCTAAACACAGGTTAAAGCTTTCTCTCAGGGCATTGCCCTTTTGGAATGCCCACTGTGCAAAACCCACTGGTTTGCCCTATACTAACCGTGATTCCTTGATCCTCTAGTGACTTCCCTGGTTTGTGCACACACCATGCCAGGCAGATTTGAATGGCTAACAGCGCTTTCTGAGTTTTCCAATCAAGGGTTCCTGAGGGGCGAACCAAAATCCAGGGGGAGGTTTAAAGTCCCGGATTTGTGTCCGCTTTAAAATAGTTGTTTTTGTAGAATTAATGAAGCACTTTTTCTATATAATATACAAAAAATATACATTATATTAAAAATGATTTCATTAGAAAAAAACGTTATAAAAAAAAAAGATTTTTTTACCTTTAAAGAGGACCAATAGTCAAAAATTACTGTTGGTGCTCTGAGCACTGCAGCTGGATTTCATGTGCCACCAAAAAGCCTTGTAGGAAGTAGGTGAGTAATAGGGTCAGGATTCTGGTCCCCAAATTTTGCGGTGGAGGGCATCCCTTTTTTTGAGTGCAAGATTACATGCATGAATGCTGGCGACCTGTGGGACAGCAACCACTTGGGGGGTATTGGGCAGGGGGTTTGGGCTTGCAAATGCTCCCCCTCCCCTTGTTCAGAGACCCTCCAGTCTTGTTTGATAGAAGGGTAACTTCAAAAAAATAGGGGGTTTCATACAGCACCAGTTTGGACTGCCCTGTGGATAGAGAATTGCTTGTTCCTAGAGATTTGTAGAGGGTTTTGGTCCACTTTAAGTAATCTAACCAAAAAAAAAAATCCTTTAATGCAAATCCACCCAACCCCCCCATGCCACAGATTTGGAATTGTGTTTTTATTAAATAAAGATGTCATTAAATATCCATAGACAGACCTTATATCAGATGATGGAGACAGGCCTGTTTTATGATGAAGGTAAGAGGTAGAGGTCACTGGATGAGCTTTCACAAAACTTAGCTTTCACAAAGTCTCTTAGAAGGTCTACCTCATAGTTACGCAACCCTCATCCTCAATGGCCACCAACAGGTCAGATTGATTGATTAATTGATTGATTGAGCATGTGTGGTTTAGTTTTACACAGAATGCCTAATACTTTCCATGTCTTCTATGTACTGCGGTTTCCATATTTAGTGTGTTTTAGTAGTTAAAAGACAGGAAAGGGTTAAAAATGTATGAGCCATGACAGGGACCAGTTTACAGTTCGTCCCAGGGCCCAGTCAAATTTAGTTATGCCACTGGTCCATCGCAGAGACCAATTTCATGCTAACCTGGGTATGAGATAAATCCCATTTTGGTTACCTTCAGTACTTCCAGGTGGACTGGAAAAATTAAAAGGAGTTTGTAAACTCCAGTAACGTGTACCGATTACCTGGTACAAAAAATCCATGCAAATCCTAAAAATGTCCACGTCTTAGGATTACCACTTGTTTTATGGCTGGCGGTTTTCATATGGATCTCTAAATCTGTCTAACTATATTTGTCGACTAAAGCAGAACTCTGGCCGAAAATGATAAGGCCCGATTCAACTCCCATCCCCCAATATAGTGAGGCTCTGCCCACAGTGTACATAGGACAGCTAAAATTGATCACAATAAACCACGTAATTCATGATTTTATAGAATTATATATGTGTAAGTTGTTATATTGATGTGCTTCCCCTATATCATTTTACTATATTGCACAATGCTCACATAAAGCCTCAGCTCCTAATTTAGGCTCCTGGTTGACAAAATATTTAACCCTCAGTGCTCCATAGGCAGCAACCACTGCTGCTTGGACCAAACCCAGGACTTTCACTATCCCGGATTTTGGTTCCTGTCCAATTTGGCATGCCATGTTGTATGAAACCTCTGTATCGCCTCTAAAACCAACTTTCCTGACATTCCCATGGTGCATGCGCAGAATCTCTTCCAATCAGCGGCCTGTTTTGAGTATGAGGAAGCAGGAGCAGGTGCATACCCAGCCTTCCTGCCTTTTTATATGGCTGGCGATGGAAGGGCACCTCAGCTGCAGGGTCTGCGGCAAACAAACCTGGAGTGGGAATGCCAGAAAGATAAGTGATTGGTGATTGCAGGAGGGGATGATTGTCCGGCCCTGGAGTCTGATGCCAGGCCTGTTCATTTCAAGTGGGCATGCGCAGGCAGTGCTTTCAGAGACAGAGGGAGCTCGTCACTGCGCTTCTGGATTCCGCTTTCCTGGCCATTTTTCACCCTGGGGACCCCATAATGCTATGAAAAATCAATTTAAAGATGAGCATCTTATTATTGCCAGCAATCTGGATAGCGCGTCTGCACAGTCCGGATTGGCCAAGAATTATCTTGTGATTTCCTATTTGTGATTTGGGCTAATTTTCTGACCCATCTTCATGTCCTTCAGATTGCTGACCTGTCGCTGGAATTTCCTTGCCTTCTACTTGTCTCAGCCGTCCATCAGTCTCCTCTATTATGAAGAGCTCTAATCCCAAGTTTGGATTCTAGTTATATCTATAAATCTTGACATTAGGCCCACTTTAAATTTGTGCAGCTGCTCGAACAAAGAGCCTTATTTATGAAGCATCATTACTGCACAGCACCACTTTTTTGGCCTCAGCGGCACTCAGCGTGGGATTTAAGAAAGAAAAATATGGCAGCGACGGCTACCATCTTATTTAACACTAGAGCAGAAAATGATGCAGCACTGGACGCTCTGGTTGAAGAAATGCCGGATGAAACTTGGCGCTGTAGGTCAAGATCCCATAGAGCACAATGGGCAGAACTGGATTGTAGTGTTTAATGCTTATAATTAGTATTAAACGCATCTATTTGTACAGAACTTGCATTGGGACTTGTCGAGAAACACAGGACCTAGATGGGCCAAAATGTTTTATTTGGAGGTTATTGAAATTAATTTTAATGATTTCTTTTTCTTAACAATGTATAATTTGGACACCAACAACTAAAACGCAGCCTAAACGCACTGTAATGTTTGTGCCCAGCAGTGATTTCTTGCAACTGTAATGAAAAAAAGGAGACCAGCATGTAGAAATACGTCAAAGATTTTAAGAAGGAAAAAATTCATAAATATGCTGTGGAGCACCAGAAAAATGGCAGTACAAAGTGGCGCTCACTGGCGCTGTGCGGCAGGTGGGTCCAATGGGGGGCTGACACAGGCCAGCCAATACCTAAGTTCAACAATCAAAGCTAATTAGTAGCATTCTGCGCAGCAACTGCTAGCGCCAATGTAGTGCCCAGCCTAGCGCCAGATAAGGCAGGAATGCCGGCGCTCCGAACCTGACGCTATAGCTACAAAAATGATGCTAAAAGGCGCCCATGATAAATAAGGGCCATAGAAACCTAATTAAAAAACACAATGGTTCTTGTGTTCATGTTGTTTCCAGAGGCAATTTGGAATTCTCCCAACAACAGTTGTCATATTTTGTATCTGAAATCCCCTAAAATCCCCATAACCATGTTACGGTCAGCAAAGATATACAATATTTTTTTTATTTTAAAGAATTTTTAAAAAATGGTTTCCTTATCATCATACTTATTCCTAAAGTGTAATTTCTAGTTTTGTTTTAGTCATGCAGTTTTTTTTTAAATCAGACAGAATTGGTTATGGTTATTCCAGAGGTGTAGCTAGGCTTTCTGGCACCCTGGGTAAAAATTTGAAATGGCGCCCCCCACCTGTTCTCAGGCCCCCCTTTGACACCCCCTTGACCTGCTGCACCCGGGGCAATTGCTCCACCTGCTCCCCCCTAGCTATGCCCCTGGGTTATTCCATATGAAGAAAGATGCCTATTAATGAATCTTAACAGGCCTGTCTTAACACAAAATAAAAAAAATATTCTCAAATCTAGCACAGCCCAAAAGATGGGCCCAAAAGAACCCCCAAACTTGTAAAAATGGAAAAAACATAATAATGGCAAAAATTGCCTTAAAGCGGACCTTCACTGTGAATAAGAGCATATGTTATATGTTTCCCACACCCTGTACATACAGATTGATCACATAAAAATAATCCTACCTGCATCTACTGCATGTTATGAGCCTTTAAAGATCCAAGATGGTGGCTCATGGAGCATCAGGCAGCCTGCAAAAAAGGAAGTGACCCTGCATCCTGGGATTGCTGCCCTTTCCCTGACCCCATCTCTGCTTTGTATGTACAAAGCACAGCTATAACCCCGCCCCCTGAACTTTATCCCGCTCTTCTCTCCTCAGTATGTGTGGTGCTTCTGAGGCAAGATGGCGATGCCCATATCCTAGAGTCCTGAACAGAGTTGCATCCCGGGTGGGGAAAAAATAATAAGTAAGTGACTAAAAACGTAAAATATATTAATTTTAGATGCTGAAAAATAGTTTTTTAAGGGCTTGGGCTTTTCATTAAATTATGCTGAAGGTCTGGTTTCCTAGCTAATGGGTGTGGGATTGGCCCCACCCACATTGAGGCAGGTTCGGGTGGTATCCAGCAATCAGGATTGGGGGGTGAGGTGTGTGTGGCCTCCAGCAATCTGGATGCCTCCCCTGAGTCTGTCTCAATGAGACTGGGGGCGGACCCACACCTGTTGGCTATGGGTGTGGGTCCACTTGCTTCTGACAGCCGGAAGTGATCGGATGCAGGGCTGAGGATCAGTCTTCTCTTACTCCACACCCGGCTTCTGCTCTCACTTCCGCTGACAGGAGGGTCTTTTTATACTGACTGAGTGAAATGACATCATCTCACGTGCCGGTATAAAAGGGCCCTCCCTCCGGTAAGAGTTAGCTGTCAGAGACAGGTGTTTTCTGGGACTCTGGGTGGATCCGTTGAGTCCGTAACGGTAGGGGAAGCAATCACATGATTTTCACATGCTTGGCATTTAAAGGGTTAAAAGCTAAACAATTATGTAATTCCAAAACATAACAAACCTAAAGAGCTTTTGTGATGAAGCCAGTTACGAGAGGGGGTTATGAGTACAAATATGCTGACAGTTAACAGAAAATAACCTGCTTTATACCCGTTTTAATCTTGTGCTATTTATAAACCCTTTGTCATAGTTTTATATACCTTTACTTGACACTGATTTACCAGGACACACATAAAAATGCATTAATGAGTATTACAAGAAAAAACTATTTAAAGTGGACCAACACCCACGGGTGATCGGCCCGGGAATCTATAAGATTCCCGGGCCGATCACCCCCCACCCCGCGGGACATCCGAGATCGGGATGTCCCGCGGGGTCGCACCCCCCCAAACACCCCAAACTCCTTACCTTATCGGCCGCTGCCGCCTCCCTCGCGCTCCTGTAGGCGTGCGCGTGCCCGCGCCGGCCGTCTGCGAATGGCCGGCGGGGGCGCGCGCGCGCCGAAGGTGACGCGAGGGAGGCGGCGGCGGCGGCTGCCGCTTAGACGTTCCTGATCCTCGCTTGTACGTCGGCGCTGGGAGCGGGGAGAGGTGAGTTTTTCGGGGGGTTAGGGGGGGTTTCACACAGCGGGGCACCCCGATCGGGGGTGCCCCACTGAAGTGGACCAAGACCCAGGATAGTCAAAATCCTGGGTGTTGGTCCACTTTAAGGACAAAAACAATAATGTTATATATGCTAAATATTTTACAAAAGTAATTGGAGCAAATGAGTCCACTTGCTGAGAATAAAATTCAATGCAATAAAATTGGTGCTCCTCTCATGTTCCCAAAGCCATGTACAAAATGTGCATTCAAAAAAGTCTACCTAACAGGTAAAATAACATATAACTTGGCCATTATGGGGATTATTTAAGAAGGGATAGCTCCAGGTAGTACTTCGTAGCTTCAGGTAGCCTCTTGTGAACGCCGGGCGCTGTACGGGAAACCTCATTTGAGAAAGTGAATCTGGTGAGCGCCTCTAACAGCGCCATGTAGCGTCACATGTATTACCAGAGGCAGCTCAGTGTTTGTGCCATGTTAATACTTTTAATTTTAAGAAAGCGTTTTTTTACTATTTATTTTATACTGCAAATATAACATAGAAAGCAGTAGATGCCATAAAGTAATACATTCTTTGTCAAGAGCTACCTTTTAAGGGGCACTCTGTGCTTTTTCCCACCAAGTCTTAATCAGATAGTTTGTTGACTTTTGACATCCAATATGAAGCAAGGAATTGGAATTTCCTCTCTAAATAATCTGATGTTTAAAGGCCCATTTACAGCTTTGGGATTTACATTGGTTTTATGTCTATCAGTTTTACATCTGCTTTCCATTTGCGTTTGTATGTGTGCCAGTGGGAATGCTATTTAGCTCCCCTTTAGTACTGTTCTGCTGCCCTTAAAGCAGATGTAAAGTGGAAGAGCCATGCAAATGAATTTATACCTTTTTTCTTTGGGTGTGTACATGCACATTTTACTTGCTCCACATCCCAATTGGTGCAGCACTGACCACCTGCATACAATGGCAGTAAGGCAGTAAAGCCCAGGTACAGAACATTTGTCATAAGTAATTAGTATTTCAAACAGCAAATACCTAAATTAGATCTAAAGCTTACATCTATTTACATACAAATGAATGTAAAGCAGATCTCAAATGCAAGAGAAGCAGACATTAAAGAGGTCCACACATTTTGAAACATTCCACCCCCCGTGCTAGTCCCAATTTGGACAATAACATGGTGCGAACATTAAATGGGGCCCTTGCAAGACAAATACTGCTGTCTTAATCTAAATGGTGGCAAGTGAGCACAAGTATGATAAATAAGATAGAGGAACAACAATGATGGGGCCCTGACCTTCTGGGCCCTGGTGCAGAGCCTGTTCCTCACCAACATCAGGGTCTGATCACAGTGATCAGGTGTGTTGCCTTATTATTTAATGCCCCAAACCGGGCATAGCATGGGGGGGGGGGTTATAAACAGCTTGGTCTTCTTCTATAAGGCCCTGATTTACCCAAGCTGCCCGGGGCTGTCCTGTTCCGACACAGCATGCACAGCTCTATTAGTGTAGTCACCAAATTATTGTATGTGAACTGACGTCTGCATCTCGGTGATCTTTTTATTTTCCACACACAAAAAGGGCAATAAAAACATTTGTTCTAATTTTTCTTTAAAAAAACAATCACCTGCACATGTGATCAGGCATTTTTCCTGAGGGCCATGCTATGAATGTTGTATTTTTTCTGCATACCCCATAGGGTGCTGTTGTTTCCAAACTTTTATTCTGCAAAAATGCAACTCACCTGTAAAAAGTTGATTTTTAGAAAAAAATAGAACAAATATTTTTTATTGCACTTTTTTGTGTGTTACAATTAAAAAGCTCACCGAGATACAGGCTGTTATTCACACCCAGATGTGTACTCAAAGTTGAACTTAATTTACTTGTAGGAAAAAATCCCCTAACCTATATGAAAGTAATTTTGTGCCGTGTAGAGTTCACTGGGCCCCCATAGGAAAGGCTTTACAGGGTCCACCAGAGGAAATCATTCTTGTTGTTCTCCACAGGAAATCATTCTTGGGCGCACCAGAGGAAACCATTCTTGTGGTCCACCAGAGGAAATCATTCTTATGGTCCACCAGAGGAAATCATTTGTATGGTCCACCAGAGAAAATCATTCTTGTTGTCCACCAGAGGAAACCATTCTTGGGCCCACCAGAGGAAACTATTCTTGTGGTCCACCAGAGGAAATCATTATTATGGTCCACCAGAGGAATTCATTTGTATGGTACATCAGAGAAAATCATTCTTGGGTCCACCAGAGGAAATATTTCGTATGGTACACCAGAGAAAATCATTCTTGGGTCCACCAGAGGAAATCATTCGTATGGTACACCAGAGAAAATCATTCTTGGGTCCACCAGAGGAAACCATTCTTGTGGTCCACCAGAGGAAATAATTTTTGGAGTCCACCAGAGGCAACCATTTTTGTGGTCCTCCAGAGGAAATCATTCTTATGGAGCACCAGAGAAAATCAATCTTATGGTCCACCCGAGGAAATCACTCTTATGGTCCACCAGAGGAAATCATTCTTGCGATCCACCAAAGGAAGTCATTATTGTTCTCCACCAGAAGAAATCATTTTTGGGCCCACTAGAATAAATCCTTCTTGGGGTCCACCCTTCAGCTATATAGAAATAATACCACAATATATAAATACTATACTATAGAGAAATAATAGGCCATATAGAAATAGTAGACCACTATTAATGATGTTGCTGCGCAAAGTGAAGAGAGATGTTTACTAATGAAACAACAAAAGATCACTCTGATGCTCTGGAAGGCCAGTCCAGCACTGAGCAGAGTTTAAATGCCCTAGAAAAAGGGGTTGTGCTATGTGTTACCTACCTTCCAAATGTGAACGCAGGAATGAAACATATGCAGTAGTAGCTTACAGGAAATGATGGTAATAACTGAGTGAATGTGAATTTATAAGAAAACAAGAGCTTAAGCATAGTTACAAGCAATAGATACATTCATATTTATTTAATATCTGCCATCATGAAGCCACTGCTAAGGATGTCACCACAAAAATCATTTTATGGTAGCATCTAAATCATGACCCGAAAAGATGCTCTTGTCCACTCATGTCCTATATAGCATTTTCATTTTGCAGACCTTAGATAAATATTTGTGCCCCTCAACATGAGATGTTGCTCTAATTAACTGCTCTCTCAATGTTCCTTACAAATGAAAAAAGAATTGCACAAATTAAACTCATTTTCCCTGCCTGACATTTCCGTACTCGGCCATCTCGGTCCTTCATTGAATTCTCTAATTTGTTCTAATACGCTCGCTGCCTACATCTCTAGCCATCCATGACGCTTCTTTTCCTGGCCTCCATCCTTCCCGTCTTTGCGGAGGGATTAAAGAGCTTTCTGTGCATTGCCACAAGTGCAGGAAATCAAGTTAAGGGACGTATTAATTGGGGCATCAAAGGGCGATCTTGTTTCAGGCAGTTTCC
This sequence comes from Gastrophryne carolinensis, assembly GCA_027917425.1. Lineage (NCBI taxonomy): Eukaryota > Metazoa > Chordata > Amphibia > Anura > Microhylidae > Gastrophryne > Gastrophryne carolinensis. The sequence goes on from CM051234.1 coordinate 441,489,656, forward strand.
TTCCTAGCGTCACTTTGATGCTTCCTCGCTGGGCTCTGTTTCTCATTAAAAAGAGCCCTTAATGGCTAATGTTGTTTATGCATGTTACAATTATGTCACTGTGTATGCCGTCCGACGTTGATTGTTCTAGGGGATCGAGGGAGTGTATGAGGGGTGGAGGGGAGCTGGAGGAATGTGAGTATGGGGAATAGGTCTGCCTAAAAAAGCAGGGGGAGCAGACTGTTCTCTAAAAGAGGAAAGGCGCTCACAGGTTGACATATGAATACAGGAAATAGGAGGGGTCCAAGTGAAATGGCTTTGCGGCAACATCCAGACATATAGAAGCATCTACTGTATAGTGTGCGACAATAACATCCTGAAAACATAAAGGGTAGACTTCAGAAATGTTCTTTTTGACCTTAGATAAGCTAAAACCAACTTTAAATCAATATATTTGGTTCACTACATTAAAGTAGACGTCAAGGCTGTTAGACACTTTTGAAGGACTTGCAATGTAATGTAATACCTTTTCTAGAAAAATTGAGACATCTCGCTAAGGTATTTACTCATCAAGTCACAGCCCAGGATGCCTACTTTAATTTCTAGGGAGGCTTATAGCCACTATCCAGCACAGTTTCTGCAAGGTATTTTTAATCTTTGGATGCCTAGATCGCCTCTTTAAAAATGAAACGACTATATAGGGAATATATATTACCAGTGCAACATGTAAACTGTAAACCTAAAAAAAGAAAGCCCATGAGAACATGCAGACATTGCAGGCAGATTCACTACCAAGCTAGGTAGACAGAATATGGCAGCAGGTAACTAACCTCTCTGACAGTCTTGCCAAAGCTCTTCTCAGGTATCAAGACTGAGAGCTTGTATTTTTGCCCAAGCATAAAGCTGACCCTTACTGCCCTCTTCAGCAGAATAGAAACCACAGACTATGTGCAATGCCTGGATCTATCCCTGCTAGTGGAGGCCAAGAACTGCTCATTTTGAGAGGTTCTTCTATTTGTTACACAGACTATAAGGGGTTAAATTGTAATTATAGGTGAAAGAAATAGGCACATAGTTTGAATATGCACATATGTATAAAGCATTTTTACTTGCAATATTATTTGTAATTCAGGTCAACTATTCCCAGGACTCAAATACCCCCTGTACACTGGGTGTAGATTGTGCCTACACACTGCACTGCTATCTGCAAACTTTGGCATTCATTGCTGCCCTATGCAACACCAAGCCACCTCATTTTCTCATCTTACCGCTGTAGGCTGGCCTAGATGGAAACCCTGCATATGCATACAGCCATGGATGTGTGGAGGTGGGGTTGAAAGTATTGTATTTGTACTGTACAATATCACGTAAAATGATAAACATCACTCAACGTCAGTAGCTACCAATCAGCTTCATGATTGTCACTTAGTATGTTTACTGACTGGTGGCCATTAAAATACCTCTTACCCAGGGTCCGTGTGTCATAATGTGTACTGCACCATAATGATACTGACGAAAGAAACAATTCCCTAGAAGTAATGAATACTATCATTGTCCATTAACCTTCATGCCACAGTGACTTTCTTATTTTAAGGTTATGGCCATGGAGGTATGTATAATCTGCACTCAACCACTGCTGGTGTGACTGGCCAGGTTGACCTCAATGTGTTCTTGGGTCTTTTTGGCATTTGAGATCACTGGGTTACCTTTTATGGGATTTTGCCAACAATAGTGAAGCACCTCAGTATCATATTTTCTACTGTTGGGTCTCAAATTATATATTTCTGACATTTTGTGACAATAAAATTAGAAATAATTAATTTTCTAATAATGACAATAAATTATGTAGCACCATTATATTGAATGGTACTTAATGATGTAGTGATTAAAAATAAGTGAAATTATCTCAGGGACTCAGGATGTTTGGATAGGGGGTCTGATATCAATGTGCGAGGGTTGTGTAATGCCCAGAGGGACTCCTGCCTTCTGGTTCAGTCAGCAACCCCCAATCTCTATTTAAAGGATGAGCGGCCAATGGTCATCAGGGAGTGGGTCTGGCAGTGTTGTGCAACAATAGGACAGGTCAGTACCAGGGGACAATTGGTAAATGCTGTAGTTCCCTGGGGCTCATTGGCCCTATCCTAAATCCAGGGGCTGGTCAGATCTAAGGCCAGAGAGCATTGACCAGCTTCTAATCTACCTCACCTGCCCAGGAGGCTGTGCCACCTGCCACACCTGCCACAAGTGGCACAGTGTCTCCTCTCGACATAACAGCCGAGAGGGGGTATGCGCGCACCACTGGAGGAAAGCAGAAGTGGCAGCATGCACAGCTTGTAGCGCAATCCGACTTCCGGGAGCTGCATAGGGAAGCCAGTCGCCCAGCCCAGCAGTGGAGGAGGGCACTGCTGTAATGCCTTCCACTGTAAAGAGGGAATGAGTCAGTTGCCAGAGAAGTACCTTAACATTAGAGACCACATTTCCAGAGCCCTATTCACATATGAAGCTGTTCCACCCAGAGAATTAATAGCCAAACATCTTACTGGAGTGTAGATCACCGGGCCACCAACCGGTCAAGTCTAATACTGATGATATTCGGGGAGGCAGATTCATTAATAGCGCCAGGTAGCGACAGATGAGCGCCAGTAGCGTTATTTTCACAGCGCACGCTAGTACTCGCTGTGCTTGGCCGTTGTTCGGCTGTTGACAGCGACCCCGTCGGTGTGCGGTAATGTTGAATACGGGGTTAGGAGTCGCTGTTTGACAGGTTCCGTGCTGTATGGGAGCGCATGACAGCGAATGGCCATAGCGAACGGCTCCCAGCATATTCATTAACAAATCACGCTCCAAAAATTCTCGCGCTGTGAAATGCTTGTTTAAACCCCAGAGCGCTGGCGGCGATGGGTTAAAAGTAGTTTTTTAACCCCCAAACAACCATATTTTTGGGAAAAAAAAACATGTTTTTCAAAACATTTTGTAATATGAATACATTAATATCAGACCTGTAATATCAATTCTGCACAAATTTTTTTTTTTTTTTTACCTTAAAAAAAATATATAACATTGCAGAAGTGGTCACAGAATTTTTGACATTTAAAAAAAAAAAAAAAAAAAAAAAAAAAACATTAATAGCAATTAATTAAGAATATTTAAAGATTGCTCCATTGAAATGCATTGGAGAGCGCCAGGTAGCGAGAGGTCATACCTGTCGCTGTTCAAGGTCGCTCGCTGGCGCTGTGGGGTGAGGCTGGAATAATGATGAATGATTCGCTATCTGGCGCTCTGTCAGTCGCTAAGCAGGATCGGCTTGATAAATGTGTGATTGCGGAGGGGAGCCGGCGTTCTCGTGACGGTGAGCGCCATTACCGTTCGCTCACCATTCGCTACCTGGCGCTATCCCTTGTTAAATAAGGGCTTAAGTAAACGAGGTTAAAAAATGATATACCTATACACCCAAATGCATAATGAATAAAATATAAAGCAAGCAGGCAGATGTTCAGACCCTGCATTTTTTAATACCACTTATTGATAACAAAAAATATACATATCCTATTACCGGTGCTTGAGACATACACGTGGATACATTTTAATATAATATTAACACTGTATGGGTAACATGACTTAAGTGTATATCACACAGAGACCAACACCACGCAGTAACAGTATATGGGGTCAACTTTATGCTGTCACATTATCTGGTTAAAGAAGCACTATTGCAACATTGTGTAATATTAAAAATCGATATAAACATGTCGGCTAATGAGAGGGGGGTCACTTATGCACTCGAACGGAAAAAAAACTCTCGCCAAGCTTGTGGTTTATTCACTCATGGTAGGAATAAAATCCAGGGGTGACAGGTTTAGTTTATCAGGGGTGACAGGGCCTATCATACTTGATTTCCTCTTCGATCCAATAAAATTAAAAAACTAGCCTGCTTGAATATTTATTAATACCGGGTGTATAAGTGACCCCTCCTCCCACCATCCAGTACATTTATATGGATTTTTATCATTGGGCCATTTTCCGTGATAGTGCTCCAATATGGTGTTTGGAATATACAAAAAATTATAGTTTTCATTGCACAAAGGGCATTGCTATGTTATACAATCATAGCAGTTCATTCCCAATATAAATAATGATACAATACTGTATATCAATGAAAAGAGCTAATAAAAACAGATGCAAATCATATGCTCCATTGTCATATTAAAGTGCGCCTATACTCAAAAAGGAAGTTTATGTTGTCACATTCCATCCCCAGCCCAGTGCCCCAAAACAGCCTGTGCTTCTTTTTTTACTAAAACCCTAAAAAGACTAACAGGAAGTAGTTTTATGGTGATTGGCCTGTCATATGCTAAACTAAACTGTCACCTTAGAGCTGATTCAACACAGTGAGAATTTTTTCTCACGTTTTTCTGTGAGAAAAACATGTTTCGAATGATTTTTTTCCTTAGTGCAATTCAGCACCATTTTAGCTGTGCACATTTTGAAATAATTTGCACCACAAAAAAAAATGCTGAAATGCACCAAGGAAAGAATAAGAATTCTTACAAAAAACATGAGAAAAAATGTAATCTTGATTCTTTGCCACAGTGCAATTCAGCATCATTTTTAGCAGTGCAAATGTATAAAACATTAGCACCACTACACATTGTGCTGAATTGCACCAAAGAAAAAATCAAAATACATTTTTTTTCTCACAAAATGTGAAGGAAAAAATTCTATCTGTGCTGAATCAGCCGTAATGGCAGTTAGGTTGATGTGCTCCCCATTGTTCAGTTGTGTGTACTGTGATTGAACGCATCATCGCTGGGGGTGGGGTCACTGAGCCAGGGAGCAATATGGCTGACTTACTTCGAGTTTTGCATGTTATGAATATTGGGCAAAGGGATTAGTGTGCCAAATATGGGGGTTATGTAAGGCGGGAAAACGCCAGGTAGTGCTTCATAGTGGCAGGCAGCGTCTGGTGAACTTCGGGTGCTGTACGCAAAACCATATTTATGAAAACGAATCTGTTGAGCGCCTCTAACAGCGCCATGTAGCGTCACATGTATTAATCCAGGCGGCTCAGCGTATAGTCCGGCGCTCTATGTTCCAGAGCGCCATGTGGTACCGATCGCTCTGTAGCACTCTCCTATACATTTCAATGGGGCTTTCATTAGTTGTGTATAAATATTGTGTAATAACAGCAATTTTTTTTCCATTTTATTGCTCAGATCATTGTGTGACCTCTCCTGGCTGGAAACAAACACTTTTAGAAACTTTTTTGACTATATATTCTTAATATAATATTTTTATGTAGAATTGTCATTACAGGTCTAGCACTAAAGTGTTAATGTCACTGTGTTAAAACAATGTCATTCCATGTGTTTTCGCTTTGTTACTGGTGGATATGTGTTAAAAAACAGACTTTAACCACACAGTGTCTGGTGCTCTATATTATAGCGACCAGATTTAGAGCGCCAATGCTGTGTGTGTGTCCTTTTTTGATAAGTATGGTGTGGAGCGCCAAGTGCCGGACGCACTGAGCTGGAGCTACCTCTTGCTCGCTGCAGCGCTATACTGTTGTTACAGTGCCCAATACACATCACATTCATCAATGGCGCCCAGGTTACTAGAGCGACCGAGACGCTCTGTTACAGTGCCCGATACCCGCTTGCAGCGTCTACTAGCAGTTGCTCCAAGCGCCTCTATACAGACGCTCGTCTGGCAATAACTGGCGTTAGTGAATCAGCCTCCATGTCTTTTTGAGTTATAGTCAAAAAATTAAGCCTTGGTCTCACCAGCAGACCTGATGTAGGTTTCGGCAAAACATGGGCGAAATTAGTCCAGACATAGGAAGAATAGGAATCTTGATGACCGTCTTCACTGGTATATCTAATGCCTTGCATATATTTTTGTACCCTTCTTCTGACTGATACACTTTAGCAATAACATCCCTTGATGCCTTGTTACCTGTTTACAAATCATGGCTTTTGCGGTAAAACACAACAAAAAAAAAATCAGGAATCATTTTAAACAGGTGAATTGTACATGGGGTTAATCAGAATCATTTTAACACTAGCAACTATGTACTGACTGTTTAACGTAAGTTTATGGGCAAGAGAAATAGAACGAGGGAGAAAAAAAGGAAGAGAATGAAAAGGAGACAAAAAGAAAAAAGGGAGAAAGCGGGGTAGAAAGAGAGGAAATATAGGCATAATGTGAGGAGAGGGAGAAAGAAAAGAAAAGAAAAAAAAGAAGAAGAAAAAGGGAAAAAGGAACTCAAGATCCCATAGAGCATAATGGGCAGAATGGATTGAAGTGTGTAATTGTGTAATGTTTATAATTAATATTAAACACGTTTATTTGTACAGAACTTGCACTGTGACTTGTCGATAATTGAAACACAGGCCCTAGATAGGGGGCTATTAACATTGATTTTAATGGCTTCTTTTGCTTAACAATGTGTAATTTGAACACCAACAACTAAAACACAGCCAAAATGTACTGTAAAGTTTGTCCCCTTTGTCGCTAGCAGTGATTTCTTGTAGCTGTAATGAAAAAACGCTGACCAACGCCAGAAAAATACAGGGCCAAAGACTTCAAGGAGGAACGATTTCATAAATATGCTGTTGGGAGCACCAGAATGATGGCAGTACAAAGTGACACTGGACTAATCAGCCGGCAGGTCTTAAGGGTGCTGACATAGGCTGGCCAATACCTCAGTGCAACAATCAAAGCTAATTAGTTATTGTCTGCTAGCGCCAATGTTGTACACAGCCCAGCACCAGATTAGACGGGAAAGCTGGCGCTATAGCCACAAAAATTCTGCTAAAAAGCACACATCAGAAATAAGGCTCTAGATTTAATACGAGGATGGAAGATTTTTTGCAGAAGTTATTGTAATTTGATTTGATCAACTGACCTTTAGTACATGATTTGCAAAGGTTCTTTGATACAATAAATGCAAAATATAGTGTTTACCTGACTTGCATGTCCTTATGAATCTCTGTCATTATAAGCAGTCGCTTATTTTGTATTATCATCATTCCATCATCATAATCTTAACAGAAACATAATTGTCAGTTAGTTGCCCAGTATAAGACCTACACTATTTCTAAAAGAGCTTTCTAAAAACAGCATATCAGGAGACAAAGCAGAAGATAAAAGGGGCTCACTCAATACGGTCTTGTGTTTCTGCCTGTGTTATAATAATGTTAGTTTCCTGTGAGCATATCAAGGAAGCTTTGAACATGGCTTTGTCTGCTATAGAGCTGTTTAAATGTGTCAATAGCATCTGTAGGGGACAAGCCTGGAGACACAAACAGAGCTATCCATCTCCTTCCGACTCCAGCCATTTCAGGAAGACTGGCTCTGCAAAGGTTTACAGTAGCAAATTAAGGAACCACTTTAATCCGTTGAGAAATAGGTTTATTCTCCAGACAAAGCATGCCGCCCATTAGACGGGAGTGGTGGTTTGTTTATCCCCTGGCACTGCATGAATGATGGGAACCTGGCCTTAGATGTAAAATACTGGCGTGCAGGGCCAATGATGGACTTGGGCATCTTTGATGCACAGCCAACATGGTCTTTAATAGTTAAGTGTATGTTGATTTCAGTTTGACATTTTTTGTTAAATATGGTAAAACCTAAATTTAAAAAATGTAGGACTATAATCTACCATAGAAGCATATATATAAATAGATGACTGAACATACTGTACATAAAACATACATGTAGAGTAAATTATGACTTGATGGCACAAAGTTGTACACTCGTGTAAGTCCATAGCAAATAAGCAAAATGTATTTAGGTTCATCTTTAGCCAAAATATTGTTGAGTTTTCAATAAAGTGAGAAAGGGTTAGTATCCCTTAAAAGTGGACCTGTTGTCAACAAAACACCCCAAATTTAGGCTGTTTGTTTACAAATGTGTAATATAAAATACTTACCAATTTGTAAAAATCTGCCCCTCACCTGTAGATCTGCTCCATTGCAACAGCCCATTAGGAAAGACTTTCTGCAATGACCAAAGTAGAGATGGATCTTATAAATCAGGCTGTCTCAAAGGGTGTAAGCAGACCTTCAGTCATTTTTGTCTGAAGGACCACTTTAAGCACAATAGGGTTGATTCAGAGCCCCTTTCTCAACATTTTTATGGAGGTCTTGCTACCAAACGAAAAATCATGCAAAAATGAAAACATTTCACACTAAAGTTCTCACAGAAAAAAGGCTTTGCTGAATAAGACGAGGGGAAAAAATGAACGAGAATGGAAATATTCACGCAAAAAAAAGGCGAGAAAGGGGCTCTAAATCAACCCTAATGCCCTGATACAGCACTGTGTCTCCTCTCCCTAAAGGGACTAGCAGATACTGTACATGCTGCCATCACTTCTACAATGTGTCAGCTGCTACTCAGGTGTCAGTTGCAGGAACAGTAAAGGGATGTGACAGGGGGGTGCCAACAAAATACACGCCATAGCAAAAAAGGAATGCTTGGCAATGGTTTGCTTTAGTGGGACAGGCCAGGCAAAAATAAAAAAACATTAAAACTTACTGTTTCTGCCCCTGAATCAGCCGTAATGGCAGTTAGGTTGATGTGCTCCCCATTGTTCAGTTGTGTGTACTGTGATTAAACGCATCATCGCTGGGGGTGGGGTCACTCAGCCAGGGAGCAATATGGCTGACTTACTTCGAGTTTTGGTTGTTATGAATATTGGGCAAATGGATTAGTGTGCCAAATATGGGGGTTATGTAAGAAGGGAAAACGCCAGGTAGTGCTTCGTAGTGGCAGGCAGCGTCTGGTGAACTTCGGGTGCTGTACGCAAAACCACATTTATGAAAACGAATCTGTTGAGCGCCTCTAACAGCGCCATGTAGCGTCACATGTATTAATCCAGGTGGCTCAGTGAATAGTCCAGATCTCTAGGTTCCAGAGCGCCATGTAGTACCGATCGCTCTGTAGCACTCTCCCATACATTTCAATGGGGCTTTCATTAGTTATGTATAAATATCGTGTAATAACAGCAATTTTTTTCCCTTTTTATTGCTCAGATCATTGTGTGACCTCACCTGGCTGGAAACAAACACCTTTAGAAACTTTTTGGACTTTTCATATTTTTATGCAGAATTGTCATTACAGGTCTGGCACTAAAGTGTTATTGTCACAGTGTTAAAACAATGTCATTCCATGTGTTTTCGCTTTGTTACTGGTGGATAAGTGTTAAAAAACAGACTTTAATCACACAGCATCTGGTGCTCTATACTATAGCGACCAGATTTAGAGCGCCAATGCTGTGTGTGTGTCCTTTTTTGATAAGTATGGTGTGGAGCACCAAGTGCCGGACGCATTGAGCTTGCGCTACCTCTCGCTCGCTGCAGCGCTATACTGTTGTTACAGTGCCCAACACACATCACATTCATCAATGGCGCCTAGGTTACTAGAGTGAAAAAGACGCTCTATTACAGCGCCCGATACCCGCTTACAGCGTCTACTAGCAGTTGCTCTAAGCGCCTCTATACAGACGCTTGTCTGGCAATAACTGCCGTTAGTGAATCAGCCTCCATGTCTTTTTGAGTTATAGTCAAAAAATTAAACCTTGGTCTCACCAGCAGACCTGATGTAGGTTTCGGCAAAACATGGGCGAGATTAGTCCAGATATATGAAGAATAGGAATCTTTATGACCGTCTTCACTGGTATATCTAATGCCTTGCATATATTTTTGTACCCTTCTTCTGACTGATACACTTTAGCAATAAGATCCCTTGATGCCTTTACTCATGTAGAGTAAATTATGACTTGATGGCACAAAGTTGTACACTCTCCATAGCAAATAAGCAAAATGTATTTAGGATCATCTTTAGCCAAAATATTGTTGAGTTTTCAATAAAGTGAGAAAGGGACCTGTTGTCAACAAAACACCCCAAATTTAGGCTGTTTGTTTAAAAATGCGTAATATAAAATACTTACCAATTTGTAAAAATCTGCCCCTCACCTGTACATCTGCTCCATTGCAACAGCCCATTAGGAAAGACTTTCTGCAATGACCAAAATAGAGATGGATCTTATAAATCTCAAAGGGTGTAAGCAGACCTTCAGTCATTTTTGTCTGAAGGACCACTTTAAGCACAATAGGGTTGATTCAGAGCCCCTTTCTCAACATTTTTATGGAGGTCTTGCTACCAAATGAAAAATCATGCAAAAAGGAAAACGTTTCACACTAAAGTTCTCGCAGAAAAAAGGCTTTGCTGAATAAGACGAGGGGAAAAAATGAACAAGAATGGAGATATTCACGCAAAAAAAAGGTGAGAAAGGGGCTCTAAATCAACCCTAATGCCCTGATACAGCACTGTGTCTCCTCTCCCTAAAGGGACTAGCAGATACTGTACATGCTGCCATCACTTCTACAATGTGTCAGCTGCTACTCAAGTGTCAGTTGCAGGAACAGTAAAAGGATGTGACAGGGGGGTGCCAACAAAATACACGCCATAGCAAAAAAGGAATGCTTGGCAATGGTTTGCTTTAGTGGGACAGGCCAGGCAAAAAATAAAAAAAACATTAAAACTTACTGGTTCTGCCCCACTTTCTCCTAGTTTGGTTGAAAAAAACTTACTGAGGCATGAATTTGAGTCCTGGGGGGGGCGCTGTGGCTGCAGGTCAGTTCTACTTTTCAGCAGTGTCTGTTGTACCTGTGGTGATTAGCTCTGGATGACAGCAGGAGAGAGGCTCAGAGGCGAAAGTTCAACTTAAAGTCCGTGTTTATTCACACAAAAATCCATAACACCGAATGTTGTTTTTGGTTATATCACCTTTTCAGGAAAATGCAGCAGAAGTAAATCAGACAGGCAACGGCGTTTTTAGTCCTTGAGCAAACTTGCTACTTTGCAGCCGAATCTGCCTCTGGTCCGCATGAAACAGCCTGCACATGAGTTTTCAGCCAGGCTCACAGAGTCTCACTTCACAAGTGAGCTCCAGTCACAGTCACTCCACAGCTGACTCCCCAGGCTATTTATGCGGCCTGTAAAACCCGGACCTGGGTAGGGGATGGAGTCCCACCCTGCTCTACTCCATCCCAGTAAAACCGTCCCGGATTAGCCTTTCGGCTATACTAACACTTCAGCACCAGACTGCCATTAGCAGCTGATGCTGGGAAACAAAATACACGGTTTTACTGCAGCAAGGCCAGGTACCTTGGTGCCACATACCTTGCGTCAATGACTGCCCCTTGCACCTTACCACATACCCCCCCCCTTTGTTCAACCCTGAGGGGGTGGACACATGACAAACAATGTGCCCGGGATAGGGCATCCGCATTACCCAACAACCGCCCCGCTCTGTGCTCTATCGAGAACTTGAAATTCTGTAAGGACAGGAATCACCGGGTGACCCTGGCATTCCTGTCCTTAGCCTGGCACATCCACTTGAGGGGAGAATGGTCCGTAATCAAACAAAACCTTCTCCCCAGCAAGTAGTAGCGAAGAGACTCAAGGGCCCACTTAACGGCCAGGCACTCTCTCTCCACTATACTATACCGAGTCTCTGCAGGTGTCAGCTTGCGACTCACGAAGACAACGGGGAGGACTTCCTGATATAGTACCGCACCGAGGCCTGCCTCGGAGGCATCGGTCTGCACTATATACTCCCTCTTAAAGTCGGGTGTAACCAACACCGGAGACCCACACAGGGCAGACTTCAAAGCGGAGAACGCTTTTTCGGCCTGTTCACTCCATTTCACCATGACAGACTTGCACCCCTTTAACAGGTCTGTCAATGGTGACGCTACAGTGGCAAAATTGGGAATGAACCTCATGTAATACCCCACCAACCCCAGAAATGACTTCACTTGGCAAGTAGAGTTAGGACGTGGCCAGCTATGGATGGCTTCTATTTTGTTAACTTGGGGCTTGACCACTCCTCGCCCAATCACATAGCCCAGGTATTTAGTCTCTTCCAAGCCTAAGGCACATTTTTTTGGGTTTGCCGTCAAACCAGCCTTTCTGAGGGAATCCCCTACTGCTTGGACTTTGGGCAGGTGACTTTCCCAATCCGTACTATAGATGACTATATCGTCCAGATATGCCGAAGCATACCGACGATGTGGCCTGCGGACAATATCCATTAACCTTTGGAACGTAGCGGGAGCGCCATGTAAACCAAAGGGTAATACCTTATACTGGAACAGTCCCTCAGGTGGGATAAAGCCCGTTTTCTCCTTGGCAGCCTCAGTCAAGGGTACTTGCCAGTACCCTTTTGTGAGGTCCAAAACAGAAAAATACCGGGCTTGGCCTAGCTATTCAATAAGCTCGTCTACTCGGGGCATAGGGTAGGCATCAAACTTAGATACCTCGTGAAGTTTGCGGAAGTCATTACAGAACCGCAGCGTACCATCGGTCTTGGGAATCAAGACTATTGGGCTGGCCCACTCACTCTTTGACTCTTCAATCACATTTAATCTGAGCATTTGCTGCACTTCTTCTGCAATAGCTTGTCGCCGGGACTCAGGTACTCGGTAGGGCTTCAACCTGATCTTGGTCTGAGGTTCCGTGACAACGTCATGTTGGATGATAGAAGTGCGCCCAGGGAGATCTGAAAACACATCCGTGTTTCTGCTAACAAACTCCCTGGCTTCCTGGGTCTGTTTAGAGGAAAGGTTGTCGCCAGCTTTCACCTCAACAACCGCTTCTCTAACAACAGACTGAGGGACGGGAGGGACTCCTTAGCAATGAGTTTGGCTGAGGTGTGTTGCAGGGGGCATTGCCTCGGGATACCGCGTGGCATAGTCCAAGACTACCAGAATATGTTGGTGCCCTCTAGCGGATTTTGGCACTGGACCCACCAGATCCATAGCAATCCGCTCAAAGGGCACCTCAATAACTGGGAGAGGAACTAGGGGACTACGGTAATGAGGCTGGGGGCTGGTTATCTGACATGTTGGGCAGGACTCACAATATCTCTCCACCTCCTTGTACACACTGGGACAGTAGAATCGTTGTAAAATTTGGTCCAAAGTTTTCTGCTGGCCTAGGTGTCCCCCCAGAACATGTTGGTGGGCCAAATCCTACACAAGTTTGCGACAAGGATTGGGTAACACCAATTGATCCACAACCTCTTCACGTACTTTGTTTACCCGGTACAGCATATCCTGGTGAACCACAAAGCGTGGAAACTATAACTCAGCCCCCGGGTGTTGTGGTTCACCTTCCACCTCAAGTACATTCTCCCAGGCCCGAGATAGAGTCGGGTCCTGGTGTTGTGCTGTACCAAAACTACCTGTGGAGACATGGAGGTCTGCCAACTCTGGACCTGTTGACAAATCTTCCACATCGGCAACCATAACACTCAGTGGGGTTGACTCCGCCCCTTCCACCGTAGTGGCGGTCACCCCTACCGTTGTCCCTTCTGACTTTGGTTCCCAGGGTTCCGGGGTCACCCCTGAGTAGGGTCAGTCTATTGGGGACACACCCGCCTTGCGGGTTTCCGAAACTCCCAGCTTGCTCCAGAGTGACATGAACCCCAGAAAGTCTCTCCCAAGAATAAGTTTGTACGGTAGTTTAGCGGCGACGGCGACTTCGTGGATCCAGCTGCCGGAGACGGTGGTTAGAGTCACTTGTGCTGTGGCATAGTCCCTCAAGTCCCCGTGTACGCACAAGACCCCAGTTTTCCGCCCCGTGTACTCAACGGCAGTACCATGGTGGGTCTCACCAGGGTAACCATACTCCCCGAGTCCAAAAGGGCCACCGCCAGGGTATCCCCCACCTTCACCTGACAGAGGTGACTTTGCCCCATAACCTCAGGGACACCGGCAGCACACAGCCTCCTGGCATACATTGAAGTGCGGTAACCAAAGTTCACGTCCATAGGCTCCCCCTGGTGGGGACAGTTGGCTCTGATATGTCCCGGCTCCTTACACCCCCAACACAACACCGGGGCAGGGACTTTGGGGGGTAGGTCCTGAGGGGGTTTAGGGGACACCACCCTCCTGGACTGGGGTGGGGACCTCCGGGTAGAGATGAGCGAACTTTTGAAAAATTTGATTCGACTGATTCGACAAATTTTCCGACAAAAATCGGTTTGACCCGAATGTATTCGCGACGAATCGCTATTAAAAACGGCTATTTCTGAGCCTCCTAGAGCCTCAATAGGGTTGTAAACCATTCTGCCTTGCTGTAACACGCATAGGACGCGTGCTGGGTTAGTGAAATAATACTGTAAATAATTATCACATGCAGATCGGAGGCACGGCTAATAGAATCGCAAAGCGGCACAATTGCAGAGAGTTGAGGTGGCATCACTATGAGGGGCCCCTATAGTGCCTGAAAAACACACCCTGTAGCTGGCACCAGCAGGAGCCCAAAAATTCGCTGAATCACACCCTGGAGTTGCAAGCAGCAGCAGCCGCCCAAACATTGGTTGAAGGAGACACTGGAGTTGGCAGCAGGAGCCCAAAAATTGGACGAATCACACCCTGGAGTTGCAAGCAGCAGCCGGAGCCCAAACATTGCTTTAAAGAGACACTGGATTTGGCAGCAGGAGCCCAAAAATTGGATGAATCACACCCTGGAGCTGCAAGCAGCAGCAGGAGCCCAAACATTACTTTAAAGAGACACTGGAGTTGGCTTCAGGAGCCCAAAAATTGGATGAATCACACCCTGGAGTTGCAAGCAGCAGCAGCAGGAGCCCAAACATAGCTTGAAAGAGACACTGGAGCTGGCAGCAGGAGCCCAAAAATTGGCTGAATCACACCCTGGAGTTGCAAGCAGAAGCAGCAGCAGCCCAAACATAGCTTGAAAGAGACACTGGAGTTGGCAGCAGGAGCCCAAAAGTTGGCTGAATGACACCCTGGAGTTGCAAGCAGCAGCAGCAGTAGCCCAAACATTGGCTGAAAGAGACACTGGAGTTGGCAGCAGGAGCCCAAAAATTGGCTGAATGACACCCTGGAGACGCAAGCAGCAGCAGCAGCAGCCCAAACATTGCTTGAAAGAGACACTGGAGTTGGCAGCAGGAGCCCAAAAATTGGCTGAATGACACCCTGGAGTCGCAAGCAGCAGCAGCAGGAGCCGAAACATAGCTTTAAAGAGACACTGGAGTTGGCAGCAGGAGCCCAAAAATTGGGTGAATCACACCCTGGAGTTGCAAGCAGCAGCAGGAGCCCAAACATAGCTTGAAAGAGACACTGGAGTTGGCTGCAGGAGGCCAAAAAATTGGATGAATCACACACTGGAGTTGCAAGCAGCAGCAGCAGCAGCAGGAGGAGCCCAAACATAGCTTGAAAGAGACACTGGAGTTGGCTGCAGGAGGCCAAAAATTGGATGAATCACACCCAGGAGTTGCAAGCAGAAGCAGGAGCCCAAACATAGCTTGAAAGAGACACTGAAGTTGGCAGCAGGAGCCCAAAAATTGGATGAATCACACCCTGGAGTTGCAAGCAGCAGCAAGAGCACAAACATTACTTTAAAGAGACACTGGAGTTGGCTGCAGGAGCCCAAATTTGGCTGAATGACACCTTGGAGTTGCAATCAGCAGCAGGAGCCCAAACATAGCTTGAAAGAGACACTGGAGTTGGCAGCAGGAGCTCAAAAATTAGCTGAATTACACCCTGGAGTTGCAAGCAGCAGCAGCAGCTGCAGGAGACCGAACATTGCTTTAAAGAGACACTGGGGTTGGCTGCAGGAGCCCAAAAATTGGATGAATCACACCCTGGAGTTGCAAGCAGCAGCAGGAGCACAAACATTGCTTTAAAGAGACACTGGAGTTGGCAGCAGCCGCAGCAGGAGCCCTAAAACTGACTGACACACCCTGGAGTTGGCAGCAAGAGCCCAAAAATTGGATGAATCACACCCTAGAGTTGCAAGCAGCAGGAGCCCAAACATAGCTTGAAAGAGACACTGGAGTTGGCTGCAGGAGCCCAAAAATTAGCTGAATTACACCCTGGAGTTGTAAGCAGCAGCAGCTGCAGGAGCCCAAATATTGCTTTAAAGAGACACTGGAGTTGGCTGCAGGAGCCCAAAAATTGGATGAATCACACCCTGGAGTTGCAAGCAGCAGCAGGAGCCCAAACATTGCTTTAAAGAGACACTGGAGTTGGCAGCAGCCGCAGCAGGAGCCCAAAAATTGACTGACACACCCTGGAGTTGGCAGCAGCAGCAGCAGGAACCCAGAAATTGGCTGGAAGGCACCCTGAAGTTGGCAGCAGCAGGAGCACAAACATTAGCTGGAAGGCACACCCTGGAGTTGTCAGCAGCATAAGCAGGAGCCAAAACATTGCTTGAAAGACACCCTGGAGTTGGCAGCAGCAGCAGCAGGAGGCCAATAATTGGCTGAAAGGCACACCCTGAAGTTGGCATCAGCAGGAGCCCAAAAATTGGCTGGAAGGCACACCCTGAAGTTGGCATCAGCAGGAGCCCAAAAATTGGTCTAAAGACATAAATATATCTTGCACCATTTGGAAAGTGTAAAACGTGGCACCATGCTGAATCTAGTCGCATGCATTGGTGGGTGGAAATCCTGGCTGATCCATCCCTGATTCATTTTGACAAAGGTGAGTCTCTCCACATTTTTAGTTGACAGAAGAGTTCTCCTCGCCGTAACTATGGCCCCCGCCGCACTAAACACCCGCTCAAATGGCACGCTACTGGCCGGGCAGGACAGCTTTTCCAGGGCAAACTCTGCTAGTTGCGGCCACAAGCCAAGTTTGACTGCCCAGAAGTCCAGCGGATCCTCAAGGTGTGTTGGCATGGTCATGTCAAGGTATGACATGACCTGCTGGTTGAGGTCCTGCTCCAGGTCTTCCTGCTACTCATGAGTAGCCTCACTATGCGGGTGTAGAAAGCTACGCATTAGCGACTGAAGACCGAGGCTGCTGCTGATGGAGCTGCTGCTGCTGCTGCCTACCAACCCCCCCAGCAGGCATGGCAGTGGAAGGTGAGCGCAGAGGTCCCCTCGAGTCAGACCTGCGAGAGTATGGACCATGGCGCAGATAGGCATCGGCCAACTGACTACGCAGAATGTCTTTGTAGTAGTTCAGTTTGTCCTCCCTCTTGGCGGGTTTAAAAAATGCCCCCATTTTGTGCCAGAAGCAAGGGTCCAATAAGGTGGACAGCCAGAAGTCATGCCGCCGACAAATGGAAACAATTCTGGGGTCACTACGCAAGCACGTGAGCATGCTTCCTGCCATTTGCGCAAGTGACTCGGAGGGACTACCTGTCTCCATACTGCATACTGCCACGGTGTGTCCGGGTCCTCTGTCTCGCCTTCCTCAAAACCCTCTAGCTCCTCTGGCTGCTCCTGCTCCTCCTCTCTTGTCCACTGACTAGATAAACCAGCCATTTCGCCAAGCCTAAACTGTATTTCACTGGGCCACTCCTCCTCCTCTTCCTCCTCCTCTTCCAGTTCAGCTCCAATGGGGTTCATGTGGCCGTAAGATGTAGACGCCATGTCTCCAGTGCCCTGACCAGCCATGGTTTCCAACATGTGCTGTAGTACATGAAGCAGTGGAATCACAGCGTTCATCCCGTAATCCTGCCGACTGACAAATAAAGTGGCTTCCTCAAAGGGCCTGAGCAAACGGCTGGTGTCACGTATGAGCTGCCACTGGTTGACATTGAAGTTACACAGGGGAGTCCCCCTATCCGCTTAGATCATCGGGAAATCCGTGATGGCTTTTCTCTGTTCATATAATCGGTCCAACATGTGAAGGGTGGAATTCCAACGGGTGGAAACATCGCAAATCAGACTATGTTGGGGGCTACCGTTCTGACGCTGTAGCTCAAGAAGGGTGTGTTTGGCAGTGTATGAGTGGCTGAAGTGCATGCAAAGTTTCCTTGAAGTTGTTAGGATGTCTTGCAGATGGGGGGAAGACTTCAGAAACCGCTTGACAACCAGATTGAAGACGTAAGCCATGAAGGGGGCATGGGTCAGGCTTCCTTGGCGCAGCGCAGACAAAATGTTCTTCCCATTGTCGGTAACCATGATTCCCATTTTAAGTTTTCTTGGAGTAAGTCATGTTTGGATTTCCTGATGAATACATTTAAGCATTTCCTCCCCTGTGTGACTCCGTTCGCCAAGACAAACCATGTGAAGCACAGCATGACACCTCCGTGCCCTGCACACATGGTAGACTGGAGGGGCACTGAGACTTGAGCCTACAGTGGAGGGTGAGGAGATGGCGGAGGATAAGGAGGCCGAGTCGCACGGTGTCACAGGCCCAACGGGCAGGGAGCACGGAGGCCGAACCGGCGTGACCTGTCCAAGCTGCTGCTGCTGCTGCAAAGGGACCACATTCACCCAGTGGGCCGTAAATGACATGTACTGTCCCTGACCGTAGTTACAGCTCCAGACGTCGGCGCTGCCATGCACTTTGCTAAACACCGACAGTCTCAAGGACCGGCCCACCTTCTGTTCAACAAAAGTGTGCAGCGCTGGTACTGCCTTCTTGGCAAAGAAATGACGGCTTGGGACTCTCCACCTCGGCTCAGCACAAACCATCAGTTCTCTGAAAGGTGCAGAGTCCACCACCTGAAAAGGAAGCGACTGCAGCACCAGCAACTTGGACAGGAGCACATTCAGCTTCTGCGCCGTAGGATGAGTGGGCGCATATTGCTGTCTCTTGGACATGGCTTCGCTGATGGATTGCTGGCGGGATGCATGACTTGGAGGAGGAGGAGCGACAGAGGATGGGTATGACGCACAGCTGCCTTCGGCTGAGGTGCTGGAGCCTTGGCTGGCAGAAATTGGGAGCGGCGTGCCACATGGTGAGGAAGCAGGCTGGACCACCTCTTCGGAGCCTCGGTTCTATCAGGCCGCTTTATGGTGACGCATCATATGTTGACGCAGGGCCGCGGTGCCAACATTTGGGCCCTGGCCACGCTTCACCTTCTGCCTACATATCTTGCATGTGGCCATGTTACCCTCCTGCGGATGCTTCAGGAAAAACTGCCACACTGCCGAGTAGCTACTTTTCCCACCAACAGGCCGCACTGATTCACTGCTCCACTGCTGTCGCCAACTCCAGGAACCCCTGCTCCACTACCTCCCGATAAGGTAGCCTGCCGTGCAGCAGGTGCTCTACCCCACCCCAGGCTCCATTTGGCTCCAGGCTTTACAATTGTGCCCCCATGCTGACTGTCAACCATGCTGCTAACACCTTGCTGCCTCAGCTGCTGACTCCGGGGCAACCTACGCCCCTCTTCTCCTGTTGATGACAATGAAGCCCCTTCATCACCCGGCTCCCAAGTGCGATCGGCTTCATCATCATCATCATCAGCGAGTTGTGGCTGCACGTCACTGATGTTCTCGGTTTCCTCAACAGTGTCTGGTGCAGGAGCTGGAACACTCGCAACACCCACGACACTGTCCACATCACTATTTGTCTGCCTAGCTAAAGAAGCCACCTCCATTTCTTGGCTGGGCAGTAGCTGCTGACTGTCCTCTATCTGATCGTCCTCCTCACTAAAGAGTGGAGCTGAACCCAAAGCATAGGATACGTCTCTGGGGGAGGGAACGGCGTAGGACAGAGGCAATGGGAGGACAGGGACTGCTCTCGGGGCATGCCAACTCAGGGTTGTGTCAGAGGAACCTACCGACCCTAGACTGGGGGTCTCAGATGTAACTTGTAATGATGTTGATGAGCGCGTTAACCAATCTACCACAACAGATGCGTTACTGTTGGAGACACGACCGCTAGTAGATACTGGCAGTTCAGGTCTCTCACCGTGACTCCTGCTGATACTCGCTCCTAGTCTGCTGCGACCTCTACCTGCTGAATCTTGGCCTCTGCCACTCCTCTTTGAACATCCTTGCACTTGTCTGCCTGACATTTTTATGTATTTGAAATGCGCAATAGGTACGATAAAAAATGTGTTTACTTTAAAAAGAAGAAGCTAAATAAAGTGAGGGACTGCTTCTCTACACCAGATACTATGAAAATTGGTAATATGAGATACCCTGCGGTCTAGTGTTTTGGCAGCAGACCAAAATCCAATTCAAAATGCAATACTTTGATTACGCTGGGGAAGGATGAACAAGCGTATTTATTATAACAGATAGGCTGCTAAGTGCAGGTTTGGGATGCCCTGCGGCCTGGTGTTTTTTTTGCTAAAGGCAGACCAAAAACCAATTCAAAATGCAATACTTTGATTAAGCTGAGGAAGGATGAACAAGCGTATTTAGTATAACAGATAGGCTGCTAAGTGCAGGTTTGGGATACCCAGGTGGGCTGGTGTTTTTTTTTGTTAAAGGCAGACCAAAAACCAATTCAAAATGCAATACTTTGATTAAGCTGAGGAAGGATGAACAAGTGTATTTAGTATAACAGATAGGCTGCTAAGTGCAGGCAGCCTATGAAAATTGGTAATATGAGATACCCTGCTGTCTAGTGTTTTGGCAGCAGACCAAAATCCAATTCAAAATGCAATACTTTGATTAAGCTGCGGAAGGATGAACAAGCGTATTTAGTATAACAGATAGGCTGCTAAGTGCAGGTTTGGGATGCCCTGCGGCCTGCTGTTTTTTTTGCTAAAGGCAGACCAAAAACCAATTCAAAATGCAATAGTTTGATTAAGCTGAGGAAGGATGAACAAGCGTATTTAGTATAACAGATAGGCTGCTAAGTGCAGGTTTGGGATACCCAGGTGGGCTGGTGTTTTTTTTTGTTAAAGGCAGACCAAAAACCAATTCAAAATGCAATACTTTGATTAAGCTGAGGAAGGATGAACAAGTGTATTTAGTATAACAGATAGGCTGCTAAGTGCAGGTTTGAGATGCCCTGTGGCCTAGTGTTTTGGCAGCAGGACAAAAAACAATTCAAAATACAATACTTTGATTCAGCTGAGGAAGGATGAACAAGCGAATTTAGTATAACAGATAGGCTGCTAGGTGCAGGTTTGGGATACCCAGGTGGGCTGGTGTTTTTTTTGTTAAAAGGTAGACCAAAAAACAATTCAAAATGCAATACTTTGATTAAGCTGAGGAAGGATGAACAAGCGTATTTAGTATAACAGATAGGCTGCTAAGTGCAGGTTTGGGATACCCAGGTGGGCTGGTGTTTTTTTTGTTAAAGGCAGACCAAAAACCAATTCAAAATGCAATACTTTGATTAAGCTGAGGAAGGATGAACAAGCGTATTTAGTATAACAGATAGGCTGCTAAGTGCAGGTTTGGGATACCCAGGTGGGCTGGTGTTTTTTTTGTTAAAGGCAGACCAAAAACCAATTCAAAATGCAATACTTTGATTAAGCTGAGGAAGGATGAACAAGCGTATTTAGTATAACAGATAGGCTGCTAAGTGCAGGTTTGGGATGCCCTGCGGCCTGGTGTTTTTTTGCTAAAGGCAGACCAAAAACCAATTCAAAATGCAATACTTTGATTAAGCTGAGGAAGGATGAACAAGCGTATTTAGTATAACAGATAGGCTGCTAAGTGCAGGTTTGGGATACCCAGGTGGGCTGGTGTTTTTTTTTGTTAAAGGCAGACCAAAAACCAATTCAAAATGCAATACTTTGATTAAGCTGAGGAAGGATGAACAACTGTATTTAGTATAACAGATAGGCTGCTAAGTGCAGGTTTGAGATGCCCTGTGGCCTAGTGTTTTGGCAGCAGGACAAAAAACAATTCAAAATACAATACTTTGATTCAGCTGAGGAAGGATGAACAAGCGAATTTAGTATAACAGATAGGCTGCTAAGTGCAGGTTTGGGATACCCAGGTGGGCTGGTGTTTTTTTTGTTAAAAGGTAGACCAAAAAACAATTCAAAATGCAATACTTTGATTAAGCTGAGGAAGGATGAACAAGCGTATTTAGTATAACAGATAGGCTGCTAAGTGCAGGTTTGGGATGCCCTGCGGCCTGGTGTTTTTTTGCTAAAGGCAGACCAAAAACCAATTCAAAATGCAATACTTTGATTAAGCTGAGGAAGGATGAACAAGCGTATTTAGTATAACAGATAGGCTGCTAAGTGCAGGTTTGGGATACCCAGGTGGGCTGGTGTTTTTTTTGTTAAAGGCAGACCAAAAACCAATTCAAAATGCAATACTTTGATTAAGCTGAGAAAGGATGAACAAGCGTATTTAGTATAACAGATAGGCTGCTAAGTGCAGGTTTGGGATACCCAGGTGGGCTGGTGTTTTTTTGTTAAAGGCAGACCAAAAACCAATTCAAAATGCAATACTTTGATTAAGCTGAGGAAGGATGAACAAGCGTATTTAGTATAACAGATAGGCTGCTAAGTGCAGGTTTGGGATACCCAGGTGGGCTGGTGTTTTTTTTGTTAAAGGCAGACCAAAAACCAATTCAAAATGCAATACTTTGATTAAGCTGAGGAAGGATGAACAAGCGTATTTAGTATAACAGATAGGCTGCTAAGTGCAGGTTTGGGATGCCCTGCGGCCTGGTGTTTTTTTGCTAAAGGCAGACCAAAAACCAATTCAAAATGCAATACTTTTATTAAGCTGAGGAAGGATGAACAAGCGTATTTAGTATAACAGATAGGCTGCTAAGTGCAGGTTTGGGATACCCAGGTGGGCTGGTGTTTTTTTTTGTTAAAGGCAGACCAAAAACCAATTCAAAATGCAATACTTTGATTAAGCTGAGGAAGGATGAACAACTGTATTTAGTATAACAGATAGGCTGCTAAGTGCAGGTTTGAGATGCCCTGTGGCCTAGTGTTTTGGCAGCAGGACAAAAAACAATTCAAAATACAATACTTTGATTCAGCTGAGGAAGGATGAACAAGCGAATTTAGTATAACAGATAGGCTGCTAAGTGCAGGTTTGGGATACCCAGGTGGGCTGGTGTTTTTTTTGTTAAAAGGTAGACCAAAAAACAATTCAAAATGCAATACTTTGATTAAGCTGAGGAAGGATGAACAAGCGTATTTAGTATAACAGATAGGCTGCTAAGTGCAGGTTTGGGATGCCCTGCGGCCTGGTGTTTTTTTGCTAAAGGCAGACCAAAAACCAATTCAAAATGCAATACTTTGATTAAGCTGAGGAAGGATGAACAAGCGTATTTAGTATAACAGATAGGCTGCTAAGTGCAGGTTTGGGATACCCAGGTGGGCTGGTGTTTTTTTTGTTAAAGGCAGACCAAAAACCAATTCAAAATGCAATACTTTGATTAAGCTGAGGAAGGATGAACAAGCGTATTTAGTATAACAGATAGGCTGCTAAGTGCAGGTTTGGGATACCCAGGTGGGCTGGTGTTTTTTTGTTAAAGGCAGACCAAAAACCAATTCAAAATGCAATACTTTGATTAAGCTGAGGAAGGATGAACAAGCGTATTTAGTATAACAGATAGGCTGCTAAGTGCAGGTTTGGGATACCCAGGTGGGCTGGTGTTTTTTTTGTTAAAGGCAGACCAAAAACCAATTCAAAATGCAATACTTTGATTAAGCTGAGGAAGGATGAACAAGCGTATTTAGTATAACAGATAGGCTGCTAAGTGCAGGTTTGGGATGCCCTGCGGCCTGGTGTTTTTTTGCTAAAGGCAGACCAAAAACCAATTCAAAATGCAATACTTTTATTAAGCTGAGGAAGGATGAACAAGCGTATTTAGTATAACAGATAGGCTGCTAAGTGCAGGTTTGGGATACCCAGGTGGGCTGGTGTTTTTTTTTGTTAAAGGCAGACCAAAAACCAATTCAAAATGCAATACTTTGATTAAGCTGAGGAAGGATGAACAACTGTATTTAGTATAACAGATAGGCTGCTAAGTGCAGGTTTGAGATGCCCTGTGGCCTAGTGTTTTGGCAGCAGGACAAAAAACAATTCAAAATACAATACTTTGATTAAGCTGAGGAAGGATGAACAAGCGTATTTAGTATAACAGATAGGCTGCTAAGTGCAGGTTTGGGATACCCAGGTGGGCTGGTGTTTTTTTGTTAAAGGCAGACCAAAAACCAATTCAAAATGCAATACTTTGATTAAGCTGAGGAAGGATGAACAAGCGTATTTAGTATAACAGATAGGCTGCTAAGTGCAGGTTTGGGATACCCAGGTGGGCTGGTGTTTTTTTTGTTAAAGGCAGACCAAAAACCAATTCAAAATGCAATACTTTGATTAAGCTGAGGAAGGATGAACAAGCGTATTTAGTATAACAGATAGGCTGCTAAGTGCAGGTTTGGGATGCCCTGTGACCAAAAACCAATTCAAAATGCAATACTTTGATTAACCCTTTAACTGCCAGCCTACCTGGAGTTATTGTTACGCTTTGTTGCCAGACCATTTTTCACTATTTTGCACTATGCATGTTCAACTGTGATTTTTGAAGGGATTTCCCAGGAAAATTATTTTTTTCAGCAGAGTCTGGGCTTTAACATAAAATGTCTTGTTTGTCATTTGTCAAGTGTATTCTTAATATTTTGGGGGGAAATATATGCAAAATAATAAAAAAAATCTATTTTTTACAATTTGTAGTGTTTTTTTGTAATAAAAAATGTAAGTTTGTCAATAAAATCTTATTGCGTGTGAAATCCCAATTTCTCCCGGTTACAACGGTACCACATATGTATTGGTAGACACCCTTTCCTACCCAGGAGACTCCCCCAAACTGAAACAGCACTTTAAGAGATTTTTAGATCAAATACAGCTATGCTAAGCGCTATGTGCACCTTGCAGTTTTTTAAATAAAAACAACCCTTTACATTTGAAATACCCCCAACAAACTATATATATTCTCTGGAAATACACACTTCAAGCTTTTTAGGCGTACTAGGCTTGTTGATGTTGCCACAGTTTTCTGGAAGTTCTCCCTCAATGTATTCTTTGGTTACTCAGAGCTTCCCTAAAAAAGGATAAAAAAAGCAGGATCAAAGCCACATTTTCCTTAAAAAAACTATATGCAAACAAGAAAAAACAAGTTAATCTGAAAAAGCAACATCCCCCGAACAGAACGATACCCAACATGCATAGCTACTGTCAAAAGAAGAGTTGCCAAACATCAAAAAGTAAAGCATATGCACAATGGTAATTTTGCTTGAAAATTTCAGCTCTGCAGACAAAGTGCACACCTTGCGCTTTTTCTACCAAAACAACCCTTTACATTTGGAATACCCCACAAACCATACATTCCTTGAAAGTACACATGATAAGCTTTCTAAGTGTACCCAGCATGTTGTAGTGGGCCCATCTTTCTGAAAGTAATCCCTCAAAGAATTCTTTGGTCGCACAGGGTTTCCTTAAAAAATGTATAATAAAGCAGAATAAAAAATGAGTTTTCCTAAAATATCATTATGCAAACAAGAAAAAACAAGCTAAATCTAAAAGCGCAAGGTCCCCCGAGCAGAACGATACCCAACATGCATAGGTACTTTTAACCCTTTTAACTGCCAGCCTACTTGAGATTTTGTCACCCTCTCTTGACAGGTCATTTTTAACCATTTTGCGCTATGCTTAACTGTGATTTTTGCAGGTATTTCCAGGAAAATTATATATTTTATTTTTGCAGCAGAATTTAGGCTTTAACATGAAATGTCTTGTTTGTAATTTTTTTTACTGTTTTTTTAAATATTTTTGAGTCAATTAAACAAAACAAAATTGTCTCCTGTATTTCAAATAAAACCTTTTTTTTTTAAAGAAAACCATCTTGCACCGCCCCCCAAACTGAAAAGAACACTTTATAACATGTAAAAATAAAATTCAACTACAATCCCCACTATAAAGGGTTAAATCAAGAAAAAAATTGGCATGGGGTTCCCCTTCCAAGGGGGGGGGGGTAATCCCCATGTTTTTTTAATTTTAGGGGTTAAAAACCCTTAAAAATTCCCATAAAAATGACATGGGGTCCCCCTACTCAGCATAACCAGCCCGGGGATCAACTATGCAAGGCTTGTAGAACAGGGCGCAGGGGCCAGCTTTGGTGGCCCCCCGCCCTGCCAAGTACAAGCCCGCACCGCCTAAATCAGCCCGGACCCTTCTGCCCCCCCTGGGCTTCGGGGAGGCAGGTATAAGGGGGGCCGGGGTTAATGGCAAGTCACCCGCTAGCCGCAGGTGACTTGACAGCCCCCCAGCCTTGTGAACTGGTATAGGGGTTTCATGGACTCCTTACAAGTTCACAATGGGTTAAAGTGGACCAACACCCAGGGCTGATCGGCCCGGGAATCTATAAGATTCCCAGACCGTTCTATTCCCTCCCCCCGGGGCATCCAAAATCGGGATGCCCCTCTGTGTGAAACCCCCCGGAACACTTACCTGAATCCCGGTCCTACAGCGCATGCGTGGGCCGCATCCCCGCTATCCCTCTAGTAGGGCGCGTACCCGCGCTGGCTATTTATGAATAGCCGGTGCAGGCACGCTCCCTGTTAGAGGGAAGTGGGGGATGCGGTCTCCAGCACGCTCAGAGTGGCTGAGCTTAGACGTCTCTTAGACGCCCATAACTCAGCCGCTCTGAGCGCGCTGATTGGACGAGCAGCCGCGCATGCACCATAGGATCGGGGTGAGCTGAGTTATTGTGGGCGATTGGGGGGGTTTCACAGAGCGGGGCATCCCCGATCGGGATGCCCCGGGGGAAAGGACCAATACCCAGGATAGTCAAAATCCTGGGTGTTGGTCCACTTTAAATGTAAAAAAAACACAAACACACCACACCACAAAATGCTTGAAGCATTTTATACCTGCTGTGTAACAGGACATAAGCGGTTAATTTAAAAAAAAATTGACATAGGGTCCCCCCTTCCCAGCGTTACCGAACAGGGCCAGCTATGGGGGCTTGTAGAACAGGCTACTAGCCCACATAGCCACGAAGTGGCCCGGGCCCTTCTTCCCCCCCCTGGCCGTTGGGAAGGCAGGTAATGGGGGGGCTGGGGGTTAATGGCAAGTTAGCCACTAGCCGCAGGTGACTTGCCAGACCCAGAGCCTTGTGAGCTGGTATACGGGTCTCATAGACCCCTTACCAGCTCACAAAGGGTCAACTGTTCAAAAAAAAAACACCACACAAAAGTATTTTATTAAAAAAAATTTTTTTTAATGAACTTACCTCCGATTGTCAGCTCCTTTGTCCCTCGCCGCTCTGATGACAGATGGCGGTGATCGGCATCCAGAGAAGGGGGAGGCAGGAGATTAGAGGATCTCCTGCCACCTCCTTCCCCGGGCACCGATCACTGGTATCTGACAGCTGAGAGAGCTGAAGCCGGTGATCGTGGCCGGGATGACGTCATTAGCTCCGCCCACAAAGCGGCAAGATGACTTCCGCCGTCGGAGGAGCAGAGGGGGGAGAGCCTCCCGGGCTCTCTCCTGAAGATCGGTAAGTCCTGGGGGGGGGATCGGAGGCCCCCAGGTGAAGAGGAGGGACAGCGGGAGCCAACGCACACGGAGGTAAGTGAATGACATTTTTTTTTTTTTTTACAGGAAAAGCCGGAGGCAGCTGAAACGGGGGGGCACCCTATTCCGGGCCCTCCCCTGCAGCCGGAGGAGGTCCGACCAACGATCGGAGCCCACTATCTTGAAGAGGAGACCCGGCTGAATCAAACGAGGGGTCAGGTGAGTGTTTTTTTTTTTTTTTGCCAGCTAACAGGGGGGAAAGCCAGGTACGTAAAATTTACGTAGCTGGCGTTTAAGGACAGGAGAGGCAGCTACGTGAATTTTACGTAGCTGGCAATAAAAGGGTTAAGTTGAGGAAGGATGAACAAGCGTATTTAGTATAACAGATAGGCTGCTAAGTGCAGGTTTGGGATACCCAGGTGGGCTGGTGTTTTTTTTTCTTAAAGCCAGACCAAAAACCAATTCAAAATGCAATACTTTGATTAAGCTGAGGAAGGATGAACAAGCGTATTTAGTATAACAGATAGGCTGCTAAGTGCAGGTTTGGGATACCCAGGTGGGCTGGTGTTTTTTTTTTGTTAAAAGCAGACCAAAAACCAATTCAAAATGCAATACTTTGATTAAGCTGAGGAAGGATGAACAAGTGTATTTAGTATAACAGATAGGCTGCTAAGTGCAGGTTTGGGATGCCCTGTGGCCTAGTGTTTTGGCAGCAGGACAAAAAACAATTCAAAATGCAATACTTTGATTCAGCTGAAGAAGGATGAACAAGCGTATTTAGTATAACAGATAGGCTGCTAAGTGCAGGTTTGGGATACCCAGGTGGGCTGGTGTTTTTTTTGGTTAAAGGCAGACCAAAAAATATTAAAACTTATCCAGTTATATTATGATAAATGCTTGTGTGTAACAGATAGGGTTAAATAAGCCACTGCATAGATGGCATGCACAGTGGCAAGGCAGATTTACAGCACAAAGAACTGAAATTGAATTGAAAACTGATCTGACTAATGAAAAAAAAAATTTCACTGTCACTTCTAAGCTGTTCCTGGCTGGATGGTTCCGTTTTTTCCCTATCTTTCCCTGGCTCTGTCTACCTCTCTGTCTGCCTCTCTGACTCTCCCTACCTATCTCTAACTCTCTGTCCCTGCCTGTAACGAGCTGTGGTCTGGCCGCAATGCAAGGCTGAAATGTGCACAAGCAAGATGGCCGCCGCTTTATATAGCACGGTGACGTCACCGGGCTTCCTGGCTGCTGATAGGCTGCATGTGACTTACCCATGATACCTTGCCCCAGGGGATATGTCCGGACATGTGCTTCCACCATTTTTGAATGCCTGTAATTGAAATAAATGGAGTTTAAAGGAAAACTTCGATCGATCGAATCGCGGGGAAATTCGGAATCGTTCAGTATCGAATTTTTCATGAAATTCGGAAAGAATCCGGGTTCGTCCGGATCGATTCGCTCATCCCGACTTCCGGGGTTTCCCTGAATCCTTCCCCATAGAACCCCCTTGCAAGTTCCTGGTGGCCTCATATCGCTCCACTAGGTCCACCATCTCTAGAGCGTTGCCGGGGGATACCTGGCCAACCCAGTGCTGGAGAGGGTGCAGTAAAGCCCTCCAGAACATGTCTGCCAGCAAGCGGTCCAACATGGCAGTGGGGCTTAATATATCAGGTTGCAGCCATTTTTACAGTAGGTGCAGTAGTTTACAATATTGGGGTCTGGCGGGCTCTGCCGACTGATCGCTCCACTGATGAACCCGCTGAGCCCGAACCCACACATTCACCCCCAGTCTGGCCAGTATCTCACCCTTCAGAGTCGGGTAGTCAGCGGCTTGGTCGTCTGGAAGATCAAACATCACCTGCTGGGGTCCAGATGCCAGAAATGGAGCGATGACGTCAGCCCACTGGTCACGAGGCAACTTCTCCCTTTTCAAACACCTCCAGGTAGGTCTCGACGTCATCCGAAGGGGTCATCTTTGTAAGCGCCAAGTGGACCGCTTTCCGGGCATCAGGGACACTTTTGGGCGCTCCTGCAGCTTGCAGCGCCATCACATGTTGTAACAGAAGCTGGTTGGTCTCCTGCTGCTGCTTGTTGGCCTCGCGCTGCTGCAGATTCGCCTCAATGAGTGCTTTTACGACAGCCTCCATTTTGTCTGCGGTCTCAGGTAACAGCTTGGCAGGCTTAATGTAGGACATGCACACAAAAAAAAACGTTTCCGTCAGTTGCTCCTAGCAACGGCCTCACTGTGCCCCTCGCATCCTCCACCAATTGTGGTGATTAGCTCTGGTAGTCAGCAGGAGAGAGGCTCAGAGGCAAAAGTTCAACTTAAAGTCCATGTTTATTCACACAAAAATGTCCTTTTTGTCCTTTTTGGTTACGTCACCTTTTCAGGAAAATGCAGCAGACGTAAATCAGACAGGCAACGGCGTTTTTAGTCCTTGGGCAAACTTGCTACTTTGCAGCCGAATCCGCCTCTGGTCTGCATGAAACAGCCTTCACAGGAGTTTTCAGCCAGGCCCACAGAGTCTCTCTTCACAAGTGAGCTCCAGTCACCGACCCTCCACAGCTGACTCCCCAGGCTATTTATGCGCCTGTAAAACCCGGACCTGGGTAGGGGATGGAGTCCCACCCTGCTCTACTCCATCCCAGTAAAACCGTCCCGGGTTAGCCTTTCGGCATTACTAACACTTCAGCACCAGACTGCCATTAGCAGCTGATGCTGGGAAACAAAATACACGGTTTTACTGCAGCAAGGGCAGGTACCTTGGTGCCACATACCTTCCGTCAATGACGGCCCCTTGCACCTTACCACATACCATACAGCCGCCCCCACATCCGCCCACCAACTTTCCCTCACCATTCACTGCAATGAAGGATGCATGCCAGACCTCAGCACCCTCCTCCATTGCACTGAATGGAGTGGGCTTGGCCCGTCACTGTGAATGATGACTATGTGTCACAGTGCTCGCTGATGAGTAGGAACGCTAAGGGATTAGATCATAGGACCCACTAAGTTTCATTCAAGTGGACTAATAGAGAAAATCCTGTTGCGTGTTTTCTGTTTTTAGTCTTGGGTCACAATGTTTGATGAATTAAAAAATAGTCAGGTAGTCTTTTCTGAACTAAAGAAGTAAACCCAGTTGGAAATTGTTCCTAAATAATGATGGAAATATTTTTAAGGAAGGTATCAATCATTGCTATAACACAGAATAAGTAGATGGAGTTTCAAAGGTGTCAATTTTCTGAGCTCTTCAAGCTCAAAGGAAATTTGTTCTCTTGAAGTGCTAATATAATGGTAACAAAAGAGCTATGATAGGACTGGCCAAGGTGAACCTGTTTGGGAATCAGAGATGTAAGTTAGTCAAATATAAGGGTATGCCAATTAGATTATGCCAATTAGAACCCCTGTCATATTTGGAAAGACAATTTCATAAAGAAAATCATATGCAACCTTTTTACAAACCCTCTGAATTTGTTTGAATTCCACAGGGAGTGGCCCTTATTTAAACATTTGTTTAAAAACCTCTGGTCTCTACCTCACTGATAAAAATGATTTACTTCACCGGTAGAACTGATCTGTGGCAGGTGCTTCTTTTACAACTGTAAAAACATTTTTTCTATGCATTGTCCTGGGTTGGAAAGTCTGTTAAAAGTAACCTCTTCAAAAAGGCTCTCAGATTCAATTGGAATTATTCCCAGATTTTCCGGGGAAGGGAAGAATATCATTTTCATAATTAGAAAACGATTTCAACAGCAATAACCAAAAGATTTATTCAAATGTACTATTCCACTATGTACTGTCTATAGTATGGTGTAGATGTAGGCTTCTATATTGTCACAATGGAGTCAAATCTGAACAACACCCATTTTTCATAAAAAAAAATCACATGACCACAGCGTCCAATTACAATGCTTGATCTCGCTGGGGGAACAAGGAGACAGGTAAGATTTCTCCTTTCTAATGGAAGTAATATGCAGGGGGGCATCGGCAATCGGGATGTCCCCCTGCGCTCGGAAAAACACCCATTTCATGGGCTCGTTGGCAAGGTAAGAATATATGTCGCATAGCGAGGCTCACCTGATGCCTGTCCTATGTGCCTGTCCTCCATTTTCTGCCATGCTGTTTAGCAGTACTCCAAAGTTTGCCCTTCTTTCAATTTAAACCCCCAGGACCACGCAAAAGAGTGGTCTAACCAATTATCTGGCCAATCTGTCAATTGTTGCTCTCAAGCACAGCAAGCTACAGTGATCCCACTATCAGGGCAAGTAAAGAGATCCAAGACTAATGTCTTATTTCCAAGAATTTGACATTTGCATATGAAAAATGGTCCATAATACATTGCTTCTGGTTATTTAATTTATAAACATCACAGGTTTTATTTTGTACAAACGTGATTAAGAGTGGTCCTGTATTATTTCTATATGCAGTGAGAAGGGAAATTTAACATTGTAAGTTCTTGATGGAATTGCTGCATTTGTAGCCAGCTAGAAGCAATTTCTCCTAGATAAAAATGTAACACAATGGCAAGGTGTTCTGCCAACAATATATTCTCTATTGACCTAGATCTTCATGCTTGATAAATACAAACATGTTTCTGGAATTATAATAAGTTTGTTGTCTGGGGAAAACACACTAATCTGTTCTTATTCTTACAATACAAGCACTTGTTCAATTTACCATGCTGCAAACAATACTCAATACAATAGGTTGCACCTCTCCCTGTCCAAAATAATTAACCAGAGAATTAAATTAACAGTGGCTCAGTTTACTGAAACTTTGTGCTACTTGGAAAAAAGGTTTGAAGACATTAAATGACAGTTACAGGCATGTGTGCATGCGTTGCTATGTGACTAAAAAGTCATTATAGCATGAGAGTTATTCAATGGTGAGAGTCATGTACTGAATTTAGTCAACACCTAATAAAGTAAATTTTTTATTAATTCTCGGCACCTGACTGAGTGGACAGGTGAGGTGCTTATTTTTTTCCCCAAAAAAGTTTTCCTTTACAAGTTTATAAATAACAAAACAAACACATTCAGAGCAGCTTCAGTTAAATGAATTTGAATACCCCATATTGTGAAAGTAAGAAGAAAGTTATTTCTTTTGCACTTTTGTTGCGTTAGTTCATAGATATTCAATTACAGGTTGGAGAGGCTCTCTAACTGGATAACCCTCCATAGTGGTTGCAAGTCAAGTAAATATATTTTGTATTAGGAAGGTCATCTGAATAGAGGTAAAAAAAAACTATAGTGATTCCGGTTATTCTGATATATTGCTACAGATGTTATAAGACTTAAATGAATGAGAAGCATTACAGACAAACCATTATGATAGAATGTCATAGGTACAAAAATACCTTTCAGAATTGCTGATCATAGAATAGTGTCATATTTTAAGAGCATCTTATTTTTGTCCTGATAGGAATAAAATTATTTGTAGAACTGTATATATACAGAAAATGCCTACAGCTTATTTACATCATATATATTTGATTTCATAGGGATCCAGGTTCAACATTGACTAGATAATAAAATGGAATGATTAGCTCTTCCAGTTAGACAATTAGATATTGACTACCTGGTTTAGTATTGTCAGTAAATATATCTTTAAGAGGTCAGCTGTGTAGACTAAGGTTTGACGAAAGAGGTTAGAGGTCATGCAGATGACAGATGAAGAAGACAGTGCATGATTTGAAAATTTACTGTAAGCCTTTAGTTCTAGGTAGGTACTAGAGATGAGCGAACTTTTGAAAAATTCGATTCGACTGATTCGCCGAATTTTCCGACAAAAATCGTTTCGACCCGAATAAATTCGCGACGAATCGCTATTAAAAACGGCTATTTCTGAGCCTCCTACAGCCTCAATAGGGTTGTAAACCATTCAGCCTTGCTGTAACACGCACAGGATGCGTGCTGGGTTTGTTAAATAATACTTTGAAGAAATATCACATGCAGATCAGAGGCATCGCTAATAGAATCGCAGAGCGGCACAATTGCAGAGAGTTGAAGTGGCATCACTATGAGGGGCAGAAGGAGCCCAAATATACACTGGAGTTGGCCTCAGGAGCCCAAAAATTGGATGAATCACACCCTGGAGTTGGCAGAAGTTGGCAGCAGCAGCAGGAGCCCAAATATACACTGGAGTTGGCTTCAGGAGCCCAAAAATTGGATGAATCACACCCTGGAGTTGGCAGAAGTTGGCAGTAGCAGCAGCAGGAGCCCAAAAAATGGCCTAAAGACATAAATATGTTTTGCACCATTTGTAAAGTGTAAAACGTGGCACCATGCTGAATCTAGTCGCATGCATCAGGCATTGGTGGGTGGAAATCCTGGCTGATCCATCCCTGATTCATTTTGACAAAGGTGAGTCTCTCCACATTTTTAGTTGACAGACGAGTTCTCCTCGCCGTAACTATGGCCCCCGCCGCACTAAACACCCGCTCAGATGGCACGCTACTTGCCGGGCAGGACAGCTTTTCCAGGGCAAACTCTGCTAGTTGCGGCCACAAATCAAGTTTGGCTGCCCAGAAGTCCAGCGGATCCTCAAGGTGTGTTGGCATGGTCATGTCAAAGTATGACATGACCTGCTGGTTCAGGTCCTGCTCCAGGTCTTCCTGCTGCTCATGAGTAGCCTCACTATGCGGGTGTAGAAAGCTACTCATTAGCGACTGAAGACTGAGGCTGCTGCTGCTGATGGAGCTTCTGCTGCTGCTGCTGCCAACCCCCCCAGCGGCCATGGCAGTGGAAGGTGAGCGCAGAGGTCCCCTCGAGTCAGACCTGCGAGAGTATGGACCATGGCGCAGATAGGCATCGGCCAACTGCCTACGTAGAATGTCTTTGTAGTAGTTGAGTTTGTCCTCCCTCTCGGTGGGTTTAAAAAATGCCCCCATTTTGTGCCGGAAGCGAGGGTCCAATAAGGTGGACAGCCAGAAGTCATCCCGCCGACAGATGGAAACAATTCTGGGGTCACTACGCAAGCATGTGAGCATGCTTCGTGCCATTTGCGCAAGTGACTCGGATGGACTATCTGTCTCCATCTCCACTGCATACTGCCACGGTGTGCCCGGGTCCTCTGTCTCTCCTTCCTCAAAAACCTCTAGCTCCTCTGGCTGCTCCTGCTCCTCCTCTCCTGTCCGCTGACTAGATAAACCAGCCATTTCGCCAAGCCTAAACTGTGTTTCGCTGGGCAACTCCTCCTCCTCCTCTTCCTCCTCCTCCTCCTCCAGTTCAGCTCCAACGGGGTTCATGTGGCCGTAAGATGTAAACGCCATGTCTCCAGTGCCCTGACCAGCCATGGTTTCCAACATGTGCTGTAGTACATGAAGCAGTGGAATCACGTCGTTCATCCCGTAATCCTGCCGACTGACAAATAAAGTGGCTTCCTCAAAGGGCCTGAGCAAACGGCAGGTGTCACGTATGAGCTGCCACTGGTTGACATTGAAGTTACACAGGGGAGTCCCCCTATCTGCTTGGATCATCAGGAAATCCGTGATGGCTTTTCTCTGTTCATATAATCGGTCCAACATGTGAAGGGTGGAATTCCAACGGGTGGAAACATCGCAAATCAGACTATGTTGGGGGATACCATTCTGACGCTGTAGCTCAAGAAGGGTGTGTTTGGCGGTGTAGGAGTGGCTGAAGTGCATGCAAAGTTTCCGTGAAGTTGTTAGGATGTCCTGCAGATGGGGGGAACACTTCAGAAACCGCTTGACAACCAGATTGAAGACGTGAGCCATGCAGGGGGCATGGGTCAGGCTTCCTTGGCGCAGCGCAGACAAAATGTTCTTCCCATTGTCGGTAACCATGATTCCCATTTTAAGTTTTCTCGGAGTAAGCCATGTTTGGATTTCCTGATGAATACATTTAAGCAGTTCCTCCCCTGTGTGACTCCGTTCGCCAAGACAAACCATGTGAAGCACTGCGTGACACCTCCGTGCCCTGCACACATGGTAGACTGGAGGGGCACTGAGACTTGAGCCTACAGTGGAGGGTGAGGAGATGGCGGAGGATGAGGAGGCCGAGTCGCACGGTGTCACAGGCCCAATGGGCAGAGAGCGCGGAGGCCGAAGCGGCGTGACCTGTCCAAGTTGCTGCTGCAAAGGGACCACATTCACCCAGTGGGCCGTAAACGACATGTACTGCCCCTGACCGTAGTTACAGCTCCAGATGTCGGCGCTGCCATGTATTTTGCTACACACCGACAGGCTCAAGGACTGGCCCACCTTCTGTTCAACAAAAGTGTGCAGCGCTGGTACTGCCTTCTTGGCAAAGAAATGACGGCTTGGGACTCTCCACCTCGGCTCGGCACAAGCCATCAGTTCTCTGAAAGGTGCAGATTCCACCACCTGAAAAGGGAGCGACTGCAGCACCAGCAACTTGGACAGGAGCACATTCAGCTTCTGCGCCGTAGGATGAGTGGGCGCATACTGCTGTCTCTTGGACATGGCTTCGCTGATGGATTGCTGGCGGGATGCATGACTTGGAGGAGGAGGAGGAGGAGCAGGAGCGACAGAGGATGGGTGTGACGCACAGCTGCCTTCGGCTGAGGTGCTGGAGCCTTGGCTGGCAGAAATTGGGAGCTCACTTGGTGAGGAAGCAGACTGGACCACCCCTTGGGAGCCTCGGTTCTCCCAGGTCGTTTTATGGTGACGCATCATATGTTGACGCAGGGCCGTGGTGCCAACATTTGGACCCTGGCCACGCTTCACCTTTTGCCTACATATCTTGCATGTGGCCATGTTACCCTCCTGCGGATGCCTCAGGAAAAACTGCCACACTGCCGAGTAGCTACTTTTCCCACCCCCTGGCCTCACTGATTCACTGCTGCTGTTGCCAACTCCAGGAACCCCTGCTCCACTACCTCCCGATAAGGTAGACTGCCGCACAGCAGGTGCTCTACCCCGGCCCCGGCCCCGGCCGGCTCCAGCCTTTGGAATTGTGCCCCCATGCTGACTGCTACCACCTTGCTGCCTCAGCTGCTGACTCCGGGGCAACCTGCGCCCCTCTTCTCCTGATGATGACGATGAAGCCCCTTCATCACCCGGCTCCCAAGTGCGATCGGCTTCATCGTCATCATCATCATCATCACCGGGTTGTGGCTGTACGTCACTGATGTTCGTGGATTCGTCAACAGTGTCTGGCGCAGGAGCTGGAACGCTCGCAGCACCCACGACACTGTCCACATCACTATTTGTCTGCCTAGCTAAAGAAGCCACCTCCATTTCTTGGCTGGGCAGTAGCTGCTGACTGTCCTCCTGTATCTGATCGTCCTCCTCACTAAAGAGTGGAGCTGAACCCAAAGCATAGGATACGTCGCTGGGGGAGGGAACGGCGTAGGACAGAGGCAATGGGAGGACAGGGACTGCTCTCGGGGCATGCCAACTCAGGGTTGTGTCAGAGGAACCTACCGACCCTAGACTGGGGGTCTCAGATGTAAGTTGTGATGATGTTGTTGATGAGCGCGTCAGCCAATCTACCACGGCAGATGCGTTACTGGTGGAGACCCGACCGCTAGCAGATACTGGCAGATTAGGTCTCTCAGCGTGACTCCTGCTGCTACTGGCCCCCAGTCTGATGCGAGCTCTGCCTGCGGAATCTTGGCCTCTGCCACTCCTCTTTTCACTTCCAGGCACTTGTCTGCCCGACATAGTCTAACTGGCGTGGTAGTAGGTGATATTTTAAGAACCCCCAGGCAGCAGTGGGTCTATATAAAACAGAATATAATGCACACCAAAAGTGAGCAGTAACACTCAGCCTCCAACAGGCCTGCTTAGTGTAAATAAGAGAGCTGCTTAGTGTAAATAAAGAGGGGTATGCTATGTTACAGAATGGGATGCCTCAACAGAAGTGCACCTGGCAGGCAGCAGTAAGCCTATGCCCAGCAAAAGTGTCTTATAATATAAATATAATAAGAGCAAATGCTTATATGGTCTTAAACAGAGGCTGCTTTAGTCACAGAATGGGATGCCCTGGGCAGGAATGGACCTGGCAGGGTCCAGTAGGGCTTTGGCCAGCAAAAGTGTCTTTATCAGGCTAATTTCAAATATGATAAGAGCAAATGCTTATATGGTCTTAAACAGAGGCTGCTGTAGTCACAGAATGGGATGCCCCGGGCAGGAATCGACCTGGCAGGGTCCAGTAGGGCTTTGGCCAGCAAAAGTGTCTTTATCAGGCCTGATTTCTATGAGAATAAGTGCAAATGTTTATTATGCTATTAAATAGAGGCTGCTTTAGTCACAGAATGGGATGCCAGTGCCACAAAAACCAGAGAGCATGCACAGCAAAAGTGTCTTTATCAGGCCTGATTTCTATGAGAATAAGTGCAAATGTTTATTATGCTATTAAATAGAGGCTGCTTTAGTCACAGAATGGGATGCCAGTGCCACAAAAACCAGAGAGCATGCACAGCAAAAGTGTCTTTATCAGGCCTGATTTCTATGAGAATAAGTGCAAATGTTTATTGTGCTATTAAATAGAGGCTGCTTTAGTCACAGAATGGGATGCCAGTGCCACAAAAACCAGAGAGCATGCACAGCAAAAGTGTCTTTATCAGGCCTGATTTCTATGAGAATAAGTGCAAATGTTTATTATGCTATTAAATAGAGGCTGCTTTAGTCACAGAATGGGATGCCAGTGCCACAAAAACCAGAGAGCATGCACAGCAAAAGTGTCTTTATCAGGCCTGATTTCTATGAGAATAAGTGCAAATGTTTATTGTGCTATTAAATAGAGGCTGCTTTAGTCACAGAATGGGATGCCAGTGCCACAAAAACCAGAGAGCATGCACAGCAAAAGTGTCTTTATCAGGCCTGATTTCTATGAGAATAAGTGCAAATGTTTATTATGCTATTAAATAGAGGCTGCTTTAGTCACAGAATGGGATGCCAGTGCCACAAAAACCAGAGAGCATGCACAGCAAAAGTGTCTTTATCAGGCCTGATTTCTATGAGAATAAGTGCAAATGTTTATTGTGCTATTAAATAGAGGCTGCTTTAGTCACAGAATGGGATGCCAGTGCCACAAAAACCAGAGAGCATGCACAGCAAAAGTGTCTTTATCAGGCCTGATTTCTATGAGAATAAGTGCAAATGTTTATTGTGCTATTAAATAGAGGCTGCTTTAGTCACAGAATGGGATGCCAGTGCCACAAAAACCAGAGAGCATGCACAGCAAAAGTGTCTTTATCAGGCCTGATTTCTATGAGAATAAGTGCAAATGTTTATTATGCTATTAAATAGAGGCTGCTTTAGTCACAGAATGGGATGCCAGTGCCACAAAAACCAGAGAGCATGCACAGCAAAAGTGTCTTTATCAGGCCTGATTTCTATGAGAATAAGTGCAAATGTTTATTATGCTATTAAATAGAGGCTGCTTTAGTCACAGAATGGGATGCCAGTGCCACAAAAACCAGAGAGCATGCACAGCAAAAGTGTCTTTATCAGGCCTGATTTCTATGAGAATAAGTGCAAATGTTTATTATGCTATTAAATAGAGGCTGCTTTAGTCACAGAATGGGATGCCAGTGCCACAAAAACCAGAGAGCATGCACAGCAAAAGTGTCTTTATCAGGCCTGATTTCTATGAGAATAAGTGCAAATGTTTATTATGCTATTAAATAGAGGCTGCTTTAGTCACAGAATGGGATGCCAGTGCCACAAAAACCAGAGAGCATGCACAGCAAAAGTGTCTTTATCAGGCCTGATTTCTATGAGAATAAGTGCAAATGTTTATTATGCTATTAAATAGAGGCTGCTTTAGTCACAGAATGGGATGCCAGTGCCACAAAAACCAGAGAGCATGCACAGCAAAAGTGTCTTTATCAGGCCTGATTTCTATGAGAATAAGTGCAAATGTTTATTGTGCTATTAAATAGAGGCTGCTTTAGTCACAGAATGGGATGCCAGTGCCACAAAAACCAGAGAGCATGCACAGCAAAAGTGTCTTTATCAGGCCTGATTTCTATGAGAATAAGTGCAAATGTTTATTATGCTATTAAATAGAGGCTGCTTTAGTCACAGAATGGGATGCCAGTGCCACAAAAACCAGAGAGCATGCACAGCAAAAGTGTCTTTATCAGGCCTGATTTCTATGAGAATAAGTGCAAATGTTTATTGTGCTATTAAATAGAGGCTGCTTTAGTCACAGAATGGGATGCCAGTGCCACAAAAACCAGAGAGCATGCACAGCAAAAGTGTCTTTATCAGGCCTGATTTCTATGAGAATAAGTGCAAATGTTTATTATGCTATTAAATAGAGGCTGCTTTAGTCACAGAATGGGATGCCAGTGCCACAAAAACCAGAGAGCATGCACAGCAAAAGTGTCTTTATCAGGCCTGATTTCTATGAGAATAAGTGCAAATGTTTATTGTGCTATTAAATAGAGGCTGCTTTAGTCACAGAATGGGATGCCAGTGCCACAAAAACCAGAGAGCATGCACAGCAAAAGTGTCTTTATCAGGCCTGATTTCTATGAGAATAAGTGCAAATGTTTATTGTGCTATTAAATAGAGGCTGCTTTAGTCACAGAATGGGATGCCAGTGCCACAAAAACCAGAGAGCATGCACAGCAAAAGTGTCTTTATCAGGCCTGATTTCTATGAGAATAAGTGCAAATGTTTATTATGCTATTAAATAGAGGCTGCTTTAGTCACAGAATGGGATGCCAGTGCCACAAAAACCAGAGAGCATGCACAGCAAAAGTGTCTTTATCAGGCCTGATTTCTATGAGAATAAGTGCAAATGTTTATTGTGCTATTAAATAGAGGCTGCTTTAGTCACAGAATGGGATGCCAGTGCCACAAAAACCAGAGAGCATGCACAGCAAAAGTGTCTTTATCAGGCCTGATTTCTATGAGAATAAGTGCAAATGTTTATTATGCTATTAAATAGAGGCTGCTTTAGTCACAGAATGGGATGCCAGTGCCACAAAAACCAGAGAGCATGCACAGCAAAAGTGTCTTTATCAGGCCTGATTTCTATGAGAATAAGTGCAAATGTTTATTGTGCTATTAAATAGAGGCTGCTTTAGTCACAGAATGGGATGCCAGTGCCACAAAAACCAGAGAGCATGCACAGCAAAAGTGTCTTTATCAGGCCTGATTTCTATGAGAATAAGTGCAAATGTTTATTATGCTATTAAATAGAGGCTGCTTTAGTCACAGAATGGGATGCCAGTGCCACAAAAACCAGAGAGCATGCACAGCAAAAGTGTCTTTATCAGGCCTGATTTCTATGAGAATAAGTGCAAATGTTTATTATGCTATTAAATAGAGGCTGCTTTAGTCACAGAATGGGATGCCAGTGCCACAAAAACCAGAGAGCATGCACAGCAAAAGTGTCTTTATCAGGCCTGATTTCTATGAGAATAAGTGCAAATGTTTATTGTGCTATTAAATAGAGGCTGCTTTAGTCACAGAATGGGATGCCAGTGCCACAAAAACCAGAGAGCATGCACAGCAAAAGTGTCTTTATCAGGCCTGATTTCTATGAGAATAAGTGCAAATGTTTATTGTGCTATTAAATAGAGGCTGCTTTAGTCACAGAATGGGATGCCAGTGCCACAAAAACCAGAGAGCATGCACAGCAAAAGTGTCTTTATCAGGCCTGATTTCTATGAGAATAAGTGCAAATGTTTATTGTGCTATTAAATAGAGGCTGCTTTAGTCACAGAATGGGATGCCAGTGCCACAAAAACCAGAGAGCATGCACAGCAAAAGTGTCTTTATCAGGCCTGATTTCTATGAGAATAAGTGCAAATGTTTATTGTGCTATTAAATAGAGGCTGCTTTAGTCACAGAATGGGATGCCAGTGCCACAAAAACCAGAGAGCATGCACAGCAAAAGTGTCTTTATCAGGCCTGATTTCTATGAGAATAAGTGCAAATGTTTATTATGCTATTAAATAGAGGCTGCTTTAGTCACAGAATGGGATGCCAGTGCCACAAAAACCAGAGAGCATGCACAGCAAAAGTGTCTTTATCAGGCCTGATTTCTATGAGAATAAGTGCAAATGTTTATTATGCTATTAAATAGAGGCTGCTTTAGTCACAGAATGGGATGCCAGTGCCACAAAAACCAGAGAGCATGCACAGCAAAAGTGTCTTTATCAGGCCTGATTTCTATGAGAATAAGTGCAAATGTTTATTGTGCTATTAAATAGAGGCTGCTTTAGTCACAGAATGGGATGCCAGTGCCACAAAAACCAGAGAGCATGCACAGCAAAAGTGTCTTTATCAGGCCTGATTTCTATGAGAATAAGTGCAAATGTTTATTATGCTATTAAATAGAGGCTGCTTTAGTCACAGAATGGGATGCCAGTGCCACAAAAACCAGAGAGCATGCACAGCAAAAGTGTCTTTATCAGGCCTGATTTCTATGAGAATAAGTGCAAATGTTTATTATGCTATTAAATAGAGGCTGCTTTAGTCACAGAATGGGATGCCAGTGCCACAAAAACCAGAGAGCATGCACAGCAAAAGTGTCTTTATCAGGCCTGATTTCTATGAGAATAAGTGCAAATGTTTATTGTGCTATTAAATAGAGGCTGCTTTAGTCACAGAATGGGATGCCTCACAGCAGACTTAAGATCAGTTCAGTATATATGCACAGTTAGTTACTATAAGCAGCCTGAAAACGCTAACAAAGGCTGGATGAAAAAAAAAAAATCTCCCTGTCAGCCAGCTCCGTTTTTCCTACCTTTCCCTGGCTTTCTGTCTGTCTCCTGTCTGTCTCCTGCCTGTCTCCTGCCTGTCTCCAGCCTGTCCCTGTCTGTCCCTGTCTCCAGCCTGTCTCCAGCCTGTCTAACTGCCTCAGCTACACAGCGTTCTGTCTGTCTGTCAAGAATGCAATAGAGAAATGAGGAAAAGCAAGATGGCCGCCGTTAAATACCGCTGTGTGACGTCACCGGGCTTGCTGGCTGCTGATAGGCTGCATGTGACTGCCCCAGCTTGCACTGGCACGGGATACATGTCCAGACATGTCCCGCCCGCCATCTTAGAATGCCTGTAATGTAAATGAATGGATGTTAAAGGAAAACTTCGAGTGATCGAATCGCGGGGAAATTCGGATTCGATCCGAATCGAATTTTTCCTGAAATTCGGATCGAATCCGGGTTCGTCCGGATCGATTCGCTCATCCCTAGTAGGTACACTAAAACAAACATGAACATCAGCTGCATAAACTAAGTTTTGGTTTCAGATGCCAACAATGTTTATTCTTAAAAACTTGTATGAGGCTGATTTAATACTAGCGGCAAGTATTGCCATTGAGCGCCTGTGTAGCGGCGCTTAAAGCGACTGCTAGTAGATGCTGCAAGCGGGTGTTGGGCACTGTGACCTAGCTTAGCGGGCGGACAAGTGGCGCTGTAGTATCCTGTCCAGCATTGATGAATGTGATGTCTGGAGGGCGCTGTAGAAGCGCTCTCCCTGATTCACTGCAGAGCCAATGGAGAACGCTAGGTGGTGTCACAAGGTTAAAGCACCCAAGGCTATGCTACATCTAACAATAGGACAACGCTGCAGGAGCAATAGGCAGCACCAGTTAAGTTCGTCCAGCACTCGGCACTGAAGCCCGTATTCAAGAAAAAACTACACACAAGCAGCGTCGGTGCTCTAAAACTGGGCGCTCTAGAATAGAGCACCAGAAGCTAAAAATCTGTTTCTCAACACATATCAACCAGTACCAGAGCGAAAAACAAATTGAAGGACATTGTTTTAACACTGCGAAATGACACTGCAATGGCAGACCTCCACATACAATGCTGCATAAAAAAATAATAAAAAAAAAAATAAAAGTGTATGTTTGCTGGGCAGGAGAGGACACACAATGATTTGAGACAAAAAATGTTAAAGTTTATTTTGGCAACATGCTCTTTATACACAACCAAATGAAACACCATTGGAAGGTACTATATGGCGCTGCTGAATGGCGCAGCACCGGCACTATACGCTGAGCCACAGTTAGTGCTACATGTGACGCTATATGGCGCTGTTAGAGGAGCTCACCAGATTTGCTTTCTTAAATGTGTTTTTCACATTCAGCGCCCAGCGTTCACTCGATGCTACGTCCCGCTACGTGGCACTACCTGGCGTTATCGGTTCTTAAATAACCCCCTATGACTATTCCAGACCTACCCGCAATGCATAAGTAGTAGTAGTAGAATTGCTAATGCATGACAAATATGACATTGTGGCTATACCAGGGACCTGCTTTTAACACATTTTTTAATTACGATACTTTTTAATTATTAAAGAAGGCAAGGGTTTGCTTGTTGGTTAATTATTGGTAATAATAATAATAATAATAATTTGGTAAATTATGTTCAGGGCCGCCACTAAATAAAGAACTTTAAGACCTCAACAGGGTGTAGTCAAGAAAGGTGATTGTATCAAATCACTTATTGGAGGTTTGTTTAAAAAAACTCATATTAATTAGGACAATGAGGCTCAAATATTGGGAATCAAGTCAGCTACAATTTAGAGAGATATTGAAACAAATTCTAAA
This sequence comes from Gastrophryne carolinensis, assembly GCA_027917425.1. Classification (NCBI taxonomy): domain Eukaryota; kingdom Metazoa; phylum Chordata; class Amphibia; order Anura; family Microhylidae; genus Gastrophryne; species Gastrophryne carolinensis. Next base: position 441,533,367 of record CM051234.1, read on the forward strand.
GGTTTAACATTGTGATATAAAAACATTCTTATCTTTATCTACAGGTAACATAGCTTGCCTTACACAAGAAGTCCTGTTATGGTAGGAAAAAATATAGATATATGAGGTGCCTGTTTGGGTTGGCATCCAGCCTCATGTACTAAGGGAGCTGAGCCTGGTTATTGACCAATTTATCCTCTCTCCTTGCATTCTCTGCTAGGTTGGCTTGGGTAACTACAGACTTATCAGTCAGTTACTGATGTGGTAGAGGAAACAGAAAGCAAAGCTGTAACCTTTGCAGATGGTACAAAATTATGCATAATTATTAAAAGTCTAAGAGTTAGTCACATACAGCTTGGACAGTTACCTGGCATATGAAACTCAATACTGATAAATATAATGCTATGAAGCTGGCTTATGCCATTGACACACATATAATCATACCCTGGTACTAGTCACAAGTAATGCCTCACCTTGCATATAGGTAGAGTCTTAGGCCTAATACTGTCACACTTTAAGGAGTTCTGATTTGTAAAATGCTGCAGATACTGTTACATACACACAGAGAAAGAAAGGTGAGTATAGGTCTTTTTTGACTTTATCATTGAATGGTTGTTCAAGGAATGTAATTGGAGCCTGTTTAATAATTCTTGGAATTTCTGGTCTGCTTCCAACCCCTCTCTGGGCATATTTCCCTCACTTTCTGTCCTTTCCAACTTGGTTACTATGGCTCTACCTCTTCTTAAATGACATCCTTGGCTCACAACAGGAAGTTAAGGTAAGTGGCCGGGGTTCAGCCTACATTCCCAATACCAAGGGAAGGGTGAGTAACACAGAAAACTGCAAATATGAAATTTATAGCCATATACTCTACAGCATTTATCAGCTCAAATTTAAAGCACAATAACAACACCTTGTTCCTTTTGCAGGAGGGGATGTCTGTGTCTATCAACTCTTCCTCATTTGCCAGAACAGAGCTCCATTGTTTTCTATGAAAACTGCTTTGTTCATTGCACACCAAGCCATGTCAAAAGCAGAATCTGATACAAATTCTTAATGTGCTATTTATAGGAAGAAAACCGTCAGGCTTCGTGTAACTCAGCAGCCAGCTTTGCTTTCCTCTAATCATTGCCAGTTTCCAATTTTAAGTCATTTTTCTTCCATTTCCATGTACAGAGAGAGTGTGGAAAGATTAATGGCAGACCCCAACTTGACCACTGCATGAACTTCTCTGGATACGTTTTATAAAGACATTCATGAATCTTTCAAGGTCACTATAATGGTATTGAACCTAAAGTACAATCAAATGAACTACAGCTTATACCTTAAACTTGCCTTTTCACACATACACTTTTGGGGATTGCAGAAATAAAGCTTAGAAATCAAGAGCAATGGCTAAAATCCCAAAATAAAATAAAATAGTTAATCAATACATTACTTGGCTTTGCTGTGCTTTACTGATAAATTAGTTCCATGTATATTTGCCATAAAAGGATTACGTAATCTGTTTTGGGAACATAGTTTAGGATAATTCTGTAGGTAAAACAGAGGAGGAATGACAATATTGGATATTATTCATACTACATATAGTATATATATACCAGCATACTTACATACATACTAGCATATAGTATATACCCATATACTATATCCATATATGCTGTATATATAATTTCTTATCTGTTATTATTCATGCCACAGTATATTAATGTATGTTATTAATGTATGTATGTATGTATGTATTAATGTATGTACACTCCCAGCAGCAACCAACGGCTGGCCTGGCTAAAGCAAAAATAGCAGCGAGCTGCACTGGAATCTCTTAATGATCGGTTCTGGATTGTGGGTCAGGTACGTTTTTTTTATGTAGCCCTGCTTCAGTGCTAGGGGAGGGTGGCAGGGTGGGGTGGTTAAAAAACAGGCAATCTGAGCTGGAATAACCCTTTATGTCTAGGTGAGTTCTTTAACCCCCTTGGCGGCGATCCCGAGCGTGACTCGGGGTTAATTTGCGCTGTAAGTGGCGGTAACCCCGAGTCACGCTCGGGATCGATTTGGGAGCAGAAGCGGGCGGCGCAGCCTCCTTACCTTCTCCCTGCGATCCAGCGATGTCTCCGCCGCGATCGCAGGTGAGAGCCGCGGCTGCGGCGTCTGTCTCCGCTTCCGGGTTCCGTCTCTGTGAGGGGCGGAGCCGTGTGTCAGAGACAAATGCAATGGTAATGCTTTCGTTACCATTGCATTTGTCTTTTTCACAACGCCAGGGAGGTTAAATTCCCTAAGCCCCATACCACAAAGTCATAAACATTATCCATGGCACTGATAGGGGACATATCTGCACATTGTACTTCCACCTGATCTCTATGGAGCCCTAAATAGCCCCTAGGGGCATAAAGAGATAATTTGCCTTGCTTTGCCTGCAGGGTAAGGATGAGGTGTAATTCTGTTATTTTTGGTTAGTAAGCATTATGTAATTACCTTCTGTTGCAGAAAGACACTCATTTCCTTTTCAACCATTTTAAAGAGGGGCTTTATAGTTCTCACTTCACTTAAGCCTAAATGGCCATCACTAAAATGGCTTGCTACACTATAACTATTTTAATGGAATTTACAAGAGTGTGTGTTACAAAATCCAACATAACAAATCCTGTATTTTTTCAAGAGTAATGTTTATATTACTTATAAGTCACCATAACCGGGTCATTTTTGCCTCACCCTTGATTTACCTGAATACCACACCATGCAAAAATCAAACTCAAAATATTTTACTTTACACCATCAGCGGTGGACTGGCCATAGGGGGACCCAGACAAATGCCCAGTGGCCCGCATTGCTTTGGGGCAGTCTGGGCTGCTACCTTTACTAACACTCTCATCCAATCCCTGCCCCTAGCCCCCCATCTCCTTTCCCATTATATCCCCATTTCCCAAGCAACCCCAGCCCATGTCCTCCCCCTAATGATTTAGCCTCAGCCTTGCAGTACACTGGTTTACTGACCGGGAAGCCTCAGAGATGCCACTGGCTGGTCATGGGCAGGCCAGCTGATGGTAAAATCCTGGGCTGATTTCTGGCCTCAGTCTGCCACTGCCTGCCTTTTTTTTTTCCTTTCTCTTTTTATGTTGGACAGATGTCTTTTTTGTCATTCAATGTAAATAAACAAGTAAAGTAAGTAAGTAAACACCACTAAATGTCCAGCTCTGTAAAATAACCAATTTTGTCCATTCTACCTTTATACTATATCACATTAAAAATGTCCTTTTTTTTATTCCTTCCGCAGACAACCCTGATTATCATAATGAAATAAAAAGTAAACTCACCTGATTCTTTTGTGGAAATCTTCCAGAACCTCTGCGCCTTCTTTTCAGTATCAGTGGCCCAGCTCCATTGGTGCCTTAAATGCAGTGATAAAAATGTCACTCATGTTCTTATTAGCACAGTGCTGCAGCCACCAAATAAATGGCACAGAGCTCCCTGTGGAGAAGGAGACTCCCAGCGCTTATACAGGGATTTTCATATTGCTTTCTACGGTTATTAAAGGAAGCATGTTCCTGCTACAATGGTTAGGAAAGCCTCATCCATGATCCCCTGTGGCACTTAGCAAATAGGGCTTAGCTTCCAAAGGGAGATCAGGCCAAATGCATTGACCAAGTGGGTAATATTTCTACTTTAGGATGAGAGGGATGTTAGTTGCATTTTCTGATCTAGCCTGGCAGCAAAACTATTGAGATTTGGAGATGCTGGATTTACAGGAAATTAAGCTTTAATCGGTGAACACTAAATGCTCAGTACCTTACCTGTTGCAAGATAGTGTTACGTATAACATAATGTGTAAAATGTACTCATAGATAAAAAGGTCTTTTAGTTTGGAACATATATATATAAATATATATATATATTAAGTACACTTTGAAGATGGCATTCGAACGTCACAAACATCCTGTGTATTATTAATTTCCAATAATATGTGTAAATGAAATCGTCCTTGGAGATTAGCCTGACTCCAAAGTTCCCTTGATTGTGATATTTGAGTCTCTTCTTATATAGTTATGTGATGTAACTGAGTTCTCTGTACCTTTTCCCTTGGTCCCTAGCAGATGGTAAAAGGAAAAAACACAGGAAAGCTGCCTACTGATAAGATATGGGGACAAAGGACCTGGTGACAAGTAAAAGAGAGAGAAAAATGAAGAGTGCCATGCGCTGCCATTCTAGTCCGGAAAACGGAATGTCATATTTCATAAAGCAGCCACAGCAAGGCTGGGAGCGACTCTATTCTAAGGGAGGAAAGAGACATGGACACTGCGTCATTTGGTTGCATTTAGCCAAATAAGCGCGATATACATATACTCTGCCAATAAATGCCAAGAGAAGTCTTTACAAGACTAGCAAAGGGTAGCAGATAGGGAAAAGATGAGATATAGTACTATGTGGGCCTCAATTGGAATATGCTCTTCTTGTCCTGCTCATCTGTATTTGGGAGCTATTCTCTCCTAGTGTATTTCATGTCTATGTATTTGTGCTTTTCTGTTATGTATTGTAAGTTGTTTTACCTTCTGTGTAATCTCACATTGTGCAGTGCCATGGAAGGTGATAGCGCTAAATAAATAAACTTTAATAAAAATAATTCTCATCACATGTTCCATGATTCTAGAACACTTAATTGTCCTTTTGACCTCTGTAGAGAATGGCAATTCTTAGGGCATTAGTCACCTCACCTCATGAGCTCTAGAAGCTTGTTCTCCTGTAAGAATCTTACCTGATCTGGATGGCCCACATTGAGCGCCTACAGGTCCATCCGGGCTTCACGGTGCCGCTCCTGGAAGTCGGAGCACATGGTAACCTGCACTAGCTGTAGTCCTTGTGCACCTGTAGCTGTGTGGATGAAGCTTGTGCGCGCACCGATGGTGGAGGGGTCTGTCCTGAGGAGACGCTGCACGGCCAGTAGCAGGCAGAGCAGCCTCCCAGGCCTCCCAGGTAGGTGTTCTGATTAGGGGGCTGGTCAGCCTCATTGGCCAGAGCTGACCAGCCCCTGGAATTACTATGAGCTATATTACTATACTATATTTGGAATTAAGATACAGCTGTGTAGACAGTCAGTTCATTAGGTACTATATAGATAAAACAAACTGAATAATTAACCTCCAGTGAAATTCTATCTATTGTGATATCTGTGTAGGGATAACCTGACTGGGATATTAGGTGGAGACTATAGAGCTGATTCAGAGCCTCTCCCGTACGCATTCCCGCATGTGGGAATGATGTCAGAGTCCCGGTTTATGTCTATTTTCTAGTTTGTGTCATTCTGGGCCATGTTTTTTGTCCAAGTTGGCTCTTTTGCAAGACTGTATGGTTGTCCCTCGCCACAGGAAAGGGGCATGCAATTGTGGATATGAATATTGTGGAATGTGGTGAGGTTGGGTTCTTTCAACATTGCAAATATCCAAGATATGCCATCGACTGCACGCACGTAGCGCTGATTCCCCCAGCTGCTCAGGGGTATATGGTTTGGTATGTTTAGGTGCACATTTTTTATGCTAGCCTTTTTTCAGCTCCCCCAAACCAGCTCCTTCTTGCCCATGTATCTGCTTTCTCTTGTTCTGGTATTGTTGCTAGTGTATTAACCTAAGTCTTTTCTGCTTTGGTTCCAGCAACGGCAAGATGGGCCACTGTCTAAACATGCAATGCGTCGAGGGTCCATATTTCTGCCTCTTCAGTATCTTGGCTGAATTCCCAGGATTGTCCCACAATGCTTTCATCTTGTGCAGTTCAAGTTTGAGAGTGGCAAGCTGAGGGGTAGGTGCTGGACCAACTGAGCGACTACACTACCCCCCACCCAGAATGACAAAGCAGGAGTTCCCGAGCAGCACCCTCCCACACAAGGGTGGCACAAGGGCCTTGATCTGACGTTCCAGTAAGTGGGTGGGTGCCAGACAACCACTAATCAGTTACTTGGCTAGACTATTATTTTAAAAGGGAAAAAAAGAAACTGTATCTGGGGCCTCCACCACACTTAATCCGGCCCTGCAAAGCATGCTCGCATGACTTCAGTGCCAAATGTTCAGCTGACTGTTCCTCCTGTTCCTCATGTTTATATTTTCCTTTTCATTTTGAAATATTCACACAATAGTACAACTGTTATTTACACCTAATATTTAAATAATAAAATATATTTTCATATTCTTTGGTGTTTCATTTATTAAAATATATCACTTTTTATTACAGAATAATCTTAACTACATTTAAAACTAAAAACATTGTTAAAATCTGGAGAATTACGAACAGCAAAATAAATTCATTAATCTCTCAGCAGGGTATTCATCAAAAGGCTCCATTTCTCCTAAACAGGTTTAAAAAAACACACCCATTGACCGGTGGGCAAGATGGCAGCCTGAGAGCAGAGCTCGTGGCGGAGACTCCCGATAGCATTGCTTTTCGCATCCCCAGCTGACCATGGGGAAGAGCAGCAGGTCGGGGTCGACAGGAAAGACTCCGAGGGTACCCCAGGCCCTGAGCGGGAGCTCCAGGAGTGTGCCGGACATGTTTAAATCGCAGAGGACTGACGACGCTGGTCGGCGCATGTCCAAAATGGCGCCCTCACTCTCACTCTCACCGGACAGCTCCCCAGATAGAGCGAGTGTGGCCCCCTCTGAGAGAGAAGAACAAGATGTTGTGGCCCAGCTGAGTCAGCTTCCCACCTGGTCAGAGTTGGCGGACTTCGCGGGGGACATCAAGTCCACCATAGCGACGGCCATCGCAGATTTGAGGACCGATATGCGGGCCCTGGCGCGGAGGATGGATGGCGTGGAGAGAGAGGAGGAACGCACTAAACGCAGTTTGCGGTTGGTGAGTGAAGTCGTCACAGCGCACAACCACTACATGCTTAATGTGCACAGGCACTTAGAGGATCTAGACAATAGAAATAGGAGGTGCAACATCCGAGTGAGAGGAGTCCCAGAGACAGTAGGGCAGGATCAGATTGGGAGCGCACTGTTATCTATCTTCAATGCCCTCCTCGAACGCCCTCCTGATACCCCTATTGAGCTAGTTCGAGCTCACAGAGCGCTGCGCCCGAGGAATTTGGGAGACGCGAACCCCAGGGACATTATTTGTTGCCTGCAAAGCTTTGTCCTGAAAGAGGAGATCATAGACAAGGCCAGAGCACGGGACGCGATCCAGTTTAATAATGATGAGATCCAGATATTTCAAGATCTCTCTGGCATAACTCTACAACATCGAAGGGCCCTGAGACCACTCACTTCGCTACTGCGGGAGCGAGGTATCCCTTATCGCTGGAGATTTCCTTTTGCCCTCTCCGCTACTTTGAATGGGAAAACTGGCACACTACGTGTCCCTGGAGACCTGGCGGATTTCTGTAGCTCCCTCCATCTGCCTTTGGTTTCGGTCCCTGACTGGTTTGCTGACTTCGCGATACCGGACCTGCTGACGGTCTCTCCTGGACCCGGAACACGGGGGGAATCCCCAAGGAGGACCTCCCCGGCCCGCTCTCCCGGTGGCCTCGCAGACCGAATCAACCGTGGGCAACGGCAAGAAGGCAGAGACTGAGAACGCCCCGGCGCAGACTTGGAGAAGGGTGACACTCTGGAGCGCTGATTAAGGTCACCCAAGTGGCCTGTACCACACGCAATACGGTGATGTTTTCTCTTTTAGCACGCCTTGCTGGCACTCGACTAGTGCATCCCATTCCGCTATCGCGGCGAGGGCGCAGTTGGCTACCAGCGACGCGATAGGGGATTTTACGCTAAGTATGGATGAGACTACATATGCTCTCTAGATAGGTATTTTTTGGATTACAGTTGCTGAAGGTCGGTGGGCCCACTTTTTGGTTCCTTGAAATATGAGGCGGGGGCATTGCCTCAACGCACAGGGGGCGGGAGGGACGGGCCCGGGGGGTTATCATTATCATGAGCGAGGCACTAGAATGTTTCCTAATGTGACAGACTGTGTCTGGGTGCCCTCCTCTTAGAGCCTGCTTCTCATGCATCGTTTGCGGTGGAGATGTTCTTGGAGGGGGCAGCCTTCTCTTATTGTTATAAAGATGTTATATTCGCAGATCGTATTCTACTCTTAAAATTTTATGCTGATAAGGTATTTTGAACTGTGGTTTAACTGACGGAAGTTAAGATGGGCCCTGGGTCGTTTTCTCGTTTTCTCTTTTCACTTGTTGCAACCGGTTCAATGTTCATGGGAGGGGATTTTAAGCCGAGTGTGGTGTGCGATGGACGGCTCCCCAGTGACCAGGAGGTGGCGCCCCAATCTCTATGAGGCTGGCTTAAACGTTGACTGAGAGGAACGGGCCGTCCAGGCTGTGCGCTATCGAGATGGGGGGAACTCCACCGGGCATAACACTGGGTCTTTTTGCTTGGGTAGAAATTGAGTGTTCTCTCGCTGTGCATGGCTGACATCCAACCAATGCATCTAGTTTCGCGGTGGCGGTGAGGGAGCGGTTGGCGGTCAGCGAGGTGGCAGGAGCAGGTGCGCTTCAGGTTGCAAGTACGGAATCTGGCATAGGTGAAATCTTTGCTACTGGGGAGTGGAATGGGACGCCTGCAGCCGAGAACATGCTGCTCATGCGTCGCTGGCGGGAGAGGGGTTTTTGGAGGAGGCGGCCTTGCCCTACCGTTTAGCTGATGTCACATTTTAAGATTTTGGATGCTAGATTAATCTTGGAATCTTAGGCCTATACGGTATGGGAAGCATGAGGCCACTGAATAAAACTAAGATGAACCGGGGGACCCGCTCTCGTGCGGCATAGTAGTTGAAATTTATGCATGCATACCGTAGAACATCTTGATGGGCAGGACCCGCCTTCATATTGTAGGATTAACGAGACGGATGACCCCGGGGTTGCTATTTGGGGCAGGTCGGCTGGGGGGGTTTGGGTGCCTGAGATCGGGGTGACCCGTCACAAAATGTTGTTGTTTTATAGTTTATAATATTTACTACCTCTCTTGGTTCAGATTACACTAAACAAGACTACTCGCAGGGCTCTGCTCGGGGGCTTGCTGCTGCTTGTTCTGGTCCTGCTCGTTTCCCCTAACATCTCCCTTGTCTCATTAAAGGAACTTACAAGATCCCAAGAGCTGGGGTTTTGCCTCTCATAGGACGGTAAGTATAATACTACCTCCAGGAGAGGGTGAGGGGAGTGGCCCTTCGGAGACGCTGGTGCTCCACTCCTGATCAGTTCCTTTCCAATCACAGATCCTATCTGAAGGTCAGGTGGGTTGGTTGTAATATAGTTTTCTCTCCTTTCTCCTTGTTGTTGTCGCTTTATTTTTCCTCTCCCTTTCTTTTTGAGGATCTGGCAGGGGAGGCTTTTTAGGTATCAGTGTTATTCAACACTATTCACCCTCGGATCCCTCCCTAACTGTCCACCCCTTCTCTTGTGCCGTTATCTCTTTACTGTCCAGTCTTTCCCTTCTTTATCTAACTTTCTTCTATAGGTGGGGGGAGGGAGACCTGAGGTTGGAAGTCAGACTTTTAGCCCTAAGGACCTCGGGGGGATGAAGATGGACGGTCAGCTTAAAATCAATGTTATGTCCATTAATGCTAGAGGCCTAAATATACCACAGAAAAGGCACTCCCTGCTAAGAGATCTTAAGAGACAGAGGATCCAGATTGCCCTGATCCAGGAGACCCATTTCCAAAAAGACAAGGTGCCGAAGCTGGGGGATAAAAATTATAATAGTCATTACTGTGCCCCTTCACCAATATCTAAAACGAAGGGGGTCTCAATTTTGCTTGCTAGATCGCTTCAGATATCTGTGTCTGCCGAAAGTGTGGACACGGAAGGACGATATATATTTTTGAAGGGCAGATTACCATCAGGGAAGCTTGTTACTGTCGCTAATATCTATGCACCAAACAAGGGTCAAAAGGGATTCATGTTAGCAACGCTGAAGAAATTGAGAACGTTTCAGGAAGGCATTTTGATTCTGGGGGGGGATCTGAATTGTGCACTAAATCCTTTGGTGGATACGTCAGATGCCAAATCAACTATCACATATAGAGCCCTAAAACAGATTAAATGTTCCCTTTCAAATATTCAAGTTGTAGATACTTGGAGGTTGCTGCACCCCACCGGGAAAGACTACACGTTTTATTCCCCCATTCATGGCAAATATTCAAGGATAGATTACCTATTCCTGTCTCAAAGAGATTTAGATAAGTTAAAATCGGTCGAAATTGGATGTTCCTCTATTTCAGACCACGTGTTTGGAATTCCCCGAGGGGGTGCAGAAGGAGTGGCATTGGCGGTTGAACGGGGGGATTCTAAAGGATAGCAGGGTAGTGGATAGGGTCAGGGAGAGTCTGTTACACTTTTTTAGGGAAAACATATCGGAAGACTTGAGTCCATTGACAGTCTGGGAGGCCCATAAGTGCACAATTAGAGGCATTTTAATCCAGGAAGGGACGAGACTTAAAAAGGAGAGAGTTGCCAAATTAGATGACTTGATTAGACAAGTGACACTGCTAGAAGCCAAACATAAAAAATCTTTGCTAGAGGCCCACCTTAAGGAACTCGAGGAGAAAAGGAGGGAACTTAAGGATTTAATGGAAAGAGCAGCTAGAAGATCATTTACATATAGGAGCGGTCTATACTATGAGTTGGGAAATAGGCCGGGATACCTGCTGGCTAGGGCATTGAATCCCAGAGGTGAGAGGAATAGGATAGAAGGGATACGAGATAGCAAGGGTACACTTCACCAGAGGGATAGAGATATTGCAGAGCAATTTCGAGCCTACTACACTACATTGTATAACTTACCAAGCCAGGGGCAGGGGGAGACCCTTCGGGCTAAGATGCTGTCTTATGTGAAGGATTCTGGAATGCCATGCTTGACAGAGGAATCTATTGCATTACTAAAAGCCCCAATCACAGTTTTGGAGCTCCAAGAAGTAGTGAAGGGCCTGAAGCCTGGAAAAGCACCCGGGCCAGATGGCTTTACAAGTCAATATTACAAGTCATTCTCTACACAACTTTTGACACACTTAGCCAAGGCTTTTGACACGACTGCTGAGACTGGGGTTCTGCCTTCCTCAGCCTGAGAGGCCCAGATTACTGTCATTCCTAAGCCTGGGAAGGAGGCTACGGACTGCAGAAACTATAGGCCAATAGCCTTGCTAAATGTTGATTTGAAAATCTTTGCTAAGGCTTTGGCCACCAGACTCGCCAAACTTCTGCCTAACTTGGTTTCACAAGATCAGGTGGGCTTCATTCCCTCACGGGAAGCTAGGGACAATGTAATTAAGGCTATAGATGTGCACTGGTGGGCCTCAAATCATGGATTCCAGGCTACGCTGCTCTCAACAGATGCCGAAAAGGCGTTTGATCGGGTTAGGTGGGACTGGATAAGAGTAGTTCTGGAACATATAGGCCTAGGGGAGGCAACCCTTAATAGGGTCTTGGCCCTCTACTCTGGCCCAGTTGCAAAAGTTAGGGTCAATGGTATATCCTCCCAAAGTTTTGATATAAGAAATGGGACGCGACAAGGGTGCCCACTGTCCCCCCTGATTTTTGCATTATCGCTGGAGCCCTTTCTCAGAAAGGTAAACCTGAACTCAGGGATTAGGGGAATCAAGATTGGGGAGCGGGAAAGGAAAGTAGCAGCATATGCTGACGATATGCTTTTTTTCATTGAGTCTCCTAGGATCTCGATCCCATCACTTTTGCAGGAACTAGCTATATTCGGCACCATTTCAAATTTGAAAATCAACTATAACAAATCCTCGGCCCTGAATATTTCTTTGCCCAAATCGGAAGCTGATGCTCTGAGAGGGGCCTTTCCATTCGCTTGGAGGGACCATAGCATAACATACTTAGGGATTCAGCTCCCCAGAGAACTGAATAGGTTGTTTCAGCTAAACTATGCCCCCTTAGGGACTCAGTTGAAGAAAGACCTGGAAATTTGGAGTAGGCTAAAGTTGTCTTGGTTTGGTAGAATAGCAGTCCTGAAAATGAATGTTCTGCCCAGGATTTTATATCTCCTCCAGTGTCCCCCGATAACAATACCCCCACAGTTTATTAAAACTTTGAATAAGGCTTTTAGGGAGTTTGTGTGGCACAAGACACCTGCCAGGTTTAAGAGGGAGATTTTGATTTGTAGCAGGGGGAGGGGTGGCGCTGGCCTCCCTTGTGTTGAGAGTTATGTCAGAGCGGTCCACCTGGGTAGATTCTTGGACTGGCATGTTAATCACTCCCAGAAAGACTGGATCAGAGTGGAGGACGAGGTGGGCAAACATAAACTGAGGGACACCTGCTTCCTAGCAAAGAGAGATGTCCAGGACGCTGTTGAGACACACCCATTGATAGGGGAGACATTGCGGAAGGTTAGACTATTGGGGAAACAGCATCCAGACTTGCTCTCAATACCGGGCCCACTAACCCCGATTAGGCATAACCCAGCTTTTCCCCCAGGGGTGGAGGGTGGCTTTTCGGCACAGTGTAGCAAAATGCGGGCTCCCAGAGTCTACAATCTATATGATAAGGGTAGATTCTTGGATAGAAGGGAGCTACAGGAAAATTGGGGGGGTCCGATTCCTACCTTCTCGTACTTTCAAATGCGCCACTTTGTTGGAAGTGGGGAGCTTAAGGGAGTTGGAGAGAGAGCCCCTTCAGAAGTGGAGAGAGCATGCCTGGGGGATGGTCCAAATGATCATCTACTGTCCTGGGCTTATTCGGTGATAGGGGAGGCAAGGCCAGCAGTCAGGAGACCATGGGAAGATAGGTGGCATAAAGACCTGGACTTGGAGCTAACACCTGACGAATGGGAAGCGATCTACAAGGGGTTACATAAAGGGGTGGCTAATAGCTCCCTACAGGAAACTAACTATAAAATTGCCACTCGCTGGTATAGAACTCCTGCAGGTCTCCATAGGATATTCCCGGAGGTCCTTGATCAGTGTTGGAGATGTGGCTCTCAGGGGGCTACGTTTATTCATATATGGTGGTCATGCCCTAAAATTATTACCTTCTGGGAGAGTGTGCATAAGGTTACAGGGAAGATTTTGGGCGGTTCCTTGGAGTGGGGCCCCGCTGGGTACCTATTGAACTGGTCAGCTGATGGGAAGGGGATAGGAGGAGTGAGCCCACTGGGGATACACCTTATGAACGCTGCTAGAATCTTGATCCCCAGGAACTGGAAAACCAAGAGAACCCCCTCGCTTAGGGACTGGTTCACCCAAGTGGACCACATAGAGGAGATGGAGGAGATTCTACTGACAAAACAGGATAGATTGGAACACTTTAGAAAGACATGGACTATTTGGGACCTCTTCAAGAGCTCTGAGGTTTATAGTGAGGCTGTTGGACCCTGACTTGGGGACTTATGCTTTAGGCGGGATGGCGCGTTGATTTTATGGGAGACCTGGGACTCTTGAGCTTGGGGGAGTCGATTGGGGGAGGTGGTGGAAGGCTCTGCAGATCACCGGGGTTTAGCCTGGTTTGACGAGGTGACCTGAAGCTTGTGCGGAGAGAAGTGGTGATGCTGAGATCCAGGAGGTGGGTGCTGATTCTCCCTCCCCCCCTCTTCTTCTTCTTCTTTATCTTCCTATCCGCTCCTAGTTTATGTAGGCCTCTCTTTACCTTCACCCATCCTTTCTTGTTGATCCCTGATCATCCCCAGCCCCCTCTGTTTCTCCCTTCCCTCTTGCCCCCCCGTCACCTAGGGGTTTATTGGACACCCCTGTGTTGATGGGCCCGGGGTTTCCTGAATCTTTCTTTTATCTCTCTTATATCCCCTATCCACTGCCAAGTATTGGCCTCCTCTTTCCCCCCCTCCTCGGGCCCCGCCCCAGTCCACGGGCTGGGTGGGGGCCAGGGGGATGGGAATGGACACGGTGGCCACTGAAGTCAGTTGGCACTGCAGGACGCCTATGAAATGAGCACTTTTGCGGATGCGGGGTAGTGGCAGCAGTGAGTCCCGGATCAGTACTATGAACGGAAAGGGGAGACTTCCCCTTCATCTGATACTGGACATGTTATGCTTGCTTACCTGCAATATATTAGCCGTAAAATAATGTTACCTGTAATCTGCAGTTGATGTATATTCGTATATGACATTGTATATTTGAGATAGGTGGCTGCTGTGTCCTATTCAAGAGGACACGTATTGCATGTTATATGTTATATGTACTAAGCTGTATATTATATGATGTATGCTTTTCCTTGATTTCTTTGTCTTTCGCCTGATTGGGCACTTTGTACACTTGGATAACTTTAATAAACAAAGTATGTTTAAAAAAAAAAAAAACACACCCAAAGCACCATGCTTGGCAGGAAGAAGATAGAAGAAATTCTCCAACCAATTTCCCACCTTAATAGCCGGTCTCTACGGTTAATTGTGGTCCCTGAATAATGCAAGGGCGAACGTAATGGTGAGAATATTCACTTGTGCTAGGCTTCGTGCACAAATTTACAATCAAAAAAAGCAAATGAAAAAGGATGCCCGCTGAAACGTGCGAGGAACCAAAATAAGGTTCTCACACCGGAAACCATGCAAGAATGTGTTCACCCTATAAAGTTTGGTTCATAATAATTGCATTTGAAACATGTAGTCTATCATTCGTTACAGCGATCAACAAAGTACCAAAACACCTAAGCTGCTGAATCCTAACTTGGCTGAGGTACCACTTTGAGACCAGTGGCCACTCACATAGTTCTGTATTGAATTCAACATTCCATAATTTGCCACAGCATATATTACAAAGTAATGAATCCTAAGTAAAGGAATGATAATAGGTTTTTAATTGCTAAAATATTTGCATTAAAAATAGTTAAATCACTCTGAATTTGTGGTTAAAATAATTTATCTTGTTATATAATAAGTTATCCTGTTTCCTCTTTTATGTACAAAATAAAAAAATATAAATTGTACATTTTGGGCTACACTATTGGGGCTGCTTACATCAACGATCAGTTAGGATGAGATTAATTTATGGCTAAACCATTCCTTACTGTAATAGTACTGTAAGGGTGTGCGTGCAGCCACAGACACAGAAGAGTTTATTCATGCACCTTTTTCATTAAAGATTAGCTTTGTCCTTTTCAGAGATCCAAACAAGGTATGTATCATTATTTGTTGTGTCCACTATCCCTACTTCCTTATTTCTCCCTCTGTTTGACGTCTGTGGCATGCCCTCCCACCCTCTCCTCATTCCCGCTTCTCCTTCTGTTTATACATCTCTTTCAATTTCCTTCTCTGTCTTTTTGTTGTCAAATCGCCACCTTATCACCAAGCCTGCCCTTGTCTTCCCTGCTCCATGTTCGTGCTATTATTAACAGTGCCATGTTATGTTGCTCTCCGTTGTTTCTCTGTCCTTATGACAAAAAGCAGCCAGGAGTCCTGCACTTATTGTTTTAACTCCCTCAAATACAAGGCCCTGCATTGTTAGCAACTTCAACTGAAAGATGCCACTAGATACAGAATATAATGCATTAGACAAAAATATTTTAGTTTTTGTTTTGCTACATACTTTTACAATGAAGAGTCCATCAGTAAGTGGAAAGAGAAATTGCATTCTATGAATGTGTCATTGGGAGCCTTATTTAAATGCGCCACACAAAAAAAACCCCAAAAAATTGAAGCGTCTTTGGAGCGATGGCTATCGTCTTATTTAACATGGAGCTGTAGCTCAGGATCCCATAGAGCACAATGGGTAGAACTGGATTGTAGTTTTTAATGCTTCTAATTATTATTAAAGGTCTGCTGCCCCTCCCCTCCGGTTTTACCTTAGGGCATTCTTTACTCATCTCACCAAGGAATCCATTTTCTAGGTCCCTCAGTTTCCGGACGACCTTCAGATCTGACGGGCAGCGCCATCTTGCCTCCCATAAGGCACTGTGCACGTCCCCCAATCTCACGCCTGCGCAGTGCCCACATGGGATGCAATAGCGCTGCCCAAAATCCTGTGATGGCTAAGCCGGTGCAGGGGGCAGTGATGGGGCCCCAAAGCAGGTGGATGTCACTGCAGCAGGCAACTGATGTGTTGTTTGTTTAGTGTATTGGTACGGCATGAATAATTTTATGTAATTAACTGGATTTATTTGATATTATATTCTGAGTGCAGCACTGTGTAATCAGTGGGGCATCTTTTGGGCTGTCCCAATTTTTTTTCCTTTTATAGAACATAAAAAAGACATGACACAAGGTTGGCAGGCATGAAAGTTAGTACAATAATAAACGCCAAAAACATTTTGAACAGGTCAGGGATCCCGTGATAAAAAAATTAAAATACGCTAACCAGAAGTAATAAAAAATAGCATAACTGGAATGGCTAATTGTAGTTTATGCCTGATGTGATGTGGTGCTGTAGGGAACAAAGCACCCGGCGCTCTTGATATTTTTTTTTCATAAATAAAAAACATTTTTTTTTTCATAAATATGAATGGCTGGTGGCACTCACTAAAAACAACTTCCGCTATGTGGTGTTAGTGTTAAATAAACAATATAGTTCGACGAAGAAACACTGTAACACAAAAAAGTAACAAACCACAGGTTAAACATGAGAAAAGGGGACCATGGGCTTAACTTTGTTCCAGTGTTAAAATATTGCTTAATGGAAAAGTTAGAGGAAAGTTTAAAAATATCTCCTGAAATATTTCATGAGAATTTTCAAAGAACTTTCATTAACCCATTTGTTTAATGATATCTCATTAAAAACAATGTGTGCAACTGAGTATATGCACATTTTCACTTTTTATGTGTCCAGTTTACTTACAGGGTCTGTAAGTAGGGATGAGCGAATCGATCTGGACGAACCCGGATTCGTTCCAATTTCATGAAAAATTCGATTCTGAACTAATCCGAATTTCCCCGCAATTCGATCGATCGAAGTTTTCCTTTAAACTCCATTTCTTTCAATTACAGGCATTCTAAAATGGTGGAGGCACATGTCCGGACATATCCCCTGGGGCAAGGTATCATGGGTAAGTCACATGCAGCCTATCAGCAGCCAGGAAGCCCGATGACGTCACCATACTATTTTTAGATATTTACCATACTATATAAAGCGGCAGCCATCTTGCTTGTGTGCATTTCAGCGTTCTATTGCTGCCAGAGCACAGCTCGTTACAGACAGGGACAGAGAGTTAGAGATAGGTAGGGAGAGTCAGAGAGGCAGACAGAGAGGTAGACAGAGCCAGGGAAAGATAGGGAAAAACCAGCCAGGGACAGCTTAGAAGTGACAGTGAAATTTTTTTTTTTTCGTTAGCCAGATCAATTTTCAATTCAATTTCAGTCCTTTGTGCTGTAAATCTACCTTGCCACTGTGCATGCCATCTATGCAGTGGCTTATTTAACCCTATCTGTTACACACAAGCATTTATCATAAAATACCTGGATTATTTTTAATATTTTTTGGTCTGCCTTTAACCAAAAAAACACCAGCCCACCTGGGTATCCCAAGCCTGCACTTAGCAGCCTATCTGTTATACTAAATACGCTTGTTCATCCTTCCTCAGCTTAATCAAAGTATTGCATTTTTAATTGGTTTTTGGTCTGCCTTTAACAAAAAAAACACCAGCCCACCTGGGTATCCCAAACCTGCCCTAAGCAGCCTATCTGTTATACTAAATACGCTTGTTCATCCTTCTTCAGCTGAATCAAAGTATTGCATTTTGAATTGTTTTTTGTCTTGCTGCCAAAACACCAGGCCGCAGGACGTCCCAAACCTGCACTTAGCAGCCTATCTTTTATACCAAATACGCTTGTTCATCCTTCCTCAGCTTAATCAAAGAATTGCATTTTGAATTGGTTTTTGGTCTGCCCACCTGGGTATCCCAAACCTGCACTTAGCAGCCTATCTGTTATACTAAATACGCTTGTTCATCCTTCTTCAGCTGAATCAAAGCATTGCATTTTGAATTGTTTTTTGTCCTGCTGCCAAAACACTAGGCCGCAGGGCATCCCAAACCTGCACTTAGCAGCCTATCTGTTATACTAAATACGCTTGTTCATCCTTCCTCAGCTTAATCAAAGTATTGCATTTTTAATTGGATTTTGGTCTGCCTTTAACAAAACAAACACCAGGCCGCAGGACATCCCAAACCTGCACTTAGCAGCCTATCTGTTATGCCAAATACGCTTGTTCATCCTTCCTCAGCTTAATCACAGTATTGCATTTTGAATTGGTTTTTGGTCTGCCTTTAACAAAAAAAACACCAGCCCACCTGGGTATCCCAAACCTGCACTTAGCAGCCTATCTGTTATACTAAATACGCTTGTTGATCCTCCTCAGCTTAATCAAAGTATTGCATTTTGAATTTGTTTTTGGTCTGCCTTTAACAAATAAATCTCCAGCCAACCGGGGTATCCCAAACCTGCATTAGGCAGCCTATCTGTTATACTAAATATGCTTGTTCATCCTTCCTCAGCTTAGTCAAAGTATTGCATTTTGAATTGGTTTTTGGTCTGCCTTTAACAAAAAAAACACCAGCCCACCTGGGTATCCCAAACCTGCACTTAGCAGCCTATCTGTTATACTAAATACGCTTGTTGATCCTCCTCAGCTTAATCAAAGTATTGCATTTTGAATTGGTTTTTGGTCTGCCTTTAACAAAAAAAACACCAGGCCGCAGGGCATCCCAAACCTGCGCTTAGCAGCCTATCTGTTATACTAAATACCCTTGTTCATCCTTCCTCAGCTTAATCAAAGTATTGCATTTTTAATTGGTTTTGGTCTGCCTTTAACAAAAAAAACACCAGCCCACCTGGGTATGCCAAACCTGCACTTAGAAGCCTATCTGTTATACTAAGTACGCTTGTTCATCCTTCCTCAGCTTAATCAAAGTATTGCATTTTGAATTGTTTTTTGTCCTGCTGCCAAAACACTAGGCCACAGGACATCCCAAACCTGCACTTAGCAGCCTATCTGTTATACTAAATATGCTTGTTCAATCTTCCTCAGCTTAATCAAAGTATTGCATTTTGAATTGGTTTTTGGTCTGCCTTTAACAAAAAAAAAACACCAGGCCGCAGGGCATCCCAAACCTGCACTTAGCAGCCTATCTGTTATACTAAATACGCTTGTTCATCCTTCCTCAGCTTAATCAAAGTATTGCATTTTGAATTGTTTTTTGTCCTGCTGCCAAAACACTAGGCCACAGGGCATCCCAAACCTGCACTTAGCAGCCTATCTGTTATACTAAATACGCTTGTTCATCCTTCATCAGCTTAATCAAAGTATTGCATTTTGAAATGGTTTTTGGTCTGCTACCAAAACACCAGGCCGCAAGGTATCTCATATTGCCAATTTTCATAGTATCTGGTGCAGAGAAGCAGTCCCTCACTTTATTTAGCTTCTTCTTTTTAAAGTTAACACATTTTTTATCGTACCTATTGCGCATTTCAAATACATAAAAATGTCAGCCAGACAAGTGCAAGAATGTTCAAAGAGGAGTGGCAGAGGCCAAGATTCAGCAGGCAGAGGTCGCAGCAGATTAGGAGCGAGTAGCAGCAGGAGTCATGGTGAGAGACCTGATCTGCCAGTATCTGCTAGCGGTCGTGTCTCCACCATTAACGCATCTGCCGTGGTAGATTGGTTAACACACTCATCAACATCATCACAAGTTACATCTGAGACCCCCAGTCTAGGGTCGGTAGGTTCCTCTGACACAACCCTGAGTTGCCATGCCCCGAGAGCAGTCCCTGTCCTCCCATTGCCTCTGTCCTACACCGTTCCCTCCCCCAGCGACGTATCCTCTGCTTTGGGTTCAGCTCCACTCTTTAGTGAGGAGGACAATCAGATAGAGGACAGTCAGCAGCTACTGCCCAGCCAAGAAATGGAGGTGCTTCTTTAGCTAGGCAGACAAATAGTGATGTGGACAGTGTCGTGGGTGTTGCGAGCGTTCCAGCTCCTGCGCCAGACACTGTTGAGGAAACCGAGAACATCAGTGACGTGCAGCCACAACTCGGAGATGATGATGATGATGATGAAGCCGATTGCACTTGGGACCCGGGTGATGAAGGGGCTTCATCATCATCATCAGGAGAAGAGGGGCGCAGGTTGCCCCGGAGTCAGCAGCTGAGGCAGCAAGGTGTTAGCAGCATGGTTGGCAGTCAGCATGGGGGCACAATTGTAAAGCCTTGAGCCAAACGGGGCCGGGGTAGAGCACCTGCTGCGCGGCAGTCTACCTTATCGGGAGGTAGTGGAGCAGGGGTTCCTGGAGTTGGCGACAGTAGCAGTGAATCAGTGAGGCCTGTTGGTGGGAAAAGTAGCTACTCAGCAGTGTGGCAGTTTTTCCTGAAGAATCCGCAGGAGGGTAACATGGCCACAAGATATGTAGCCAGAAGGTGAAGCGTGGCCAGGGCCCAAATGTTGGCACTGCGGCCCTGCGTCAACATATGATGCGTCACCATAAAGCGGCCTAAAAGAACCGAGGCTCCGAAGAGGTGGTCCAGCCTGCTTCCTCACCAAGTGGCACGCCGCTCCCAATTTCTGCCAGCCAAGGCTCCAGCACCTCAGCCGAAGGCAGCTGTGCGTCATACCCATCCTCTGTTGCTCCTGCTCCTCCTCCTCCAAGTCATGCATCCCGCCAGCAATCCATCAGCGAAGCCATGTCCAAGAGACAGCAGTATGCGCCCACTCATCCTACGGCGCAGAAGCTGAATTTGCTCCTGTCCAAGTTGCTGCTGCTGCAGTCGCTCCCTTTTCAGTTGGTGGACTCTGCACCTTTCAGAGCACTGACGGCTTGTGCCGGGCCGAGGTGGAGAGTCCCAAGCCGTCATTTCTTTGCCAAGAAAGCAGTACCAGCACTGCACACATTTGTTGAACAGAAGGTGGGCCAGTTCTTGAGCCTGTCCATGTGTAGCAAAGTGCATGGCAGCGCCGACGTCTGGAGCTGTAACTACGGTTAGGGACAGTACATTTCGTTTACGGCACACTGGGTGAATGTGGTCCCTTTGCAGCAGCAGCAGTAACTTGGACAGGTCACGCCGCTTCGGCCTCCGCGCTCCCTGCCCATTGGGCCTGTGACACCGTGCGACTCGGCCTCCTCATCCTCCGCCATCTCCTCACCCTCCACTGTAGACTCAAGTCTCAGTGCCCCTCCAGTCTACCATGTGTGCAGGGCACGGAGGTGTCACGCTGTGCTTCACATGGTTTGTCTGGGCGAACGGAGTCACACAGGGGAGGAACTGCTTAAATTTATTCATCAGGAAATCCAAACATGGCTTACGCCAAGAAAACTTAAAATGGGAATCATGGTTACCCACAATGGGAAGAACATTTTGTCTGCGTTGCGCCAAGGAAGCCTGACCCATGCCCCCTTCATGGCTCACGTCTTCAATCTGGTTGTCAAGCGGTTTCTGAAGTCTTCCCCCCATCTGCAAGACATCCTAACAACTTCAAGGAAACTTTGCATGCACTTCAGCCACTCATACACCGCCAAACACACCCTTCTTGAGCTACAGCGTCAGAACAGTAGCCCCCAACATAGTCTGATTTGCGATGTTTCCACCCGTTGGAATTCCACCCTTCACATGTTGGACCGATTATATGAACAGAGAAAAGCCATCACGGATTTCCTGATGCTTGGATAGGGGGACTCCCCTGTGTAACTTCGATGTCAACCAGTGGCAGCTCATACGTGACACCAGCCGTTTGCTCAGGCCCTTTGAGGAAGCCACTTTATTTGTCAGTCGGCAGGATTACGGGATGAACGACGTGATTCCACTGCTTCATGTACTACAGCACATGTTGGAAACCATGGCTGGTCAGGGCACTGGAGACGTGGTGTCTATATCTTACGGCCACATGAGCCCCATTGGAGCTAAACTGGAGGAGGAGGAGGAAGACGAGGAGGAGTGGCCCAGTGAAGAACAGTTTGGGCTTGGTGAAATGGCTGGTTTATCTAGTCAGCAGACAGGAGAGGAGGAGCAGGAGCAGCCAGAGGAGCTAGAGGGTTTTGAGGAAGGCGAGACAGAGGACCCAGACACACTGTGGCAGTATGCAGTGGAGATGGAGACAGGTAGTCCCTCCGAGTCACTTGGCAAATGGCAGGAAGCATGCTCACGTGCTTGCGTAGTGACCCCAGAATTGTTTCCATTTGTCGGCGGGATGACTTCTGGCTGTCCACCTTATTGGACCCTCGCTTCCGGCACAAAATGGGGGCATTTTTTAAACCCACCGAGAGGGAGGACAAACTGAACTACTACAAAGACATTCTGCGTAGTCAGTTGGCCGATGCCTATCTGCGCCATGGTCCATACTCTCGCAGGTCTGACTCGGGGGGACCTCTGCGCTCCCCTTCCACTGCCATGGCTGCTGGGGGGATTGGCAGGAGCAGCAGCAGCAGCTCCATCAGCAGCAGCCTCAGTCTTCAGTCGCTAATGAGTAGCTTTCTACACCCGCATAGTGAGGCTACTCATGAGCAGCAGGAAGACCTGGAGCAGGACCTCAACCAGCAGGTCATGTCATACCTTGACATGACCATGCCAACACACCTTGAGGATCCGCTGGACTTCTGGGCAGTCAAACTTGGCTTGTGGCCGCAACTAGCAGAGTTTGCCCTGGAAAAGCTGTCCTGCCCGGCCAGTAGCGTGCCATCTGAGCGGGTGTTTAGTGCGGCAGGGGCCATAGTTACGGCGAGGAGAACTCGTCTGTCAAAATGTGGAGAGACTCACCTTTGTCAAAATGAATCAGGGATGGATCAGCCAGGATTTCCACCCACCAATGGCTGATGCATGCGACTAGATTCAGCATGGTACCACGTTTTACACTTTCCAAATGGTGCAAAACATATTTATGTCTTTAGACCAATTTGTGGGCTCCTGCTGATGCCAACTTCAGGGTGTGCCTTCCAGCCAATTTTTGGGCTCCTGCTGATGCCAACTTCAGGGTTTGCCTTTCAGCCAATTTTTGGCCTCCTGCTGCTGCTGCTGCCAACTCCAGGGTGTCTTTCAAGCAATGTTTGGGCTCCTGCTTATGCTGCTGCCAACTCCAGGGTGTGCCTTCCAGCTAATGTTTGTGCTCCTGCTGCTGCCAACTTCAGGGTGCCTTCCAGCCAATTTCTGGGTTCCTGCTGCGGCTGCTGCCAACTCCAGTGTCTCTTTCTAGCAATGTTTGGGCTCCTGCTGCTGCTTGCAACTCCAGGGTGTGATTCATCCAATTTTCGGGCTCCTGTAGCCAACTCCAGTGTCTCTTTAAAGTAATATTTGTGTTCCTGCTGCTGCTTGCAACTCCAGGGTGTGATTCATCCAATTTTTGGGCTCCTGCAGCCAACTCCAGTGTCTCTTTAAAGCAATGTTTGGGCTCCTGCAGTGGCTGCTGTTGCTGCTTGCAACTCCAGGGTGTAATTCAGCTAATTTTTGGGCTCCTGCTGCCAACTCCAGTGTCTCTTTCAAGCTATGTTTGGGCTCCTGCTGCTGCTGCTTGCAACTCCAGGGTGTGATTCATCCAATTTTTGGGCTCCTGCTGCCAACTCCAGTGTCTCTTTCAAGCTATGTTTGGGCTGCTGCTGCTGCTGCTTGCAACTACAAGGTGTGATTCAACCAATTTTTGGGCTCCTGCTGCCAGCTCCAGTGTCTATTTAAAGTAATGTTTGGGCTCTTTCTGCTGCTTGCAACTCCAGGGTGGGATTCATCCAATTTTTGGCCTCCTGCAGCCAACTCCAGTGTCTTTTTCAAGCTATGTTTGGGCTGCTGCTGCTGCTTGCAACTCCAGGGTGTGATTCATTCAATTTTTGGCCTCCTGCGGCCAACTCCAGTGTGTCTTTCAAGCTATGTTTGGGCTCCTGCTGCTGCTTGCAACTCCAGGGTGGGATTCATCCAATTTTTGGCCTCCTGCAGCCAACTCCAGTGTCTTTTTCAAGCTATGTTTGGGCTGCTGCTGCTGCTGCTGCTTGCGACCCCAGGGTGTCATTCAGCCAATTTTTGGGCTCCTGCTGCCAACTCCAGTGTCTCTTTCAAGCTATGTTTGGCTCCTGCTGCTGCTGCTTGCGACTCCAGGGTGTCATTCAGCCAATTTTTGGGCTCCTGCTGCCAACTCCAGTGTCTCTTACAAGCTATATTTGGGCTGCTGCTGCTGCTGCTTGCAACTCCAGGGTGTGATTCAGCCAATTTTTGGGCTCCTGCTGCCAACTCCAGTGTCTCTTTCAAGCTATAATTGGGCTGCTGCTGCTGCTGCTTGCAACTCCAGGGTGTGATTCAGCCAATTTTTGGGCTCCTGCTGCCAACTCCAGTGTCTCTTTCAACCAATGTTTGGGCGACTGCTGCTGCTTGCAACTCCAGGGTGTGATTCAGCTAATTTTTGGTCTCCTGCTGGTGCCAGCTAGAGGGTGTGTTTTTCAGGCACTATAGGGGCCCCTCATAGTGATGCCACCTCGACAATTGTGCCGCTCTGTGATTCTGTTAGCGATGCCTCTGATCTGCATGTGATAATTATTTACAGTATCATTTCACTAACCCAGCACGCATCCTATGCGTGTTACAGCAAGGCAGAATGGTTTACAACCCAATTGAGGAGGCTCTAGGAGGCTCAGAAATAGCCGTTTTTAATAGCGATTCGTCGCGAATAAATTCGGGTCGAACCGATTTTTGGCGGAAAATTCGGCGAATCAGTTGAATCGAATTTTTCAAAAGTTCGCTGATCTCTACCTGTAAGCTTTTGTGTGAGTTTCAGCTATGAGACACTAACTGGTTAGCTATAAAATGTTTCCTTCCTTCTTTGGGGATAGTTTATGCCAGATGTTGTTTGTATTTTATCTCCATTCTTAATCTATTAGCAAGGCAGATCAAACCATCCAGTGGCCACCCTGAAGTCTAAACAACAGCATATAATAGAGGTGGACTGCACTGCTTTGGGGCCAGTTGGGCTGCTGCTTCTAACACCCACATTCAGTCTCTGCCCCCTTAGTCTCCCTCTTAGCCCCCTGTACCCACAAACCAAGGAACCCCAGCCCCCAATGAAATAGCCCCGGCATCATGGTTGCAGAAGACTCATCACTAGAGATGAGCGAATCGAATCTGACGATATCCGAATTCGTTACGAATTTCAGGAAAAATTCTAAACGAATCCGAATATCGCAGCAATTCAATCACTCGAATCGCTTCCTTAAACTCCTTAAACATTTAGTGCGGTCCAGGCCATCTAAAATGGTAGATCCACATGTCAGGACATGTTCCATAGGGCAAAGAATCCTGGGTAGGCATCACATGCAGCCTATCAGCAGCCAGGATCCCTGATGATGTCACAGCCCTATATAAGTGGCAGCCATCTTGCGTGGGCTCATTTCAGCAGTGTATTGCGGTGAGAATGGGTCAGGGAGAGTTAGAGCCAGGGAGAGACATAGCCAGGGAGAGAAAAATACAGTAAAAGAAAAAGACAGGGCAAGAAAGAGAGAGGCAGAGAAAGAGATAGAGAGAGACAGTGACAGAGAGAGAGAGACAGTTTATAGTGTGTTAGCATTTGCTTTCATGCCCAGATCTTTCAAGCCTGTTTAGTGTTAATACAGGTCACACACACCTGTCTATTTAGCTTTTGCTTTTCTAACAAAACCACGTTTTAAAAGTTCTGTAGTGCTTTTAAATCACTTTCACCAGGGGCATACTATTTTTGGCCATGATGTAACAGTGTGTTAGCATTTGTTTTTAGTAAGAGAACCTGTCTATATTGCTCTTGCTTTTCTAACAAAACCACGTGTTAAAAGTTTTGTAGCGCATTTAAATCACTTTCCACAGGGGCATCCCATAACAGGCCATGATGTGACAGTGTGTTTGCATTTGCTTTCATGCTCAGATCTTTCAAGCCTATTTAGTGTTAATACAGGTCACACAAACACCTGCCTATATCGCTCTTGCTTTTCTAACAAAACCATGTTTTAAAGCTGCCTGTAGTGCATTTAACTCTGACCAGGGGCATCCTATTTAAGGCCATCTGACAGAGTCTTTGCCTTTATCTTTTGCCAGAGCGCCTGCCTATATCGCTCTTGCTTTTCTACCAAAACCACGCTTTAAAACTGCCTGTAGTGCATTTAACTATGACCAGGGGCATCCTATTTAAGGCCATCTGACAGTGCCTTTGCCTTTATCTTTTGCTAGAGCACATGCCTATATCGCTCTTGCTTTTCTACCAAAACCACGTGTTAAAGCTGCCTGTTGTGCATTTAACTCTGACCAGGGGCATCCGATTTAAGGCCATCCGACAGTGTGTTTGCATTGAATAAATGTAAAAATAATACTGCGCTGCTCAGACATATACAGAGCTCAACGTGCAATCAAAGGGGTCCTTCTCCCCACAGACACATATAAAACAATTGGTAAACAATACACAGAGCTAAATAAAGTCCAAATAAAGAAAAATAGTCCACCTGCGTCCTCTGCAAAATGTGTGATCCAGCACCAGTAAGATAGGTCTCTTACCAGAAATCTGGCATAAATAGGCAGAAAGTGCAGTCTGTAATAATCTTCACAAGTTACTAATAGAAAATCCTCAAAACTTCAAAACCCAGGTCAGTATGGATCACATCAAAGACTCCAAATGTTAACCATGTAAGGGAGAAAGTGGAACAAAGTTCTAGTGCAGACTTTCAAGTTAAAATCTAATTTAATATAAAATAAGTAGTGCTCTCACAAACATTCGAGAAAAGAGAGCATTATATAAAAACAATCCAGTAGGAAGATAGCAGCTCTCACTGACAGACGTCCCGGATGTATAATAGTGCTCCAGCAGAGTATACACAGACAGAATAGTTTGCTGATGTGGGGAAAGCTGACCATTCCAGCGCGTTTCGTCCCTTCCGCTGGACTTTAGCCAGGATAGTCAGCTTATTTGATCTAACTGGTATTTACACCAGTAGTGGAGGTAGATTACGCTAGGCCAGTTCCGGCCAAAGCAGGAGCTGCGCAGTACGCGCACCGCCGTTTCCGGCTAGTACGGAACAAAGATAGAGGCGTGGTCTCAATACGGCGTCAGGATGACAACTCTTGGCACTCAACGGACAAGCAGTAGACAAATCCGCCCACTAAGACACTCACCACATCAGAGCCTGTCAGTCAGAAAAGCCAGCAGTAAAAGCGCCCGCTCATCCAACCAGCGCCGTAGCATCACAGCATACAAGCTCATTAACTGGGAAATGAGCGGGGAAGCCCCCGCCCTTCCAGTTTAAAAGGTTGCCTTAGTGACAGCTATAAACAAAGAGGCAGGCAAAGAGAACCTGTCCCTCTGCCATGCATCAAAGAATCACAACTAGAAACTAATGGAAAAAAGGCAAAAAAACGTCATGATTAGGCGGCGGTATAAGAATGAAAACACAGGAGTTAGTACTAATAAGCTTACATGCCCACAAATAATCCTAAAAATTAGAAAAAAGGTAATAAACTCAAAAAGAACAATAATTGAAAAAATCTTATCAATCCCAAGAAAGGACATGTAGCTGGGGTCAGCAGCGTGGAATTTTTAAAAATGGGCTGAGAGGCTATGCGCCTCATAACCACGCTTAATGTTGTATACATGTTCTCGTATACAGATTTTCAGTTGGGGGGTGGTTCTCCTAATGTAGAACAATTTACAGGGGCACCAAATGACATAGACAACATATTTTGTGCCACAGGTAATAAAGTTCCTGATTTTGATAGATTTACCTGAGTTCACCACTTTAAATTCCTTTGTGGGTTTATCTACTTTGCAGCTAATTTTGCACCCGCAGCACATGCCACAGCGCTAAAAACCAGTAGGGGGGTTATCCACTAAAGAGATAGGTTTGGGTGGGTCGACATAGCTCCGCACCAAGAGATTAGGAGATTAGGTGCCCACTTGAAGATGCACACAGGTTTCTCTGGTAAGACTGGACCTAACACCGGATCATCCCTTGTGATGTGCCAGTGTTTTCTAAGGATCCCTTTGACCTTTTGGTGTTGTAGGTTAAACCCCATAAAAAAGGCGTACTCGTTCAGATGTTTGTTTCTATTAAGGGACTCACTGGGTTCTAGAAGCATAGGTCTCTCCAAGGCTCTAATGGCTGTATCTTGTTGTTCAATAGCTTCTGCTGAATAGCCCTTTTCAATGAACCTTTTAGATAAAGTTCGTGATTGTTCATCAAAGTCACTAAGTTTACTGCAGTTATGCCTGAGCCTCAAAAATTGGCCTCTGGGAATGGCATGCAGCCAATTGGGGTGGTGACAAATATCTCGTGGATCATAACCGTTTCTATCGGTTGGTTTGAAGTAGGTCAATGTGGACAACTCAGATTGTCAAGTCAAGGAAGTTAACCTGAAAGGGGTCGATTTCGGCTGTAAATTCCAGATTATAGACGTTCGTGTTAACCAAGGATAGGAATTCATCAAGAGTTGATTTAGACCCTTCCCATACAATCAACACATCATCAATATATCGAGGCCAGACTTTCAATGAGAGCCACTCCCTCCCAAAGATGAAATGTGCCTCCCAAAATCCAACAAAAAGATTCGCCATACCTATGGCGACTCCTTTGGTCTTGAGGTAAAAGCCACCTCCATACCAAAAATAATTGTGGTCGAGTGCAAAAATCAAGCAATCGACCACAAAATCCACCTGTTTCTGTGGAAGGCCCGATTGCTCTTCCAAGAATTCTCGAATGTTTGTGAGTGCAATACTTATTTTATATTAAATCAGCTTTTAACTTGGAAGTCTGCACTGGATCTTTGTTCCACTTTCTCCCTTACATGGTTAATATTTGGAGTCTTTGATGTGATCCATACTGACCTGGGTTTTGAAGTTTGGAGCATTTCCTATTAGTCACATGTGAAGATTATTACAGACTGCGCTTTCTGCCTATTTATGCCAGATTTCTGGTAAGAGACCTACCTCACTGTTGGTGGATCACACATTATGCAGAGGACGCACATGGACTGTTTTTTTTTATTTGGACTTTATTTAGCTCTGTGTATTGTTTAGCAATTGTTTTATAAATGTGTTTGCATTAGCTTTTAGCTACAGTGTCTGCCTATTTTGCTCTAGCTTTTCTACACACCTGCTGTTGTTCAAAAAATACTTTTTTAAGTGTAGTGTAGCGTATTGTTTTCCCCTCCTAAACGCAGTAAAAATGTCAGGCAGAGTAGTGCCAGGATGTGTACAGAGGAGTGGCAGAGGCCTAGATTCATCAGGCAGACTAGGGGTGCGTGGCAGCAGGAGTCACGGTGAGAAGCCTGATCTCCCGGTATCAGATAGCGGTTATGTCTCGACCAGCAACACATCTGCCGTCATCGATTGGTTAACGCAGTCATCCACTTCATCACAAGTGACATCTGACACCCCCAGTCAACAGTCGGTAGGTTCTTCGGACACAATATATATGTTCTCCTCATGCTGCTGCCAACTCCAGGGTGTGCTTTTCAGGCAATATATGGGCTCCTTATGCTGCTGCCAACTCCAGGGTGTTTTTCAGGCAAAATATGGGCTCCTCATGCTGCTGCCAACTCCAGGGTGTGTTTTTCAGGCAGTATATAGGCTCCCTATGCTGCTGCCAAGTCCAGGGTGTGTCTTTCAGGCAGAGGTCCAGACTCTCCATTTGCCCTGAGGAAGCGGCGTTCCGTCGCGTAACGCGTAGGCTGGGGGAGGGGCGCGGTGACGGCTGGCACATGTAAGATTTATGGTTGGTTGCCCCGCTTGTTAACCTGTTGTGTCCCTTGGTATGGTCATTTTATCTTACCTTTTATGCATATGAAGATTTACACTGCTTCAATTGTTCTTGCACTTGGTCACTTTAGCACTTATAGTATCATTAGAGTTGTATATTAATTGTATATATAGCACATAACACTTTTTGTTTGAAACACTAGGATTCAGTCGGTTTTCATAGGGACATATGCTTGATATCTGCCCTAGTTAATTGTGCATTACCACCAGTGCCCTTTAGTGGAGTGTTCATATAATCAGTTTTTTTTATGTATTTTAACCTGTGTAGTGTTTAGATGAATTAATAAAAGTGATTGTTATCATGTAAACGGAGTGGTGCAGATTGTGTCTTGGGGTTGGGGGCTGTGTGGAAGCCTCCTTGTTGTATATATATCAGCCGAATCAAATTTTTCAAAAATTCGCTCATCTCTGCTCATCACCAATGTCTCAGGCCATCTATGGGCTGGTAAAATCCTTGGTTGAATTTTGGCCCCCAGTCCGCCCTTGCCAAAGCACATATATTTTGCATCTTTATATTCTATACACATATATATAAACATGTTTACCATGGAAGAAGGAAGGGAAACATCCAGAGATGAAACTTGAAATACACTGGGTAATTCTAAATGAGTGGTACAAAAAGAAAACACACCAACAACCGTCGAAATTAATTTTTTCACAAATAAAAAATATCACATGAAAGGTTAACTCTTCAAGTTTCATTGGACATTCACATATGTTCAATGTGTTTGCCCTTTGGACAGACGTCTATGCAATACTCCTGTTCTTGTCACACCCATGCCAACGTAGCCTTATCAATTGGGTCAACCTCATCACCACCCATTGCTTTAACTGCTCCTGTCCTGTGGAAGTAATGGTCTGAACATGTTGTCCTTTACAATCCCCCAAAGGCATTAGGAGTCCTGTAAATGGATTCTGCAAAGAAGAAAGGGTCATTTACACTGCCTTTTCTTATGGTTCAGAAAACATGGCATGTGGATTTTCCATGTCCCACAAACTCAAATTCTTTCTGTTCAGAGTACTAAATAATTGAAATTTGGCTTCACCAGTGAACACGAGTCCATATAACCATCTGCCTCCAACTTTGGTTCATCAGTAGGTTTTTGCTCTTTGAAATGTGTAAGGCTTGAACTGCAGTTGCTTGTGTAATACAGGCCACATTGTTGCTTGTCCACTTTCTGTTGAATTTTGGAAAGTGTATATTTTTGTGTGGCCTTAAAGTGGACCAACACCCAGGATTTTGACTATCCTGGGTCTTGGTCCACTTCGGTGGGGCACCCCCGATCGGGGTGCCCCGCTGTGTGAAACCCCCCCGATCACCCGAAAAACTCACCTCTCCCCACTCCCAGCGCCGACGGACAAGAGATTTGACAGGAGCGGACAAGCGGCTCCTCCGCCACCGCCTCCCGCGCGTCACTCTTGGCGGGCGCGCACACGCGCGCAAGACAAGGTAAGGGGGTTTGGGGTGTTTGGGGGGGTTTCACCCCGCGGGACATCCCGTTCTCGGATGTCCCACGGGGAGGGAGGTGATCGGCCCGGGAGTCTTATAGATTCCCGGGCCGATCACGCGAGGGGGATGGTCCACTTTAAATGTGCTGAGCTGATCTAGTTTTTATGTGCATCAATCTGAATTGCCCTGGGGAGGGATGCATATGGGCACTGTTTCTTTTAAAGGCGTTGGTCCGGCTTAATTTCTTTGCTGGCTAAAATGATTTTCACCATTTTTTTCTGCTTGAACATCCATCTCCTCAAACGGTTTTACCCACCTTCTGATGTTGAGGAGCTTCTTTATTCAATTTGGTTGCAGAAATGTCTTTTTTGTGTGCTGATGCCGCCATTTTGAGCAACAGCATCTCTATTGAGCATTTCGCAAAAATCTGGCTAATCAACCAAATAAGCAGTTTGTGTCCCCTTAAAATGGACCAAAACCCAGGATAGTCAATATTTTTGACCGGGGGCAGGAATAGATGAGCTGAGCTCTGGCGATCTGGGGGGTTTCACACAGCAGGGCACTCTGATCGGGAAAGGACCAAGAATATTCTGGTCAAAATCCAAAAAATCCAAAACACTTTAAGAACAATATAAACATGACCTTCACAGAAACCTATATAGGGGCCCTGCTAAACTGTCAAACATAAAGCAGGCCAACACCCTCTGTGCAGGTGTTGGTTACCTCCTGCGCCGCTGCTATAAGTCAGTATGGGGGTAGCATCCAGAATGCTGGAGCCCCCCAGCACATAACCCTTCAGAACTCCAATAATACTTACCTTTATCGCGGTCCACCGATGAGAATCCAGCACCACAATTGGCTACCTGACGATCACATGGGCAGTGACATTCCGGCCGCCAAGTCCTACCCACTTGGGCTTCAGACGGGCAGTCGTGGTGCTGGAGGTAAAGGTAAGGATTATGGGTGTCCTGGGAGGTTATGTGCGGGGGCGTCAGTAATCTGGGTGCCCCCCATACTGTCTTATAGTGGCAGTGCCATGTAGGGTGTTGGTCCACTTTAGCGTTTCTTTTGCCAATTGGTTGTTAATGCCCTATTTGCACTATGACCTAAAATGCACTATTTATTATTTAAAGTTAAATCAGAAGAAAAATAATAACTGTGTTTATCTATTATTCATACCTAAATTGTAAATGATGATTAAAAACTATTTACTCGTGTGCATTTAATTATTGACACTTTATATTTATATATATTTTTTTTTTTTTTACACGCAACACAACTTCATTGTAAAAAGAAGGCTATAACGACTCACTTTCTGTTTCCATCATTTCCTCTGTTATTCCCAAACCAACTCGTTCTGTCTTCTTCCATTGGCCCACTAGCTGCATTTTATCTGATTCGAGTCCTCCTGTTCTAGATTTCTCCATCATATAGAAGAAATAGTCTGACTTCCAGACGATGCTTCAGGGCTTAGTCAAATTGGACTTGTTTGAAAGTTCAACTTTAGCTGCTAATTTTTATACTACCCTGTCCCTCAGTGCTTGTTTCCTATTAATCCCGATTAAATTCACCATCACACATCACCTTTGTACTACAGGGCTTGATCTGTGTACAAACTGGGCCTGTCACATTCACATACACTAGTGTTCCTGATGTGATGTCTGCAGGAACGCCAATGTGATATGTCAGATGCTCATATACTGAGCATACTGTGGAAATACTTCTAGTTGCTTTTACACATTGTAATCGAACTATAAGAATGAAAAACACATTTTAATAATGTACTAGGTTTGTCAGTAGCTAAAACTATTTATAGGGCAAATAGAGACTGAAAGCAGGATAATTTAAATTGGTGTTCCATTTGGCAGGATTTTTTTAGAAGCCTACAAGAGCCCACAGGATGGAGATTTTACCACCAACTTCAAAAAAATGTGTACCCGCTCCGCACATCAATATATCCTAAAGGTTAAAAGCCATCCAAGGGTTATTAGGACAGTTAATAAGGCAATATGAGGGTGAAACCTGGTCCTTACTCATAACCACCCTAATAACCCTTGGATGGCTTTTAACTTTTTGGAATAAAATTTTGAATTTTTTATTGCTTCAACGCTGGCTGGCTTTTCTACACTGGATTACTCATAGTACGAGGTGAGCACTCGCAGCCATGGACAACGCACTCTTTAGTCCTCTCTTGGATTTGGATAGTCACAGGTAGAGCTGGCTTTTCTTGTTTATATGTAATCAATATATCCTCCTTTTCAGCAGAAATGATTTTCCAGCATTTAGATTTAGAGAATTATTGCCTTCTTATATTCAAAATATCCAATATCAGATCCAAGTTACTCATACTTCTTACCTCCACTGCACCACATGGATCTGTTCTTCAATACTCGTATGTTCTAAAGATGTTCTAAAGATCCAAATTCCAAGTGCATCCTAGTCAGGTCTTCTAGTCTACAGGTGTCAAACTCAAGGCCCAGGGGCCAAATGCGGCTCTCCAAGTCTTTTTAAAGCAGAACTTCAGTGTAAAATTGACCCACGACCCTGCCACCCTACCCTGCTGCTGAGGCAAAGAAAAAAACCCTTATCTTTTGTTCAGCCCAGCGGTGCCTCCTCCTCCAGTCTCTGTGCGGCCGCCACTGAAAATGACACAGGGCCTCATCCCCTGGGTCCATGTGCACTACCACCTCTCATTCAATTCAATGCGTAGGCGGGAGCACGCACGGAGCTGGGGAATGCGGCTCTGTGTCATTCTGGCAAGATGGCACCGCCCAGTATCTGAAGCTTCGATGGAGCAGTGGTGGCCCGAGAGTCAGGTAAGGGTTTTTTTTCCTTGTAACCCCCATCCTGCCTCAGCGCCAGAGTAGGGTGGCAGGGTGGGGGGGGGGGGGATCACTCTTTGTTTCTGCCAGCGCCAACCATTGGCTCTGGACTTTGATTATTTAATTTCTCCTATTTTTCAACCTGACCATGCCCTACCTCCATGTGCCATCTATCATTTAGATCCAAAAACTACTGCCAGTCTGCTAAGTTCCTTGACTCCCTGGACATGACCTGGGACTTCCCACACAGCAAAACCTATTCTTCTGGGGGGGCTCTAGAAAAGCTTAGAAAAGCAGTGCTCTTCCAGGTTCAGCCATGATAATTAATTACCTTAAGCTTTGTCCCTGGAATTTGAAGTAGTATTTGAACCTGTCCTAATGCCATTTAAATCTGAGTTTTCTGTTGACTTGATCTTTACATCCTTTGAGGCACTAAGTGGCCTCTGAACCCTAGGTGGATGACCTTAGTTTCCCTGTAGCATATGTTCACCCCCACCTGAAGGGTAAATGGTGAAGACAAGGGATTCTTCTTTCAGGGATCTAGATTTTGTGAGCTTTAGTGACTCTATGGTCAGAAACCGAGGGCTCAAATTATGTAAGTCATTATTACTTCCTATAAATTTAGAGTTTGAAGTTGAGGAACATTTATGGTTATGCTGGCCACCCATATAGGCAATCTAATTTTCTTTTTGGATATATAAGGTCATTGTACAATTGCACACACATTAGAATTTTTCCTCCACATTTAACCCATCCATGCAATGAGACACAGTGAGTGCACACATGCATGGAGCGGTGGACTACACTAACAATGAAGCCAGGGACCAGTTGAGGGGTTGGGTGTCTTGCTCAAGAGCATTTTAGTCATGTCCCTGAATCTTAAATTGAACCTGGGAATTAAACTTGCAACCCTCCAGTCACAATGCTGCTTCCTTACCACTAGGCAACGACT
The DNA here is from genome assembly GCA_027917425.1 of Gastrophryne carolinensis. Taxonomy (NCBI): domain Eukaryota; kingdom Metazoa; phylum Chordata; class Amphibia; order Anura; family Microhylidae; genus Gastrophryne; species Gastrophryne carolinensis. Next base: position 441,568,189 of record CM051234.1, read on the forward strand.
GCCATTTTAGGTTGGTCATTGTAAGAAAAAACAAATCACCCTATTCCAAGGGGCTCCCAGCCAGTGGTACCTTTACCACTGGTGGCATGTGATATCCTATCAGGTGGTACATTAAACAATTATTTTTCTTCATGAATAGGCCAACAAATTTGGTAACTGGATTACCAGATTCAACATTAGTGGTGGTGGTCCAGTCCCTTAAGAACGTTTGCACCCAGGCTGCTATTGAAACATTGACAAAAATTAGAATTTTCTTTGTACCTGCGTAGATTTATCAGTGAAGAAAGTCTCAGTGAAAAGGACCAGTACAAGTGAACTGGAACAGTGGATAAGTTCTCCAAATAGGTGTTTGCATTTCCTCACAATGTAGTAGGTAAAAGCCTTAAACCCGGACCAATACACGTTTTTTCTTTAAAAGGTCTTGATCCCGCAGCCAGCTAATAAAAACAAGCTTGGGGGGCATCCAAATGCTGTAGCCCCCCTGCACATAACCCCCCCCCATAATGCCCGATATCCTTACCTTCACTACGAGCCTGCACCGGGAAGCGTCCTCTGCTCCGCCAGAATGCTCCGCCCACGAGACCTCCCGGCGGCCGATAGCTGGACTCCTTTCCTGGCACTGACTCGTATTGGTAACGATATCAGGCGTTCAGGAGGGTTTATGTGCGGGGGGATACTGCATTCTGGATGCCCCCCAAGCATATTTTTTTAGCTGCCTGCGTGACCAACACCCAATAATGAAAAAAACGTGTATAGGTCTGGTTTGGGGTTCAAACTTGACAGTTAGGTTACTTTGCAGCAAAAAAGTACACATAGAAAACATCTGGTGCTGTTTAAAACATTAAAACTAGGTAATTGCAAATCAGAGCTACTATCTACAGCAACCATACTAAAGCTGGATACAGTTGATTTGCTTACCACTGTTGGTTCAATGAACATCAACATATTTTAAACACTCAATTATGTGCGGAAGTGAAAATGGAAAATGAGCTTGTACAATTTCTTGAACCTGCGGGCTACAGCCAGCAAGGTCACACACATATTATTTTCTTATTGTTTTTACCATGGAAGCTAGCATTACTGTTTGAAGTACAAGCAAAGAAAGGGTTAACATGCATTTTCCAAAATGTTCTTTCACAAGAACTAAAAAATGTTTGGACCATAAATATTGCACAATGAAATAATTGGCTATATGCACAGTGACACCAGTGTCACTAATTAACATGCTGGTACTAACGTGATTAAAAGTCTTATACGATTATCATCTTGTGACCCGAGCTACTTAAATTTAATCATCTATTAAAGTCACATCTGACATTGTTTTTTATAGCCCAGCTATTTTTTGTAGTCTGCTAGGGAATTTAGACTTGTATCACAGAAGACAGAAAATTAATTTCAAACATTCAAAAACAATAATATGATTAGAACTAATAACACAGTTGTGTAAAATATAAATTATAATATATATATATGTTTGTTTAATATATATATATATATTGTACATATATTGTACATATATATATGTTTAATATATGTTTTAGTAAATGTGTTTCTTGCATTGGAGCAACATGCGGCAGTGTAAAATAAAAAAATCAAAACTATATTTTGCACTACTAATTTAATGCTACTAATGCGGCATTGTCTGGCAGAAGTGCTTCATAAAATCAGGCCCATTGTAACTGTGCCCATTAGCTCTCCTCAGATTGGAACTGCATTGCTGCCAAATGGAAAATTGTCAGTGGTGAGCTTACCTATAACGCAGATAATGCAAATGCATTGGGCCTCATCTGCTAGGGGCCCCCCGCACTGATCCCTAATACTACTTTTTCAACCTCCATGGCCAGGAATGTAACTAGCCAAGTCACATGGGGGGGTCGGAGGTCAGGGAGGCGCATGACCGAGAGTGAGGGTTGCAGTCTCCAGGCAGGGACTCCCAAAAAGCCCAGCCTGGAGGAGAGAAGCAGAAGCCAGGCAGTATTTTGAGCCTCTGTTCTGCAGGGAGAACATTTCACCCGCAAATCCCCTCCCTCCCCGTGATCTGAAGTTTCCCCTGCCCTCCGGGTGTTTTCAGCAGGAAGATGAAACAGAAATGCAGGGGAAGAAAAGCCTGGCTTGAGATATGTGTATAGGTATGTATGTGTATAGGGTGGGTGTGTGTGTGCACTATATATATATATATATATATATATATATATATATATATAGTCAAACTGGCCGTAGGGCGCATTGTGACAAATCGAGGTAGGCCACGACCTCCCCCTGGCAGCCAGTCCAGTAGCCTTGAGAGTCGGCCCCTGAAATGCATCTTGGAAGCAGGGCCAGAAATAGATGGTGGCCTGTTGTGCAGGACCATGCAGCAACAGGACCAGGATCAATAGTGAAACCCGGTCGGCCGCAGAGGGACCCAAGCAGTCAGTAGCGGAGTCCAGGCGGTCAGTAACAGGCTTGCCCGCCATCCTAGTGTCCCGAGAGAGAGTTGCAGAGTTCCCCACTATGGAACTGGAACTATACTTGCCTGGCTGGGCAACAGCAAGATGGTCGCCTCCATGAGTAAGGACACTTGCAGCAGCATCAGTGCCTCGAACATCAACATACAGCTCAGAAGGTCAGAGGTTCTCTGTGAAAGGGGGAGGCAGGGGTTGGCAGTAGCTGGCACAGCCCTTGTCTGGCCACTTCCACACTCCATGAACACTTTCTTTCCTACTTCACTTACTTCCCTTCTATACATATTTTCTTTAACTTTTTCTTCATGATGTTTCTCTCTCTCTTTAAATCTTTTTTGCCTGCATTCTTTCCCTCCTGTTTCCTTCTGTGTGCCGTGTTCCTACCCTTCCTCTTTACTTCTTTCTTCTTTCCTTATTTTATACCTTCCATCGTTCTTTCTTCCATTCCTACCACCTTTCTTTCTTTTCCTCCATCTTTCTTTTTTCTTCCTTATCTGTCCTTCCTTCATTATTTTCTTCCTACATTTTTATTTTTCTTTCTCTCTTTTCCTCTTTTTTTGCCCAGGGGAGGGATGCATATGAGCACTGTTTGTTGTGTTGGTCTGGTTTAAGTCATTTTTGACTGATGGTGGGCTTTAAAGCAGCCCAAAACCCTTGGACCATGGCCCCAGGAAATATTGCTGGACATTCACATGCAAGGCAATCAATTCTCATTGGAGGAGGCATGCACCATGGGAGTGAGTCTTTTTTATACCCTGGATAAGGCCTGCAGACCTGAAAGAACTCCTGGTGGGCCGCACTGCTTTGGGGCTAGTTGGGCTGCTGCTTTTAATACCCACATTCAATCCCTGCCCCCTCAGTCTCCCTTGGGCCATGGGCTGGTAAAATCCCGCGCTGATTTTTGGCCCCAGTTTGCCACTGCCTGCAGATAGAGATGAGCGAACTTTTGAAAAGTTCGATTCGGACGATTCGCCGAATTTCACAAAGAAATTCGGGTTCGGCCGAATCGAACTTTTACGAAGTTCCCCATCAAAAATGCCGGCATGGTGGGAGCGGAGCCGGCCGGCGGGCCGGTAAAGCCGGCCGGCCCGCTCCCACCATGCCGGCATTTAAAAAACAAAAAAAAAAAAGAAAGCATTTTTGCCGGCATGGTGGGAGCGGGCCGGCCAGCTCCGCTGTCAGCGGAACCGGCCGGCCCGCTCCCACCATGCCGGCATTTGAGAAAAATGGCAAACACTTACCTGCAGGTCCGGAGCGTGGAGGCCGGCGCCGCTCTCAGCTGTCATCTGAGGGCACGTCATGATGACCGGCATTTTTTCTTTTTTTTTTTTTTCTTTGTTTTCTAAATGCCGGCATGGTGGGAGCGGGTCGGCCGGCCCGCTCCCACCATGCCGGCATTTTTTTTTTTTTTAATTTCAGGAAAAATTCGATCGGCACGAACCACAAAATATTCGGGTTCGTGACGAATCGAATATTTCCTGAAATTCGGAGCAAATTCCGGTTCGTCCGAACCGGTTCGCTCATCTCTACCTGCAGACATCTAAATGATGTAAGAATTGCAGCGGTGGGCTTAGGAAACATCACAGATACAGTGTGTAATGAGTCACTTTGGAAGCTCTGCGCATGTGCGAACGCTGGTCCAATCACTGATTTATGCCGTGCATACTAATGCACAGTATAAAGCCATTGTTTTGAGCGGTGTGTCGGCATAGGGAGCGGCGTCACGCGCATCTCCGGCTCCCTTGTGGAGTAGGCTCTCCAGCATGCCCAGCCTATCCAATTGCCTGGGTGCGGAAGCACACACAGCTGCAGCGATGCCAGGATGCAGTGGCAGCAGGCAATTGCAGCAATGGCCAAGAGAAAGGTAAGGGTCTTACAGGCAATCTGGGGGGCTATCACAATAGGGCATGCTGAATCGACAGGGACACCCCTGTGCTCTACTTCTGGGTATATGAACCCCCCAGGGGCAGCAACCTGGTAAGTAACCCATGTTTTTACCTTAGAGGAAGAAGGTCAGGAGGAAACCAAGGTCCAGGATCCAGGCTCCCATCTTAGCTAACCGTTTCTTCCCTGTTAGGTCTCTACAGGATCCCTCTACCATATACACCAACTCCAGTCTGGAGAAAGACCCTGGAGCATCCACAGTAGGGAGCATCCACAGTAGGGAGCATCCTCAGGACACCAGGCACCGCAACCCCTTTGTTTGGGGCCCTGTTGGCTCCCTTTGTCTCCCTATACCTTTCCCTCACTAAACCCCAATGCATATAAAGCAACATGGTGTATTGCTTTGTACTGTGCTACAACAGTTACTGTAGCTGGGACACAATCAATCATTTGTGCTACGGTGCTAAAAATCACAAGAATTTCACTGTTGCTGAATCACCAGCTGGGAAAAGAATGAAAATCAAAAGGACTTTTTTTCTCCTAAGAAAAGTTGCAAACGCATTACACCTTTTTGCCATGTAGTAAAAAGTGCCACTGACTTTCATTGTTTCCTATCTGGTGATTCAGTAACAGTGGCATTTTTCTCATAAAAGGGAATTTTTATTACCATGAGAATTTTTTTCAGCTCTTATTGAATCAAAACCAATGTCTGAAGTTCATCGGAAAACATCTGTATCTCATCTAAGGAAGCTCTCTACCTTCTAACCCAATCAGGTACTTGCCATTTATAAATACATTTTATAGCACACTACTATGTGTCAGGGTGGAGAGCTTTCCACGTTTAAACTCTCTTTCATGAGACAAGTGATGCCCCACAAATCAGATATGAATTGTCAAGGTGCTTAAGCAACAATAAAAACGACTGCGCTAAACATTAAAAAAAAAGCAAAATAAAAAATGCAGATAGTCATTATTATTTTAAATAATCATTAAAACCAAGGCTGTATATAAAACACAGTTCCTGTTTAATTATTTACCACCCTTAGCTGAACATACTCCATGTCAGGAGCGGCATTGTGCCCGGACTCTGTCTCCTTGCTAAGTGGGCAGATTGATTATTCAGCACCCACTGCTCTTTTAGGGAAAGGCGCCTTGGGATGCCCAAAGTCACAATGCATTAGAGGCGATTGCTGGCCCGTTGGGGGTGCTATGTCTGCAAGCATCCTCCTGACTGCTGCCTTCATCCAGTGCAGTGCTGAGTCTCCTAATTAATGGCACGTGTGGCAGTACGCTGTCAATTCAAATCAATGTTCGCAAAGCTATTAAAAAGCTGGATTTGTAAATCCGTGAGGCTCCTCTATTAGAAGAAAAGTGCCGACAACTCACCCCCAAGTTTCTAGGCAAAAACACAACACAGCCACGCATCAGATCATTGGGGATATGGAAACTTATGATGTTTTAATTTGTTTTCATGTCTGCATATGGCTCCTGTTCTACACAGGCTACCTATGGTCTGTGTGATTTGTATTCATCCAGTTCTATATTATATAAAAGCATTGATATTCATTGCTGATGGTATATAAAGATGTAGTACAAATTCAGGTCAGGAGGAACACTGCTGGTAAACGCTGTCACTAATGGGTTCTTCTTAAAGGGACATTACAGGCAAAGGGTTAAGTTAGCCTGCTTTCTGCTCAAATCGTAGGGTTTTATTCATGAAGGGATAGCGCCAGGTAGTGCCTTGTAGCGGCAGGCAGCGTCTGGTGAATGCCGGGCGCTGTACACAATACCACATTTATGAAGCTGATTCTGGTGAGTGACTCTAACAGCGCCATGTAGCGTAAGATTCATCATTACAGGCGGCTCAGTGTCTAGCGCCGGCGCTCTAGCTTCCAGAGTGCCTGGTATTACCTGTCACTACCTGTCGCTCTCCCATGCATTTCAATGGACGTTCTTTTTCTTCTGTTTAAACAGGGTTTTTTGTTTTTAATATTTTTTTTCCTCTCAAATAATTGTGTCAGCTCTCCTGACCTTTTTTGAAAACTTTTTTGATTTTTTATATTTTTATGCAGAATTGTCATTACAGGTCTGGCACTAAAGTGCTAATGTCACATGTGTTTTGCTTTGTTACAGGTGGATATGTGTTCAAAAACAGACTTTAATCACACAGCGTCTGGTGCACTATGCTATAGCGACCAGATCCAAAGCGCCTACGCTCTGTGTGTGTTTTTTTGTTGAATATGGTGTGAGTGGCTGAGAGTCGGTCGCAATGAGCTGGTGCTACCATTCGCTCCCTGCAAAGCTGTACTGGTGTTAGAACGACCAACATACATCTCATTCATCAATGCTGGCCAGGTTACTACAGCGACTGAGGCGCTCTATTACAGCGCCCGATAGCCGATCACAGCATATACTAGTCACTCTTAGCGCCTCTGTACAGACGCTCATGAGCCTGCCCGTGAACTGCCTTCTTCAGGGCTGCCTGAGCAGCAGAGGATGACTCGTCCATTCATGTTTCAATTTGACGGTCCCATCAGAAGTAAATTCATTTTGAGGAATGAGAAAGATAAGTCAGCTAAAGGGAATAGGGTTTAGGGAACGCAAAGTGCTAGTGAAAAATGGAACCTCTGACAGCCAGCATGGGGATTGCAAAAAGCAGGCTAATGTAACCCTGGGCGGTGAATTGGTTCCCAGGCCCTGAGAGATCCTGTATAAATAATAGTAATGGAGCAACTCCCTCCTCCCCCTTTACTCAGTTTGAATTGCCATGAGAACACACAGGAGAGATCAGTCAATATGGATCTCTTCCTGTGGAGTGTTCTAAAAGGAGGCTGGCAACTTCCCAGGTGAGTAGCTCTGAAATATTTGATTGCATTGCATGTCCCAACTTTGGGCACTCAAAAATAGGAGTAGGGACCCCACCAATAGAGGAGCCTTGACGTGGCGTGGGGCATAGAGGAGCCTTGGCGTGGCGTGGGGCATTTCCGTCTAATCTGGTGCTGTGCTGTGTACTATATTGCTGCTATATATGCCAGCAGGCCTTGTGCAGAATGCAACTATTTAGCTTTGATTGTTGTACTTACGTATTGGCCAGCCTATGTCAGCGCCTGTTGCAATTGCCAGCTGATTGCGCCACTTTGTACCGCTTTTCTGGCGCTTCCCAGCATATTTCTGATTTTTCTCCTTGAAATCTTTGGCGCTGTATTTTTCTGGCGCCTTTGTGGCCACTGCTGGGGACTAACTTTACAGTGCTTTTTAGTTGACGGTGTGCAAATTACACATTGTTACACAAAACAAGCCATTTAAATCAATATTAATAACAGATAAAAAAAAATTTGGACCAAATAGGTCCTGCGTTTCAATTATTGACAAGTCCTAATGCAAGTTCTGTACAAATAAATGTGTTATATAATTAAAAATATTATATACTTAAATCCAGTTCTGCCCATTGTGCTCTATGGGATCTTGAGCTGCTTCAACCAGAGCGCATGGCGCTGCATCAATTTTGGGCACTATAGTTAAATAAGATGCTAGCCGACGGCCACATTAGCATAAGCATTTTTTCAGTTGTTAAATCTGAGTGCCGCTGAGGTCTAAAATTCACAATAAGGTAACGTGGTAAAAAAGACTTCACTGACTAAATGTTTTCCATTCTATCTAAAGCAAAAAATTGTTTGACTTGAACTCTATTCTCCCCATCTAAATTACTGTATACAACTTTTGCCCTCAGGGTATTGAACCTGTCACAGAATAGCGGTTATTTTCTCCCAGAAAAATCTGGGAAGCCAGTTGGTGACTGTGGAGGCTGATTCACTACTAACGCCAGGTATTGCCAGATGAGCGTCTTAGCGCTTAGAACGACCGCTAGTAGATGCTGTAAGCGGGTATGGGGCACTGTAACAGAGCGTCTCAGTCGCTCTAGTAACCTGGCTGGCATTGATTAATGTGATGTGTGTTGGGCGCTGTAACAACAGTATAGTGCTGCGGTGAGCAAGAGGTAGCGCCATCTCACGCGCTCCACACCATATTTAACAAAACACTAGACATACACACAGCGTTGGTGCTCCAAAGCTGGGCGCTGTAGCACAGAGCGGCAGAGGCAGTGTGATTAAAGTCTGTTTTTGAACACATATCCACCAATAACAAAGCGAAAACACGCGGAATAACACTTTAGTGCCAGACCTGTAATGACTGCATGAGAATATTAAAAGTCAAAAAAGTTAAAAAAAATGTTTGTTTGCAGCCAGGAGAGGTCACACAATGATTTGAGAAAAAAAAATGCAATTGGCTATTTATATACAACTAATGAAGCCCCATTGAAATGTATGGCAGAGCGCTAAAGAGCGACAGGTACTACATGGCGCTCTTGAGCCTAGAGCGCCAGCGCTATACGCTGAGCCACCTTTAGTAATACATGTGACGCTACATGGCGCTGTTAGAGGCGCTCACCAGATTCACTTTCTTAAATGAGGTTTCCCGTACAGCGCCCAGCGTTCACCAGACGCTGCCTGCCACTACGAGGCACTACCTGGTGCTAGCTGTTCTTAAATAACCCCCTATGTTACCCTCACTAAAAATACCATTTTGTGAGTACTCACCTGTAAAATGGTTATTACGAGTATGTCACACACCCCACTTCCAAATATTCATGACACTTGGGAACCCGGCCTGTAGAGGACGATCTTGCAGAGATGACATGGAAAAAGGAGCCCCTCCTGGTCCATAAGTACTGGTTTCCTCCCACTATTCCTCAGTCTTTTTAAAAAGCAGTGAAGAACCAGGAAGAGCAAATTATATTCAATAATTGAAAAATAGTTTGAAAATAATAATCACCATATAAAGGATCCCTTAGAACAAAAAAGGGCGGGGGAAGTGGGGTGTGTGACATACTCGTAATAACCATTTTACAGGTGAGTACTCACAAAATGGTATTATTCCTAGTATGTTACACACCCCACTTCCAAATATTCATGACACTTGGGACATCCAATAGCAGTGTCTATAATGGGTGGGGATCCCCAAGGAATAATGCATAACTTAAATTACTGCAGCTTGCAGAATTTTGTGGCCAAAAGCAGCATCCGCTGAGGCCCGCACATCAACCTTGTAAAACTTAGAAAAAGTATGCACAGAAGACCAAGTCGCAGCCTTGCAAACTTGTTCAACAGAAGCCTGGTGCTGAAAAGCCCAAGAGGCTCCAATAGCACGAGTAGAATGAGCAGTGACACGAAAAGAGGGAACCTTCCCCTTAGCCATATAGGCCCCAATGATGGCCTGACGTATCCACTTACTAAGGGAAGATTTGGCAGGAGCAAAACCCTTCTTGGGCCCAGAAGGCACAACAAAAAAGGCATCCGTCTTGCGGAAGGCCGAAGTAGTAACTAAATAATACTTAACACAACGAACTACATCCAAAGAATGTAAGACCCTTTCCTTGTAGTTACTAGGTTTAGGACACAAGGAAGGAAGAACTATATCCTGATTTAGGTGAAAAGCAGACACCACCTTAGGAAGGAAAACCGGTTTAAAATGGAAAACAACCTTATCTTGATGCCTCTCAAAATAAGGGGCTAGAATAGACAAAGCCGCCAGTTCAGAAACTCGGCGGACAGAAGTAATAGCAACCAAAAAGGCAACCTTCTGAGTAAGAATAGGAACAGGAATATCCTGCAAAGGCTCAAAGGGAGCAGCCTGCATAGCTGAAAGCACCAGGTTAAGGTCCCAAACAGGAAGTATAGGCTTTCTGGGATGCCGCACATGCGCGACTCCTTGGAAAAAGGTCTTAACCAAAGGATGAAGAGCAAACGACCTTTGAAAGAAAATAGCCAAGGCAGAGACTTGCCCTTTCAAAGACTAATCTGGAATCCCATATCCAAACCTCGTTGCAGATATTCCAGAATTCTAGGAATGGAACTCTACAGGGCAAAGCCCTGGATTCACACCAATCAATATAGGACCTCCAAGTCCTGTAATAAATGACAGAGGAAGACTTCTTCCTAGCTCTAATAAGAGTCTGAATAACCACATCAGAAAGACCTTCTTCTTTCAAGATGGAGACTTCAGCAGCCATGCCATCAAAGCCAGCGTTTGTAAATTGGGGTAACAAAGTTGACCCTGAGTGATGAGATCTGGAAGAAGAGGCAGATGGAACCGATCCACTGCCAGCCTTACGACGTCTGCGTACCACAGATGTATTGGCCACCTTGGCGCCACCAGAATTGCTGGTGCCTCCTCCAGTGCTAACTTGCGCACCACCTTGCTGATCATGGAGAATGGGGGAAACAGATACAGGAACCCCAGATCCTTCCAGGCCAGAGACATGGCATCCACTGCCACTGCCAGAGGATCCTGGGATAGAGACACAAAAGCAGGCAGCTTGTGATTGTGACGAGAAGCAAACAGGTCCAACCGTGGAGTCCCCCACTTGTGACAGAGGAACTGCTCAGGGAGTCTGCCTCCACATTCTCTATCCCCGGAATGTAAACTGCTGATATGCAGGGAACATTGATCTCTGCCCACTGAAGGATCAGAGACACTTCCCGGAGGGCACCCCAACTGCGAGTCCCTCCCTGGTGATTGATGAATGCAACAGCTGTTCGGTTGTCTGACCGACTCTGAACTGGCAGACCCTGTAAGAAATGGATCAGTCGAAGTAGAACAAGACGTATGGCCCGAAGCTCTAATACATTGATTGGAGAACAGGCCCCCTGAGGCCCCCACAATCCTTGGAACTGATGCTTCTTCCAGAAGCCCCCCCAGCCCACCAGGCTGGCATCCGTGGTAACCAGTTCCCAACGCGGAGTCAGAAATGACTTGCCCTTCTGGAGGTTGAGCGATATTAACCACCACTGAAGGGACTGCAAAACGTTGGGAGACAATAGACAAGTCTGATTCAATGATAGTGGGCACCTGTCCCACTTTGCCAAGAGGAAGAGCTGAAGCGTCCCTATGTGAAACTGGGCAAACGGGACTGCCTCGAATGCAGCTACCATCAATCCCACTAGTCTCATCCCTAGACGGATAGACTGACGAGGGTTGGACAAGAATAGACGAATCAAGTCCTGAATCAGAACCATTTTGGACTGAGGAAGAAAAACCTTGGCCTGAAATGTATCCAGAATCAGGCCCAGGAAGGGAATTTCCCTGGACGGACAGAGAGAGGATTTGGGGTAACCTATTACCCATCCGAACCTCTCTAGCGTAGAGACCACCGTCCTGCTGTCCAACTCTGATTGTTCGAGGGAGGAGGCCGCGATAAGAAGATCGTCCAGAAAAGGCACAATGCAGATGCCCTGAACCCTGAATATAGCCATCACTCCTGCCAGCATCTTGGTAAAACTCTTGGGGCCGAGGTAAGGCCGAATGGCAGGACCACAAATTGATAATGCTGGTCTTCTATCGAGAACCTGAGAAATCTCTGGTGACCTGGAAAAATAGGAATGTGCAAATAAGCATCCTTGATGTCTATGGATGTCATGAAGTCCCCCTGACAGGGAGCATCGATCGTTGATGGCAGAGACTCCATGCGGAATTTTCTGAAACGGATAAATTGATTGAGTCTCCTTAGGTCTAGGATAGACCGAACAGAGCCGTCCTTTTTGGGTACCGTGAATAGGTTGGAGTAAAACCCCAAACCCCTTTCCGCTGGAGGCACTAGGCAGATGTTTAACAGATTCGCTACTGCTGCCCGCAGTCCCTACGCAATTGCCAGATCTGACGGCATCCGGGACATGAAAAATCTGGGAGGAGGCCGGAACTCGAATTCCAGTTTGTAACTGGAAGAGACTACTTCCAGAACCCAATTGTCTGATACCTCCTGACCCCAAACCTGAAAGAAGAACCGCAGCCGTCCCCCCACCCGTAAGGGTGAAGGCGTCCCCTCATTGTTGAGCAGGTTTAGTGGCAGATTTAGTTTTGGACCCCCAATTCTGACTTGGACGGCCACGTCCCTTTCCTCTATTCCATGCATTCCCTCTAGGGGCTGAAAAGGCAGATACTCTACCGGATCTAGACCCCGAAAGGAAGGGTTAAAATAGGCCACTCCATGAAAGGAACGACGTTGTTTCTTACGCTGAGGTAATTTACCTCCTTTAGTGACAGAATCCAATTTTTCTCCAAAGAGGCGCAATCCCACAAAAGGGAGCGCTGTAAGCGATTTCTTGGCTACAGTATCAGCTGCCCACTGCCGCAACCATACTGACTGCCGAATGGCGATTAACAAGGCAGAGGTTCTGCTGCACATGAGCAGAGTATCATCTAAGGCAGAAAGTACAAAAGATGCAAACATCTCACATCGCTTAAGAGCGGCGTACTCATCAGAGGCCGGATCAAGCCCTGAGTAATTCATTAGGTCTCTCACAACAGACCTAATAGCCACTGTCATGAGTGCTAAAGCAAGGCCGAGCCCACACTGGAAAAAGCGTGGCACGCCATTTGATCAATACGCTTATCCTCTCCATCTTTAAGTGTAGTGGAGTCAGGAGAATGCAACACAGAAGAATTGGATAAATTAAGCACAGGGGCATCCACCACAGGTGGTTAACAGTATCAGCTGGGAAGGGATATTTCTTGTCCCAGCCCAAGGGAATGCCAGGAAGCCGTGCAGGCTTCTCCCATTCTTTAAGAATAATTTAATCAAAATGCTTTTGATTTGGAAATTCTAAACGAGGTTTAGAGACTCCAAAGAATTCCCCTTTTTGAGGAGGGACTACTTCAGGAGGAGTGATAACCAAAACCTCAAATAACTGAGCAAGAGCCTTTGGAGTATCCACAACACTAGCTTCACCCTGCTCAATCACAGTACCAACAAATTGCTGTTCATCAGAAACATCTGAATCCTTATATAATTCTCCTTCTTCTAACTGAGAAGGATCAGACCAATAAAGCATTTCACAATTATCCAACTTACTTACCGGAACGGCCTGAGTCAAATGTTTCCTTTTAGCTGAGGCCTTCTTGGCCACAGAGCTAGACATTAATTTTTCAAGATGAGCCAATCTGGCACATAAATCAGAATGCGACTCACCACCCATGACAATATCACTGGGGGTACGGACAAGACATGGCGGAGTAGGAGATAAGGCAGAAGCCGCAGACGCCGAAGCCTGGGCCCCAGTTTGCTGCATAATAGTTAATTGAGCACAAGGGACACAAAGAATTGCGTTATCCCCAACAAGGGATGCCCCACATCCAAAACATTGCCGAGTCTGTGCAGAGGGAACTGCATGCCCGTTGTCCTGAGATGCCTCCATATGGTGTTTAGTATTATACTATAATTGATTATAGTCGCCAAGTATATATGAGATTTACGCAATTGCTACCTGGGATGCCCCTTTAAATAGTCGCAAGTGGGAGGATATTAACACAAATGGACCCCCAAATAAGGCTTTAAGGGCTAAAGACCAGGAGAAACCCCTTTAAAATAAAGAGTTTCCACCTACAAAGAAAACAAACAGTCACCAATGCACACAATACAATAAATGACAAAGCATGAAAAAAAAATGGCAGAAACTCCCTTCAGCAAGCTGAGGGGTACTCACAGAACCAGGAAATCAGCTCGTACCATGAGGGAAGACCATAGGGAAGCAGCAGGAGTCAGGCAGACAAAGTGAGCACACCAAGGTGCTCTGGGAATGAAATGATGCTGTGTGCCTAAGCCCCGCCCACCCCCAGAATCACATAATCAAGAATGGAGGGAAATTCAAATCTGAACACAGCGAGAAACAGAGAGCTTTAAAAGGTAAGCAACAAAGAATGCTGCCTAGACTGAGATAGGAAAATCTAAATAAAACATATCCTATTAAATAGTATAGTAAACATACATAATAATATATAAGTAATAAAGATTTATTTTATATATCTCTCTTTTTTTTTTTTTTATTATTTGTGTGCATGGTGACAAATAAGCCCAGATAACGCCCCCCCCTCCTTTTTACCCCAGCAGGGTAAAGGAGAACTAAAGGGGAGAGGATAGAAATGCACCCATAAGGCACAAGGGGATTATAAAGGGACAGGGGCATCCCATGCTGGGAACACCAACCCGGAAACCGCCTACCCACATTTTGGTCTCACGGAGGAGTAAAACTCCTGTATACACCAGAAGGTGTGTTCCACCTTTGCTTGAACCATACAGCCAGGGCTGGGAGGCATACAATAAAACCAAACAGGTTTAAAAAGTTTCAGACAGAAATAGAGAAAAAAAGGGGCCGGGAGCAAACCCGGCTACCTGCAGCTTGAAGGAGAGTCATCTCCTGAATGCTTCGCCGACTGCAGAGACAAAAAGACTGAGGAATAGTGGGAGGAACTCAGTACTTATGGACCAGGAGGGGCTCCTTTTTCCATGTCATCTCTGCAAGATCGCCCTCTACAGGCCGGGTTCCCAAGTGTCATGAATATTTGGAAGGGGGGTGTGTGACATACTAGGAATAAAAGCAGTGTCATTTGCTTTGTATTCCTTTTATTAATGGTCAAATAAACAATGGAAACAAGTATTGGCTGTTATGCAGGTGGGTGGGTGTCCTGGGAGATTTTGATGACTAGGCCTATTCATAAGCCTGATCCTAAACCTAGAGAAGGCTTTTCCCGGGGCTAGGCTCTACCCAGGTTTGTTTTATAGAGCTTTTTAGAATATGACCATACTTAATTGTGATTAAAAATTCTCCTTAAAGTTTATTAAATATCAAATCAATTCCATAAAAGGGAGTTTGTTACTCCACATTTGTGCAGAAATCTATATATAATATACAACATTCAGGCAATATTCCACATATGAGATTATTTGGTTTTAGGCTTTCCTGAAATATCTTAGCATGTACTCTAAATAATGCTATATTACTTCAATCCAGTGTTCTGTTACTTTCTGGGATTAGGGCAACCATGTTTCTTCCGTTTGGGCTTTCTCAAGGCCCTGTATTGAAAAGAGATTGTATATATATATATATATATATATATATATATATATATATATATATAGTCTACATACATGCTACAATATACATATATACATGTATATCAACATATGTGTCCATAGAGACTGAATGCCTTTGTTAGACTTTCATTGTAAAGAAAATGTTTCCCATATGTTGCATGGATTGTTGCACTCCAAGTACTATTACAGCAGGGTACCTGACAGTGGACAGTGTGCTCTCCTTGCTCCCGAGTTTCCAACCCTGTCAAGGTGAGTACATATGTGTGACATTGTAGCTTCCATGTTCAAATTTGAACTTGAGAGTAGTAATAGTAACTAAAAGGAGATTACCTTGTCTCATTTAGTATTTAGAATCCCTTCTTTTGTATGTTCAGTTATGTTGTTACTGAATTAGGGTTGCGGCCCTTTAAGAGCTGTGTGGGGGGAAGAGAGAGATTTAAGAAGTCATGTAGCTGGGTATGACTAGTCACCAGTAAGCTAAGTCGTATGCATAAGCACATACTTCCACACTGTGGAGCGCATGTGACGTCATCCGGAGATCCACCGGAAGTGACGTCACGCGTCACTGGTCTGACTGGCTGTTCAAAGACGCAGGCACTGGCAGAAGCATTCATTGTGCCTGAGGGCTGAGAGCTGCGCAATAGGTGATATCCCATTGCTAGCATAGGCTCGAACCTAGAAGAACATTTTTATTATAAATAAAAAAATTTCTCTTTATATTGATTTGTGTATTTCTCTATGGGAGATGGATATATTATGGGCTGCTCATTCTGCGTTGCCCGCCTTGTGTGTGTGTTAATACAGTATGACTGTGTAAATTGCCTCGCTTCTCCTTATGTCATCAGCTGATTTTTAAGAGTGCGGGCATATTAAAATATATCATGCCGGTACAGAACTGCTGCCATGTCTCCTGCATTAGACTGTATTGGCTCGGATCTATGGATATACCCTCCCTTTAGCTACCACACAATCTTTTAAGGCTTATAATACTTATGTGGAAGGGCTTCATCCTAATAGAGTAATGTATTATGGTACTGTGCACTCTGTCAAATCTCCTACTGTTCACATAATATGCCAATTAGGAACAAAGACTAGTTGATCTTATTTTTTGCCTTTGGGACAGAACTAGAGGGACTGTTCCCTGGTCTCAGGGTGGGGTTATTTAAGGAAAAATTATTGTGAAACATTATTGTGCATTATTTTACTAAAGGGAATTTTATGGGAGGATTAGAGAGATCCCCTTCTGGCCCGGGTCCTAGCATGTAGTTGTGGCCATCATGAGATCTGGAATGTCCCCAGTGGTCTAAATTGCTGTCTGGGGGCATCCCGAACTCAGGGGGCCCAGTGCTTATTGTAGTGGAATATTAGTTTTAAACAGATGTCCTCTATTGTCTATTGTGCCTTATTTTATTGTTATTATTGTAGATATGGGGCAAAACTTAGGATTTCATTTAATCCTGGGTATTTGGATGCCCCCAGGCGGAATATCCAACGGGTTTTAAGTTGTAATGTCATCTTTTCTATGTTCCCCCCTCTCACCCCTCTTTAGGGTGCTAGGATCTTGATTGTGGCATCGTAAAAAATGTCAGCCCACAGGAGTCTTCTGATTGCCCACTCGGATACTATACTGATGTTCATAAATACGTTTTTTTTAGCGGACTGATCCTAAACCTACCTTCGTCCCTAAATGTAACACCTGTACATCCCCAGTGGTGAAATAGCCCAGCGTATAAATGAATTTATTATGGCAACAACAAAAGGTGCTATGGAAGTGTTTAGTGCTATTTGACTAAATGACATAAATGGAATCACTTTCCATGTTTTTAATAGAGAATTATCTAAGCCTTGTTTTTCTATAAATATAGCCATTGTATGAAGTTTTTTTGTAGGATACAGTGCTTTTCACAATTCAGCACTACTAAACTGTAATGAGTTAATGGCCATTCAACATTAACTCCTGTATACTTATTCATATTTCATTCCTGAAAAGTCCACGAGTCCCACTCTGAATACCGTGGTACGGATGGAGGGGGTGATCTGGAGCTCTAAGTGACTTGAGACAATAGACAATTGAATTTTTATTGATATTCCTGTCTGAGTATTCACCTAAAGGACTTGACTTGTAGGCCAGATCATTCTATTATGGGCTCCTGCTGGTGGAGACAGTAGCTTGGGGATCGATCTTAACGTCTTTTTAGATTGTTTGTTTGTGAGTTCTAGAGGGATGCTTTACAATGAATGGAAGTTGGGTTTCCACAATGTCTTAATAAAAAGTACATCTATTAAAGAAAATAATGAAAAAAACAGCAAAAAAATTTTTCTTGTTCATTTATAATCAATATAATAGTAATAATCATCTTTGTTTTTCATTTGTTATTGTTACCCTTTATAATGGAAATATTTTACCCCCAACTTACTGCAAAGGAGCTGCAACACTAGCATATTATAATATTCATTCACATGAGATGTTAAAGCTGTCCATTAATCCTCTCCTATTCTTCCTTCCCAGCTCACACTGATAAAGAGGGATGAGCTGAACGTGTGAAACTAGTTTAAAAGCAGACCAAAACCCAATTTTTTAACTAGCAGCCCCTTAATTGCTCCTCCATGATGATTAACTTTTTACCAATTTTCACTGCCCCTGCACCACTCTAATCCCAGATAATGGCGCTTGTTGTAGCTGTAAAGCTCCGCCTCCCCCACTCATTGCCTTTGTTGTGTGTGACAATGATTTCATTGCCACACCTATGCAATGACTGATCACCTGCCATCGATCAGAGAGGGACAGCAAAAATTAAAGTGTTCCAGGGTGATTTGAAAAGTAAAAATATCCATTTTTAGTTCTATACCCTAAGAATGGTGTATCAGCAGGGGTTTTTGGCCAAATGTATTTTACAGGTTCAGTGAGTTTTGGTTCGCTTAAATACACATCCATAGCTGAGCACTATAAAACTACTGAAAAAATGTTGCCCCTCTCTCTTCAGAGTTAATTGTGCTGTTCACCAGACATAGGTGCTGTTAACCCCAGGCTATGAGGCTAAGTGTACCAGCCCCTATGCCAAGGTGCCCAGGAACTGGGCCGCATTTAGGATTCGTGCTGCCCTAGGCACCTTTTGGTCATGTGCCCCCCCCCCCCCCGGCACACATACAATGATAAATTTGCCAACCCCCACCAAACACACACATACACACTTGATTAACATATTTTTGTGGATTTTGCTAATTTCGGGTGACTTTTCATTGTTGCCGGTAAAAAATGATCAATGCAGGACCAGAGAAAATCACATTGATAGAATAAGTATGTCATTCTATGCATGGCAGGTGACATAAGGTGCCATATTGTGGTGGCATCGCAGAAGGGGTTAACTCACTTGAATGGGAGGACGGGAGCGTGCACATAGCCGATCATGCAGTGTCTTATTAATCGGTGGTCACACGGACCTGGGAGAAGGGAGCTGGACAACGGGCAAGGTAAGGGTTTTTTTTTCTTTGTAACCCCCCAACCTGTCTCAGAGCCAGGGGAAGGTGGGTGTGTTAGGGGTGACTGGAATTCCACTTTAATCTAGTGACCAGTAGGGAGTTACTGACCATAAAACTAACACTGATGATCTGCGGGGAATAAGGGGATTTGCTTTTTTATTAAACTGGACAGTCCTTTAAAGATGAGCAACCAACGACCTAGAGTCTAAAAGACTTGGAACCAGTGGGCTTCCTCTTTATAGGGTAACCCTAGTTAGCATGTATGTATCCCTGGGGATTGCCCAGTAAACTCACCACAACGGCAATTGTCGATACGTACCCACACCAACCATTTATAAATGGTTATGAGGGTATGTGGTAAAGTGGGGGTGTCAGCAGCAGGACGTGCTCCAGCTTTTTTTTCAACTCTGGACGGCACAAAAAATTTAAATGGAATGCGAACCACTGGAGGTCAAAGCCACAGCTATCATTTGTCCTTTCCGATCTTTAGTGAAGTCCACAATAAGGCTGTGTGGGGTCCTATACAGACCTAGGCTGGCCCTGATGTCCACAAGATTCCATGCCGGGCCGACTAAGTGCCACTGAAGCATTACACACCCAATTTATACACACATACACCAATGTATATACCTCCAGGGCTGCCTCCCTCACCCCCTCTGCCACCCATAAGCCTTCCTCACCCCCTTTGTAATCTATAAGCCTTCCTCACCCCCTCTGCCATCTATAAGCCTTCCTCACCCCCTCTGTCATCTATAAGCCTCCCTCACCCCTCTTCCACACATAAGCCTTCCTCACCCCCTCTGCCATCCATAAGCCTTCCTCACCCCCTCTGCCACCCATAACCCTTCCTCACCCCCTCTGCCATCTATAAACCTCCCTCACCCCCTCTGCCACACATAAGCCTTCCTCACCCCCTCTGCCATCCATAAGCCTTCCTCACCCCCTCTTCCACACATAAGCCTTCCTCACCCCCTCTGCCATCCATAAGCCTTCCTCACCCCCTCTTCCACACATAAGCCTTTCTCACCCCCTCTGCCATCCATAAGCCTTCCTCACCCCCCTCTGCCATCCATAAGCCTCCCTCACCCCCTCTGCCATCCATAAGCCTTCCTCACCCCCTCTTCCACACATAAGCCTTCCTCACCCCCCTCTGCCATCCATAAGCCTTCCTCACCCCCTCTGCCACCCATAAGCCTTCCTCACCCCCTCTGCCATCCATAAGCCTTCCTCACCCCCTCTTCCACACATAAGCCTTCCTCACCCCCTCTTCCACACATAAGCCTTTCTCACCCCCTCTGCCACACATAAGCCTTCCTCACCCCCACTGCCATCCATAAGCCTTCCTCACCCCCTCTTCCACACATAAGCCTTTCTCACCCCCTCTGCCATCCATAAGCCTTCCTCACCCCCCTCTGCCATCCATAAGCCTTCCTCACCCCCCTCTGCCATCCATAAGCCTTCCTCACCCCCTCTTCCACACATAAGCCTTTCTCACCCCCTCTGCCACACATAAGCCTTCCTCACCCCCACTGCCATCCATAAGCCTTCCTCACCCCCTCTTCCAGACATAAGCCTTTCTCACCCCCTCTGCCATCCATAAGCCTTCCTCACCCCCCTCTGCCATCCATAAGCCTTCCTCACCCCCCTCTGCCATCCATAAGCCTTCCTCACCCCCTCTGTCACCCATAAGCCTCCCTCACCCCCTTTTCAACACATAAGCCTTCCTCACCCCCTCTGCCATCTGTAAGCCTTCCTCGACCCATCTGCCATCCATAAGCCTTCCTCACCCCCTCTTCCACACATAAGCCTTCCTCACCCCCTCTGCCATCCATAAGCCTTCCTCACCCCCTCTGCCATCCATAAGCCTTCCTCACCCCCTCTTCCACACATAAGCCTTCCTCACCCCCTCTGCCATCCATAAGCCTTCCTCACTCCCTCTGCCATCCATAAGCCGTCCTCACCCCCTCTTCCACACATAAGTCTTCCTCACCCCCTCTGCCATCCATAAGCCTTCCTCACCCCCTCTGCCATCCATAAGCCTTCCTCACCCCCTCTGCCACCTATAAGCCTTCCTCACCCCCTCTGCCATCTGTAAGCCTTCCTCGACCCATCTGCCATCCATAAGCCTTCCTCACCCCTCTGCCATCTATAAGCCGTCCTCACCCCCTCTTCCACACATAAGTCTTCCTCACCCCCTCTGCCATCCATAAGCCTTCCTCACCCCTCTGCCATCTATAAGCCTCCCTCACCCCCTCTTCCACACATAAGCCTTCCTCACCCCCTCTGCCATCCATAAGCCTTCCTCACCCCCTCTGCCATCTATAAGCCTCCCTCACCCCCTCTTCCACACATAAGCCTTCCTCACCCCCTCTGCCATCTATAAGCCTCCCTCACCCCCTCTTCCACACATAAGCCTTCCTCACCCCCTCTGCCATCCATAAGCCTCCCTCACCCCCTCTTCCACACATAAGCCTTCCTCACCCCATCTGCCATCCATAAGCCTCCCTCACCCCCTCTTCCACACATATGCCTTCCTCACCCTCTCTGCCATCCATAAGCCTTCCTCACCCCCTCTTCCACACATAAGCCTTCCTCACCCCCTCTGTCATCCATAAGTCTTCCTCACCCCCTCTTCCACATATAAGCCTTCCTTACCCCCTCTGCCATCCATAAGCCTTCCTCACCCCCTCTGCCATCTATAAGCCTTCCTCACCCCCTCTGTCATCCACAAGCCTTCCTCACCCCCTCTGCCATCCATAAGCCTTCCTCACCCCCTCTTCCACACATAAGCCTCCCTCACCCCCTCTTCCACACATAAGCCTTCCTCACCCCCTCTGCCATCCATAAGCCTCCCTCTCCCCCTCTTTCACACATATGCCTTCCTCACCCTCTCTGCCATCCATAAGCCTTCCTCACCCCCTCTTCCACACATAAGCCTTCCTCACCCCCTCTGTCATCCATAAGTCTTCCTCACCCCCTCTTCCACGCATAAGCCTTCCTCACCCCCTCTGCCATCCATAAGCCTTCCTCACCCCCTCTGCCATCTATAAGCCTCCCTCACCCCCTCTTCCACACATAAGCCTCCCTCACCCCCTCTGCCATCCATAAGCCTCCCTCACCCCCTCTTCCACACATAAGCCTTCCTCACCCCCTCTGCCATCTATAAGCTTCCCTCTCCCCCTCTTCCACACATAAGCCTTCCTCACCCCCTCTGCCATCCATAAGCCTCCCTCACCCCCTCTGCCATCTATAAGCCTCCCTCACCCCCTCTGCCATCTATAAGCTTCCCTCACCCCCTCTTCCACACATAAGCCTTCCTCACCCCCTCTGCCATCTATAAGCTTCCCTCTCCCCCTCTTCCACACATAAGCCTTCCTCACCCTCTCTGCCATCCATAAGCCTTCCTCACCCCCTCTGCCATCCATAAGCCTTCCTCACCCCCTCTTCCACGCATAAGCCTTTCTCACCCCCTCTGCCATCCATAAGCCTTCCTCACCCCCTCTGCCATCCATAAGCCTCCCTCACCCCCTCTTCCACACATAAGCCTTCCTCACCCCCTCTGCCATCTATAAGCTTCCCTCTCCCCCTCTTCCACACATAAGCCTTCCTCACCCCCTCTGCCATCCATAAGCCTCCCTCACCCCCTCTTCCACACATAAGCCTTCCTCACCCCCTCTGCCATCTATAAGCTTCCCTCTCCCCCTCTTCCACACATAAGCCTTCCTCACCCTCTCTGCCATCCATAAGCCTTCCTCACCCCCTCTGCCATCCATAAGCCTTCCTCACCCCCTCTGCCATCCATAAGCCTTCCTCACCCCCTCTGCCATCCATAAGCCTTCCTCACCCCGTCTGCCATCCATAAGCCTTCCTCACCCCCTCTGCCATCTATAAGCCTTCCTCACCCCCTCTGCCATCCATAAGCCTTCCTCACCTCCTCTGCCATCCATAAGCCTTCCTCACCCCCTCTGCCATCCATAAGCCTCCCTCACCCCTCTGCCATCTACAAGCCTTCCTCACCCCCTCTGCCATCCATAAGCCTTCCTCACCCCCTCTTCCCCACATAAGCCTTCCTCACCCCCTCTTCCCCACATAAGCCTTCCTCACCCCCTCTGCCATCCATAAGTCTTCCTGACCCCCTCTGCCATCCATAAGCCTCCCTCACCCCCTCTTCCACACATAAGCCTTCCTGACCCCCTCTGCCATCCATAAGCCTTCCTCACCCCCTCTGCCATCCATAAGCCTCCCTCGCCCCCTCTGCCATCTATATGCCTTCCTCACCCCCTCTGCCATCCATAAGCCTCCCTCACCCCGTCTGCCATATACAAGCCTTCCTCACCCCCTCTGCCATCCATAAGCCTTCCTCACCCCCTCTGCCATCTATAAGCCTTCCTCACCCCCTCTGCCATCTATATGCCTTCCTCACCCCCTCTTCCACACATAAGCCTTCCTCACCCCTCTGCCATCTATAAGCCTCCCTCACCCCCTCTTCCACACATATGCCTTCCTCACCCTCTCTGCCATCCATAAGCCTTCCTCACCCCCTCTTCCACACATAAGCCTTCCTCACCCCCTCTGTCATCCATAAGTCTTCCTCACCCCCTCTTCCACACATAAGCCTTCCTTACCCCCTCTGCCATCCATAAGCCTTCCTCACCCCCTCTGCCATCCATAAGCCTTCCTCACCCCCTCTGCCATCCATAAGCCTTCCTCACCCCGTCTGCCATCCATAAGCCTTCCTCACCCCCTCTGCCATCTATAAGCCTTCCTCACCCCCTCTGCCATCCATAAGCCTTCCTCACCTCCTCTGCCATCCATAAGCCTTCCTCACCCCCTCTGCCATCCATAAGCCTCCCTCACCCCTCTGCCATCTACAAGCCTTCCTCACCCCCTCTGCCATCCATAAGCCTTCCTCACCCCCTCTTCCCCACATAAGCCTTCCTCACCCCCTCTGCCATCTATAAGCCTTCCTCACCCCCTCTGCCATCTATATGCCTTCCTCACCCCCTCTTCCACACATAAGCCTTCCTCACCCCTCTGCCATCTATAAGCCTCCCTCACCCCCTCTTCCACACATATGCCTTCCTCACCCTCTCTGCCATCCATAAGCCTTCCTCACCCCCTCTTCCACACATAAGCCTTCCTCACCCCCTCTGTCATCCATAAGTCTTCCTCACCCCCTCTTCCACACATAAGCCTTCCTTACCCCCTCTGCCATCCATAAGCCTTCCTCACCCCCTCTGCCATCCATAAGCCTTCCTCACCCCCTCTGCCATCCATAAGCCTTCCTCACCCCGTCTGCCATCCATAAGCCTTCCTCACCCCCTCTGCCATCTATAAGCCTTCCTCACCCCCTCTGCCATCCATAAGCCTTCCTCACCTCCTCTGCCATCCATAAGCCTTCCTCACCCCCTCTGCCATCCATAAGCCTCCCTCACCCCTCTGCCATCTACAAGCCTTCCTCACCCCCTCTGCCATCCATAAGCCTTCCTCACCCCCTCTTCCCCACATAAGCCTTCCTCACCC
This sequence comes from Gastrophryne carolinensis, assembly GCA_027917425.1. Taxonomy (NCBI): domain Eukaryota; kingdom Metazoa; phylum Chordata; class Amphibia; order Anura; family Microhylidae; genus Gastrophryne; species Gastrophryne carolinensis. The sequence continues at coordinate 441,592,447 of CM051234.1, forward strand.
CCTCTGCCATCCATAAGTCTTCCTCACCCCCTCTGCCATCCATAAGCCTCCCTCACCCCCTCTTCCACACATAAGCCTTCCTGACCCCCTCTGCCATCCATAAGCCTTCCTCACCCCCTCTGCCATCCATAAGCCTCCCTCGCCCCCTCTGCCATCTATATGCCTTCCTCACCCCCTCTGCCATCCATAAGCCTCCCTCACCCCGTCTGCCATATACAAGCCTTCCTCACCCCCTCTGCCATCCATAAGCCTTCCTCACCCCCTCTGCCATCCATAAGCCTTCCTCACCCCCTCTGCCATCTATAAGCCTTCCTCACCCCCTCTGCCATCTATATGCCTTCCTCACCCCCTCTTCCACACATAAGCCTTCCTCACCCCTCTGCCATCTATAAGCCTCCCTCACCCCCTCTTCCACACATAAGCCTTCCTCACCCCCTCTGCCATCCATAAGCCTTCCTCACCCCCTCTGCCATCTATAAGCCTCCCTCACCCCCTCTTCCACACATAAGCCTTCCTCACCACCTCTGCCATCCATAAGCCTCCCTCACCCCCTCTTCCACACATAAGCCTTCCTCACCCCCTCTGCCATCTATAAGCCTCCCTCACCCCCTCTTCCACACATAAGCCTTCCTCACCCCCTCTGCCATCCATAAGCCTCCCTCACCCCCTCTTCCACACATAGGCCTTCCTCACCCCCTCTGCCATCCATAAGCCTTCCTCACCCTCTCTGCCATCCATAAGCCTTCCTCACCCCCTCTTCCACACATAAGCCTTCCTCACCCCCTCTGTCATCCATAAGTCTTCCTCACCCCCTCTTCCACACATAAGCCTTCCTTACCCCCTCTGCCATCCATAAGCCTTCCTCACCCCCTCTGCCATCTATAAGCCTCCCTCACCCCCTCTTCCACACATAAGCCTTCCTCACCCCCTCTGCCATCCATAAGCCTCCCTCACCCCCTCTTCCACACATAAGCCTTCCTCCCCCCCTCTGCCATCCATAAGCCTCCCTCACCCCCTCTTCCACACATATGCCTTCCTCACCCTCTCTGCCATCCATAAGCCTTCCTCACCCCCTCTTCCACACATAAGCCTTCCTCACCCCCTCTGTCATCCATAAGTCTTCCTCACCCCCTCTTCCACACATAAGCCTTCCTTACCCCCTCTGCCATCAATAAGCCTTCCTCACCCCCTCTGCCATCTATAAGCCTTCCTCACCCCCTCTGTCATCCACAAGCCTTCCTCACCCCCTCTGCCATCCATAAGCCTTCCTCACCCCCTCTTCCACACATAAGCCTCCCTCACCCCCTCTTCCACACATAAGCCTTCCTCACCCCCTCTGCCATCCATAAGCCTCCCTCTCCCCCTCTTTCACACATATGCCTTCCTCACCCTCTCTGCCATCCATAAGCCTTCCTCACCCCCTCTTCCACACATAAGCCTTCCTCACCCCCTCTGTCATCCATAAGTCTTCCTCACCCCCTCTTCCACGCATAAGCCTTCCTCACCCCCTCTGCCATCCATAAGCCTTCCTCACCCCCTCTGCCATCAATAAGCCTCCCTCACCCCCTCTTCCACACATAAGCCTCCCTCACCCCCTCTGCCATCCATAAGCCTCCCTCACCCCCTCTTCCACACATAAGCCTTCCTCACCCCCTCTGCCATCTATAAGCCTCCCTCTCCCCCTCTTCCACACATAAGCCTTCCTCACCCCCTCTGCCATCCATATGCCTTCCTCACCCTCTCTGCCATCTATAAGCCTTCCTCACCCCCTCTGCCATCCATAAGCCTTCCTCACCCCCTCTGCCATCCATAAGCCTTCCTCACCCCCTCTGCCATCCATAAGCCTTCCTCACGCCCTCTGCCATCCATAAGCCTTCCTCACCCCCTCTTCCACACATAAGCCTTCCTCACCCCCTCTGCCATCCATAAGCCTTCCTCACCCCCTCTGCCATCTATAAGCCTTCCTCACCCCCTCTTCCACACATAGGCCTTCCTCACCCCCTCTGCCATCCATAAGCCTTCCTCACCCCCTCTTCCACACATAAGCCTTCCTCACCCCCTCTGCCATCCATAAGCCTTCCTCACCCCCTCTGCCATCTATAAACCTCCCTCACCCCCTCTTCCACACATAAGCCTTCCTCACCCCCTCTGCCATCCATAAGCCTTCCTCACCCCCTCTGCCATCCATAAGCCTCCCTCTTGCTCGCTCTCAAACCCCTAAGTCTTTCTTGTCCCTCTTCAAGCCGTTAAAGCTGAATAAAACATGGAAATTTGACTTTCTCAGATTTTGTTCCATGCCAGCACTCCCCTGTTCTAAGCCCCCGGGGCATCCCAAATGGGGTGTAAAATCCCCATTTTTGCCCAGTAAAACACATGTCTACTTGGTCCAACATTGCATGTGTGGGATCTAGTCCAATCAGACCCCTTTGCCGTGTTTACATCCTTCGGCAAAGGACTCTGATTGCCTTCAATAGAGAGTGTGTACTGCTGCATCCCTGGGGGCATGCGGCTTCTGACCCAGCCTATCTGAATGGCACGCGCCACCAGGGATGCAGGGAATGCGGCAGCTCACGCTTCCCACTGATTGGATGAAAGCCTGTTCATACCCCCTTGGACTTGGTAAAAAGTTATTACTGGCACCCAAGGAGATTTCACAAAGAAGGGCATCCGGCAAAGCCAGCAGATAACCCTGGAATCTTTTAGACTTCTGGTAGGTTTTGTTCCGCTTTAAAGAGGAACAACACAAATGAATTTCACTTTCCTGTGTGTTGCTCCTCTCTGCGGCAGCATCCTGAATTGGGATGCCCCGCTGTGTGTACCCCCCAAGTCGCCCCATTTTACTCACCTTCTTTCCGCTCCCACGGCGCAGAATCGGGTGAGAGCGAGTGGGCCGATTAGATGGCTAAGCAGCCGAGTGGCGCCGCCAGCTGCATCCTCCACCCACCTTGCAGGAAGGCCCTATGCTGCAAAACACTGTGGCCTCTATTTTGCTTTGTCATTCAGGGCTTAATAACTCGGTGCCTCTCCCTCCCTCCTGTACCTGTCTGAGACTAATGATTAGCAAATGACTCCGGCATTGGTATTTACTTTCTCAATGCTGACAGTGACGTCACTTGCTTTCAGCCACCTCAGCATGTCCAGGAGCCCCATCAATCACAGCCAGTACAGCGGCAGCGTGACAGATAGACACACACACATTAACCCCTAAATCACCAATAATTATTTATACTCCCCACCCATTTCTCCCTTACCGTATGCTTGTCAGGAGCCAGAGAGCAGCCCCTGCGGCACAGTCATGTGTCTGTGCTGGGAGGCCTGTGTGACATCAGGTGGGTGGAGCCAGCCATTCTCACATTCTCCTGTATGTGAGCTGGCTGCATTGCGGTCTATGGGCAGACGAACAGCGGCACTGTGTGTGCGTGCGAGCAGGCAGCTGCCCACTGATCACGAGGACGAGATTGTAGTGCCGCTGCGGACCTGAAAAGGCCGCCCCACCCCAGGCTCTGCCCTAGGCATGTGCCTAGAATTGCCTTAGGCAAAATACGGCCCTGCCTAGGAAGGGGTTAAGTAATTAGGTGGGGTATCAGCAAAGCACTGGCTGCATGCCAAGCATCTGCTTCCCTTGCCAATGCAGATTCTGAAGAAGGATGCAGCAGAAACCTTCGTAGGATGCCTCAGACCAGCACCCTGCAAGCAAGGAAACAGCCAGTGGAGATCCTCAGCAAACCACCGAGGGCAACTCAGCAACCCTGACTGATTACCTGCATCTTCACCAGGCATGGTGTACTAAAGATCTTGGTGACCATTGCCATTGGACCCACAGTACAGCCTCCAAGACAGTTTTATGCATTGGGGCCGGGTACTTGGTAAGGGGTTGGGAGGTGAGACTTGGTAGTGGGGGGGGGGGTGTTAGAAGAACAGTGTACTGGGGGTATGTCCCACACAGTCAGCCACTGCCCACTAAGAATTCTCCCTGTGCTCCCTGTGGCAAGGTCGCCATTGGGTAACAGTGAAATGAGGGGGCACAAATCACAGGGGTATAATCTAATGTTGCGGGAGGGGAGTAGTAACACACTGTATATGTTATAATAGGAAACAAGAATCAAAGGGCCTTATTCATGAAGGGATAGCATCAGGTAGTGCCTTGTAAGCGTCAGGTAGCGGCAGGTGAATGCCGGACATGGCACGCAATTACACATTTATGAAGCCGATTCTGTTGAGCGACTGGGATAATGCCATGTAGCGTACGATTCATCATTATCCCAGCCTCAGCATACAGCGCTCATCCTTGCAGAGCGCCCGCGCTACGTGGGTGCTATGAAATGCCTGCTACAGACGCTCATCCGTCGGGCGCTATGAAATGCCTGCTACAGACGCTCATCTGTCGGGCGCTATGAAATGCCTGCTACAGACGCTCATCTGTCGGGTGCTATGAAATGCCTGCTACAGACGCTCATCCGTCGGGCGCTATGAAATGCCTGCTACAGACGCTCATCCGTCGGGCGCTATGAAATGCCTGCTACAGACGCTCATCTGTCGGGCGCTATGAAATGCCTGCTACAGACGCTCATCTGTCGGGCGCTATGAAATGCCTGCTACAGACGCTCATCTGTCGCTACCTGCCGTTAGTAATGAATCAGCCTGAAAGTGGACAGTCTAGGGTCAGGGCAGTCAGTAAAATGAGTGGGTAGTCAAGGGGGACAACAAACTGTGGGGCTCAGATCCAAGCGGTTGACTCATGTTAGTATCACAAATCCCAGCGGCCTGTTACTGATGAAGAGTATGAATAAAATGGCAGCTGTGGCTTATTAGAGGACAGAAAACCACATCCACTACCTGAATTAAAGGGGTTCACTGCCTGGGCATTCCTTTAGCCCAGGAGCACTTTGTTTAACACCTACCTCTCTGGATGCTTTCCTTAGCAGAATCCTAAAAAGCAGAAGCTGTTACCTCATGGCTGCACCCCCTCCCCTCCCTTGTATGTGCCCTTAAAGGAAAACTCCCTTTTTTTGGTGTTCTGCCTTATTGTTTTCCTCTTCTGGAATTTAAAATAAACATTTGTGTTAGGTTTGTGGCCTCATACATGTGATTTATTTATCGGAATGCTGTTTCCATTTTTCTTATATTCCTCTGACTGGTAAAACGGGAGTGGCTTTCTTGCCCTATAGTAAAACTCTCAGTATCCTTTCTGACTATAACTCCCACAATCCTTCCACTGTAGCAGGCGAACTCATTAGAAGTTTTGACTAAATCACTCAACAGCAATCCTCTCGCCAGCTGAGAATTCTGCCAGTAACCGTTTGAGCTACTTAAACACACTTCCAGCTGTAGAGGTTGAATTACAGCAGAAGAGGTTAATAGTCTTGTCTCTGCCTCAGCCAATCAGATGATTAGCAAGCTAGAGTCAGGAAGTGTCTGATCTGTCCTTTTAACACACCACTTTGATGTACATTGCTAAGGTAAACACATTGTTGCTGGGGCGAAATGTTTTCTTTTAACACAGAGTTGCAAACAGGAAACAAAAAAATTAACCCATAGTCTTAGCACATTGATTACATCATATAGCCATATAATAATGGAAACATTTAAAAAGGCCATCTAATGTGGAATTACCCTTTAAAGTGGAATTCCAGTCCAGTTAGTAAATTGCTCCCCATCTCCCACTCCCTGATATATTCTGTTTGATAGATGCTGCACTGCTGGAACAACTATCTTGCTACCCCACCTGAGAGCCTTGCGTACACATGTGTATGGGGGGGGGGGGGGGGGCGCTGTGCCATCACACATCAAACTGAGATCTATATATGCCTCCGAAAATTGGGGCAGCATCTCTGTCATGCTCTACCCACACAAACACACACACACACACATATACACACTGAATCAACAGCTGGTGGAAGAAAATAATGCTGTGTGATGTGCGAAGGAATCTATCTAACTCTAACTATAGGGTCAATTCATGGTCGTTGAGCAAAAATGCCCAGGTGCGAAGCGCACCAAATGGCAAGCACAAGGGAGAAGCGGAAATAGCATCTTCTTGTGCCAATTTGCGCCTTCCACAAGGAAATCTGCTGTTTTGAAGCACAAATGGCCCTGTCCCTTTGTCCAGCTAAGTGCTTAGCTGCTACCAATGGCCCCCATGTTTCTCCCATTTCCTTTACTGTTTCTCCAAAGCAATTTGATCTCTCCAGCTTCTGTGTTTTCTGCTAAGCTCTATTCGACATTTCCAAGTTTATTCTCTCCCATTTTTTGAGAGGCTATTCTCCAGTTAACCCGAACGGTTTTTGGACCAATGTTTTGTCCCAGATGTCTCTTTAATCCACCCTGCCCTGTTTGGTTTGCATATTAATGCTTAATAATAATTTGGGGCCCAATATGCACATCTTTGTTGTTTTGAACTTAATTTTTGTGATTTTTGACAACTTTTTATCATTTTTATTACATCAAAAACAAACAAAAGGTTCAATCCTTCAAAAGGACTTGCGTCTGGCAATTTAATTGTTTAAAAACATGTGTTTTCGGAATGAAATATTCTGTTATTCATTGGAATTGGCAGTTTCCTCCACCTATTTGCTGGGGGAAATTCACTCTTCAACCACATTGCGCACGCTTTTCTGTCCTCTAAACATACCATAAATCAGGCACCTGAGACAGTTTGGAGTCAAGTTAAAATTTCAGCCTCAAATTGGCGCATTGGTGAACACTAGTGCTGACACAAAAACAAATGCGCATTCCATTTTGATGACCATGATTCATTCGGTAGCCCAAACGCAATTTGCCGCTTCAAATAGCATGTGCAAAGTCATCGGCACACAACCATGAATCGATCCTTGTATGTATCTCCATGGGTTTGCCAGCCAGAAAAAGTGGAAGCATTGTTTCTAGGAGATTATCTGAGCAGAGCAATAATAAGTCATTACAACTAATGGTTTCTGGTTAGAGATAAGGGGTGGCTGCACAGGGATTTAAGCTAGTTTTGACTGTGGGACTTGGTTTTTCAGAGGTAGGGCTGCCATCTGTGTAGCAGGATAGCAGCTCCCAAACAGTTCAGGAGTGCAGCATCTGCATGCTATTCCACACTATCTGCATGTGGGTTAAGCCCTCTCAAATAGCTTACATCACTGATTGCCAGAGGGAGGCGCAATTCTCAAAGCTTCTGGAGGTCTGCTTTAATGTCTTATTTTATCATAGAGTTTTTTAAGCATTGGAATATTTTTTTGATAGAATGGGGCCCTCACAACCCCTATATATATATAGAATTAACTAATCTGGGATCATTTATGCTCAATAAATTGTGCGATGTAGCACTGCTAAAGATGCGCACTGACACTTTCTTCATATATCTTAATGAAGCTTGGCTGCACAAGCGAGCTCCATTGTGAAGAGATGTAGAATGTATGATGTAATTAATTAGCATTCGCTAACCCCTAGGCAATTTCACCCTTTTTTCTGGCAGGGGAAACGGCTGCTGTTTTGTGTTTTAACAGAACCTTTGTGGCCTGCCACTGGTCATTACATCCGCAATGACTCTCTCCGGACATAGGCCATGACCCTTGGTTGGCTTCCCTGGGGACAGCGGAAAGGTCAAAGAGCAAGCCCAATCACTGATGGGATTATGCAACGCACACAGGCAGGGCATCGAAAGCATAGACCTCTCCAGCTTCATGCCTCAGAGTGACAGTACTGAACTATAAGCTCTGCCGAATCCAGAAAAAGGCCAGTGAAAGCATCAGGAAATAAGACTTAGGTTTGATATTGCACCAAATTAACTATAGTGGATTGCTAAGCTATCCATCCATGATCAGGGTGACATATGATATTTTAAAGCTTATGATCCATTCCAAAGCTCATGTACAACATATGAGTGGAGAGCAAAACAAGAAGTAAAACAGAACATCTTAATCAAACAAGGGATCACCCACAGCTTTACTGGCAATATAAAAGCATGGTGTCACCTCCGGCTTACCAGCAATCTAATTCTGAGCTGAACTCTTTAAAATATAGAAATGAGAAACTGGTAGAGTATGACCTCTAGTGAAAAGGTCTGTCTTACATGTACAGCGTAGTCCTAAAAAAAATGTGGTATGCACAGTGATGAACTAAACTGCCCTGCTAATGGTAATTACATTTTAGGAAAATTGGTCCCCTAATCTCCCCAACCCCCCCCCCCCCCTGATGATTAGCGTAATATGCTGTTTTAGAGGGCTTAACACTATAGAGGTTATTCATGAAGGGGTAGCGCCAGGTAGTGCCTCGTAACGGCAGGCAGCGTCTGTTGAATGCTGGGCGTTGTACGCAGAACCACATTTATGAAAGCGAATCTGGTGAGCGACTCTAACAGCACCATGTAGCGTACAATACAGCATTACAGGAGGCTCAGCGTATAGCTCCGGCGCTCTAGCATCCAGAGCGCCATGTGTTACCTTTCGCTCACTGTCGCTCTCCCATACATTTCATGGAAGTTCCTTTTTTCAGTTTAAACAGGTTTTATTTCGTGCTTCAGATCATTGTGTCACTTCTCCTGGTCTAGAAAAACTGATTTTTGAAAAAAAAAATCTTGTTTTTTAGGCAGAATTGTCATTACAGGTCTGGCACTGAAGTGTTAATGTCACAGTGTTAAAACAATGTCATTCCATGTGTTTTTGCTTTGTTACTGGTGGATATGTGTTCAAAATCAGATTTTAATCACACAGCGTCTGGCGCTCACTCTAGGCTATAGCGACCAGATTTAGAGCGCCAACGCTGTGTGTGTGTGTCCTTTTTTGATAACTATGGTGTGGAGTGCTAAGAGTCGGTTGCACTGAGCTGGCGCTACCTTTCGCTCCCTGCAGCGCTGTACTTGTGTTATAGCACCCAACATAAATCACATTCATCAATGCCGGCCTTCTGACTGAGGTGCTCTGTTACAGCACCCGATACCCGCCTACAGCGACTACTAGCTGTCGCTCTTAGCTCCGCTACAGACGCTCATCTGCCGATACCTGGCGTTAGTCATGAATTAGCCTCCACGTTGTGGAATTCCTGATATTCACCTATAAGCCCTGCATACAAATGAGCAGGAGGCAGGGCTGTGCCAGCAGTAGTGCACACCAAACTGAGAGAAATCCCAAATCAGGATACCCCAGGGGGACAGACCGAAACCCACAATAGTGAAAACCCCAAGTTTTGGTGCACTTTTACATGGCAGGCTTTTGTAATTTAATACTCTGTGAAAACCTTATCTTATAGTGTAACATAAACCATTCCAAAGATTCTCCGAAACTCTGATTATAAGTAAATGTATGTTATATGTAGTCTAAGCCAAACCTTGTTCTTTACTTCAATTTCTGGGTCGTGGCTTAGCAGGGAAGGACATGTCATTGTTCATCTTTATGAGTCCTGAGCATGTTCTGCTGCGGTTAGAGCCAGCTGCAAGACTAGTGATGAGCTTTGGATCTGGGCCGGGACTAGATCCAGTCCAGTTCCCATTGCCTAGATAATGACTTTAAAATTTAAAAAACACTGTTGTTGTGCCTTCCTCCATCTTGCCTCCACTGGGCAACATCCTCTCTGCAGGTCCCCAGCACCCAGAAGATCACAGCCCGCTTGACCAGGGGCAGCCCCCCCCGGAAAGGGCAGCACTCGGTGGGGCACAGTTCAACAGTGAGTTCTTTTTTTTATTTTGAAACTGATTGTTTGTTCTTTCATAACTGCCTTTGAAGGAGGCAAAAGAACCCTATACCAATGCACACTTTGTGGAGCTATCCAGAAGTACCGAATGCCAGGTAGTGAACACGATTGTCCCAAATGCATCTCCAAACCTTGCAGGTCCACTGTGCTCACCCTTGCAGAGAAAGTTTAAGTGCGTCATGTATACTGCGACTAGGGAACATAGTGGCGAGTTCAAACAGTGCAATAATTGTAGTGGATAACGTCGGGACAACTGACTTCTTGCTGGCCTTTGGCTAGGATTCGCTGGTTGGTATTTACTTTATAAATGGTTTGGCATAAACTGGGGAACTGCTGCGGACAATTTAGTTAGGGAGATTTGAAATTCTAAAGGGGGGCAAAACCCTTCTGGGACACCCTGCTGCCCCCCCGGTGGTGGCCCAAAAAAAGGTTTTCCACCCCCTATGTTACGACCACTCAGCACCTATGAGTTTGCCAATTGGCTGATCTCAAGAGTGCAGGATTACGTAGGCCAGCCAGATGGCCGTATCCTCCCCATTTTTGGATTCAGGTAGACTGGGCACGGGAGCGTGCACAGCTACAGGGAAGCCAGGGATGCGGCCATCGGCGACCGCAGAATGGTGGGAGACACTGGGAAAGGTGAGTCGGGAAAATGACAGCAATCCCAGAATGCAAAGGGGCATAGTCAAAAGACACTTTCTGTCTGCAGGCAGCATGAGACTCGATGGACTGCCATCTTGGGTATTTAAAAGCTCAGAGAAAGTAGTAGATGCAGGTAGCATGATTTTAATGTGGGTGATCTGTATGTACAGGTTGGGGGAAACATACAAGATAGACTCTTATTCAAGGCGAAGGTCCGGTTTAAGTTAAAAAAAATGACAGTTTTATCAGTAGTTTTTAAAAGAGTTTTCAAAGTTTCAGGTGCAATGCAAAAATGACCTAAAGAGACAATCTTGGGGAAAAAAACATTGATTCCTACAAGGTTCACTGCTAAACTTGCAAATGGAGCCAAAATCAGCCCCTATGTACTACACCCCTACACTTTAAATATACATCTCTGTGAAAGCAAGGTGTGCACTAAAAACAGAATACAATCAATGAGTCCCTTGCTGGAAATACATTGATTTTCTCTCATCACAGAATAAGGTCACTTAGTAAAATGAATTGAAGAATCCATACCAATTTGTCAACAAGTGAGTCTAACATCTTCGCTTTGTTGCTGATAGCGCTATACACTAAGCCTTGATGTAGCTGGGTTCATTTTAAAGCAGCTTCTTAATTTGTACTATGTAGTCCTTGCTTGTCACCAGTCTTAGCACAAAGGAAACAGGGCTAGTCACTGGAAAAACTCCATCTCAGGTGCTTGATGGTGAGGCTGGATATACCTTTGCAACACCATTTATTTATCCTGCAGCCTGGTCTTTGGTTTGTTTAACCCCCAACAATTCTATCCAGCTAATCTAAACCTCCAGTCCATCTAAACTTATCGTCAGCATATCCTGTCCCAGCCCCATTTACCTGTACAGCAACCAGACCTACATCCTCATTATTCAGCAAGGAAACCTATTTTAATGCCCTATATATCTATATTGCAATGTAAACACCAGCCGTATTCATCTGCACTGCAACCTGACCCCCAGCCTGTAACAGGGGTTAACCTGCAGTGTAAGTAATTGTATATGTATTTATATTATTTATATTATTATTTAGTATTCCACGTTTTGATGCCTATAATATAGATTGCAATGAATGTAAAAGCGAGGTAGCCATGACAAGGCCATCCAATTTGTACCCCTTCAATTAACATTACTAAGCCTACAAGAGTTTGTCAGACATTGCTACTTCTATAAATAAATACATTGGAAAGTCGTGTCATGGCTACCTCAATTTTACATTTAAGGCAATCTATGTTAACTAACAGTCCATGTTTTTAACAAGTCTTAGCTAGCTTTTCCAATAGTATGAGTAAGCAGTAGAGCAGCAATTACAGTGTACAGAAAGACGCCAGGGCCCATGACATTGCCCAGGATTTACTGCAGTTGTGTAACCCCCTATGGGTTGGTAAGCCACCTGTAGCAACAACCCTTCAAACGCTTGCTAGAAAAGCAACCTATTATGACAATGCTACGGAAGTGGAAAAGCTTGTTCATGGGCTGCTGAGTAGCCCATCAACCAGCTTAACCTATGCATAGTGTGCAGCAGGAAGCAGCTGTAACTTACCTAAGCCCTGCCATCTGGTCAGATTACGAAATATGGGCCAATGATAAAAATCCAAGCTAAATACGCTGGATGTCGGGAGGAGGGGTTACTTACATACCCGGCATCAAGAAATATCCAGCCAGGCTTGTCTTTCTTTATTTTAATAGAAGGAAAAGGATATCCAGTGTGGCAGAGCCTGAGAGACTAAACCTGGGACCCTTGGATTTTATTCCTACCATTAGATAATAAACCACAATCTTGGCCTCTCAGTAGCCGACGTGTTTGTATGCATTTTTTAGATTACAAAACGTCACGATAGACCTCCTTTAAATATATATATATTTAATATTTATTTGTAGAAAGGCCAGGTGCAAACAGGAGTTAAACCTAGCACAAGTTTGCAGTTTGCACACATTTAGGTATAGAGAAAGCAGGCATTATTTTACAAATCTAGTTAATGATCAGGGATAGATGTGTGGATAGATGGAAGGGTTTATCTTTAGAAACATATACATGAAAAACACCACTGTTTTATTCACATCCCCCCCCCCCCCCAATCTGGATTTAATATCCTTAAACTAGAAATGTTCTCTATGGATCATAACGGCTTAATTGGTCTCTATTTCCTAATCAACACACATACCCTCCCTTCTCGTTGGCTGGTGCCTTTTCTTGATCATTTGCAGGTTATAACGAAGCTTAAGGCTAGTGAAAGGCCTGTGGCCTGATAGCGACCCTAACTGCAAATGAGACTGTGAGTTATCTGTCGGATTGATAACATTTTGCACTGACTGTATGATCAAAAACCCCAGTGGCTACAGTTAGTCCATTATCATAAAAATTGTTGCCATGTTAATGCAAGCGGTAAAGGTTATTTGCCTGGGAGTGAGAATGTTAGAAATATGTGAAAATGTGCACATAACAGATATTCAGATTCAAGTTTAATTAGTTTAGCTTACAGTATAAAATTCACACATGCTCTGTGAAAATTGTATAATCAGAGCTGTCTCAAATATAAATAGGTATTCCTTAGGGTGGTCCAGAAATCAACGAGAAAAGGAAATAAGTAAATAAACCAAACAACCAGTATAGATTTGCTAATCTTCATTAGGCTATTCAAAATGCAAATTTCAAAATTCAGAACCTATTTGTTGTGGCCAGTAACCAGTCGCCAAAGTGGCTCCAGCTCTTCGAAAGGTTGGGCACCCCTGCTATACTTCATACTGTGCCAATTTTCTCAGACTCTGAAGCAGCCGACATGAATCATACTAAAGAAATGTTTCAGTATTCCATATTATGGGGACTCAAAACAGTCAGAGGGAAAGACCCAAACATTCTATGCACTCATGCCTACATCTTTATTTACTCGAAGAAGGAAGAGGAGGAGCACCAGCCAAGGGAGAAAAACCAGGCTGGGAGGGTGAGTCAAGGTCTACTGTCAGCCTTTTCAGGTCTAGTCTAAATTGGGAATAAAAAAAAGAGATGTGACACTTATTAGCACTTGATATTGTACTTGATTCCGCAAAAAAAGATCTATACGTTGTGCGATTCAATAATAAAATGGTTTTTTGCACTAATGTGATCCAATAAGCGCAGAAATGTGTAGATGTGTGATTTAATTATTTTTTTTTAGTTATAATAATTCATAAGTGGGATTTCAGTGTTATAGATGGATATTAAAAAACAATTCATTGAGACTAAACAGGTTAACAAGAACAGTAACAGAAAATTCTAGTTTTATAAGAAATTTAACTTTTGCCTGTTTCCTGACAATTTTAGGCCCAAATGCATAGCTAATAATATCTCTATTTTCTACATTTCCAAGAAAAGCTGATCCAAGAAATTACTGGTGGCTGTACTAGGGGTAGTATTGTTCAGTGCCTTTTAGCCACTATGCAGGCTTGGTGCCACTACTGGATTAGATAAGAAAATCGTTCTCTAATTTTTACCATTCTCACATAGCTGCTGTTTACGGGTTTCAAGGTCTCCATCCTGCTGACAGCAGATCTCCTTCAAGTATTGAGAGTACCCTGAACCTGACCTGTGTCTACCTATTGTAACCAGACTTTCTTGATTTTGTCTGCTCTCCATTACGCATTGCAACCCAGCTCTATCACGCTTTGGCTATGACTTGGCTGTATCTGACAACCCAGTCCAGTTGATTTCAAATGCTTATTGTGGCCTGTACATTTCAGGGTCCATTGTAGATTCACATTAAAGGAGAATTTTGGGGCTCTTCTCATAGCATCTGTATTCCTCAGACAGTGTCCAGATCATCCACCTGCCAGTTTATCCCCAGGTTTGTCACATTACAAATCACCAATCGCTTATGGTCCAGAGAGTAAGCAGTTCCTTGATGTGTTGCTCTTTTTCAGCCATACCCCTGCTACAATACTACTGTTACTCCAAAAACCAAAAAGAAAAAGAAAGTGCACCGCCAATCTAATTATTATATTCATAAATTAATAATGCAAAAAAGGAGGGACGAATGTGCCCAATAAGTTCCGCTACTCTATACAGACACTCTCCAAATGTGTGGCCCCAGCAACCACAAAAAGATAATGGCAACAAACAAAGGCACCACATGCCCCAAATAAATTACCTCAATTTATTAATTAAAGCATTTTATTTAATTAAAAACACATGATTAAAAACAATTTCATGGCAGGGGTATCCCAACTGAGCATTAGAATAAATAGTATCAATACCCATAAACGTGCATAAATATTTTAAAACTCCACAAATAGATCTCTCTCTATGCTACTGTTACTGTAGAGAGAGTTTGTCAAGAATGTGACTGGCACACCCACCGTGCACATAGGGCCTGATATTCTATGTTTGCAGGTTTTCACTGGTACGTGCTACCTTGTGTGTGCCACAGCTTGGGAACAAAGCAGCAAAGAAAGCAACAATTCTAGAGAATAGAGCTATAATGTAAGTGGCAAAAGTAGGGAGAACTGGCTATTTGGAGGCATTTTTATGGGTTTTGCTGCACTTTGACCGTGCAGAAGACTACTATTTACTTGGTTTGGTGCAAATAGACAAACTGCTGCGGCCAAATTAGTTATGAAAATGCAGAAAACACACTTTTACAACTTATGCCATCATACTATTGGTTTTTAATATATGTGTGGTGTCCTGCAAGTTTCTTGGTTGAGTTTAAATAAAATGTTAAAAGTTGTTTAATTGGTTATTCAAATACTATTAAAATATCTGGCAGTCAAGTTTAAAACATCAGGAAGGAATTGATACAAAAACTAACTAAAGAGACTACCACGGATTCCAATGATGTTTGCTGGAAAATTCTGGAGTGTTCATAGGGGTTCACAGGTCTTCACCCAACTTCACTGAACTAGTGGAAAATACAGCACACAGTTGGACGAACAAGGCAGATTTTGTTCGTTGCGTATGCTGATTGCAGTGAATACCCACAAATGGTGAACGAATATGGGTGAAGCAATTGGTAAATCAGGACCATGGTGTTTGAGGTTGTCTGCTCCCACTTACCAATAACTGCATGAGTCTCATTAATCAAAGCACTATGCTGATAACTCCGTTTTCAGCCGCATGGTGTGCAGGTTTGTGCATGCAAACTGCATTTATGAAAGTTTTTTCACAGGCATTTACTAATCCATCAATGTGCCTTTGTATTTGGTGCACATCTTGCTACTTAAATAGGATACAATAGGCATGTAATTTAGTTTTTGTGATTTATTTTATGCCTGTTGCATCTGTCTGTAGCATATATAACGTTACTATTTTTACGATTTAATTTTTGTTTTGTTTTTTACTAATAAACAACCTTTTTTACCAGAAGTGAGTGTCTTTGTCTGTGCCATTTCAAAAACATTCAAAGCCTGAATTATGAAGTGTGCCTTTCTGTGCCATTTTGCATCATTTTGCTGACGTTAGCATCTACCTTGGTGCATCTGCTCCTTTTTTTGTACAAGCAACTCAAATGTCTGTTCTTAAAGAAGACCAAAACTCACTGAACTTGTGAAATACATTTGGCTCTGCCGATACTCCCTTCTTACGGTGTAGAAACCCTAAGAACCAGCCAATACCCTTTTGGCCAAAACCAGAGCTAGCCAGCGTGCCGAGTGCTTTGATAAAGCAAGCCCCTGGTGTCAGAGCTCTGGCCACATTATTGCTCTAAGTGGACTGTGGCTACATTAGCTTAGCCAGTGGGAGCGTGGCTAAAGACTGGAACTATAAACTACAGACTGAGTATCTTTTTTACTGATGAACTAGAGCAATCAGTGTTGTAGAATGAGTATTCCTTGTTTCATTCCCTGCTTACAGGTGTCCATTAAATACCTAATAGAATCTATTTGAATAACTATGGATTGCACAAGAAACATGTTTTATAAAATAAGTAGCATAATATGTTTTATTTCAGTTTTGAACCATGTAGTTCATAAAAAGGAAAATAGTAATACTTGAAATTTTGGCTTATACAATATGACAGAACAGAAGGATGTCTGTAATCGAAAACTAGTGAAATAGTAAAATATTTTTATCCCAAGTCTATAGTTTTGTTCACATTCCTGGTCTTTTCCTTTCTTTCAAATCCTCTTTTTACTCCAGCAGTCTATGAATCATCTTGCATCAATGCCTTTGATTTACCATATGTAAAATATAGTGTTAAAAAACAATATCAGCCAGAAAATGTATTCTTCATGCGAGTTAAAGGTGTCTACTTATTTTGCACTCAAAATTGCTCATCACTGTACATGATTTAACATTATGGATTGTATATGGTCTAAGGAGCTACAGTATACTTTGTTTACTTATTATTGCCTGATTTCTGAAATATAGTTTAAAAGGAAATGTCTTCATAAATGTTATTAAATAATTACATTTTGCTAACATCTAAAAATAAGTGAAAGCTACCTACTGATTTATGCCATGTTCCATTCTCTACAACCACTACCTCCTTGCGCAGCAGGAGACAAATTATTTCCTGCGCCGCTTCGGTCCGTTGGCATCTTTTTGCCAGTAGTTTCTAAATCATCACTCTCTAGCGTCTCCCTAATGGAAACCAGTTGGCCCTTCAGTCGGCCAAGCTCATTTCAAGTGTTCCGGCTTTTCAGTTGAGGATTATTGTAAGGGAGGGGGTCATCCTTTCACTTTTGCTTGATTTTCACCTAAATCACTTGTTAGTACACGTCAGTGTTTTTTTTATCTGCCATGTTTCCAGCTTCTTACTCTAATTATCTTTGCTTCTAAAACTAAAAGGGTTGATATGACTGACATTATCAGAAAAGCTGGTGTGTACACAGCACTGTTGTAAATGGAATGGATTTCAGTAAAAGCTTCTCCTGGATGTAGTGTTACAGTAATGTAACTCTGACTTGTTGCCTTAAAGGAGAATTTGAGTTTATCCTAAATAACAGGAGGAAAGGTATTAGGTGCACACTACCACCATCAGCCACTGAAATTAAAGTAATTCTGTCCATGGTACTGTTTGGGGACATTTTTGGCAGCCATGGCAAACGGGAACCAAAGGTGAAGGTACTGGTGCATTCAACATTATATAAAAGAAGAAAACTGTATCTGAGAACATGTTAAAATTAAAATATTACATATTTTATGCTTATTTGTAGTCCAAAAAGGCTTCTCAAAGCCATCATTTATTTTAAAAATGAGTCTCTCAGACCATTCTATATAAAGGTGCAGAGGGCATGCGCAAAGACCTCTACACCTTGATGAATTTAAAATAAATAGAATATTCAAAATATTCAAAAAGAATAGTACCAAAAATAAACCTACAAAGAGTTTACTTCACAAATACTGATTTACCCTGAAAGTTAAACCTTCCACTTTTCATTTGACCCCCATTTTTCAAATGCTAACTAAGGAAGCTATTAATAAAAATCATCATCAGTGCAAGGATATGCAAAACATCATCAATAACCATTGTTCAGAGAGATTTTCACACCAAATTTGCCAAAGAAGCACTTTAATGTCACAAGATAGGCAAAACAGATTTGAAGAAAAGGCTTCCCCCACTTCCACAGGATGTAATGCAGGTGAAGCAATAAATGGGCAATGCAATAAATAGGCAATGCAATGTAAAGCAATAAATAGGCAATGCCACTGCGTTAATTTATTAATTGGCAAGAATTAGATCCAAGTCACAAAGGGTGTCCACATCGAACATTTGCGAATGTCCATCGAATCTTGAAGAGTTATCCTTGTTATATCGGCAAAAATGAAATAAATTCATTACAGCAATTATTGGTATGTTTTCTTTGTGTACCGTTCTTTCCGAATTGCCTTGTTCTTTAATTCGAAAAATTATAAATTGTAAAATAATTATGAATGCTTGACTACTTTCTTCTTGTTTTTTGACATAATAAAACATAATAGGTGTAAATAACTTAGTTATAACTTATTTAAAGGGAAAGAGTGGCTTTCCTAGAACGGAACGCATTTGCACAGTACCCAGTCCAAGGACAGATAGCATTACCCATCTATCCATGCAGTAGGCAGAGCTATGCAAATCATCTCTTTACATCTCTGTGCCATCCAAGGCCCTTAGAAACGCTAAGGGTACAATGCCAAGGATTAGCTTTAAATTATATACAGCCAGACACATCCAATTAGTGGACACATGTTTCGAGCTTTAGGCTCTCATCAGCACTAGGGCAGATGCCTCTTGCTGTATGGGGGGGGAGACTTGGTGAGTACCAAAACATAGTCGCAAGCCAGTATGTGGAGAGACCCATGTTAGGCTTAATATAGGGGGGCTAAAGAGACCAAAAAACCCTCTACTTAGGAAAAGGAAAAGAGTGGCTTTCCTAGAACGGAAAGTATAGACTTGGTAACAAAGGATATAATATACAAAACCTAGAAATGTAGCAAAGACAAGATTTATATAGGTTAACTTCTAAACTGACTGCTGCAGCTAAGTGGGATGCATAAGTATTCACTTATCACATACTTACTGGAGCAAGCAGTACAGTTGTACTACAATATTATACAAGTGTTTGGACTTTTTCAAATCAGGCTAAGTGGCTATAAGAAAGATGATTATATGAAGACAAAAATTACCTCTGAATTGTACTGCCCCTTGCCAGCCCATGACCAGCCAATTAACTGTTAAGCCCTACCCCATGTGCTTCGCAGCTGGCGATAATGTGCCCTTATCAACTTCCACTGTGGGATCAGATGCCTGTATTTTAATCAGGTCTAGAGTGGGTGGGAAGGCAGGTTAATTCAGAACCTTAGGTTTGCTGTAACAGTTCCAAAAATTGCCATATTTTTGCTCCTTAAGATGCACTCCTATATGGTGGTGGGGGGTAATGTCCCTGCCTCTTATAGAGCAATTTTAAACTTAGGGGAAGACAAGTTACAGGCTCCATAGCACTAGTCTCGTGCCACTGCACTCCCCTCTGCAGCCGTAATACCCCACCCTCATAATGCTGGACACTAGAAAAGCTGCGGGTGTGCGGGGGTAAATGATTCGTGCCTACCTGCCTGCCACTGCTGCTCTCACACACACATACACACACTTACCATAGACACAGGTCACGCCCACCCATTGCTTGGAACCAGCGCCACAGCAAATGGGAGCTGCCAGTCAGCTTGAAAGTGTTTGTGTATGTGTGTGTGAGAGCGGTGGTGGCGAAAGCAGCGGCGGACAGGCAGACATGAATCGGTTACTCTGCCTGCCCACTCCATGATTAAGGGGGGAAGGAGGGGGTGATACTTGTAATGGAGGGAATACCAAACACTGCTTGTTATGGAAGATGCTGCTCAGTGCCTGTAATTGGAGGATGATGCTCACTGTAATGAGGGATGCCGCTCACTGCCTGTAATGGAAGATGCAGCACACTGCCTGTAATAAGGGATGCCCCCACTGCTTGTAATGGAAGATGCTGCACACTGCCTGTAATAAGGGATGACCCTCACTGCCTGTAATAAAGGATACCTCTCACTGCTTGTAATGGAAGATGCTGCACACTGCCTGTAATAAGGGATGACCCTCACTGCCTGTAATAAGGGATGCCCCTCACTGCTTGTAAAGGAAGATGCTGCACACTGCCTGTAATAAGGGATGACCCTCACTGTCTGTAATAAAGGATACCTCTCACTGCTTGTAATGGAAGATGCTGCACACTGCCTGTAATAAGGGATGACCCTCACTGTCTGTAATAAGGGATGCCCCTCACTGCTTGTAAAGGAAGATGCTGCACACTGCCTGTAATAAGGGATGACCCTCACTGCCTATAATAAGGAATGCCTCTCACTGCCTGTAATGAGGGATGCCCCTCACTGCCTGTAATGGAAGATGCCGCACACTGCTTGTAATGGTGGATGCCTTTCACTGCCTGTAATAAAGGATGCCACTCACTGCCTGTAATGAGGGATGCCACTCACTGCCTGTAAAAAGGGATGTCACACTGCCTGTAATGGGGGATGACGCTCACTGCCTGTAATGAGGGATGCTGCTCACTGGCTGTAATGGGGCATGCTGCACACTTTTTGTAATGACGGATGCAGCTCACTGTAAAAGCTGTAAAGAGGGAAGCAACTCACTGACTGTAATGAGGGATGCTGCTCACTGGCTATAATGAAGGATGCCCTTCACTACCTGTAATGGGAGATGCTACACACTGCCTGTAATGGGAGATGCTACACACTGCCTGTAATGGGGATGCCGCTCACTGCTTGTAATGGGGGATGCCACACACTGTCTGTAATGGGTTGATTGGGATGGGGATTTTACCACAGCACTTGGTACAGAATTTTCTTTTCTTCTCTTTGTCCGCTAAACCCTGCGTCTTATGGCTTGTAAAATGTGGTTCTGAAACTAAAATGCAACATAAATTCATGGAACATACACTATAGGACCAACAGCCAGAATGTTAATATTACTTTAATATTTCTCAGCTTGTCACAATGTAGATCACAGGTTCTCAGCCAGTGGTATGAGTACAATGGTGGTCCTTGAGGTCCCATCCGATGGTACCTGGCAAGGCTGCAGGCTGATCTGTACCACAACCAGTTCTCCTGCCATCTGTTCTAAGCAAGTCTAGTTTGCATACTAAATACAAAACTGACCTAAACTATCTATGTGCATTTTTGTGTATTTCATGAACTTTGAATGGTTGTTCTCTGCATTGCAATACAGTTTTAGGTGATTGACAACCCATATATACCCCCCAGGTACTCGAGACAATTAGAAAATGTAAAATGTTTTTAAATAATGGTGGGAACCCCCGATTTAGATATTTTACTAGCGGCTTTTCAGTAAAAAAAATATTTGTAATTATTAGAGTAGCCTGATTCTTATCAGAGTTTCATAGATGAACATTGTCACATTCACCATTGTTCTGGTGAGTAAAGTGTCTTCTCAGAAGGTCCACCTTAAAGAATGTCTGTTCCTTTAGACAGGCTGAATAAGTAATGCATAACATACCTAATATTTTTTGCTATATGAGCATTTCGTATATGTGAAACAACCTATTTTTTTCTAAAGAACACTAGAGCCTCAAAAGTGAAGCCGTACGTGTAAAAGAGAAGTGACAAGCAACAATTTTACAGTAAATAGGAAAAACGAGAATAGCAAGTGGTTCTAATCTGCCGTCACATTCAGTGTTTGTACTACTGTATGATTCCAGTGAACATAGCACCTCCTTAGTCTCCAACCTGAGTGCCTAGGGAAAGATGTATCATTGTACTTGTCCTGAAGAAAGAAGAAAAGATCTTATGTCGGCCTCTCTCCTTTCACTGCTTGCTGAGTGCTCCAAAATAAAAGGCCTGTTTAGGAGCTATCACTCAGAGCTTGCAGGGCGCAGAGCGAGGAATTTCAAAGCAGCCAATGGCAAGCCACGCAGGGGATAAATTGAGTGATATGTTTTTATGGGGAATGCTTCGGTTGCAAAAGACTTTAACGAGGTTCTACCCTGAAGGCACATTTAGAAAAGTGCAGTAGAAGTAGAGAGGGGAAAATGGTATTTCACCAATTCACCCAGCGCAATGGTATTTCCTCTAGGAAAGATTAAAGGCCGGGTCAGATTTAGTAACATACATTTTACTTGTAATGAAGGAAAATAGTTTGATCTTGCAACACCTTTTTTGGCAATCTTAAACATTTTCAAGAACAATGGGTTATTTTGTGCCCTTGGAGGCAAAGAAAGATCTTATATTTTTGCAGTTATAGTGGTGGTAACGCTCTTTCAAAGGTGAAGGTGACATTTTTCTTAAAAAAAATATTTTTACCCCACAGGGCTGTTTAGATGTTAAAGTATAATCTATTTATGTAACCCAATAACCAACAAAAATGTTGTCTACCTTAAAGTGGCCATTGACAATGTTAAAGGGACTGTCCAGGCAAAAAAACTAAAAAAAAAAAATCGAAACTTTTGTCGCTCACTGCGCGATTCTAGTGTCTTACATCTTAACAAATGCCAAGATAGAGCATCCTACTGTGCAGCACCAGTCTCCATTCTCCTCCACCTCCACATGCCAGCTGAGGAGCCGAGGAGTGAAGGAGAGCATACCTATTTTGGTTCCTTGTATGGACAGGTGTCATACTCACCGTCCTCGACATCCAGGTCCATAAGCGGAGGGGGAAGTCTTCCTACATCCTCTGCGTCATTGTTGACAGCAGCCGGTAGTGTGCATATGTGAGCAGCTGGATCGCTGATGGGCATACTTGACCATCCACAGTGTCCTGTGACTGATACTGTGGAGGCGCAGGCACTCAGATCCTCAGCAGCACGTGTGGCCTCAACTGCGCATGCATGGGGCAATGTCAAACAGCGCCGGCATGGGGAAAGCATTACAGCTCTGGTGGGGAAACTACTGCAGGTCTCACTGCAAAGGATAAAAGGTGAGTCCCCCTTGCTTTTTTTGCCATTCAGTATTTTTATTGAAGAATATTAATAAAATCAAGATAATTGTTTTCCATTACAAGAAGTACCTGAGATGGTTTTCAAATACAATAGTTTTTAGTTTTGCAAGAAGAGACAATTAAACACCATGCCTAGATGATAAAGTTAACAATTTTAAGCCATATTATTGCTCAATTTTGCTTTTTATTCGTCATCTCTCCTCTCACAGAGAATACAATAAGGTTTTCCATCCGAGGGAATATCTTTATATGTGCCTGAAACATTAGAGTCAACTATAATACATACAAGCCTGTGTCATAATAATGCAATATCACAATAAAACAATTCAATTATTGTGCCTGTTTTGTTTCCCTATTTTCAGTTTCTTCTGTTTGCTTTGTGCACTATTTTTGTGCTTAGATTGTGCCTGGCATCCTCACATGTGGTCCACGCTCTTGAGTATTGGAGCTTCTATGGGTGCACACTGTTCAGCTGAGCTATACACTGCCTCTGTGAAGATACCGCACTGCTCCTGCGCAAGAACACAGGGAGCACCCAGGAGGATGCTGGGAAAGAATTAACCTCTTAACTCTCTAAACTCCAATACGGCAGCGGGGATGGCATACAAGTTGGCACACATGCTAGAGGCAAAACGATGGCACAGGTAAACGTCTGTTAGCATTGTGGATTCGAACTGGGGGAGGATGATTGTTAAAGAAAAATGTGTTGTTAATATTTATGCATTTATCTACACGCGGCATTAAAAACAGTCATGGACAGACAATACGATTTCGTATTATTTTCAAATGTTCCCACTCTCGTATGAGTGTACGAGCGATTCTATGCATGCATTGAAAACCTTCTGTAAAGTTTCTGTCCGCTCGTATGCCAGAGTACAAGTACGAGGATGTCATTTTCCATCGAGACTTTTCTGATTAATTTTCTCATGTTACAACGTAGGCTTTCGATTTTGCTCTTTTCCCATCGTCTCCTCACACGAATCCTTTACGTTTCCCGATAGTTTCTGTTTCACTTTTACCAAAAATAATCGTCCAGACGGAAATCCTTACGATCTTGCGCCTGCGCACTACAAACTTAACTCATTAAAGTGCTCGCCTACATATTTGACTCCCTCACTTCTACTACAATGTTTAGCTAAACCACTTAGCGCTATCCTCCATCTTTCCTTTTGGACCCTTAAAGCTCACCCAAACCAGTCAGCGCTATCCTCCATCTTCCCTTTTGGACCCTTAAAGCTCACCCAAACCAGTCAGCGCTATCCTCCATCTTCCCTTTTGGACCCTTAAAGCTCACCCTAACCAGTTAGCGCTATCCTCCATCTTAACTTTTGGACCCTTAAAGCTCACCCCAACCACTTAGCGCTATCCTCCAGCTTCCCTTTTGGACCCTTAAAGCTCACCCAAACCACTTAGCGCTTTCCTCCATCTTCCCTTTTGGACCCTTAAAGCTCACCCAAACCACTTAGCGCTATCCTCCATCTTCCCTTTTGGACCCTTAAAGCTCACCCCAACCACTTAGCGCTATCCTCCAGCTTCCCTTTTGGACCCTTAAAGCTCACCCAAACTACTTAGCGCTTTCCTCCATCTTCCCTTTTGGACCCTTAAAGCTCACCCAAACCACTTAGCGCTATCCTCCAGCTTCCCTTTTGGACCCTTAAAGCTCACCCAAACCAGTCAGCGCTATCCTCCATCTTGCCTTTTGGACCCTTAAAGCTCACCCAAACCAGTCAGCGCTATCCTCCATCTTCCCTTTTGGACCCTTAACCCTTTAAATTTTACGTGGCTGCCTCTCCAACAGTTAAACGCCAGCCACGTAAAATTTACGTGCCTGACTTTCCCCAGAAAAAAAAAAAAAAGTAAAAATAAAAGACACTTACCTGACCCCTCGTTCGATCCGGTCGGGTCTCCTCTTCAGCCAGAGGGGCTCCGATCGCCCCCCCCGTTTCAGCAGCCGCCCGGTTTACTATAAAAAAAAACAAAAAAAAAACAGTCACCTACCTTTGTCCCCGCCGGCTCCCGCAGGCTCTCCTCTTCACGGGGGGGGGGGCTCCGATCCCCCCCCCCGCTCTTCTGTCTTCTGGAGGGGGCATAACAGCCCTCCTCCCTTGCTCTCTTCCGATGGCGGCCGCCATCTTTGGTGACGTCACGGGGCGGGGCCAGATGACGTCACCGCCGGGTGTCATCGGGGCACCCGGCAGTTCGTCTCTCAGATGCCGGTGACGGCTGGGCGGGGAAGGAGGGAGGTAGGCGATCCTCCGATCGCCTGCCTCCCCCCTTCTCTGCCCAGCCGTCACTGACAGCAGATCGCCGCGGGACACAGAAGATGAAGATCGGAGGTGAGTAAAGTAAAAGTTTTTTTTTTTTTTTTAATAAACTTTTAAAAAAAAACGTGTCTTGTCTTTTTTTTTTACCTTTTAACCCTTTGTGAACTGGTAAGGGGTCCATGTGACCCCTTATACCAGTTCACAGGGCTCGGGGGTCTGGCAAGTCACCTGCGCTAGCGGGTGGCTTGCCATTAACCCCTGACACCCCCATTACCTGCCTCCCCAAAGGCCAGGGGGGGGCAGAAGAGCCCGGGCCCACATGGGCTATGTGGGCTCGTAGGCTGCAGGGTGGGGGGGCCACAAAAGCTGGCCCCCCCACTCTGTGCCTACAAGCCCCCATAGCTGGTCCCGGGCTGGTTACTGTGGGTAAGGGGGACCCCACGTCAATTTTTTTTTTGATTTTTAAGGGTTTTTAACCCTTAAAAATAAAAAAAAAATGGGGTCCGCCCCCCCTGGGAGGGGGGACCCTATGTCATTTTTTTTTTTTTATTAACCCTTTGTGTTCTGTCATCCAGCAGCTATAAAAGGCTTCTAGCAAGTGAGCAGAAGCCAGTGATCGCCGAGGGACAGAGTGCTCCAGGATGGATGGGAGGTGAGTACAGTGTAAAAAAAAAAAAAAAAAAAATTAATAAAATATTTTTTCTCTTTTGTGTGTCTGTGTCATTTTTTACTTTTAACCTCTTGTGAACTGGTAAGGGGTCCATGACCCCTATACCAGTTCACAAGGCTGGGGGGATGGCAAGCCACCTGCGCTAGCGGGTGGCTTGCCATTAACCCCCGGCACCCCCATTACCTGCCTCCCCAAAGGCCAGGGGGGGGCAGAAGAGCCCGGGCCCACATGGGCTATGTGGGCTCGTAGGCTGCAGGGTGGGGGGGCCACAAAAGCTGGCCCCCCCACTCTGTGCCTACAAGCCCCCATAGCTGGTCCCGGGCTGGTTACTGTGGGTAAGGGGGACCCCACGTCAATTTTTTTTTTGATTTTTAAGGGTTTTTAACCCTTAAAATTTAAAAAAAAATGGGGTCCGCCCCCCCTGGGAGGGGGGACCCTATGTCATTTTTTTTTTTATTAACTCTTTGTGTTCTGTCATCCAGCAGCTATAAAAGGCTTCTAGCAAGTGAGCAGAAGCCAGTGATCGCCGAGGGACAGAGTGCTCCAGGATGGATGGGAGGTGAGTACAGTGTAAAAAAAAAATAAAAATTAATAAAATATTTTTTCTCTTTTGTGTGTCTGTGTGATTATTTACTTTTAACCCCTTGTGAACTGGTAAGGGGTCCATGACCACTATACCAGTTCACAAGGCTGGGGGGATGGCAAGCCACCTGCGCTAGCGGGTGGCTTGCCATTAACCCCCGGCACCCCCATTACCTGCCTCCCCAAAGGCCAGGGGGGGGCAGAAGAGCCCGGGCCCACATGGGCTATGTGGGCTCGTAGGCTGCAGGGTGGGGGGGCCACAAAAGCTGGCCCCCCCACTCTGTGCCTACAAGCCCCCATAGCTGGTCCCGGGCTGGTTACTTCGGGTAAGGGGGACCCCACGTCAATTTTTTTTTTTATTTTTAAGGGTTTTTAACCCTTAAAAATCAAAAAAAAAATGGGGTCTCCCTCCCCTGGGAGGGGGGACCCTATGTCATTTTTTTTCTCGATTTAACCCTTTGTAGTGTGGATGGTTTTTGTGTTTTTTTTGTGAATGTTATAAAATACTTGTTTCAGTTAGGGGGGGTCTCCTGGGCAGGAACGGGGGGCTACCGATAAATATGTGGTACCGTTCTAATCGGTAGAAATGGGGCTTTCACATGCAATATGATTTTCCTTAATAAAATACATTTTTTATTTAAAATAAAGGAGTCAATTTTCTAAAAAAAAAATTTTATTTATTTATTTTTTTTTTCACTTAATAATATTGTAAAAAAAAAAAAAAAAATTACAAACAAGACATTTCATGTTAAAGTCTAAACTCTGCTGCAAAAAAAATATATATATAATTTTTCTGAAAGTTCCAGCAAAAATGGCGCAAAACATGTCGCAAAACATGACGCAAAATGGGGAAAAATGGCCTGTCAACAGAGGGTGACA
The DNA here is from genome assembly GCA_027917425.1 of Gastrophryne carolinensis. Lineage (NCBI taxonomy): Eukaryota > Metazoa > Chordata > Amphibia > Anura > Microhylidae > Gastrophryne > Gastrophryne carolinensis. The sequence continues at coordinate 441,619,574 of CM051234.1, forward strand.
AAATCTCAAGTAGGCTGGCAATTAAAAGGGTTAATAGTACCTATGCATGTTGGGTATTGTTCTGTTCGGGGGACCTTGCGCTTTCAGACTTAGCTTGTTTTTTCTGGTTTGCATATTTATATTTTAGGAAAAGGTGTTTTTTATTCAGCTTTTTTATAAATTTTTTAGGGAAACCCTGCGCAACCAAAGAATTCTTTGAGGAATTAATTCCAGAAAGATGAGCCCACTACAGCAAGCTGGGTACCCTTAGAAAGCTTAACGTGTGTACTTTCAGGGAATATATGGTTTATGGGGGATATTCCAAATGTAAAGGGTTGTTTTGGTTGAAAAATCGCAAGGTGCGCACTTTGTCTGCAGAGCTGAAATTTTCAAGTAAAATTACCGTTATGCGCATGCTTTACTTTGGGGTGTTTGGCAACTCTTCCCTTGACAGAACCTATGCATGTTGGGTATCGTTCTGTTCGGGAGATGTTGCTTTTTCAGATTAAACTTGATTTTTCTTGTTTGTATATAGTTTTTTTAGGAAAATGTGGCTTTGATTCTGCTTTTTTATCCTTTTTTTAGGGAAACTCTTTGCAACCAAAGATTACGTTGAGGGATTACTTCCAGAAAACTATGGCCACATCCACAAGCCTGGTACGCCTAGAAAGCCTGAGGTGTGTACTTCCAGAGAATATATAGTTTGTTGGGGGTATTTTAAATGTAAAGGGTTGTTTTTCTGGAAAAACCGCAAGGTGCGCATATTGCATAGCATAGTTGTATTTTATCTGAAAATCTCCTAAAGCGCTGTTTCAGTTTGGGGGAGTCTCCTGGGCAGGAAAGGGTGTCTACCTATACATATGTGGTACCGCTGTAACCGGGAGAAATTGGGATTTCACACGCAATAAGATTTTATTGACAAACTTACATTTTTTATTCCAAAAAAAACTACAATATGTAAAAAATTTTTTTTTATTTTTTTTTTGCACATATTTCACCCAAAAATATTAAGAATACACCTAACAAATGACAAACAAGACATTTCATGTTAAAGCCCAGACTCTGCTGAAAAAAACAATATATAATTTTCCTGGGAAATCCCTGGAAATCCCCTCAAAAATCACAGTTGAACAAGGGGAGCGCAAAATAGTGCAAAATGGTCTGGCAACAAAGGGTGACAAAATCTCAAGGTAGGCTGGCGGTTAAAGGGTTAAAGCTCACCCTAACCAGTTAGCGCTATCCTCCATCTTAACTTTTGGACCCTTAAAGCTCACCCCAACCACTTAGCGCTATCCTCCAGCTTCCCTTTTGGACCCTTAAAGCTCACCCAAACCACTTAGCGCTTTCCTCCATCTTCCCTTTTGGACCCTTAAAGCTCCCCCAAACCACTTAGCGCTATCCTCCATCTTCCCTTTTGGACCCTTAAAGCTCACCCAAACCACTTCCTGGTTAGGTTCTTCTTCCATTTTAGGCCCCTAAAACTTACCCAAACCACTTCCCGGTTAGGATCTTCTTCCATTTTAGGCCCCTAAAACTTACCCAAACCACTTCCCGGTTAGGTTCTTTTTCCATTTTAGGCCCCTAAAACTTACCCAAACCAGTTCCCGGTTAGGTTAATCTTCCATTTTAGGTCCCTAAAACTTACCTAAACCACTTCCCGGTTAGGTTCTTCTTCCATTTTAGGCCCCTAAAACGTACCCAAACCTCTTCCCGGTCATCTGAATCTTCATCTCTAAATATTTATTTCACCCTTCGTTTGGTGTTAATGTATTTGTGCAAAAAAATGACACTGAAACTTTGATTTTGCTTTGTTTTTTTTATATTGTTAGGCCATTTTTTTGGCTTTTTAAAAAATTTTGTCTGTGTAAAATTATTTTAAAATTGTTTCTATTTTTAAAAAAACATTAAAAATTTTTAAAACTTTAAAATGTAAAAACTATTTACACAAAAATAACAGTGACAGGACCCAGAACACTACTCTTCTTCTGTTGTCCCCAATGAGTCATGCAGCAGCTGCATATCGGCCACCAACTCAAGGACCCTTCTATTCATTTCTTCAACTCTTGCCCGCGTGGTCCCTGTATATAATTTTTGAAAAAACATTATTTGGCGACAAATACATGTTTCTCACCTGTGGATGGAATGTTGGTTAGTTGCCAACCTAAATAATGACGACATATGTCAGTCTGCTAAGTCATTAATCTAAGGAAGTGGGCAGAGGCCATTCTGCTAAGTAATTACTCTAAGCAAGTGGCCACAGGTCAGTCTGCTAAGTAATTACTCTAAGGAAGTGGGCACAGGTCAGTCTGCTAAGTAATTACTCTAAGGAAGTAGGCACAGGTAATTCTGCTAAGTAATTGCTCTAAGGAAGTGGGCACAGGTCATTCTGCTAAGTAATTGCTCTAAGGAAGTGGGCACAGGTCCATCTGCTAAGTAATTACTCTAAGGAAGTGGGCAGAGGCCATTCTGCTAAGTAATTGCTCTAAGGAAGTGGGCACAGGTCAGTCTGGTAATTACTCTAAGCAAGTGGGCACAGGTCACTCTGTTAATGCCATTGACTATGGCTTGATGTATCTGGGTGATCATGTCAATTACCACATACTGCAAAGAATTACAATACAACTTACTTGGTTGGTGGCCGACGGATGCCTCGTTGGGGACAACCCTACGTCCTGGGCCCTGCCACTGTTGGGAAGTAGAGGCTGTAGAGACATGGCAAATAGGGTCACTTATAATGTCTTAGGCAACAGTAATCAAATGTCATTTTCAATGTGTGTGTCACATCACTCACCTTCTCCCTGTGCCTCCTGGGCGAGATCAGCTGCAGCTTGCGCATCTTCACCCGCTCCAGAAGCATCTACAAAAAACAGATGAAGGGAATCAGCTTGGGTGGAAATAGCATGTATATGTGTGTGCGGTTACATGAAGAGTCACATACCAAAGGCTCCCGCATGCGTTGCTGGGTACGACTCCCTGCCCACGCCGTGCCGCCCCTCCTCTGTGGAAAGGTCCAGGGGCTGGTCTGAGGACCCAACAGAGGAGGGGTAGGACCGTTGCACTGGAGATCCACCACCTTCACTTCCAGCTGCAGATTCATGCAGTACTGGTCGGCCTGTGCGGCGGATTCGGGAAATCCATTTCCAACACTAGAAAATAAATACAATTATAAATAAATGCCTACCTTCTGCATCAGTTACATATGGCATGCAATCAGTATGTACTTACTAGGGAAATGGATTCCGAAAAATTGCCGCACCCAGGCCATGTGCAGCCATTTCAGGTCCGACCAATGCTGCATGATCTGCGTGTGGGTGAAGGTGGTGTCCGTTTGATGTTGGATTTTGGCAATGATCTCCAGGGCGACGGTGCGTTTCTCAAAAGAGTTGGGCAGGTAGTCGTACCTGCGCTCCAGCATGGTCTACAAAACACAAAATAAAGCAAGGTTTTAGTTAAAACTGCATACAAATATCTGTCAACAATTGATCATTTGACTAAATGACATTGACAGACATTTGTAGCCTAATACAATCCTTGAAGCTGGCCTCCGTGCTGGTTCGCACGTGTGGGCCCTCACTTCGTTTTGGCACGGAGTTTGGCACGGAGTTTGAGAAACTTTTTAAAACAACCGTTTCTTCATGCGCTTCCTTAAAGGAGCAGTATCGCAAATTTTTCTTGGTGACTTATATTTAAATGGTACTTTGAATGTAGGTAAGTGTTGGAGTAAGAATTACAAATGTAGAAAAAAATCATGTGTGTGTTGTGCAGCTGGAGACTAATAGCTCATGTTTATGTCTGTTGAGTGTCGGGATCCGACACTCTGGCCTGTTCCATGCTGAGGAGAGGGGTAAACAATGTATCAAAGTATCAGCTGTTCAGTGCTGGCAGCGGGGTAAACAATGTATCAAAGTATCAGCTGTTCAGTGCTGGCAGCCGTCCAGCATAAGATAACAACATTGCAACATTGCCTGGCCAGAACTAATCTAAAACAGAGAGAAAAGCTATAGAAGTCATTTAGCTGATTTTGACAGTTTTCCCTTCATGTTGGCTCTGCTGCAGAATCTTTCAGTTTACCATAATCTCTTTCATATTCCTATTTTTCATTTTTCCATATGATCTTTCTTTCAGCTTTGTGTGTTTTGAGCAAAGCCCAACCCAGGATTTTTACTAGCTGGAGGTTTGTTTTGTGCCCCTAGGGGCATCCCGACTTGGGATGCCCTGATATGTGAAATCCCCAAGTTCGCCTGTGAAAACGTACCTTTCCCTGTCCCACAGCGCATGCGCGGGCTCTCATCCAATCAGCTCTGTTTGCACGCAGATGGGGAGCCTGAGCAGTAACCTTCCCGGCCGCCCGGCCTGTCTAAATGACTATGTGCGTGAGCAAATAGGGGGATCTGTGGTTATTCAGGGGTCATTTCACACAGTGGGCATCCTGATTTAGAATGCCCAAGGGGCAAGGTCAATGGGCGGGTCTTATAGACTTCAGGGTCGGCAACTCAGGGTTTTGTTCCACTTTAATACCTTTAGATTTTCCTGCACAGTTATTCAAAGAAGAATTTCAGTCATTTTCAGACAGTTTCGTTTATTTTGTATAGATTTTACACATTTGAGTCACCTGGTCTCATAACAAAAGCAGCACCTCACACACACACAGCCGTTACCACTGATTACAGTGTCAGCCTCTGAGGTAAAGTGTTGCTAGGAGACCAGTGTGCTAAATGAAGCAGCTCACTAAATACAAGCCAGCAGATCCCCCTATTCAGCAAATGGACTGAGCCATTGTAATTATACAATTTAAAAGAAAGGCATATATTTTTTTCTTTTTCTATCGCCAGATTATTTATACACATAATTATTTATCTTTTTTTAATGCAAATTTCGCGATACTGCTCCTTTAAGGGCTAGGCATGCATTTAGATGGCAAATCAAAGGCAGTAAAAGACACTTACAAGCATGATGATCTCTTCTTGTTGGCGGGTGAAGATTGTGGGTGCCATCTTGCCTCTTGTCTGCAGCAGATAAGTTATGCCCCTGTGGTTTCCGGGTTCCGCACGGCCGGACGAACGGCCGTACGCACGCGTACGCGAATGCGTAAACGTCAGACCCCGGCATTAGTATTTAAAGGGTCCTGGAGCCACAGCTCATTCTCTTTCAGAATCTCATTATTATGCCACCAAAAAAATCCACCGCTAAGGCCAAAGCAGCCAAGGAAGCCAACAGGAAAAAGGCAGAGAAGTGTGAGGAGGCTTCAGCAGGCCCCACCACTCACTCAAAAATGCCAAAGGCGAAGCAGCCGGGAACCCACAGTGGGCAGGCAAAGGTGACCACTAAGGCACCCACAAGCACAAAAACCAAGGAGCCAGCGCCAAAGAAGAAGGCCCAGCCCAGCAACCACACAGGTAGGGCCCCTAAAAAGCACACCAAGAGGTTGAGAAGCCCCAGCCCCCAAAGGTCACCATCACCCCACACACGTGGGAAAAGCTCACATGCAAAGAGGCCAAGCCAGCGGGCCCGAAGACCCAGCAGCCAGAGCTCAACATCACCCCACCCACGTGGGAAAAGCTCACATGCAAAGAGGCCAAGACACCGGGCCCGAAGCCCCAGCAGCCAGAGCTCTACATCACTCCACCCACGTGGGAAAAGCTCACATGCAAAGAGGCCAAGCCACTGGGCCCGAAGCCCCAGCAGCCAGAGCTCAACATCACCCCACCCACGTGGGAAAAGCTCACATGCAAAGAGGCCAAACCACCGGGCCCGAAGCCCCAGCAGCCACAGTTCACCATCACCCCACCCACGTGGGAAAAGCTCACATGCAAAGTGGCCAAGACACCGGGCCCGAAGCCCCAGCAGCCACAGTTCACCATCACCCCACCCACGTGCATCAACCTCCCAGAGCCATGAAAGTGTGAAGGAGCCACAGAGGCACAGGCCAAGAAGCCCAACATCATCCACCACACCCTCTCCTCCTCGCCCACATTTGGCACCGGTACAGGTGGAAAGGCAGGCTGAATATGCCACAGCTGCGCCTGCTAGTTCAGTGGCCACCCAGCCAAGAACCCCAAGTCCATATCCAAGTCCAGTTCAATCAGAAGCCAGCCATCTGTCCTACATTTCTCCCCAACACAGCCAGCCCAGAATGTCCCCCGATTTGCAGCCAACCACTGATGAGCCAGAATGTCTAGCAACAGGGTGCACATTGCGCCGAGGCCAGTTCAGTGGCAGGTTTGGTGAGGCCCAAACTCTGGCATTGGCTAGTGGCCTCACCTTGTATTATGATGAGCTATATGGGCGCAGATCCAAAGCTACAAGCAAGCAGCGCAAAGCCGAGATTTTGGAGGAGCTCACCAGACAGGTCAATGCAGCGGGGGAAGAGCTAAAAGATGTGGAGCAGATACAAAGGAAAATATCGGACCTCAAGTATGCAGCACGGAAGAAAGAAAATAAACGGCGTAATTACAGGTACATATATACTTTGTAGATTTGGCTTCGTTTTGTATTGGAAACATTTAGCTAAATGTGTGCAACTCTCTTTTTCAGCTTACAAACTGCCGGCGGATTCCCCATCAAACTGCACTTGACCCGAGCTGAGGAGATGGTGCTGGGCCTGCTACATCCTGTGGCCTTAGAGGGACACTCGGCCCGACAGGACACGGACATCCCTACTATTCCTGCAGGTTAGTAATGTTAGTGTGTATGCGAAATGTGATCTACGTGTAAAATTACCTATATATTAACACATGCCCCTAGGGTGTGCCTTGTAGTGGAGGTAACAATTTAAACAGGGTGTGTTATGTGTGGTGAGCCATTATTTGCTTTTTTCCTTCCTCATAGATTATTTTGGAGAGTCTTGAGGAACACTACTGAGATTAGCAAAGGACTGCCTGTTATGTATTTAGAGTCAATTACATACAACACTTCCAGCTTTATCTGTAGCCAATTTGGTTTTGAGCTGTGCTTTGCTCAGAAAGACTTGATCTGGGGTGCTTGAACATTTGACCTAGAAAGAATGTCAAACAGCCTAATCTAATGGCAAATTCTATTTGCAAGCTGAGTGTGGTCCCATAATGGGCTTTTAGGGATGTGTGAAGCCTCAGAACAGCCAGTACATGCATGTTTATTTTGGTTAAGGAGACCAATGTGTATGCACATGTCGACTAATACATCTAACAGATAATGGCATTCATAGTTAAGTTTAACTTGGTCCATTGGGGGAGTTGCCATTCATGCATGGGCCCCTGTTTTAGTGAACCATATGTGTTAATACACATCACCAATGCCTAGTTGTGTATTAACATGCCTTCTTTTCCCAAATGCAGCCCAGCATCATCCCTCAGCTAGTGGGGAATCCTCTGCCAGTTTTACCATGCCGTCTACTTCCGTGCTGCCTCGGACCCAGGATCCGATATATACGGTAAGTGTCTTTTTCTAATGTTGCTTATGCATGTGCCTTGCCATGTTTCTTTTTGCTGAATTACATATGTATTGCCCAAACTGAACCTTTTTTTTTACATGTCCCAACAGACCCACACACTGATGGAGGAAATCCAGGAGCTGGAGGAAGATGGAGCCTTCATTGAACCTTCAGAACAGCTCCCCCTGGGACAGAATCTGCAACTGTCCCAACATGTTTCTACACCAAATGCTCAGCAGCAGAGAGAAGCTGGCTGCATGCTGCCAGCCCATCGTGGGCAGCATGCAGAGACTGAGCCGACAGTCCCCAGTGTTAGCTCTGCTGCTGAGGATTTGCCAAGCAGACCTGTGGCTGTTGGTGGACCTAGAGGCACATCATCTGCACGCCCCCCAACCCATAGAATAGGGAGGCGTAGTCGACCACGTCGCCCAGTTGCCCAGGGGAGGGGCGCGCCGATGATGGAGTCAGCATGGCACCATGAGAGGTTGCTATTTCGCCTCCAAAATCAACGAAACCACGAACATCTTCATGGGCAATTAGAGACATTAAACAACACCTTAAACTCCATGTTGACTGAATTTAGGTCCAACAACAGCCACATGGCCACCTTATCCAATTATTACAGTGGCATGGTTGAGGAAGTTCGAAATATCAACAGCCACATGGCCACCTTAACTAACAATCTCAGTGCCATGATGGCTGAATTTCGAACTTCTAATAGAAACATGTTGGAACAGTTGCAGATTCTGAATGCCACACAGGCCCAGGTGAGGGCCCACCTCCAAGGGCCCCAACCTGGGTTTTATGGGCATACCCCATTTTAAGGCCTATTTGGCCTGTATCTGCTCCACATCTTTGATCTACATCCCCACTGTATTGACCTGTCTGGTGAGCCCTACCAATATACCCTTTTGGTATGGCTTTGCTTGTTTGCTTTGGATTTGCGCTCATATAGCTCATTAGAGTGCTGAGGTAGCCCACTAGCCAATGCCGGAGGTGAAGCCTCAATGAACCTGCCACTCAAGCTGTTGCGCTGCATGCTTGTGGCGAATTACATTGGTTCTGGCTCCTCCTGTTTGTAGGCATGATTGTGGGACATTCTGGGCTGGCAAACTACTACCTTGACCCCTGGCTGAGATTGAACTGGACTTGGATTGGGACTGGGGGTTCTTGTTTGGGTGTCACACTGAGTAACATGTGTAGATGTGGCATAGGTCTGGCTGCTTTACACCTGTGTCTGTGGCAAATGTGGCCAAGCAGGAGAGGTTGTGTCTGTGGGCCTATTTGTTTGCTGCCCAATGTGGACATGGCAATGCTTGTCACCTATGTTTTTAAAATGTTCATTTGTACTAAACTTTGCACAGGTGTGCTTTACTTTAAAACTCCTGCCTCTGGGCAATTGCTATGTGGCCTGATTTGGCTAAACTTTCATTTCTGTTTTGCCCATGTATTTTATGCAACTATGGAGGGGCCAACAACTCCAATGTAATGTAACTCCAAATTAACCTGTTGTGGACGTTTATGCCTTTATGTTTTGGGGGAATAAAGATGAGTTAAAGTAGGCAGTAACACATTTGGAGCATCCCAAAAAACAAAAAAGAAAATCATGTGTGAGGTTCTTTTAAATTATTTCTTTACTGTTTGTAAAAGTAACAAACAAACATACAAACACAAAGGTCCAAAAACACAATTATAAAAACCAAAAAATAAAGGGACAAAACAAACAAAGGAACACCAAATTAAGCAAAATGTGTCTCAATTAAATTAGACCGCACGGCTTGGGCAGACGCACTCGGTGGGCCACGATAGTCCTCGTCTGGGTCATCGGTGGGTGGAGAGGGAGGCAAATCCACATACTGCGGGACACGCTGCAAAATAGCAAAATTATGCAACACTGCACAGGCCATTATAATATCTATGACCTTTTTGGGTCATACTGAAGTGCTCCCCCGGTATGGTCCAAGCATCGGAAGCGGGTCTTCAACAGGCCAAACGCCCTCTCCACCACAGCCCTGGTCTTCCTGTGCTCCCTATTATATGCCTCCTCGGCTGCATTCTGGGGCCGGAGGATGGGCGTCAACAGCCACGGAAGGAGTGGATGGCTGGAATCACCTGCCAAAATGTATTAGAAAAAACAGAAATTACACATTACTCAATAAATGGAATCCCCTAAACGGGCCATCAACATTGCTAAGAGCCTAGGTCACATTTGCTACACAGCATGAGCATACATAGTGTACAGGCCCTGAAAAAAAACAAAAAACATCAAATAGATGTGGGAAAAAATGAAACATCCAAGATGGCGGATGAGGGCCAATCAGCCAGACTGCTAACAGGTATTGGTTTCGGACTGTGCTGCTCAGCATTCTTGGATGTCTTAACTTTTCAGGACCCTGTAGCTGCTTTGTGTGAGTCCAAAACAGCTCTAGCCCGCCCCCTGCACTTTATCCTGCTCTCCTCTACTCAGTAAGTGTAATGCATCTACTCAAAGATGGCGCAGACCCTAGTATAAATTCAAGGACATAATTTAAGCAGAGTGTGTGGAAGACTAATTATTACTTCACTCTAAATTCAATTTCCACATTTTGCTAATGCAGGACTAACATTTGGCAAGGCTTTGTTGCTTGAAAAATCTAATGGTTAAGGTCCTGTTTCACAGGTAAACAAGGTGTATAAATAGGCATAGTTTCATACATGGAACACAAACTAAATTCATAGCCATACATATAAAAAAAAGGACGTTATTGGCGTCAACTTACCAAGGAGCCATCCACCAGAAAATTCCCCAGACTCAAACCGACCGTACAATCCAGATCTGTGAAGAATGTAGGCATCATGGGATGAGCCTGGGAACCCGGCGAGCAGACTAAGGAACCGCATGTCCGGGGCCACCACTGCTTGGACATTCATTGAGTGGGCCATTTTGCGGTTCCTGGGATAAAAAAAACAACAGAAACATTATAAAGGGGACGAAAACTAGGGGAACACTAACTAATCACACCCTAAGAAAATGCTGTGGCCCAATTAAAATAGCAATAAACAAGTACATAAGTATTTTGTCTTGCCAAAAAACAATATGTATGTTTGAAAAAGGAAAGATTAACTTTCCCGGGTCTATTTCAGGTACACATAAAAATGTTTCTGTGGTGAACACATGTGCCATTTATATGCCACTAAATACGGTCCATGGTTCCACAGGGACTCTTTAAAAGGAGGGAATACTTAAAAGAGGGATACATTACAATGCGGGCTAACTTACAAGGAGGGATAAATTACAAGGAGGGATTAATTACAAGGAGGGAATATTTCAAAGTAGTAAATAATTTCAAGGAGGGATTACTTCCAAGGAGCGAATATTTACAAGTAGGAAAAAAAAATACAAGGAGGGATTAATTGCAAGGAGTGATTATGCAAAAGGAGGGATACATTAAAAGGAGGGATAAATTACACGGAGGGATTAATTAAAATAAGGGAAGTATTAGAAAGGATGGATAACTTACAAGGAGGGATTAATTACAAGGAGGGACTAATTCTAAGAAGGGACATTTTACAAGGAGGGAATTTGGGAATTTTTTGGGACATAAAAAAAAAAAAAGACTGATTGGACTTGCCTGTAGATATACTCGTCGACTGCCGGAGGGACCAGGGCAACGTGGGTGCAGTCAATTGCACCCATGACGTTGGACATGTCGGCAATGTTATAAAATGCCAGCTTAATCGCGTTTCTGGGAACCATGTCGTCAGGAAAACGAATATATTTCCGAGTAATGGTAGCCATGCCTTCCAAAAACTTGGATAGCGTGTGGCTCAGCGTAGGCTGGGAGATCCCCATGGAGAGGGCACCCAGCCTCTGGAACGAGCCGTTCGCCAAAAATTGCAGGCAGCCAAGCATCTTGGTCATACCTGAAATTGCTTGCCCCTTCCTTGTGGTGTGGGCTAACCATGGCCGCAGCTCACTATACAATTTATGGCGAGAAGCGGGATTAAGTCTGGTCAGCTCGAACAGCTCAACGTCATGCATGCCATCGATGTGCATGGGTCGCCGCCGGTGCAATCTGGTCTCAGCCCTCCGGACAATTTCAATGCCCATGAGCTGCAGATCCTCATGCTCCTCAAATGCACTAGAGTCGTCCATAGCTGCTAGCCTGCTAGTTCCGAGGTCAAAATGGTCCCGTAAGGGGATCGCAAAGGAAACGGATTTATAGGGTGGTGGTCCGTCGGCAATCATCTCTCTGAATGAGACGCAAGCCCATAGCAATAACGTAAGTTATCTGAACAAACGAAAAATATCAGATTTGGTTTGGAAAATGACCCGAACTAACACAAATGTTCCGATTTGCTTTCGTTCATCGAAAGCGCATATACGCATTTGCCCGAACGTTCGTACGAATGAAAAATGAACAAAAAAAAGCAAAAAAATGACAAACACCCACAACAACTTTCAGCTACGGAAGTGCAGACGAATGTGCCTCTGAATCGAGCCTAATATACATTAACCACCTTACCGGTAAATATCTGGCATTAGAAATGATGACCAAAGCATTTAGTAATACTTCTCCTACCTCTCCCTCCCCCTGTGCTAAGACACATTTGGGCAAGAATGAAAAAACAACTCACTGGGGAGGGGGCAGGCAAGCTGCATGGAAACTGAAACTGGGACTATAAGTGACAAGTCAGTCACCCAATCCTGTGCAGCAATGTGTCTGTACTGGTCAGTCATTCAAGTCCAACTGTAACTCAAGAGCCGAGCCCCCAACTGCTTCAGAGGAGGGTGTCAGTGATCAGATGGGTTGTTTTAATTTTTTAAAGCCCAAATCAATCTTAGCACAGGGGATAGGAAGGCTGGCTGGGCGGCTTACACACCATTTTTATTTTGTATTTTTTTCACGCACCATTATTATTTTTATTGCTTATTTATAAGGTGTCATCACTTCTGTGGTGTCACATGTAGTAGAAAATACAGACAGTGTATAATAAATGATATGCTTATAACGTGCAGGTGTGACTGAACTGCGAATTGATACAGAAGTACAGTACATTAGGAGTGAGGGTGCCCTTAGGAGCTTACAATCTAAAGGATAAAGGTTGGGCAGGGTGACAGGTAGTATGCAAGAGCTCTGCAGGAAGTGGAGGGACTGACAAAGGGTAGCAGCGAGAGAAGAGCACCTAGAAGGCCCTGTACTTAGAATGGAACTGTCCCTCCAGCTCGTCAGCCATCGTTGCTTTGTGGATACTCTACCGTCCAAGTCTTCTGACTGCCACCTGTTTGGTGAGGGGTTGGGAAACATATATTGCATCTGCATGATTAGCATACATGATGAGGTGCTGACGTTCAGACAAAATAACACATTCGCTGTGTCTCTTGCTTCTGTTTATTAATGAACACTTCACGACTTTCAGATCTATGGCTGAATTCACTGAATGTTTTCAATGGTGTATTGCTTTCACAGGGGCAGGGCTAGCGAGCTGCCTGACAGAGGAAGTAATATCACAAAAGACCTTACTTCCCCCACCCGCAGCATGCACCTCCCTTGCCACAAACGCAGGACCTGGCAGCCAGTATCAGATTGTGCCACACCCGCCATGAGAACCTGATTGGTTAATGAATAGCTGCTGTTCTGAGTAAACATGGAAGTGTAAGTATGTGGCTGCCTAAGCCCAAGCTTATGGCAGGGGGAGACGCAGCAGGGCTTCCTAAATTGGGATCACTCCTATGCTGCAGGGATAAAGGAAGTATTTTGTAACACTGCTTCCTCTTGAAGTCTTATGGACCCAGCTTTGGGGGAACATTCAGGGGCCTACATATTGTAGAGGCAGGGGAGGCACAAGGCCTGTGGTAGACAGGGACCCAGTGCAAGCTGCCTGCCCCTACCTTGCAGCACCTATGACAATAGTCGGACTTGCCCATTGAGGGAGCATTGTTTCCACTGGGGTTGGCAATGATGTGGCCAGTGATGGCTATATCCCTTAAAAAATCTGTGGTGCATCTCATGGGAGCTGCATACTCTCCAGCGCAGTGTAAGTTTCACTGGACGACTCTAAGAAGCTTGATTTCTCACTATGAGGCTGTAAACAGGGAGTAGTGGGGTCTAGGCTGTATGTTTCACAGGGCAATTGTAAGAAGCTTGATTTCCACCATGAGGCTAAAAATGGGTAGTGGTGGGGTCTAGCCTGTATGTTTCACAGGACAACTCCAAGAAGCTTGATTTCCCCTCATGAGGCTGTAAACAGGAAGTGATGGGGTCTAGCCTGTATGTTTCACAGGACAACTCTAAGAAGCTTGATTTCCCCCCATGAGGCTGTAAACAGGAAGTGGTGGGGTCTAGACTGTATGTTTCACAGGGCAACTGTAAGAAGCTTGATTTCCCCCCCATGAGGCTGTAAACATGTAAACAGAGAGTGGTGGAGTCTAGGCTGTATGTTTCATAGGACAACTCTAAGAAGCTCGATTTCTCCCCATGAGGCTGTAAACGGGTAGTGGTGGTGTCTAGGCTGTATGTTTCACAGGGCAACTCTAAGAAGCTTGATTTCTCCCCATGAGGCTGTAAATGGGGAGGGTTGAGTCTAGGCTGTATGTTTCACAGGACAACTCTAAGAAGCTCGATTTCTCCCCATGAGGCTGCAAATGGGGAGGGTTGAGTCTAGGCTGTAAAAGGGTAGTGGTGGGGTCTAGACTGTATGTTTCACAGGACAACTCTAAGAAGCTTGATTTGTCCCCATGAGGCCGGAAACGGGTAGTGGTGGGGTCTAGGCTGTATGTTTCACAGGGCAACTCTAAGAAGCTTGATTTCTCCCCATGAGGCTGTAAACGAGTAGTGGTGGGGTCTAGGCTGTATGTTTCACAGGGCAACTCTAAGAAGCTTGATTTCTCCCCATGAGGCTGTAAACGAGTAGTGGTGGGGTCTAGGCTGTATGTTTTACAGGGCAACTCTAAGAAGCTTGATTTCTCGCCATGCTTAATACACAGTGCACATAGGCCCAGTATCTGTAGCAGAAGATGAAAGTCATTCTCATTCCCTGGGTCAGTAATGTGCCCGCCTCTCGCGGGAACTGCATACTGCCCAGTGACTATTGAGGCTGTAAACAGGGAGCATTGGGGTTTGGGCTGTACCTTCACAGGGCGACTCTAAAAAGCCTGGTTTCTCTTCATGTTAAATAGACAGTGCACAGGGTTTTAGCTTCTGCAGCAAAAAACAGAGGTCAATCTAATTTCCTGGTTACCCATAAGTTATTAATATGCTGAGGAGGTAATCTACATTATTCTGAGAGCTGGTGGGAGGGGAGGTAGGTTCACTACGCCTTTTGCTATGGGCCCTGTGAAACCTATGTATGCCCCTGGGAACCTTCAAGTGAAGATTGTTTGTAGGTACTTTAGGTTTGTAGGTACTGTAACATTGACCTTTTTATTGGTGTTCTTCTTGAATGTTCCAGCTAGATCTGAGAACGCAGTTGTGTAAAGTGAATGTAGACTTAATATCCAATACCTCTCCTGAACACAATTCCTTTGCTTCCTCTCCAGTTCACAAGATACAGCCGAACAATACAGAATCTTGTTTTTTAAGTAACTGTAACTAAAGCCTTGATTGGCTAACGCAGTGGAAAATATGCTTAAAGCGCTGGAAGGGAAAACAGTGGGGATCGGAGGGGTAATTTCATTGAGGCAGCCTAATGTACCTCACATGAAATGGCATAGCACAGAATCTGCGTGTCAAAGACACTGCTGCCTTTTCAAGCACAAACGCGGCGATCCCTTCTGCTTGGGTTCCAGCGCTGCTCATTCAGCCTTCTCTTTATGTGTAGCCCCTGGTGCTTGTGTATTGTATATATATTTCATTTACATCTCTCGCCCATCATATACAATGCCACAGAAAGTTGTAGAGCAGGGAAATAAATATATTCTGTAACACACGCTTTACTGAGCCGCACTTTCTGAGCATGTCACAAGTTATTAAAGGGGAGATCTTGTTTCAAGGAGTTCACAATCTTGTTAGCTTCTAGGCGTCTTACAGACAGGGTAGAAGTGTTCTGATTAACAAGTGCAAGCTTTTGATGTCAAGTGCATCTGGAGTTCGTTACATAGTTAGTGAGGTTAAAAGAAGTCCATCAAGTTCAGCCTTGTCATGTTTAGTCTCCGTTGATCCTAAATATGAAATGTTAAAGAGTCACAGTTTTAAAAATCAGCCCCAAGCAGAATTTTTTTTTAACATTTCTTCTGTTATAATTTGTCTTTAAACACATTATTGGACACAGTTAAAAGTTAAACCCCAAACTCCTAACTGTGTGGATGCATGTAATATATATATATATATATATATATATATATATATATATATCTGCTGGTTAGCATTTCCCATTTGTCCTGTAGGAGTCCTGGGTTGTTATTCTATGACCAGGGCTGGCTTTACGCGCCCATTGCGAGGCTGCTGAATTTTGCTCCTTCAAGTACAAAACAGACTGTGTGCACTTCAATAGACCCCCACCCCAAAAAAGAAATCTGGGGCAAAACAAACTGTCTCCCCTCCATTTTTTCACTCTCTTTTTGTCACACTCCACAAACAAAAACAGTCAATAATCTGATATCCAGTTTAAAGTGGACCAACACCCAGGATTTTGACTATCCTGGGTTTTGGTCCACTTCAGGGGGGCACCCCGATTACGGCAGCGCGTCCGCCGCCGCCTCCCGCGCGCCCCTCTGACAGTGCGCGCGCCCGCGCCGGCCATTCACAAACGGCCGGCGCGGGCGCGCGCACGGCTAGAGATCAGGTGAGTTCTTTTGGGGTTTTGGGGGGGTCTCTCACCGCGGGACATCCCGATCTCGGATGTCCCGCGGTGAGGGGGGTGATCGGCCCGGGAATCTTATAGATTCCCGGGCCGATCACCCATGGGTGACGGTCCACTTTAAATAAGGTTATGCACATGGGAAGGAGAAATTTGAACCATGATTACACATTACATAAAGAAATGCTTGGTAAAACAACAATGGAAGAGGACCTAGGGGTTTAAGTTAACAATAAACTAAACTGTAGTAATCAATGCCAGGCAGCAGCTGCCAAAGACAACAGGATCATGGGGTACATCAGGAGGGGCATAGGTGCTCATGGCCAAAGCATCATTTTCCCCCTGTACAATTCACTGGTTAGACCCCATATGGAATACTGTGTACAGTTCTGGGTGTAAGAAGAACATATCAGAACTGGAGCATGTTCAAAGGAGAGCAACTAAGTTAATAAAAGGAGTGCGGGGACTAGAGTACCCTGAAAGATTGTCAAATTTATGTTTATTTAGTTTGGAAAAGAGACGTCTGAGGGGTAATCTAATAACTATGTATAAATATATTTGGGTCAATACAAAGATCTGTCCCACAATCTATTTATACCCCGGAGTGTAACCATAACCCGGGGGCATCCACTAAGGTTAGAGGAAAGTTGCTTTCTCCACCGACATAGGAGGGGATTCTTCTCTGTAACAGCAGTGAAACTATGGAACTCGCTGCCAGAGGAGGTAGTAATGATGGATACAGTAAAAACATGGCCTGGGTGCCTTCCTGGCATGTAATAACATTTCCAGCTATGGCTGCTAGACCACTGGAAGGAGATAAACAGGCTGAACTGGAAGGACTAAAGTCTTTATTCAGCCTTACATACTATGTTACTATGGCCCTTATTCATCAAGCGATAGCGCCAGGTAGTGTCCGACGAGCGCCAGGTAGCGGCAGCTAACGGCGACTACCGACTCAAGTACGCCCGGCGGCGGTCACAATGACGCATTTATCAAGCAAAATGAGGCTAGCGCCGGCGAGAGCGACGGCTAGCGCGGCATTCATCATGAAGCCGCCTGGACCGAACAGCGCCGCTGCAAATTCCCTCACTGCGCCAGGTATGAGCTGTCGCTCCCTGGCGATGTCCAATGCATTTCAATGGAGCAATCTATAATAATTCATGATTAATTGGTAATAATTTTTTTTTTTATTTTTTTAATGTCAAAAAATCGGAGAACACTTCTGCAATGTTAGGATTTATTTTTAAGTCAAAAAAAAAAAAATGTGCAGAATTGATCTAACAGGTCTGAGATTAATGTATTCATATAACAAAATGATTCAAAAAACATGTATAATGTTACATTAAAAAAATATGGTTGTTTAGGGGTTAAAAACTAGTTAATACAGATCGCCGCCAGCGCTCTGGGGTTTAAACAAGGAATGGACAGCGACAGCACATTCGGAGCGTGATTTGTTGATGAATATGAAGCTAGCCGTTCGCTCTGGCCATTCGTTGTCAGGCGCTCACATACAACGCTGGACCTGTGAAACAGCGACCCCCCAGCCCGTATTCAACATTACCGCACACCGACTGAGTCGCTGTCATCAAGCTAATGCCGGCCAAGCACAGCGAATACTGGCTGGCGCTGAAAAAATCACGCTACAGTCGCTCATCTGTCGCTACCTGGCGCTATTGATGAATCGGCCTCCCCGTTACAAATACTGGCAGGTAAATAAAGTTTTAAGAACAAAGAAATGTGGTAACTTCTGTCTGATAAAGTGTCAAATGTTCTGTCAGATGTCAATTTTCCCAAAAGTTGCCTCTCACTGGCCACCAGTATTTAAAACAGGGCCAGTGAATAGTCAGTTGATGGTGAAATGTTTAATTTTAGACACAACTAAAATGTTGTGTTATTATTTTTACAGTTACAACTTTGAAAGATCAAAGCCCCATCACAACAAGCTGAGAGTCTGTGTAATACTTTTATTCCAAATAGAACTTCCAGTACAAAAACACACACAAACCACAAAACACACAAAAATAAAAGGTTTTTGAGCGAACTCCGGCGCATCAGGGTTCAAAATCATTCTTAATTTTGAAAATCAAAGATTCTTTTAAAGCAGTTAGATAGTATCCAAAACTTTTAGAATTTTCCCCATGCGTAACAGAAAAGTAGACAACCACATACAACCAAACATAACTAACACACTGCTTTTCCAAAAATAACAGGCAACACAGTTTAAGGGACAGAGATGTGCCAATTGATCCAAATTTTAGCCCTTCTAGCGCCAGCTATGTAAAATTCACGTAGCTGCCTCTCCTGTCGTTAAATATCAGCTACGTAAATTTTATGTACCTGGCTTTCCCCCCTGCTAGCAGGCGAAAAAAAAAAAAAAAAAGCCTCTCACCTGACTCCTCTATTGAACCGACCGGGTCTCCTATTCATCCAGAGGGGCTTCGATCCCCCACCCAGGCCCCCCCGGCTGCAGGGGAATGCCCGGAATAGGTGCCCCCCACGCTTCCGCAGCCGCCAGAATGACATGGGAAAATTTTTTTTTAAAAATGACATTTACTCACCTCGGTGCCCGATCGCTCACGCCGGCTCTCCTCTTCTCCAGGGGGCCTCCGATCCCCCCCCCCCCGGCTCTTCTCTTTTCAGGAGGGTGGCGAATGGGCCCTCTCCCCATGTCTTCTCGATGAGCGCCGCCATCTTGCTGAGTAACCCATTTGGGGGCGGGGCTTATGACGTCATCATGCGGGTGTCATCCCGGCTCTCGGCGGCTCAGCTGTCAGATGCCCGGAAATCTCTGGGCAGAGCAGTAGAGGGTTAGGGGATGCTTTGATCCCCTGCCCCCCCTCCTCTGGCTGGCGATCACCGGCATGTGTCACTGGATCACCAAGGGACACCGGAGCTGACAATCGAAGGTGAGTAAAGAAAAAACATTTTTTTTTTTAATAAAGTCATTTTTACTGTGTGTTGTGTGCTTTTTACTGTTAACCCTTTGTGAACTGGTAAGGGGTCCATGAGACCTCTATACCAGTTCACAAGGCTCTGGGTCTGGCAAGTCACCTGCGGCTAGCGGGTGACTTGCCATTAACCCCGACCCCTCTCATTACCTGCCTCCCCAAAGCCCAGGGGGGGCAGAAGAGCCCATGGCCATAGGCAATGCCGGTTCGTAGCCTGCAGGGCCAGGTGCCACCAAAGCTGGCCTCTGCGCCCTGTTCCACAAGCCCCCATAGCTTGTCCCGGGCTGGTTAAGCTGGGTAGGGGTTAAGGGTTTTTAACTCTTAAAATTCCCCACCCAATGGGGTCCCCCTCCCCAGGAGGATGTAATTTTTTTTAAATAACCCCATGTTACCTGTCATCCAACAGGTATAAAAGGCTTCCAGCTTCAGCAGGAGAGCAGAAGCCAAATTGATCAGCATGGGACACAGTGACCATGGATGGATGGGAGGTAAGTTTTTTAAAAATTATAATAAAATATTTGTGTCTGTGTGTTTTTTTTTTTACAATTAACCCTTTGTGAACTGATAAGGGATCTATGAGAGTTCTATACCAGTTCACAAAGCTCTGGGTCTGGCAAGTCACCTGCTGCTAGAGGGTGACTTGCCATTAACCCCGAGCCCCCCATTACCTGCCTCTCCAAAGCCCAGGGGGGACAGAAGAGCCCATGGCCATAGGCTATGCCAGCTTGAAGCCTGCGCCCTGTTCTGCAAGCCCCCATAGCTGGTCCCGGGCTGGTTAAGCTGGGTAGGGGGGACCTCACGACATTTTCTTGGGGATTTTTAAGGGGTTTTAACCCTTAAAATTAAAAAAAAAAAGGGTCCCCCTCCACGAGAGGGGGGACCCTATGTCATTTTTTTTTAATTAACCCCATGTTACCTGTCATCCAACAGGTATAAAAGGCTTTCAGCATCAACAGGAGAGCAGGAGCCAAATTCATCGGCGTGGGACACAGTGCTCTGGGATGGATGGGAGGTAAGTATTAAAAAAATTTATAATAAAATATTTTTTATCTGTGTTTGAGTGTGCTTCTTACATTTAACCCTTTGTGAACTGGTAAGGGATCTATGAGACCCCTATACCATTTCACAAAGCTCTGGGTCTGGCACGTCACCTGCGGCTAGAGGGTGACTTGCCATTAACCCCAAGCCCCCCAATTACCTGCCTCCCCAATGCCAGGGGGGGGGGAGGAAAGAAGAGTCTGTGGCCATAGGCTATGCCGGACCTCGCACCAATTTGTTTTTTTTTTTATTTAACCCTTTATAGCGTGGATATTAGTTGTATTATATTTAGCTCTCTTCAGTTTGGGGGGGGGGGTCTTCTGGACAGGAACAGGGGGGCTATCGATATATATGTGGTACCGTTGTAATCATGAGAAATGGGGCTATCACATGCAATATGGTTTTCTTGAATAAAATAAATGACACAATTTTAAAAAATAGTAGAAAAATTACAAACAAGACATTTCATGTTAAAGCCTAAACTCTGCTGCAATATATATATATATATATATATATATATATATATATATATATATATATAATTTTCCTAGAAATTTCTGCAAAAATCACAGTTAAACATGGAACAAAATGGTAAAAAATTACCTGTCGACAGAGTCAACATAATCTCAAGTAGGGTGGCAATTAAAAGGGTTAAAATTAGCTATGCATGTTGGGTATTGTTCTGCTCGGGGGACCTTGCACTTTCAGATTACGGTTGCTTTTTCTTGTTTGCATATTGATATTTTAGGAAAAGGTGTTTTTCATTTTGCTTTTTTGTACATTTTTTAGGGAAACCCTGTGCAACCTAAGAATTCTTCAAGGGATTACTTCCAGAAAGATGAGCCCACTACAAAAAGCCAGGTCTGCCAAGAAAGCTTAACATGTGTACTTTCAGGAAATATGTTAATTGTTATGTTGGGGGGGTTATGATTTGTTGGGGGTATTCAAA
Source organism: Gastrophryne carolinensis (assembly GCA_027917425.1). Taxonomy (NCBI): domain Eukaryota; kingdom Metazoa; phylum Chordata; class Amphibia; order Anura; family Microhylidae; genus Gastrophryne; species Gastrophryne carolinensis. The sequence goes on from CM051234.1 coordinate 441,640,674, forward strand.
ATGTAAAGGGTTGTTTTGGTACAAAAAGCGCAAGATGCGCTGGTGTCTGCAGAGCCGACACTGTCAAGTAAAATTACCATTACGCGCATGCTTTACTTTGGGGTGTTTGGCAACTCTTCCCTTGACAGTAGCTATGCATGTTGGGTATTGTTCTGCTCAGGGGGTGTTGTTTTTTCTTGTTTGCATATAGTTTGTTTAGGAAAATGTGGCTTTGTTTCTGCTTTTCTATTCTTTTTTCAGGGAAACCCTATGCAACCAAAGAATTGATTGAGGGATTACTTCCAGAAAACTGCACCCATGTCAACAAGCCTGGTACGCCTAGAAAGCTTGAGGTGTGTACTTCCAGAAAATATATAGTTTGTGGAGGATATTTCAAATGTAAAGGGTTGTTTTTCTTGCAAAACTGCAAGGTGCGCATATTTGTATTTTATCTGAAATTCTCCAAAAGTGCTCTTTTAGTTTGGGGGAGTCTCCTGGGCAGGAAAGGGTGTCTACCTATACATATGTGGTACCGCTGTAAACGGGAGAAATGGGTCTTTTACACGCAATAAGATTTTATCGACAATTTTTATCACAGAAAAACACTACAAATTGTAAAAAATCGATTTTTTTTTATTTGTTTTCACATATTTCACCCAAAAATATTGAGAATACACCTAAAAATGAAAACAAGACATCTTCATGTTAAAGCCCAAACAGTATACAATTTCCCTGGGAAATCCCTTCAAAAATCACAGTTGAACATGTGTAGTGCAAAATAGAGCAAAATGGTCTGGCAAAAAAGTGTGACAAAATCTCCAGATAGGCTGGCAGCAAAAGGGTTAAAAGCCTATAACAGACACTACTCAGTTAATTGTTTACAATTTGCTAAGAGAAGGTCTGAGGGTCCCTGACCTGGACACAATATGGTGTCTACTGTTCAGTGATATAATGATTTTGTTTGTTCTTTTTTTTTTTTAATGATACCACGCTAAGGCTTAGCTAATCGTCATATATAACTGTAGAATAAACAGCGCCACTTTGGTTGCAGCGCCAAACGCTAACTGTGCCATTTGCCTGCTTGCGGCATAGAGGCTTGGGCGCTATCTGCGCCTCTTGTTAACAGCGCTAGTATTAAATTAGGCTCCAATTCACATAGAAAAAATTCTATTGACAATTTAAAAGGACTTATATGAAAATATATTTACAATATACACCCATGAATGAATTATGACCTCTTTGAATTCTAAGAGGTTGGACTATCACCCTTCAAAGGCTCCCTTGAAATGTGTAACAGAGCGATAGACTTAATCTGGACATATGCCTCCTTGGTTGTCTTCCTGAAAGCATTAGCAAGTGAACATTTTTTCTTTGTTCAGTAGTCCTTGAAATCTATGTTTTTCCATTCCGGCATTGTAAAGACCTTATGAGCAAATAACGTTGCATTAACCTAACGTTTTCAGCACGCTATTTTAATGCAACTCTTTTGTGGTCTGATTAAATATGACTTTTGGCAAGGAAAAGAGGGGCATATCTTGTGTTTTCTCTGTTACGCTTCAAAAGCAGAGCAATAAACAAGCAACTCCAGACTGGCTACATACTGTGTTAAAAGAGACAGACGATGAAACATTAAATATAAAATGAAAAAACATAACCTTCCAATTGTAGAGTTGTAAAGGGGACCTTTAGGCTATTGTATTCTACCCCGTAGTGGTAATTGTCTGTATCACCAAGACAAAGTCTCTTTTTTCCAGACCTTACAGACTTTTGGAGGTCTTGCTAAAATAAGTCCCACTTTAATCCAGAATTGCTTGTTTGTTTGTCTGGTCCCATGCCAAGTCAAGCATTATGGAACTCAACATTGAATCAGAAACATACTTAGAATCTGTCATTAAAGCATAAGGTGCTCCAAGCATGCTCTGACCTTTATTACCATTATAATTACCATCAGGGGCAGACTGGGGCCAAAAGCAGCCCCCAACCAACCCATGACATCTCAACTGAATTCTGCTTCAATATGCTTCCTTGCCAGTCAACACCTTTACTCCTTGGTGCAGCTGGAAAATCTGAAGGGAATCCCAGCCACACACATCGACAGTGTGTGGCATCACTCACATTGTTTGGCTGTGCGCGGTCACGCACAGCCAGTCAGTTGCGGTGGACATACCCGCACACAGCCGAATAGGATACGAGTGATGCCACCGCATCTGCGCATGCAACATTGGCTTGTTAGAAAGGTAAGCTTATCAGGCGAATGAGGGGGTTTCACAGAGTGGGGTATCCCAAATTGGGGAGAGGAAATCAGCCAGCACTGGGGTCAGCTTTAAAGGAGATCTGTTGAGAAGATGCAATCAGTGTTGCAGATTTGAGAATTTACTTAGACCTCGACAAGACCTGAAACAGTTCTCAACTTTTTGAGCTATTACTGTTTAGTTTAACCATGGTGCTAACACTAATTTAACATTTGAGAACAAATGTAACTATTTACAGTGGGAGAGTACATTGATGTAATACAGTTTCGGGTAACAAAGTAATTGAACCTTTTTTAATGTGTATTACTTTTGTATTACATTTTTCAGTCTGTTAACCTTAAGCAAAAAAAAAGCAATGAGGCAGAAACTATGCGATTAATAGGGTAGTTATGTATTAAAACATGATACCTGGAACCAATATTATTTAATTTGTGCATTTTTTAGTACCTTGCTTTTTTTGTTCACATTTTTCTCCTTTTTTTCTATTTCCAGCATTTGCGCCTGTTTTGTTTGTGCAACTCCTTCATGCAGAGAAAGCCAAGACGCCAGATTATTATGGCTGGTTTACACTGCAGTACATTCATAGTGAAGTGAAAGGAAATATTTCCAGTGCTGCTCACTAACATGAAACTCTGAGATATCCAAGCCCCTGAACAAGACAAAGATTTCCAAATGTTTCTCATTTTTGCTGATTTTGGCAGGGCTTGAAGGAAACCTGAAACAGAGGGAATTTCAATGGCCTGGCAATTAAGAATGGTGCTTGTAGAGGCGGGTTTCATTCATTCTGTCCAACCTATCACAGTCTCCTTCTCTCCCTCTCCTCCTTTCTGCTTCTCGTCTTACTATTTCCTTTCTCCAGTGCTAAAGTTTCCCTATACGCTTTGTTTATTTTACAAGTTTTTTTTCTTTTGATTTCTCCCTCAGTTTTGTGTTTCATTCATTCTTTCCAGCATAGCATTTTTTTTTTAATGGAAAGACGTGTGCAACTAATTAGGCACATATACTGATATATATATATACATCAGCAGGTTCAGATACTTCATTCATTATTTAACTTATTATTATGCTTTATCGGATTCATCCTTATGACTTTGCATTATTAGCTCATCTGGGTAATGCTTTCACTCCTTTTGATTTTATGGGTATTATGATGCCGTACACTTTGGGGACAATTCTGAGCTTGGTGAGAAAACCCACTTCTTTTTTAGAGAAAGCTGCCATTCACTTTCCTTGTTTCTGAATCAGCCCCCATGTAAACAAAAAAAGTGAATGACAATTTTCTCTCCTAAAAAAAGAGCTCTGAATCAACCCCCTTGTCAGAGAAGCCTTGTGCGGGGCAGTGGCTTAATGGCAGGTCTATGTCCCAGCAATGGTGATAATAATAACCACTACAAAATAGCAAAAAGCGATCTTAGGAAGGGACCCATGTTAGTATTTATATAGTGGGCTAAAAAAGACCAAAGGAGAAGGAGCACCTTAGTTACTTTTACGCCACATATCCAATTTCTTTATTCTGTTTGGGGAGTCTGAGGTTTGAAAGATTTTGATATAAATAAAATATCTACCACACTGTAAAAATCATATACCTCACTTGTAGATTTGTCCCATTGCAGTGTTTAGTGGAAAGCTTTTAAAAGTTCTCAAATCTCAGCCTCTCCATACGCTCTAAAATGATCTGACTAAGCGCCATACAAGAATTACCCATCACTCTTTGCAAATCATATTTTGATGCTTCTCTCTTTACTGTTCCAGGAGCTCAGATTTGCCGATCATGTACTGGCTTTTCATTTTTTTTTATTTTCTTATGCCAGCAAATAGGGGTTGAATGGAAGCAGTTTTCACTACCTGAAATGTCTTGCTATTAGCAACTGTACACCAAGTCTGTACAGCAAGATCTACTAAAAGAGAGTGCATCCTATACACACAGATTGCTGCTGCTATGGCCACTGCTGAGGTGAGGGAGCTCACTCAACCTTTCAGATGCCCAGCAGAAGTGTTCTGTGTGTACAAGCATCATCTCTCTCTTCTTGTAGTTCTTGGTATAAAGACTTGGTGTACAGTTGCCAATAACAACAGATTACAGATAGTGAAAACCTCTTTCATAAAATACCCATTTTCCAAAAAATATTAGATCATCTCAGTACCTGAGGACTTCATTTTGGCACACACAAAAATGTACACTTTTAAAAATTCAATCAAAAGTAGACTTTCCGCTCAATTACTGTATAGGGGAGAGGTCTGAGTGCACCGTAATATAGTAGCAAGACACCCTAGGTAGGTACCAAAAAAAGTAATCAGGATATTCTTGATGTGAATGTGCAATCTAAATGCTTTCTGTTTTTAGAAGACATTCCCTAATACAAAATAAAATACACTAATCCACCATAGGTCTAACCTAGTTCACTATTTAAGGCTACATCGCCACCAAAATTCTAGCATCATATTTTATTAATAAAGTGATCCAACACCATTTTTATAAAAACTGGGTGGTGACTGCATGGGGGGGGGGGGGGGGGGGGCTTCAGCATTCCTCCCTCCCTTGCAAGCACAGTTTCAGTTTCATAAACTTGGAAGAGGCCTCGGGACCACTAGTCCCATCGCTGTAAAGCTGGTGACACTGTATGATGACACAGAATATACATCCCACCAATGTAAAACTCTGAATTAATACTAACCTGTTATAAACTACAGACTGAAATGAGCTCTCTGGTTATAAGGAAAGATAAGAGAACAGATAAGGAAAAAGCATGCATCAATGCTTCATTATAGGATTTGCAGGAATAATTTGTGATCAAAGTTGTATTTCACTTTCCCTCTCTGGGGGGGCATTACAAATTGGGATGCCCCGTGTCACCCCATATATTCACCTTCCTTTCTCTCCCATGGCGCAGACTCTGGGCTGGTCTGGGCTCTTGTTTGTCATTTTGTTTGTGTAGCCTCAATATTTTTGTGTGAAGTATGTGCATTTTTTACAATTTGAATTTTGTTTGTAATAAAAAATGTAAGTTTTTCAATATAATCATATTGTGTGTAAAAGCCTCATTCCTCTCAGTTATAACAGTACCACATATGTATCGGTAAACACCCATTCCTGCCCAGGAGACTCCCTCAAACTGAAGCAGCGCTTTAGAAGATTTTGAGATAAAATACGCTATGCGCACCTTGCAGTTTTTCAGGAAAAACAACCTTTTACATTTGAAATCTACCCATAAACTACATATTCTCCGGAAGTTCTCACCTCAAGCTTTCTAGGAATACCAGGCTTGTTGCGTGTTGTGGGTGCTGGCGTGGATACAGTTTTCTGGAAAAAAACCCTCGATGAATTATCTGGTTGCACAGTGTTTCCCTAAAAAAAGAATAAAGAAAAATGTGCAAGGTCCCCCGAATAGAACAATACCCAACATGTATATATACTGTCAAGGGAGGAGTTGTCAAACACCCCAAAGGGAAGTATGCGCGTAACAGACACTTTACTAAAATTTCAGCGCTGCAAAGTGCGCACCTTGAGCTTGTTGTATTAGGCTCATCTTTCTGAAAGTAATCCTTTTGAAGAATTCTTTGGTTGCACAGGGTTTCCCTAAAAAATGTATAATCATAGAACAATTTTTTTTTTATTGAATATTTTTAAGTGAGAAATGTTAAAACTATATTGCATGTGCAAGCCCCATTTCTCCTGATTACAATAGTACCACATATGTATCAGTAGCCCCCCATTCCTGCCAAGGAAAGCACCCAAACTGAAAAGAGCACTTTTTTACAAAATAAATACAACTACTATCCACACTATAAAGGGATGAATAAGAAAAAAATGGTGTGGGATCCCATGAGGGGGAAACCCACACTTTTTGTTTTAATTTTCAAGGTTTATAAACCTTTTTTAAAATGTAGTGGGCTCCTTCCTTCCCAGTAAAACCAGCCTGGGCACCAGGTATGCGGGGCTTGTAGACCAGTGGCCACTGACCCTGAAGGCTACAGGCCCACATAGCAGGTGACTTGCAAGTCCCCCCAAGCCTTGTGAACTGGTATAGGGATCTCATGGACCCCTTACCATTTCACAAAGGGTTACATGTAAAAAACACACTCAAGAATATATATATATATATATATATATATATATATATATATATATATATATATTGAGTCCTACGCCGATCACTCTGGCTTCTGCTCTGCTGCTGCTGCTGGAAGAAATTTATACCTGCTGGGCAACAGGACATAAAGGGTTAATTAAAGAAATATGACATAGGGTTCCCCCTCTCGGGTTAAGAACCCTTGCAAATAAAAAAAATGGCCCCCCTTCCCAGCATAACCAACCCAGGCACCAGCTAAGGGGGCTTGTAGACCAGGGAGCAGAAGCCAGTCTCAGTGGCCACTGGCCATGGAGGCTGCAAGCCCGAACAGCCTTTGTGGGCCATGGGCCTTCTGACCTTTTTTGTTTTTTCTTTAGCCGAGAGTGTCAGTGGCATCAGAAGGGGGGGGGGGGGGCTGTTATTTTTAGCCAGCCAGCAAAGTCTTGTGCCTTCCACCCTCAGTAACAAAAAAATTGCATATGAATAGCCATCACATATAATTAGCATATGAAGAGTTTTGCCTTTCGCTTGCCTCTGGTGATTTGCCAGCCCCCCCAATCTTTGTAAACTGGTATAGGGGTCTCATCGATCCCTTACCAGTTCACAAAGGGTTAACAGTAAAAAAAGAACACAAATGTAATCTTATTAAAATAAGAAAAATCTTTACTCGCATTTGATCCTGTGCCCCACGCTGCTGTCCCGCGACGATCTGATGACAGATGCCAGTGATTGGTGAATCCCTTGACCAAACGATTTACAAGTTTATGTTAAAATGAAATTAATCAGATTGGTTCTATTTTGTGTAATATAATAAAATGGTACAAGTCACATAGATGCACTTTAAACTGTACTGTCTTTTATGTTTACGATTTTTAAAAGCATACCTTAACAAAACACATGTATGAGAACTAAACTATTTACTGTAATGACATAAAAGTATTTGTGCGCTTCTTTTTTTCACAGTTTTAAAGTGCATTTTAGCACCTAAAATCACTGAAGGGCCTAAGGCTTTAAAGTCCTGTCACACAACATGGAGAAATAGCATTGCTCTGTTTGCCTAAAATTAAAAAAGCCCCCAGTCTTTGACAAAGTGCCACTTTCAGTAAAGTGGGATGTTGTTTTTTGTACTTCTAAAAGTGCCCCAACCCATTGGAAAACGATGGTACCTTCATTGTTAAGTTTGCTACTACCATGCAACCTATTCATGGAGGGGTGCACAAGATGTGTTTTTTTCACCAAATGTATTTTGCACTATTATATGTCTGTATAGGATATATACTAGATCAGGGGTGCTCAAGCGTTTGAAGAGTGCATGCCACTTAAATGAATCGGAACATGATCCACAATCAATAGCAATATATTTCAATAGCATCATGAAGACAACAATCAGGATGCCTACTGTCTCCGCAAATACCATTTGAGAGATTTACACCCAGATGCCCTTCCCCCACACCACCCCAATACCACATTCATATGTAATGATCCCTTCATGCTACCTATAGACATGATGATTGCTTTACCTCTCTGTATATATGGATCCTGTATCTATAGCCCTCCCCCATCAGTTCCATAAAGCTTCCAATACTCAACTCATATAAACATCAACTCCAAACTCCACCAATGCCAAGCATGCATTTAATATAAAACAAAAAACGATTACTGAATTATTGTACCCTTGGCTGGTGTTGCACTATCAACATCACCGTGTTCCTCCGAGCCACTGCTGTCACCTCTATTTGCCAATAGGCACCCTCCTAAATCACCTCCCATCCTTATATCAATAATAACACAGAGCTATCTTAAAAATCGGTGAATCCAGTGCGTCCCACAATGCGTGCTCCTAGTACAATCCTGGAGTGAAACCGCCACCGGGCACCCAAAACTCTTACCAGATATATCGTGGGCAAATTGCACCACACAATCGCATATACAATCCAAATGTAGAATATATCTTCTCACACATATAAAAATATTCAGTGCTCCATAGAAGGCGACTTCCAGAAACAGAAATAAATATGCGTAATAATTATCTACTATTTGTTTCCTTCCAGGTTAGACTTCCTCCAAATGCGTTCCATAGCACCATGTGAGAGAAAAGCACAAGGAAACCGCACTAGTGTAATATGTTCTTAAAAGCACAAGCTATTTAATAGTATAAAATTTCACTCACAAACAACAATAAAAAAATGCTTATCCAATACAAGAAGTCCAGCCAAGGAACTCCTTCCTCCAAATGATAAGGTTACCAGTAAAGCAAGTGATTCCTACGCGTTTCGCAGTCTAAGCGGCTTCTGCTGGGAAACTTAGAGGCCGATTCATTAATAGCGCCAGGTAGCGACAGATGAGCGACTGAAGTATGGCGCTATGAGTGCCGCTAGCGTACACCGCGGGCGGTAGCGATTCGCTATAGCAGGCCTCCTCAGTCGCTACCTGGCGTTGTTGGGAACAACGCCTACATTGCTGAATATGATGTTGGAGCTCAGCTTTGTAGGCGCTGTCAGTTTGACCACGCTATTCAACACAGCGCCTGCGCTTTGCTTTGCTGTGGGCTTGAAATCAAGTACCTTCAGAATTAAACACATTGCAACATGTTTCTTTTGTTTTTTTTTATTTTGTTTTGAAAAGTAAATAAATTTAACTTAAATGTTCAAGCAAATCAAAACGCCTGTCATGGTGCATCTCGGGGTGCCTGAAAAAGATTAAAAAGTGCAGTTAGTATATATATTTAAATTGGCTTTTTCGCTGTTAAAAAATATTGCATTAATTGGTAACCAACATTTGGGTCCAACTTGCACACCAACCCTAATTGTTATGTTGTTGTTGTATCTTACACCCCCCTTATAGTGGTTTTGGTCATCTTACACACCCCTTATAGTGGTTTGGGTCATCTTACACCCCCCTTAGAGTGGTTTGGGTCATCTTACACCCCCCTTATAGTGGTTTGGGTCATCTTACACCCCCCTTATAGTGGTTTTGGTCATCTTACACCCCCCTTATAGTGGTTTTGGTCATGTTACACCCCCCTTAGAGTGGTTTTGGTCATCTTACACCCCCCCTTATAGTGGTTTTGGTCATCTTACACCCCCCTTAGAGTGGTTTTGGTCATCTTACTCCCCCCTTATAGTGGTTTTGGTCATCTTACACCCCCCTTATAGTGGTTTGGGTCATCTTACACCTCCCTTATAGTGGTTTTGGTCATCTTACACCCCCCTTATAGTGGTTTGGGTCATCTTACACCCCCCTTATAGTGGTTTTGGTCATCTTACACCCCCCTTATAGTGGTTTTGGTCATCTTACACACCCCTTATAGTGGTTTGGGTCATCTTACACCCCCCTTAGAGTGGTTTTTGTCATCTTACACCCCCCTTATAGTGGTTTTGGTCATCTTACACCCCCCTTATAGTGGTTTTGGTCATCTTACACACCCCTTATAGTGGTTTGGGTCATCTTACACCCCCCTTAGAGTGGTTTGGGTCATCTTACACCCCCCTTATAGTGGTTTGGGTCATCTTACACCCCCCTTATAGTGGTTTTGGTCATCTTACACCCCCCTTATAGTGGTTTTGGTCATCTTACACCCCCCTTAGAGTGGTTTTGGTCATCTTACACCCCCCCTTATAGTGGTTTTGGTCATCTTACACCCCCCTTATAGTGGTTTTGGTCATCTTACACCCCCCTTATAGTGGTTTTGGTCATCTTACACCCCCCTTATAGAGGTTTTTGTCATCTTACACCCCCCCTTATAGTGGTTTTGGTCATCTTACACCCCCCTTAGAGTGGTTTTTGTCATCTTACACCCCCCTTATAGTGGTTTTGGTCATCTTACACCCCCCTTAGAGTGGTTTTGGTCATCTTACACCCCCCTTATAGTGGTTTTGGTCATCTTACACCCCCCTTAGAGTGGTTTGGGTAATCTTACACCCCCTTATAGTGGTTTGGGTCATCTTACACACCCCCTTAGAGTGGTTTTTGCCAAATTATGATGGGAGGTCAAATACATTTTCCCGGTAGTGCAGTACTTGGATTAGAGTGAAGGGTAGTTAGCTTACCGCAAAAAAGGAAGTGATTGTTAGGATCTTACCTGCCTCCCGGCCCCGGTCCCGCGGCGCGTCACGGCCCCGTCCTGCTGCTGGCTCTCGGTACCGCTCTGAGGCCAGCGTGGCGACGGCGGGGTGCGGCGGCCTCGCTGCGAGCCGTGCGGCGGGGGCAGGCGGCCCCGTGGTGTCCTCTGCCGGCGCGGCTGTGCTTCCCCCGGCCGGGAGCGCGCCCGGCCATTCGCACGCTCTGTATATGCCCCCAGGCGGCGCTGCTCCCAGCGCATCCGCCGGGGGCAAGTGTCAAGTTAAAATTGTCAGCTGTCCTGATGGGAGTCGGGCCCAGGGACTGGACAGCCCGTCTGGCCTGGGCAGGTCCAGTTCCTGGGACCGCTCCCATTGGGTAGTTACTGTAGCACCAATCAGCACACTTCCCTCTCCTTTCCCTTTTCCCCTTCCCATTGGCCAGTCTTCCCTTTATTATCAGGCTGCCCCATTGTCCAGTGCCCGTTATAGCCTCTGGTTAGTAGGGTGTGCGTTATAGTCTGCGTTTATCGTGTTCAACTCGGCTTCGTCTCTGACCATCCTTGTCTGCTGCCCGTCCTGACCTTTTCGCCTGTCCTGACTCCGCTTGTGCCTGATCCCTCTGTACTGCGTTTTGGTGTTCACCTGGTTTGACCTCGGCTCGTTTTTGACTACTCTTCCGCGCTCAGTGACCACCCGGCTTGACCTTGGCTTGTTTCTGGACCTCTCTGATTGACTCTCCGTTTGTAATCCCATTTACGTCCCGGCATCCATATTCGGGATACCCCGCCGTTCACCCGTCTCCACCTTAAGCCGGTAATCTTTGCGCCAACTAAGTCCTGGGGGTAACCGAGTCTGGAGAGGCACAATCCGCGTCTCCTGCGAGCGGGGACTTGTCTAAAGGCAGAAGAGGCGGTGGAGATTGGGGATTATCTGGCTTAAGAGAGAAGGGTGTCCGGCGCCTAACAGTATAACGGGCCCAAGAATGGACCAGATATTGGAGCAGGTGCAGGCCTTAACCGCGGCCGTTGAGCACCTGGCCCATCGCGTGGCGGCCCAGGAGAACCGTCCAGCTCCGATTAACACCAGCCCTCAAGGGGCTTCGGCCGCATCATCAGTGGAACCCAAAATTCCACTTCCAGATAAGTTCTCTGGAGACAGAGCCAAATTAGCAAATTTTCGGGACTCGTGTAAGCTCTACTTCCATCTTCGACCAACCTCGTCTGGGTCACAGGAGCAGCGCGTGGGTCTTGTTATCTCCCTCCTCCAAGGGGATCCACAATCATGGGCCTTCAGTCTGTCGCCCCAGGATCCAGCTCGTCTTTCTGTGGATAGTTTCTTCTCAGCTATGGAGATTTTATATGATGATCCTGACAGGGGGGCCACAGAAGACGCAAAGCTTCGTACCTTACGCCAAGGACGACGGCCAGCTGAAGATTACTGCTCAGAGTTTCGACGATGGGCGGTCGATTCACGTTGGAACGATCCAGCGCTATGCGGTCAGTTCAGGCTAGGCTTGTCTGACTCCATCAAGGACATTCTTGTGAATTATCCAGTTCCTCAGACCTTGGACGAAACCATGCATTTGGCCATTCGCATTGACCGACGTCTGCGGGAGAGACGCATGGAAAAAGGGTCACCTCCCGACTCCAGCTTGAGAGCCGAAGTTCCAGCCTTGCCTTCCTCAGAGGAGCCCATGCAGCTGGGCGCCACCAGGCTCACTGAAGCTGAGAGACGTCGGCGCTTGTCAGAAGGTCTCTGCCTTTACTGTGGCGGAACAGGTCACATGGTCAGAGCCTGCCCCAAGAAGCCGTCGGGAAACTTCAGAGCCTAGGGGGAATCGAGGGGACCCACCTAGGCTGTAAGGTATCTCCTCGTGTATTGTCTCCATTTATGATTCCGGTCCAGATAAAACTTGACCTAGAATGTATCAGTCTGGAAGCTCTCTTAGATTGTGGTGCAGCGGGGAACTTCCTTGACTTTGATTTAGCTCAAAGCCTAGGAATTCCGCTCCAGTCCCTTCCTGTAGCCATTCGGGTCTCAGCCATTGACAACACACCCATTGCGGGGGGGCTCATTCAATATAGAACCTCACCAGTCCTGCTTAGAGTGGGAGCGGGGCATTCTGAATTAATTTCCCTTTTAGTTCTAAAAATGCCTTCTACCCCTCTAGTTCTTGGGCTACCTTGGCTACAGAAACATAATCCCCAAATCGATTGGGTAACTAGGCAAATTGTTAAATGGGGCCCTCTGTGCTTTCATTCCTGTCTGGAACTTCCAGTGCGAGCCACTCAGTTATCCCCTGAAGAAGTGCCCAGCCCATATCTAGATTTTTCTGATGTATTCTCTGAAAAAGCGGCTGATAAACTTCCCCCTCATAGACCTTGGGATTGCCCCATCGAGCTTCTCCCGGGTACTATGCCGCCTAGGGGGAAAATCTTCAATTTAACACGAGCCGAAAATCTTGCTATGCGGGAGTATATCGCAGAAAACCTAAAGAAGGGTTTTATACGGGCGTCCTCTTCTCCGGCAGGGGCAGGGTTTTTCTTTGTCGAGAAAAAAGATGGGGGACTCCGGCCCTGTATCGATTACCGGGGTTTAAATAAAATAACGGTTAAGAATAAGTATCCCCTGCCTTTAATTGATGGGCTGTTCACTCAGGTGGTTGGGGCCCAAGTGTTCTCCAAATTAGATCTCCGCGGGGCCTATAATCTTATCAGGATTCGGCAGGGAGATGAATGGAAAACAGCTTTTAATACCCATGAAGGGCATTATGAGTACCTGGTAATGCCATTCGGCTTATGTAATGCTCCCGCAGTCTTTCAGGATTTTGTGAATTAAATCTTTAGGGAATACTTGGGCCGTTTTGTTGTAGTGTATTTGGATGATATTCTGATTTTCTCTTCCTCGCTATCAGAACATCGTAAACATGTTCGTCTGGTTTTACAGAAGCTCAGGGAGAATCATTTATTTGCCAAACTGAAAAAATGCCAATTTGAGGTTACGGAAGTTCCCTTCTTGGGTTACATCATTTCTAATACCGGCCTTTGCATGGACCAATCCAAGGTTAAAGCGGTGCTAGAGTGGGAACAACCCAAAGATCTTAAGGGGTTACAAAGATTTTTGGGGTTTGCCAACTTCTATAGGAGATTCATTAAAAATGTTTCCACCCTGGTAGCCCCCCTCACTAATCTCACCAAGAAAGGGGAGTATTCGGCTGTTTGGCCAGAGCAATCCGTCTTGGCTTTCAGGGAATTAAAAGAAGTTTTTAGTTCCGCCCCTGTGTTAGTGCACCCGGATTGCCAACTACCCTTTATTGTGGAAGTGGATGCCTCCGAACTCGGTGTAGGAGCAGTGCTTTCGCAATATAGCGGTTCCCCTGAGCGCCTCCATCCCTGTGCCTTCTTCTCCAAAAAATGTACCCCTGCCGAGAGAAATTACGATATTGGGAATCGAGAACTATTGGCGATTAAACTGGCGTTTCAAGAATGGAGACATTGGCTGGAAGGGGCTCAATTTCCTGTTACTGTCTTTACCGACCATAAGAACTTAGAGTACATTCAGTCCGCTAAAAGATTGACCCCAAGGCAGGCTCGCTGGTCTCTGTTCTTCTCCCGGTTCAATTTCTCTATTACTTATAAACCGGGATCCAAGAACGTGAAGGCTGATGCCTTATCACATAGTTTTTCTTCTTCTACTGTACCAGAAGGGGAAAATTTACCCATTTTGTCCCAGGCTCTGGTAGTAGCTGCTATCCAGCCAGAGCTTCCTGATTTAACCCGGTTCCAGTCTGAAGCCCCGCCCGAAAAACCCAGTTATGCCCAATTTGTGCCCGCTGCCTATCGGGCTGCGGTTTTGCACCAGTTCCATGACTCTAAGTTGGCGGGTCATCCTGGTGTCAAGAAAACCATCTCCCTGCTGTCTCGTCAGGTTTGGTGGCCGTCCCTTAGAAAAGACGCACAAGAGTACGTGCGAGCCTGTAAGATTTGTGCCCGCAGCAAATCATTAAGACACCCTCCTGAGGGTCCTCTACTTCCATTGCCCATTCCCTCCCACCCCTGGACCCATCTGGCCATGTATTTTATCACCGATCTTCCACCTTCCCAAGGGTACACTGTCGTCTGGGTGGTGGTAGATCGGTTTAGTAAGATGGCTCATTTCATCCCATTAAAAAAGCTACCTACTGCTCAGGTCCTGGCCCAACTTTTTGTGACACACATATTTAAAATCCATGGTATTCCGGAGGATGTTGTGTCAGATAGGGGGGTCCAGTTTGTTTCCCGTTTTTGGAGGGCTTTTTGTCTCAAGTTGGGCTTCACTGTCTCCCTATCATCTGCGTTTCATCCTCAGTCCAACGGGCAAACGGAAAGAACGAACCAATCCTTGGAGCAATATTTACGCTGTTTCATTTCTGATGTCCAGACGGATTGGGTGTTGTTTCTTCCATTTGCTGAATTTGCCCTTAATAATGCCACACATTCCTCCACCGGGGTATCTCCGTTTCGTTGCGTTTACGGTAAAGATTTGAAATTTTCGGCCTTGTCGGACCAGCCTTCTAGAGTACCTTCTCTAGATGAATGGATGTCTCAGTGGCCAAAGTTATGGGATAAAATTCAGCAACACCTGTCTAAGGCTGTGATCCAACAAAAAAATTTTGCTGATCGTAGGCGATATAATAATCCTGATTATTTGGTCGGCGATTTGGTGTGGCTTTCGACCAAAAATCTGGCCTTACGCCAGCCATCTGCCAAGTTGGGTCCAAGATTTATTGGTCCTTTCCCCGTACTGCAGAGAATCAATCGGGTTACCTATCGTCTGGATCTCCCGCCTTCTATGAGGATTTGTAACTCATTCCACGTCTCCCTTTTGAAACCTGCCAGAAACTTTGAACCCGATAATCTTCCGGATCCCATTCTAGTTGACGGGCAACAGGAATTTGAGGTTGCTCGGGTTTTGGATTCTCGCTTTTTTCGTGGTTCCCTTCAGTATTTGATTGATTGGAAGGGTTACGGTCCTGAGGAAAGGTCATGGGTACCGGCTAGGGAAGTTCATGCACAAAGATTGGTGAGAAAATTCCATAGGGAGAATCCTCAGAAGCCCAGCTTGGAGGGTCCGGTGGCCCCTCCTCAGGGGGGGGGTAATGTTAGGATCTTACCTGCCTCCCGGCCCCGGTCCCGCGGCGCGTCACGGCCCCGTCCTGCTGCTGGCTCTCGGTACCGCTCTGAGGCCAGCGTGGCGACGGCGGGGTGCGGCGGCCTCGCTGCGAGCCGTGCGGCGGGGGCAGGCGGCCCCGTGGTGTCCTCTGCCGGCGCGGCTGTGCTTCCCCCGGCCGGGAGCGCGCCCGGCCATTCGCGTGCTCGCGCACACGCGCGAGCACGCTCTGTATATGCCCCCAGGCGGCGCTGCTCCCAGCGCATCCGCCGGGGGCAAGTGTCAAGTTAAAATTGTCAGCTGTCCTGATGGGAGTCGGGCCCAGGGACTGGACAGCCCGTCTGGCCTGGGCAGGTCCAGTTCCTGGGACCGCTCCCATTGGGTAGTTACTGTAGCACCAATCAGCACACTTCCCTCTCCTTTCCCTTTTCCCCTTCCCATTGGCCAGTCTTCCCTTTATTATCAGGCGGCCCCATTGTCCAGTGCCCGTTATAGCCTCTGGTTAGTAGGGTGTGCGTTATAGTCTGCGTTTATCGTGTTCAACTCGGCTTCGTCTCTGACCATCCTTGTCTGCTGCCCGTCCTGACCTTTTCGCCTGTCCTGACTCCGCTTGTGCCTGATCCCTCTGTACTGCGTTTTGGTGCTCACCTGGTTTGACCTCGGCTCGTTTTTGACTACTCTTCGCTTGACCCCTTGGATACCGCGCTCAGTGACCACCCGGCTTGACCTTGGCTTGTTTCTGGACCTCTCTGATTGACTCTCCGTTTGTAATCCCATTTACGTCCCGGCATCCATATTCGGGATACCCCGCCGTTCACCCGTCTTCACCTTAAGCCGGTAATCTTTGCGCCAACTAAGTCCTGGGGGTAACCGAGTCTGGAGAGGCACAATCCGCATCTCCTGCGAGCGGGGACTTGTCTAAAGGCAGAAGAGGCGGTGGAGATTGGGGATTATCTGGCTTAAGAGAGAAGGGTGTCCGGCGCCTAACAGTGATCATCCTTTCCCTTAGCTCATCGCCAGTCTGGGTGTCCTCACTTCTTTCTGCGGGCAAGTTGGGGATTTCGGGCACCAGTGCTGTCTCTTCAGGGGATTGAATTCTGTGGCATATACATATATTGTGGAGCACACAGCAGGCGAGGATGATCTTGGAGACCTTCTGTGGACTGTACAGCATCTCTCCTCCTGGGCGTGCCAAACATAGAAAGTGTGCTTTCAGCAGGCCGATGGTTCTTTCCACAATGCTTCTGGTCTTGCGGTGTGCTGCATTGTAGCGTTCATGGGCAGAGGTCTGTGGGCTCCTGACCGGAGTCAGCACCCACGTTCTCTGCCCATATCCCTTATCCGCTGTTGAAAAAACACAAGGAGAGAGACAGCAATTAGTACTAGTACATGTTTTTGTTTTCATTTTTAATAATTTGGCTTACTAGGCCACATATTTTAGGCAAAATACTTTGACATGGTTAATTATTTACCCAGTAGCCAGCCAGCTGGCATTTCGTTGTTCTCAAACTTCCGGCACAGGACTGTCCGCTGCAAGACGTAAGAATCGTGGCATGAGCCGGGGAACCCCGATCTCACCGCCCGCAGCTTCATTTCATGGTCACAGACTACCATGATGTTTAAGGAATGAAATTGTTTTCTGTTTCGGTAATACAGCTCCTGTGCACGGGGAGGGCGGAAAGGGATATGTGTACCATCAACGCACCTTAGCACATTCGGGATCCCTCCCATTAGATAGAAAGCATGTTTTATTTTGGCAACCTCCTCCTCATCCTCAGGAAACTTGATGTAAATTGGGATCAAATCACAAATTGCCAGAACTACCTGGATTAATATGCGGCTCATAGTAGCCTGGCTGATCCCGCTGAGGAGGGCAGAGGTTGCCTGGAAGGTCCCTCGTGCCAAAATATTCAGAGTGGCACACAGGCGTACTATGCCTGGAATGGATTGAGTGCGTTTGGTGGATGGCTCGATTTTGTGCTTAATCTGATCATATAGGGACTGTAGTGCAGCACGATTCAGACGGAAGCGGCTCCTGATCTGCTCGTCACTTAAGTCCCATACTGAAAGGCGGATTCCAAAGGAGCGGGGTGCCCTAAGCCTCACAACACCCCGCTCCCTGTCCTCCTGCTCTTCCAGCATACGCATACATCCATCCACCCAGACACCATACATCACCCTCTTATCCATCACACACACACTCAACAGATATACAAAATCAAACAAACAAAAACAAAAACCACAAACACACCACACACACAAACAATCACACTCCTCACACACTCACTACAATGCAGCTCACCACAAAACCAGAAGTATAGTGGTCCAAACCACCAGCCTGCTGAAAAGCAGCTTTCTAAGTTAGGCACAACCAAGAGGGGAGTTGCTGCACAGCCCACAAAAGGCCCCAAAATCAAGCCTCACTTGCTGTATGCTCCACAATATTTGCATATGCCAACAAAATCAATCTCCTAAAGAAACAGCACTGATGTCAGAAATCACCCAACAAGCCACAGAGAGTGAGGACCAAACCCAGACAGACACTCAAATGAGCTAAGGGAAACAAGCATCACACCACAGCCTTTGCCACAGTCTAACAATACCAGAATCTTTCAAAATCCTTCCATTTATACTTCACTTTGAAAAAGGACAGGTCCGCTTTGCCGCCTTTTGCGTTGCTCTGCTATTTCCGGGCGCCAATTAGCTGACCCATGTGTGCGTGAAACGGAGTGCGCACGCGCACGCTAGTAGCGCTTCTAGCGTACGTGAGCCGAAACTTGCGTGCATTAACGGACATGGCAGAAAATTCAGTGGTGGGCCAATGAAAGGTAAGCTGCTGTTTATTTAAATAGCCATTAGGATAGCCACATGTCACAAGTGTTTAATATACATGAGTACATTGTTGTATTTGGTTGTGTGTTGTTTGGTTAATGAGGTCTGTAATTAGTTCATTGGCTAACACACATGCTTCAGTCAGTGCAGTGGAGGTGTGGCTACAAGCACCTGGCCAGTATGTGTGACTCTATTAAGTGGACTGGTTTGTGATTGGCTGTTAGAGCACATAAAACCTGGCCAACCCAAAGAGAGTGCGATGCCATTCTGTAGTCTGCATGCGTGCTTGTTGGTTGTGTATTGGTGTGTGTGTGCCGCTACAGGATGGAGCCAAATTCAGGACATCTGCTGGCCACAGCAGGCCCAAGTAGGAGTGTGGTGGGTGCTGTGCGCAGACCTCCCTTACGGAAAAGGGCCCAGCCTGAAGGTGGTGCAGCACCCCAGGCTAAGCGCCCAGGTGCCAAGAGGGAGCCTGAATTTAATTTGGCGGAGAATAATCATCTTGTGCGCCTTACCCTTGCTAAATGGGAGCTGATATTTGGCTCCCAAAGCAAGTCAATAGGCAAACAAGAAAGAAGCAAACTGTGGGATGCCATTGGTGTTGAGCTTAGTAGCACTGCTCAACACCCACGTAGTGGCCCATCCTGCAGGAAACGCTTCTACACTTTGAGAGGGGCCCTTATCAAAAAGATGAATCACGATCTTGATGTGGACAGTGGGACCATCCAGGCTCCAAAGAGTACCTACAGGCCGTATGAGGAGATGCTGAAGGCCAAAATTCCACTTGCTCGGCTGCAGGGTGTGGATCCTGGGGATGACACCACAGGTTGGACTGAAGGTACATATTTTCTGCATTTTTTTTCAAGCTAATGTTAATGTATGTGATTTGCATTTTCTCTTTCTGGCCAACTAACAGTAGGACCTGTGAAGTAGTACATTATACCTCATAAATGTTTTACTTTCCTGTCTGTTGCTTTCTGCATAGGTGCACATGGTGCTGTCCAGGATTTGGCTCAGGACACACAAACTCCTGCCCTTCAACCAACCTCAAGTCTAACCCAGTCTGCCATTGAAGGTATTTAACACTAATTTAGGTGCTGGTTGTTTGGGGCCCAAATGGGTGTGGGTGCAGCTCCAACAATCGAGTGGGGCACTGTGGAGTATTAATAATATGGACCTGCGGCCTAATTTCACGGCCACTTTAACCCTCACAGCAACTAACTAACAAGGCCCTAACATGTGTAGCTATGTTGGAAGGCAGAGATGTGTGGCCATATATCTGCATATACATGTGGAAGCCACACTGGCCTTGATTAGTGAATATTAGTGAATGAGCTGCTCACACACACCTTAATGCATGTTTTTTTTTTGCCGCACATTACCAATGGCTCAATGTTTGCTTTGTTTTTGCCTAGCTGCCCCGCCATTGGCCCCAGCATCTCCTCAGGAGCCAAGCTACTCCTTGGATGTCGGTAAGTGCATGTGTCAACCTTGCTTTAGCCGCTTTAACCCAAGTGCATGTGTCTCATTCCTCTTTTTTATTTGTAGGCCAAGTGACTGGTTCATCTTTGGACCCCACTTCCAAAGTTGCAGGTCAACAGGACCCTGTTGGTGTGTATAGCAATAAATAATGTATCCTTTATGCTGTTTATGTTACACTGGTTCTATTTGGTTAGTCTAATAATCTACATGTTTACTCTGTCAACTTGAAGATGCCTATTTTGAGTGCTTATTCCATCCCCAGGGTCAGTCTAATAGTTTTTGGAGTGATTGCAATGCATTTTTTAAAAAATATTTTTAGACAAACATTCACCCAAGTAGTTGGAGGAATATTTTGAGACATTAATTGTGTATTTTAGTTGGCCAGAATATCGGAAGTGGCTGTCCGGAAAGGGCCCTTCACGTTCAGGCTGCCAGAGATGAGGGTAAGTTGTTTTGGCTTGATGATCTAGTATGTATTTTGGCTCTACTTTTGTGGCACTTTCTTCAGGCAACTTGTGTTTCCACATGTATTTTCCAGGGCAAAGCTCGAGTGAGGGCCCCACTCCAGACATCTGGGAGATTGCGGGTATGTGTAATTTTAGCAATGTGTCTGATCTTATTTTGCCCAATTATTGCCTCATATTCCTCTAACATACATGTTAGCAATCTGAGTTTAACAGATACCTTTTGGCTAGTGTGTAATCTGGCACTTTGTGGAGGTATGGTCTCGATAGGCTATCCATGTTACATTTGAGTTTTGTCCACTGACCTACTAACCTGACTTTCCTGTTTAGCATATGCCAACTTGCCGGATATCTCAGATGTGGATTTGCCCCTCTCTGGCAGCGATACCCCGCTCCTACCTGTGCCGGACGACACGGAGGTAACATGGCTGGTTTAGAGGATCAATAACCACATTGCCATGTTCGTGGGTAGGCGATGAACCAACATGTCACATTTCCTTTCTTGGTCATTTTTGCAGGAGGCGGGACCAGAACCCCAAGCTGGGACCTCTTCCCAAGTGCCATGCGGCCAAGCTTCAGAGGCTCAAACAAGGGTAAGTTGTATTGTTACAGTTTGAGCAAATGATTTGGAGGGGTATAGCTGCATTGGTTCTGTTTGACTAAAATGTTGTTTTCTATTTTGTTAGCCTCAAACCACAGCAAGAGGAGGTGTGGCACCAACCAGTCAGGATTTTTATGAGCTAGGGGTCCGGATGCTGGAGGACTACAGTCGCCAACAGCCGCGTGATGGAACTAATGAGCGAATTGCGGCGTTGGAACATCAGGTGCTGATGTGTCAGCAACAAAATGAGGCCCAGCAGCGCCAGATCGACCAGTTGCTCCAAAACCAACAACAGAACCAGGAACCTGGTCGCCTCGGCAATCTAATGGAGCAATCTCTCCAGTGACAGGACCAAACTTTGTTGTTGATACAACAGCTCATACAACAGCAGTCTATTTTTTTTACTGCACTGCTGTCCCCCAACACCACCCCTAGCAATGACTCCCAACCTCCCCGGCCACCCAGCCAAGAATATTAATTTGTTTGTGGTTATATTTTTTTTCTGTAAATAGGCCCTTATTCATCAAGCGATAGCGCCAGGTAGTGTCTGACGAGCGCCAGCTCCCGCCAGCTAACGGCGGCTACCGACTCAAGTACGCCCGGCGTCGGCCACAATGACGCATTTATCAAGCTAAATGAGGCTAGCGCCGGCGAGAGCGGCGGCTAGCGCGGGATTCATCATGTAGCCGACTGCAACGAACAGCGCCGCTGCTAATCCCATCACAGCGACAGGTATGACCTGGCGCTACCTGCCGCTCTCCCATACATTTCAATGGCAGACGCTGCAATGATTGTTTTAAGTGGTTTTTGGGTTCTTGTCTTTGGCACAAAATTCAACACATGTTTATTGGGATATGTTTTATTAATCTGTCTTGTTATTTTTCTTTTTTAGATGAAAGTTGTTATTTTTACACTGTAATGTTGTGAGTGACATCTAAAATGCATCTCCTCCCACAAAACTCATTGGGCTCAAAATCGCTTGTTTTCACAACACACGGGGCTTGTAAAGCTACTTTTTAGTCAGTCATGTTTGACGCTCACGTTCGCTCTTCGAAATTGTCAGCGCCCAAGCTATTCGGCAGCCCTGTCCTTGATGAATCTGTGGTGGTCAGAGTTTGTGCAGTCGCTGTTTTGATTCGCTATGTGGCGTCGCGAGCGTCGCTGTGCTGCGCTGTGCTGCATTGTGCTGTTCATACATGTGCCCTTTACTTGTAAAGAAATGCCGGTTTATAAACCGGAAGGCCTGGTGAGAAGCGTGTCACATGACACGCACGCGCATACGTCAGGCGTCATATGATGGACGCGCATAACCAATGAATACTTCACTATGTAACCATAGCAACCTAAGTTAGATGTCTAAAAAAAACATGCATATTCAGGGCAAGAGACTTACCCAGCGCTTAACCCAGCGCACACGCTCAAAATAAAGCAAGGAGAGATAAACTTTCCACTGTACACAGGCACCACCGCACCGTCAACTCAGCGCATGCGCACAACACAGAGTGAGTGCGCAAAGCCACACCATCAGAGAGTTCCTACTTTCGGAGCATGCGCACGTGGGCACAAGGACGTAGGCACCGTCAGAATGATAAACAGACGACGCGTCCATCCTCTAACCTGCTTTCAGCGCATGCGCACAAGGACGTAGGCGCCGTCAGAATGATAAACAGTCGACGCCTCCACACCTTCCATCCTTACTGAGCCTCAATTTAACTACCTTTACATTCCACTTCTATTTACCCCTACCACTTTCCCCACATCAGGTCACATGTGGCCCCCGTGTCAGAGGTTGTGCATGTCTGCTGTAGTTCATAAGAGCCATGTGAACTCAATTGTGTAACATGTCTGCTACCCCATGCACTGATGTAACTTAAACTTTCAGGCATCATTGCAGAAAAGATGTCTGGAATCTCCTTCTACCCCACGCACTCCAAAAATGTTCATATAAAATTGTCTAATTATAAGAATTCCAGATAAAAATGCAAAATAGCACAAAATGCTGCATTAAAAATAATCAAGTTAAGTTTTTCTCCTTCTCTTTCAGAGGTGACAAGTTTGAACATAACACTTTCTTTTACAGGGGAGATCTAAGGCCATATCTCCTGTACTAGCTTGTGCTGCAATGACAGAGACTGCCATTCTTCTGATGAGGCGTAAATGGTTATTGCTGTTGTTTCCTAGAGGTTGGCTCAGTAGACATGCAGTTAGCAGTTCTCCTCTGTAAAAGTCAATAACCTTTCGCCCTTTCACCGTTGAATTATATTCCTACCTGCAGAAGAAAACCACAAGCTTGGTGGGATTTGTTTTCAGTTGGAGAATATAGGTAACTCTTCTATCTAGAATATTTATATGGAATTTTAATATTAGACAATTTCACGGTAGCACGTCATGAAGATTATAAGTGTCACGATTTTGTAACATTTTTGTTCTTTCAACAATATGTCCTTTACTGTTTCAACTTGACTATAACCACATGTACTTTGCAAGGTCCATGAGGAAATGGTCTGGAAAAATTTAGCAGAACCTGGACTTAAAGTAAAACACCATTTTCAAGGAGTTTCTGATCAGACTCAGCTTCCATTAAAGGCTCCCTGGCTCCCCTGCCACAACTACTGTGGTGTTTATCACTGTATTCACCAGTTCCAGCCTTCAGTCTGTAGATAAGTGTGTGAAAAGCAAGAGATCAGACTGAGGTATTCTCTATAGCAGGGTTTCCCAACCCTCTTCTCTCGGCCCACCAACAGGTCATGTTTTGCATTTCTTCACACAGATGCACGGGGGAGGTAAGTAGTGCAGCAGCAGAGCTAAGCAGCCAACTATGTGGAAACCCACAAAACATGACCAGTTGGTGGCTCTTAAGGAGAGGGTTGGGAAACACTGCTCTATAGACACCTCAGGCTCATACACCAAGGTATACCCCCAACCTGAAGTTCAGGACTTGCCAGGAAGAGCCTGGAGACACCACTGGTGTGCTGACAGGTGGCTGGAAGCAGCATGCTGTGAGGTGAGTAAGCTCCGGGGTCTGATGGGGAGTTCCTTTTTAAGACTCATCCTACACCTTTGGAATAAATGTAAGCCTCATCTGACAGCCAAGCATCATTCAGCATCACTGTCTGAGCTTACTGTGAAAAGGGGCGAAGAAATACATCTAGTGGAAAGCCATCCCAGACAAGTGGGGGGGCTACAACAATTGGATACAGCTAGACTGAAACAGCAGAGAAAATGAAGCTTCTTTTTTCTGTATGAGATGCTATAGCACAAATTTAATAAATAAGGTGACGGAACAAAAAAATGGGGTCCGGTGCAGTCACAACCTCTGCATAGCTATGCCCCTGGCAATGGCTGTTTGGCCATTAACAATCATGTATATGTAAATGTTTAATATGCAGTGCTGCACAGTGTTGTACTTTTCTTATTCTACTCCTTTTGCCATGGTTTAGATGTTGTGCTGGGGTAACAATACAAACATCTAAGATTAGTGCTAATAAAAAAAGAATGATATAAGGAAAATTCCATCTTGGGTTATTTAGCTGATTGTTAAGCTGACTCACCCAATCTACTAGTTTGGGATGTCCATGGATCTCAGATGTCTTGTAGACTTTTCTACAAACTAAAACAATCCACATTTTAGAAAAGTTGTCTTGTAAGAAGCAGTAGAGCCAACGTGCAGCAACCACATTCTGGTAATTTATTTGGTCCTGGGCATATGTGAATGTTGTCTTCCATTGCTTTGTTATATTCAGGTGACTGTTACAACTTATACTTTCCATATAGCCAGACAGTTGTTGAAAACAATTACCGTGATCCAAATGCTGTTGTGGCTCCCTGCCTAGTAGAACTAGTTATTGCACTCAAATGCGATGGTTATTCAGGGCTGATAACCCGCAAACTAATTTCTGTGGACTTTATCCCCCATTTTATATAATTACAAACATTTCAAGCAAGATGAACTGCTGCTACAGGCATCTCTGTACATACAAACAGCTCACCCTTTCATCACCCAAGTCTGATCTAAGCATGTTCCAAACGTGAAACACACCATAAATCTGTGGGTCTGGAAAGTTTTACCGTACAGTGGGGAGGGAAATGCCTTTAGATGAAGCACCTTCTTTCAGCTGTATATTTCGGATCAGTGTGAGGTGGGAAGATTCCCAGATCCCTTTTCTTTCCTCCCCCTTTCCTGCACACTTGCATGGAGCAGGAGACCAGATGTCTCACACTTTATAAATATTGCTCTTCTGAGACACCTTGATTTGCACTCCTCTCACCATTTGCCATTGCTGGTGACCCCTTTATGGGGTATTGCAGAGTATCGCATAATCTATCCTGTGATGAAGATTCCTGCAGAGCATCACTGGACATTTGATCATGTATCACACTGTTGCGTTCCTGCATATTGTGCTTTTCCTGTGACACTGAAGATGACTGCTAATGGTGAGATACATCCACTGTCCATGTATGCAGCTGCCATCTGCTGCCATTTTCCTAATCTCTTCTTCATTTGGAGAGACTTATTCATGGAATAAGATCCTTAGTAGTATTTGTCACAATTGCTGAGTATGGCTAGGACTATCAGCGTATGGTACTGAACCTGTTTTGGCTAAATCATTGGCCATGCAGTTAAAAATGAATGACAATAGAATAAAAAATATTTACAGGACATTCAATCTGAGTTCCTGAAAGTCTGGATGTTTACAGCAAAGCTATCTTCATCTCAAATCAAACCCTGGCAAAATCAAATGTGATGGTTTTTGCTGTGATTTTGGCTATCCCAGGTCTTGTGCCTTAGCAGCATCCCTCTGTGTGAACCCCCCTGGCTCACAAAGTCCTGCGTACCTCTTCCATGATCCCACGCTCTGTGTGTGAGGGCTCTTTATCAGTCATCTTTCTATGCCATGCATATTATTAAGCGGGATGGAATGCTAAATGAATGGATGCAACAAGCATCCCTTCGGATGTGTTCCCTTTCATTCAGACAGGCCTGACATGGGTGAGCTCATCAGCCGGTGGGATGTCAGACATACTGCTGCAGCAGGAGGGGACAACTCTGTGGGGTGAGTCAAATGTCTGAATGCCACACATTTATCTAGTCC
This sequence comes from Gastrophryne carolinensis, assembly GCA_027917425.1. Lineage (NCBI taxonomy): Eukaryota > Metazoa > Chordata > Amphibia > Anura > Microhylidae > Gastrophryne > Gastrophryne carolinensis. Next base: position 441,666,656 of record CM051234.1, read on the forward strand.
TCATCATTTCTCCCCCCCTCAAGTAGCCATTATCAAGCTAAAACCAGTAGGTAGTCCAACTTACCCCACTAAGGACCCCAAAGACCAGCAATAATGATGTGCGTTAATGTGTGTGTTGTATTCTGACCAATGAAAAAACAACATACGGCACGACAGGAGGCATCAAACAAGCCAAATTGAAGAAGCCGCATTGAGTTGAAAAAATTCTCATGGTAGAAAAAGATTCAATTCATAAGAAAAAAGCCTGAGAATTTCATTTTTAGTGAATCACCAGATAGGAAGTCAATGGTACTTTTTACTCTTGAAAATAGTATTGAACTTTTTACTCCTTTTTACTCTGTAGTAAAAAGTGCCATTGACTGTCATTGTGTTTTTTTTTTTGGCGATTCACTAACAGTGGAATTCTCAGGCTTTTTTTCTCATGAATTGAATTTTTACTACCATGAGCATTTTTTTAACTCTTTGTGAATCAAGGCCTTTCAATTTAAACTTGATTTTTTTTTTTTCAGGTTAACACCAAAAAGAAAGCTGAAAACAGTTTGAGAGGACCCAACGGCACATCGGGAAACTGGAAATGTAGATTTTCTTTTGTATTTTACAACTAATTCTGAAATAGTGTATAAAGCTGTTATACACACACACACACACTATGGGGTCGAATCATCAAGAGTTGAAAATAATTTGCATGGTAGAAAAAAACAATGAAAGTCAATGGTACTTTTTTACTCCTGAGAAAAGTAGAGAACTGTTTACTCTTTTCTACACTGTAGTAAAAGCTGCCATTGACTTCCATTGTCTTTTTATTGGTGATTCAGTGATATTCACAGCCATTTTTCTCATGAATTGAATTTTTTACAACCATGAGAATTTTTTTCAACTTTTATTGAATCAAAGACTATATTTTTTTGTTGTTGAAGAAATAAAAACATGCATTTATATTATGTACCTCCTGTGTCCAGCAGGGGGAGTGCTGATGCATACATTGCATTCCTGTTAATGCTGAATTCAATGCACTGAAGAGATAACATACACTGGTGGTTAGTGCCTGCTCTGTAGGAATGTAAAAAATCTCTGCTTAAAGCCTCAGTTTCAAATATGAGAAAAAGAAAATAATCCTTTTTAAAAAATAAGTAAAAACTGCAAACTGGGACTAATGGCAGACTGTGGCATTAATAAAAGCCATAGTACAGCAACAGTTAGAAAAGGTTTTTAGTGATCTTCGTAATTGATTCTCAATTTACAACCTTAAACCAAACCCACAGCCTGGCAGAGTTGGAAAAGAAAGGTAGCTGCTTGGATTCAACCGACATAACTGACAATGCACAGTAGCACTTCTTGTTTGCAGGTGACCTGCAAATGCACGAGCCGCCATTTTGTTTCTAAAATTTACTACAGCAGGAGTTAGAAAAAGGTTAATGAATTTTTATGTGCAGCAATCTAAATTGCCCTGGGGAGGGATGTATATGAGCACTGTTTGTTGTGTTGGTCTAGTTTAAGTCATTTTTGACTGTTGGTCCGCTTTAAGAAATGGCAGAGCCCCAGGGAAAGGCCAGATCAAACCAGCCACTCAACAGATGCCAGAGTTTCATTATTATTGTTGATTTATAAAGCACATCATTCGTGGTGCTGTAATAAATATAAATTACAGGAGGGTGGGTCTAGTAACATACTTATAATTCACAGGGCATTTTAAGTCCTATGTAACAGAAATATGACAATGAATCAGGTGCAACAAAGCTCATTGGTACAGGAGTATGTTAGGAGAGAATCCCTGCTCTTTCCAGCTTACAATCTAAAGGATGAGGTGAAGGTAAGAGGCTGAAGAACATTATGGACCCATTGCCCGCTCTTCACTGCATTTGTCTAAGCAATGTTCAGGATTAGTGCAGAGAAGCAGATGCCCATGGTTGGGGGAGGTTTCTTCTCCCTGCCACCCTATGCTTCCCTACTGATGTAAGCTCCAATGGGGGAGGGGGAAGCAAGCACAATTTTTAGAATGTTGGTCTGTTGATTTAGCCAATAGAAACCTCTATATAGCCTTTTTAGTTATCCTCAGGTAGAGTTCCTCATTTGTGGCAGAAATATTAATATGAAGGTTACAAGAGCAGAAGTTTTAGGAAAAAAAGCTGGAGAACACATTTTGTTTGTGTGTGTCACTGTCATACTTGGTAATCCTGATCATGTGGGATCCTGCTAGCCAATATTTAGCAGGTTGGCTGGGTTGCTTCAAGGCAGGCCTAGAATAGAATCTTCAAGCACCTAGGACAAACATATGATTGATTGCGTCTGTTCTGATGCTTGGAAACTCACACTACCACTAGATCCAGTCCATCACCGCCGTCCCTCAACCCCATCTCCATGTCGGACACATAGCCAGGCCTGTTGCACCTCCTTTATTCCAGTGAAAAGAGCATGTCTGGCCACATCAAGACTGAAGGTGGGGAGCATGTGTTCATCACAGAAGCGGGGTTGAGGGGCCAAGGACGCTAGACTGGATCTAGCACCAAAATAGGGGTAATAGGCTACAGGGAGACAAAAGGTGAGTATATCTGTTATTTTCTTTCCCGCCCGGACAATGGCCTTAAAGTGTGCTACAGAAGAAGTGTACTGAAGTTTTAGTTGCCACACAGTGGGCTCAAATTGCAATCAATGTTTGAACTTATAATTAGACCAGAGTGTGAAGTTGGCCTTGCTGTTGCTATTGGCTCATAATATTGGGATTCCAAGGCTAAGGCATTCCAAGGCATTCTTTTACCACCTCCAATACAGCTGATCTTCTCTGTGTTTGGCCTTTAAATGATAACATACCAACATGCCTCCTGCAGTGATGAGGCAAGGATAAAAAAAAGTTGGAAAAATATAAATATATCTGGAAAAGCAAAATCTGTTCAAATCTTGCTCAGCGGGTGCCAATTTCCTGCGCCGCTCTCCAGACCTGCAATCCATTTTGGAATGTTCTTCTAATTCTTTGCCATTTCTCTACCCTAAACTGACCATTTTGAGGGGCTCATTTTTGTGACAGCTTAAACCAGTTTGTTGGTTGTGGGCTTGGTGAGGGTTTACGGGCTTTTCAGGAACTAATATCCACAGCGTTCTATTCTCATGTGTAAGTAGGTGTAGCCCATCACCAGTCACATGCTCCAGGGATCTTCAGTCCATAAAAGATGTTGATGAGTCAATGCTCAGCCAGTCTATGCATGTCACTACGGCCATTTAGCCAAAGAGTTAGAGCAGTTGTAATCTGACCAGACTTCCTGCATTTGCTGGATCAGTCTTTCCCATAATCTCATAAGGAGCAGCATGGTCTAGGAAACGGCCTTGTGATTTGAGGTTGGCAGGTTCCATTTCCCAACAGGGCAGGCTCCGGGCATGTGTACACTAACGGCACTGATAGGTTAAATATGGAGGAAGAATTCCATGTCTGTGCAAACATACAATGACCATCTATGCCCACCCCAAAAAAACTGGTCAGTTAACTCTACTCCTCCCTTGTGCTGTGTTCTATGCACCTGCTGTATCCTAGTAGCTTCATATTGGAGTGTTTGGGGTCCACCCCACATACCTTAAAGGAGCCACAGCTCCATGGTGCCTCTGTGTAAGTGCCCCCTTTGGGACATGCACAGCAATGGATAAATTGCCTACCTAAAGTGACCCTATAATCTCCAACCAACAGCTAAAGACCCCCCACACAAATCTTAAAGATACAAAAGAGAAAGCTGGCAACCGTTAAACCACACACCTTGCTAGCCAGCAACCAATGACCCACTGCACACAGATGCAAATATTACTGGCTTATATGTTTGGCCTGTGCACACAGACATTTTTCCAAACTGTGTGTGCACTTCTGATTCCGTAAAAAAGCTATTCATAGTTCAGGACTGCCGTATAAATGATATCATACAGAAAAAGTGACAGCAATTTTTCACACCACTATTCCAGTTTTTACCAAGAATAGATAAGCTGTGCTTTCCTGCTGCATTCAGTATTCAGACTATTATCCGGTTGCCTTGAGTTGTTACACCCAGCCTGGCAGGCAGGAAGTTCCAGCATGTTTTTCCCTTGAGCACGCCTAGCAAGGTGGAAGAGTCCCTCCCTCCCACAGCTTTGCACTTTCATTTTCATCATCTAGTGCCTGCTTTCAAGGGACAGTGCTGTGTGTTTTTTTTTCTTTTTTTTCCCTTCCTGCTTGTGATGTCAGGTGCAGCCTTTGGAGGGTGAGTGGTAATATGCTTACATGCTTTTGTATTATGACCATGTGATTATAATTAACCTAAATTGCAGTAACTTTATAGTGAGTACTTGTTAGACCTTGTGATACATTTGAAAAAGGGACGCGGTCACGCCCGAAACGCATTTGATTTTATCCCTGCACTTGCACTGATTTTAATGATTTTTGACAATAAATGGATGTTTTATGGGAGTACAGGCCAGCATCATTATTTTTTGCATTCAGTATTACCTGCTGCTCCTGTAATCATTATTAGTCGGGGAGGCCGATTCATTAATAGCGGCAGGTAGCGACAGTTGAGCGACTAGCAGTATTTTCACAGCGCCCGCTAGTAGCCGATGTGCTTGGCCGTTGTTCGGTTGTTGACAGTGACTCAGTCGGTGTGCAGTAATGTTGAATATTGGGTGACAGGTTCCGCGATGTATGGGAGCGCATGATAGCGGCTGGCCATAGCGACCGGCTCCCACCATATTCATTAACAAATCACGCTCAAAAAATTCTCGCGCTGTGAAATGCATGCTTAAACCCCAGAGCGCTGGCAGCGATGGGTTAAAAGTCGTTTTTTAACCCCCAAACAACCATATTTTTGGAAACCAAAAAAAACAAGTTTTTTAAAGAATTTTGTAATATGAATACATTAATATCAGACCTGTAATATCAATTCTGTACAATTTTTTTTTTTTTTTTACCTTAAAAAAATATCTAACAGGGCAGAAGTGGTCACAGAATTTTTCACATTTAAAAAAAAAAAAATAACAATTAATTATTAATATTTAAAGATTGTTCCATTGAAATGCATTGGAGAGCACCAGGTAGCGAGAGGTCATACCTGTCGCTGTTCAAGGTCGGACGCTGGCGCTGTGGGCTGAGGCTGGAATAATGATGAATGAGTGGCTTTCTGGCGCTATCTCAGTCGCTAAGCAGGATTGGCTTGATAAATGTGTGATTGTGGTGGGGAGCCGGCGTTCTCGTGGCGGTGCCCGTCATTACCGGTCGCTCACCAGTCGCTACCTGTCGCTATTCCTTCATAAATAAGGGCCTTAGTCTTTAGCTATGTCCCACTCCTTCTTTCTTCTCTGAGTTACATACTCAGCAGAATTCCTATCACTGTATGCCCTGCCCTAAGCTGTGGGTGATGGGCACATAAGATGACTTGGGTTCCTTCACCTTAGGCTGCCGCACACTCTGCACTGCCCTCTAGTGACTGTATATGTCCTGCCTGCCTCTGAGGAGGGGCATAGGACACTTATCCACCCTCTATAGCAGCAGTTCTCAACTACCAGGCTGCTTTTCTCAGCTCTGCACACTTGGAGTGGGGGGATCTGTTTATAATCTTTTTTGGGGAGACTGAGATATGTTTGCGCTCTGCTCCCATTCACATTCACTTTTATTAATTGTTCAATAGAAAAGGTAGAAGGTTGGTGGCACTGGTCTACTGGTTAAAGAGGAACATCGGGAAAGGTGAAAACCTCCCCCAAACCTCACCGATCTGCTGCCCCCCCCCCCCTCGGTTTTACATTTGGGCAATTTTTACTCACCTCACCAGGGCATCCAAATTCTGGGCCCCTCCAGGCGACCTCCCAAAAGGCAGCGCTATCTTGCATCCCATCAGGCACTGCACATATCCTCCAATCTTGCGCCTGCGCAGTGCCCATGACTGGGATGCAAGGGATCCATCCGAAAAGCCGGGAGACTTTGCTTAGTGGTGCAGGACTTATGAAGAAGAGATGGCTAAGGCGGTGGCAGGGTCAGAATCGGGCCCTGAAGCAGGCAGATGTTGCCGCAACAGGCATCAGCGACATCCAAAAGGTAAGGGTGGGGGGGCGGCCACATTCAACTTTAGGTCTAATGTTCCTCTTTAAATCTCTCTTCATCAGTATTGATGAATCAGTTGCACTGCATTTTATGCTGCAGTTTTTATATCATTGCCTTTCCCATGACCTGTGTTTGAAAGAAATGAGTTTATTTGTTTATCACCCTAGTAAAGTGTACAGACTGTGTAGCTGTGCTTCCGGAGCTTAACTTCCAGTACAGACAAAGTTGCTGTAGTATGTTAAAAAAAATGGACTTTATCGTCGGGGATTTCACCTTCAGCAAGAGGGATCACAAAAATATCTCTTTGCTCTAAGTGAACTTTTGAACTCTCCACTCATCCAACAGGCTGGAGAAAAGCTGTGCTGTCACTCACTGTTCCTTCCATGGATTCTTGCAAATATGAGAAACAGATACCGCTTACACTGCTCTGTGTCTGACACTTTGGACATTTCATGCTCTTTATCCATATCCTTAGAAAGCCATGGAGCATACATGCCGCTAATTCTCTAGTAACACACACACCATCCGTCTCACCTGTTCCCGAAGCATAAACCGCGGCACAATTTAACCCTTACCTGCACCCCGCAGATTCCACTGCATGCAAAGTTGGCCTCCTAAAGGAATAGGCAAGGTCAGTTTGGTATGTAACGCTAAGGCGCCTTAGCCTGTGTCTTTATATATTATAACATGGCAGACAGATGGGATTCAGCCAAAGCCTAAAAAGGGAACCCATGAACCCTCATATTTATTTACATGATGGACCCATTGTAGGGTTACCCACAGTTCCTTGTTGGGATGTTGGCATGTTACTTATTTTTAGCAGTCACCCACTCTATTTTCCTTCCCCATCAATGTTGGACTGAGCCATCAGAGTACCGGAGGATTGAGTCCCAGTGATCCAATGCCACAATCAGGGCAGTACAAGAGATCCAAGACTAGAACAGTTTTTCCGGTATGCCTGGAATTTGTTATCGCCCATGTGGGTTACACTGATTTTGTCAATAAAGAACATTTTTTTTTCTTCTTTTAGCAGAAAAGTGGACCCCAAGAAGGATTTCCTCTGGTGGCCACAGGAAGGATTTACTCTAGTAGGCCCCAAGAATGATTTCCTATGGTGGTCCCAGGAATGATTTTCTCTGGTGGGCCCAAGGTATTCCAGTTTGACCCTGCTCCCTATGTTTACTGCAAATAAAGAAAAATGGCAGCTAGGAAGGAACTATGAAGGATTTCTTAGTGAATGCCCACCAATTTCCAATTCTGTCTCTTAAACAGGACCTTCAGCATCATTTAATGAAAAGCCAAAACCCTTAAAAAAAACTATTCCCCAGCATCTAAAATTAATATATTTATACGTTTTTAGTCGCTTACTTATTATTCTTTCCCCCACTGGGTTTCAACTCTGTTCAGGACTCTAGGATACGGGCACTGCCATCTTGCCTCAGAAGCATCACATACTGAGGAGAGGAGAGGGGGCAAATGTACAGGGGGGCAGGTTATAGCTGTGCTTTGTTCAGAAAGAGCAGAGCTGGGGTCAGGAAAAGGACTCAATCCCAGAATGCAGAGCAGCACAGTCAGAAGGCACTTCCAGCCTGAGACTCCATGGGCCGCCATCTTGAATGTTAAAAGGCTCAAAAAACACAATAGGTGCAGGCAGGATGATTTTTTGTGTGGGTAATCTGTATGTACAGGGTGGGGGAAACAAACAAGATAGACTCTTATTCAGGGTGAAGGTCCGGTTTAATTTTAAGCTGAAATATAGGCAACCCTAATTCAGAATAATATACCTTGTAACCATGTCTAGATTTCCAGCAGTAACTACCCCCATCTTAGAAAACACAGTCCAAAATTGGGGAGGGGGTCAGAGAGGCAGTTCAGGGTCCATACCTGAAACTGGAGTTTAACTACTGTCAAATATCAGCTTTCTAGACATAAGTAGTAAGCTACAGTAGGTGAGAAACAAGGGGGTGGGGAAGTACCTTTTATGTTCAATACTACTCAGAGGCATTGCATTCATGCAGTTGGAAGCTTGAGGTAAGTAATTCTTTACTTGCGCATTCCCTCTTCAGAGGCCAGTCATAGCAATGCTCCACCATCAGCCAAACATCACACATGTAACCGCCAGGCAGGCTCCCAAGCTGCTGCGGCAGCAGATGGCGAACAAACACCTAAGGGGCATGGATCACCTCAGGGCAAATATTAACTGGTACAAATTCAAAGAGCAAAGATTGGGGGCATGATCCATTGCAAAATATTGGTCACATATAAGGGGGCACAGACACAGGGGCAGCTTAAAGCAGTCCCACACCCTTTTTTTCCCTAATGGGCCATCTTGAAAATCTCAGGGGGAGGCATCCAGATTGCTGGAGCTCCCCCGCACAATGCCCCCCACAACCCCCGAAATCTTCGCCTTACTTTGATATATGCGGTGCCAAACCTATTTGGGAGGAAATTGGTGTGGGACCGCTTTAACTGGCACACACTTGAGGTACCAATCAATTGCGGTCACAGATTTGGAGCACAGGAATCATTTTTTTTTTGAGTATGAGTCAGAGCCATTGTGGTGGAGCTGGTAATACACGGGGAGGCCGATTCATTAATAGCGCCAGGTAGCGCCAGATGAGCGACTGTAGCGTGATTTTTTCAGCGCCAGCCAGTATTCGCTGTGCTTGGCCGGCGTTAGCTTGATGACAGCGGCTCAGTCGGTGTGCGGTAATGTTGAATACGGGCTGGGGGGTCGCTGTTTCACAGGTTCAGCGTTGTATGTGAGCGCCTGACAACGAATGGCCAGAGCGAATGGCTAGCTTCATATTCATTAACAAATCACGCTCCGAATGTGCTGTCGCTGTCCATTCCTTGTTTAAACCCCAGAGCGCTGGCGGCGATGGGTATTAACTAGTTTTTAACCCCTAGACAACCATATTTTTTGAATGTAACATTATACATGTTTTTAGAATCATTTTGTAATATGAATACATTAATCTCAGACCTGTTAGATCAATTCTGCACAATTTTTTTTTTAATTTTTTTTTACTTAAAAATAAATCCTAACATTGCAGAAGTGGTCTCCGAATTTTTGACATTAAAAAAAAATAATAATAATACCAATTAATTATGATTAATTATAGATTGCTCCATTGAAATGCATTGGACATCGCCAGGGAGCGACAGCTCATACCTGGCGCTGTGAGGGAATTTGCAGCGGCGCTGTTCGGTCCAGGCGGCTTCATGATGAATGCCGCGCTAGCCGTCGCTCTCGCCGGCGCTAGCCTCATTTTGCTTGATAAATGCGTCATTGTGAGCGCCGCCGGGCGTACTTGAGTCGGTAGTCGCCGTTAGCTGCCGCTACCTGGCGCTCGTCAGACACTACCTGGCGCTAGCCCGTGATAAATAAGGGCCTTATTATGATGCTGTTTCATAGCAGCTTTTTTAGGCTGAATCATGCATATGTAACTCATCTATAACCTTGTACCACTTGATTTTGCTCATATTAAACTTGTTCATTTGTTTTTGCAACTTATTTACAAGGCTATGATGCCCTATCTCAGGCAAGTCTGGAAACTATTCAGACATGCCTGGCCTGATCAGGACCCTTGAACATCAACATAATACTTACTGCTCCTATTTTAGGTGTATAAAAGACGAGACCCTTCATTGGTCGAGTTTTAGTTCATCCATGGAGCAAAGGAGTGCACGCAGCCCAGAATTTGTGATGAGGTAAGTCCAGCCTGACTAATTAGAACTAACTTGTCGAATTAGTTGGCTATATGTAGAATCCGATAATACATGTTCCTGAGGGATTCCTTCTCACCAAAGCAGAGTGAGAATATTAATTTGTGTCTTAACTGCTTAAATAGGAACAACACATCGAAATTTCCTCTGCAGTGGAACATCCTGAATTAGGATGCCCTGCTGTGTGTATCCCCCCAGGGCGCCCGAATCACTCACCTTCCTGTTGCTTTCACGGCACAGGCTTGACCGAAACCAAGTGCACTGATTGTCTGCCTGGCCGGCTCAGCCAATCAACCTTATTCAGCTCCTATAGGCTCCGCTGACAGTTAAGCAGCCGAGCCGCATCCCCCGCTCACCTTCTAGCCATGGCGTGCCTGCATCGCCCATTCAGAAAGACTGGACGCAGGTGGGTGCCCGGCTAAAGGTTGAGCGTGGATGCAGCCATGGCACAGAGACATGGTGAGGGCCCCAGGATACGGTGAGTGGATCGGGGGGTTTTACACAGTAGGGCATCCCAATTTGGGATACCCCAAGGACTTTTAGACCCCAGAGTCTCTGAAGTTCCATTTTAAACATTAGTTAACTAGATTATTGGTAATGGTAAACTGATGGTGGTTTATATCTTATCTGAAATTATTTAGCAATACAGTACTGTAAAAAAAATACCTGAATCTTCACTATTTTTTGTACAATTTATTTTAATACATTTTTCGTACTACATACAGAAGAGAGAAAAAAGCAAGACCAACTTCAGGAAAACATTATTTAAATTCCACAGCAGAACATTCATTCATTTAAAGAGGACCAAAACCCACCTTGGAGGAGTCTATGAGACTTAAGGGCAGGCATACTCTCCCCCTCCCCCCCCAGGGCACCCTGATCGGGGCTTTCCCGCTATGGGAAACCCCCAGTTCTCCCGAAAACTCACCTTCGTTCCCGGCCCAACAGAGCATGCGTGAGCAACGACCGCATCCCCGCTATCCCTTTAGCAGGGCGGATGCCCACGTCAGGCATTTGTGAATGGCCAGTGTGGGCACGCTCCCTGTTAGAGGTTAGCGGGGGATATGCCCGCCAGCATGCCCAGATCCGCTTGCATTAGATGAGCTCCTGGACAAAGGGGCTCGAGTGGATCCGAGCACACTAATCTTAGGATCTGGAAGAGGTGAGTTTGTTCGGGCGACCTGGGGATAGTCAAAATCCTGAGTTTTGGTCCACTTTAACATCAAAGTAACCTGGCTAATCCAGGATGCAGTTAAGACTCCATTTTAACAATGCAGAATATTAATTGGCAATAAATCCATTTGTGGTTATCACACTCACCCTTGCTATGTGTGATGCTCTATTCTAGGGGAACCCCAGAGTAACAAACACAGTGAGAGTAATAACGGAGGAAGAGAGATAAAAGAGGATTGGGGGGGAGAAAGGAGAAAGGGGGCGTGAAAGGGGGGAAAGTAGGGTTTGGTAGATCACTGATGCTGTTGGGCTTGGACACTGTTTATCAATGTATATACAAGCCATGTGCCATTCATTATTATTTTTGTTCCTTTTTTATTACTTTATGTTGGGTAACATATGTTCCTCCAAAGCCTTGTGACTTAGCTAAGCCAATTAGCTTGACCCTAAACCATGCCAGCTACAAGCCACTGTGGAAAGCATTGATCTTCACATCCTGCACTGCCTGCCCACCAGAATAATTCATACTTAGCTATTTAGGACAGGTCCACTTTCATTGGCCAGAGAAGCTCCGAACCTATGGCCGGCCTTATGCCTAAAAAGAGCTGCTCCTGATTTCCTTCTTCTAAATTCACATGGATCCCCCTATAAAAATAGTGCAGGTTTATGCACATCGTCAAGGACATATGTTTGTATTTGACAGCATTCCTCGTTGTATGACGTATGTAGATTAAACCGTCGTACTGTCACCATTTTGTGTATTGTTTCCAGAGAAGAAGGGGTGAAACAGATTTTCAGAGGAATGTCTGACAGGGAGTGAAGAGATTCTGCCAGCATCCTCCCAAGAAGCTGTCATCAGCTCGGCGGGAGCTACACAAATATCTGAATCACATTTCCTTCAATCCTAAACGTTCCCTTTGAAACCAAGGAACATTTTATCTGCTAACACTAGGGGAGATACTTCCAAGGCACCACACTTCCGATATCAAGGCTTTCGCAGTTGGGACTACAAATTTTACTGCTTTATAAAATGAGTTTGTTTAAGCAAGTAATGATCAAATTGGAGGAATTGAGGAAGCTGCGTTTAGATATTCATAGGCCTATGAAGAGTATGACAGTATGTGTATATATTTGTATAGATAGATATTTCTTTAATGCATTGTATGGAACGTATAACTAGTTTGTTAGCATTTGACAATTTTTATATATATATATATATATATATATACTTTTTTTAATTTATTATAACTGTTATTATTGTAATTCTATCATTAAAATTGTAATAATCTGATTCTTTCTGTTTAATCATTGTATTACTTTCTGTTCAGAATTCACAATAAAAAAGACTTCACTGAAACGTATCATAATTATGTTTACTGCTAGCTGCCAGAAGATGGCGTTCTACAGCACTCTCCTCCTCCCCTAATGTATTACAAATAATACTAAAGTGCACCCAAAATGCAATTTTCCCTTCTCACCCCATATGCCAATTTCGATGTTAAAGGGACTCCCAACGGCAATAATAATCAGCTCATCTGACGCCTGTCTGATGTGTCTCTCCCCAATTTCCTGCGATGCAGGGTAGAAACTGATATATGATTAAGGGCTACGCATAGCCCGAATCCCCCTGTAGTGGGATTTTCTATGTACCTAGTCGGGAAGATGTATACTGGATATCTTCCTTGTGTGGATTTGTGCTCCTTATTTTAAATCTTTAGATTAAAAGCTATGTTTTATTTTACCAACAAGCTGGAAACCTCACTGCTTCAAATCACTTTATGAGATTTTGCCAGGAGATCTCTGGATTCGTGCTTCTGTTTGGTGCTGGGTGATCTGGTTATTCTGAACTTTATTATTACAGGGTGGAAACTGTAATAGGGCTCCAAAGTTTGTAATTTTTTTATTTTATCTCTCCAGGACCATGCAAAAAAGTGGTCCAACATCTACTCTATCTCTTGGAGCAATCAGTATGAGGGAGAGCAGCAAGCCTTAGTGGTCTCTAACTACATCACAGTAAGCTAAACACAGTATACTTATAAATCTGCTCCATGACATGCCCTTTCCACCTTAGACATCACCCAGAAATTGAAGCAAAAATATGGATTTCACCTGGAATACATGATGTATTTATATACAATCAGGTGCTTTGAAATCCCAAGAGTAATAAGGTGGGAGAAAGTTAATGTGTACCTGGAAAGGTATACTTACCTGTATAAGACATTCCTCTTTGGATGCCATGCTGGGCAGTGCCCTCACCACAAGTTACAGTGATCCTATTCCCAGAAAGGAAGTTTATGTCATCACCTTCTATCCCCAACCCAATGCCCCAAAACGTTATGCTGCCAAACTACTAGGTATGCACAGCCCAAATGTGCTAGATGTATAGAAAAATGACAATGAGTGGTGCCAGCAATGGGGTTATATAACATATGCAAATGCAAACCAATGGCCCTCAGGTTGACCCAAATGATACCCACCCACAGTATTAATATGCCACACACACTATAAATGGTAAAATATGAATTCATGTTTATTGTGCAGACTTTAAAAACGACTAACACAAATAGACTAACACCACATAGTTAAAAGGACAAGAACAATGGTGAAAAAAGGACAGGATCTAATGCTAAAATCTTTGCAGATAAATGGGGTCTATAAATTCATATGGACCCCAGACAAGTAGATAAATACCCCCTTTGTTTCCTGTTATTTAAGCTGTATTATATAGATAAAGTGCTACAGTTGTCCAAAAAGATATCAAAGTGTACAACAGTGAAATAAAGTGCAAATTAATAAATACATGTATAAAGAAAAGCAGAATGTGAAAATAGTAACAAGTGCTTGTATCAAAACTTAATACAGAACTATTAAATAGACATGTTTGTTGCTTGATATTTAGTTGATAAGAGGGTTAAACTGGGCGGTAAATTCGTTCCCAGGCCCTGAATAATAATAATTTTGTATAAATAATAGTGATTGAGCTGCTCCCACCCCCCTTTATTCATTTGAATTGCCATGAGCACAAGCAGGGAGGAATTCAGTCAATATGGATTTCTCCCTGTGAAGTGTTCTAAAGGGAGGCTGGCAGCTTCCCAGGTGAGTAGCTCTCAGATATTTGTCTGCATTGCATGTCCCAACTTTGGGGACTCAGAATTAAGAGTAGGGACCACACTAAACACAGAGTGCCTTGCCGGGGCAGTGTGGCTTCCACATGTATCTGCAGATATAAGCAACCAAATCTCTGTCTTTCCACATAGCTAGACATATTTGTTGCTTGATATTTAGTTGATGAGAGGGTTAAACTGGGCGATAAATTAGTTCCCAGGCCCTGAATAATAATAATAATTTTGTATAAATAATAGTTATTGAGCTGCTCCCACCCCCCAATAAAGATGAGCCTGGCTAGTTAGGTTAGTTTCACACAGTGGGGCACCTCAAACTGGTGTGTCCCAGGAGGTAGGATTAAAAAATGGGATAGTGAAAATCCTTGGTTTTGGTCCACTTTAAGTTAAGAATATAAACAAAGGCTGTTGTATGACATACACTTCATATGTGGATATAGGATCTATGCTTCAATGTCACTGTTGGGCCTGGTCTAGAATAAGAAGGGCCACCACCGACAGGGTGGTGGAACATTTTTGCTCAAATTAATGTAAAGGTAGAGAGAGGCATTATGTGAGCTCTGTTCTATGTCCTGAGCTCTATTAAATAAAACAGGAGATAGAGAGAGGTGATGCAATTATGGCACCGTGTTCGTAGCTCCAGGCTGGTGACAATAGGGGCTGCATTTCAAAAGACAAGGAATACCTTTGTCACTGACCTAGAGTTCCCGTATAAAAGGAGTGCTTAAATCTCAGGGAAATCCAACTGTAATTAATTTCAATATGCAATTTGTGATTTAACTTGGCTTACAATGAATATTTCAGCCAAACACTTTGTGTAAGAAAAAGTTAGGTCCACTGTCAAATTATTTTGTAGACCCCATCCCTACAGACTAAACTGGAACTTTTGGAAAATCCATGAGTAACACAGAGCCAAAAGTGGTGTCATGATAGTTTTAGACCGGCGCGATTGTGAGGCACTGGGGCTTTCAGATAAGCACCCCGCAATCGCCTGTGAAACGCTGCCTGTTGTAACCTATGGGAGCTTTCACATCTGCTTCATCTGCTCCACAAAAGCTTTGCCAGCGACGTCTGGGGGGTGTGGTGCTAGTGATTCCACATACGAGTTGATACCGATAACACTCCCCCCAACACACTAGCACCAGTGATTTCCCTATATTTTATTGTGTTAAGTTGACGTCTCATCTTGAGTGTCCACCTACTCTTCAGTTTCCCTCTTTCAAATGTGTAGACTTGCAAGAGTAAATGTACTGTTTATCTACCAGAACAGTTATATTGCTATGTTGATCCAACCTTTGAATCTGCATATTGGTTGGTCCCAGGTGTTTTTTTCTTCTTTTTCTTGGCAGTTTTTATGTAATACTTCTGGGTCTGTGTGGCAACATGAAGCAAGAGTGGAACTCGCAGTTGGTTTGTTGACTAACCTGTGTGTTTAACATTTTTGGAGCAAAACTTTACAACTTGCTAAAACATTGGAGCAAAAATTTGACTTCACGCCATAACTTGTATTTCTTTGTTCTTGCTGTAATTTTAGTGGACTTTTGGCTGATATACTTAGTATAAAGGGTCAGTGTTCAGTGAAAGAGCAAGTCTGGTCTAAAGTTATTTTTGGCTGTTGGCACTTCAATGACCTTCTTTTCTGGCCTGCTAATTTGCTTGTCTGGTGACTGGCCAAACTGACCCCAGAGTGAACCCACTTTAAGGTCTAGGCTAACATTAAACTACTTGAATCCCCTTTATGTGTTTGTTTATGTTTCAGTATGTATATTATTATTTTCATTATTCATTTTTCAATAATGACCCATTTTTTAGCCCTTATTATTCAAAAGGGGACAATTTCCCCAGCCAAAAGGCAGTGCTGTAGGTGTTCTACTGAGTCCTGCACACGATCCAAGCGTCACTTGCAATCATTAGCAGCATTCCACCCAATATTACAAACATGCGAGTGTCAGAAGAGCTTGTTTTCAGATTTAGAGATTTTCCATCATAAAAAGGAAATGATCCCTTCATCACATGTGTGCCACAGACATACATTGCCTAGGGCAGTGAATGCAACAAAAATGTGCTCCCTCCCTCCGCATGCCACTCTAAGACATCTGACATGAGACTACCATCTCCCAACTTGGCCATTCCCGCTGTTTATCTGACAATAGATGTCAGCAGACTTCTTTTGGGGTGGGGGGGTTTAAGAATACCCCTATTACTTATACTTCTTTCTAAATACGATAGCACAAAGCTTAATGCCTAGGGGACCCAGACATTCATAATAATATTAATACAAATCTGGCAATCACAAGCTGTGTTTTCTTGTAAAGATTTTTATTCTTTTTACTATTAATTAGTTTGTGCGTGTCTCATCTAGCACAGTGGTTCTCAACCTTTTTACGCCAAGTACCCCCTAGAGACAAGCAGTTAGAACCAAGTACCCCCTAGGACAGGGGTGGGCAATTATTTTTTTCATGGGGCAACATGAGAAACTAAAAATACTGTGGAGGGCCAGGCCAAAAGGCTGAACTCAATTCTGCTTAATATAAATTGTATTTCTTTATAAAAAGCAGTACATTCTTTTGGAAAACCCTGCATTCAGCATCTACTTTTCTTTTTTTAGCAGATATTTTGAGGGCTAAAGTCCTCTTGTGACAAGGATCATGTGCACTTAGCTGACAACTGGAGGGGAGGGTGATACCGGTTGGTAGGATCCACAGAAAGTGGGGATATCGCCCCACAGATGTCAGCAGCTCACTCTTCCACCACACTGGGCAGAGCAAATGCAGCCCCACTTCCTTTACTCTCCTTCCCCTTAAGCTTAGCAGCAGCCGAGGATGACTTCCAGTCAGGGCACTTTTGAGTCCCGCCCCTCCACCCAGGCAAGATGGCGCCGGAGCCTACCTCCTTCTCCTCCCCTGGTTGGGCTCTTCGTCACTGTCGGGCGCCCGCCCGTCCCTCTTCGCAGCGGATCGTCGCCTCCCGCACTGTACACAGGTGATCACTTAAGCAGCAGCCGACCGGCCGCTCGGCTCACGGGGTCTGGTGCGTGAGTGAGGAAGGGAGAACGCGCCAGACCCGATGAGCTAAGCGGCCGATTAAGTGATCACCTGTGTACAGTGCGGGAGGCACCGACCCGCTCCGAAGAGGGACGCCGAACCATGAGCAGAGGGACTCCGCTAGCCAGCTAAGCCCGGGCCGGTCAGAGCCAATCAAAGGGCTGTATATGGCCCCCGGGCCTTACAATGCCCAGGTCTGCCCTAGGAGGAGATTATGTACTAATGTTACCAGAATAAGTAGGTACTGGGCATTGTAGCACTTATGTTTTACTGTAATAATATACCAAACCTGTCAGACCCCCCTGTTGGTGCACACTTGAACATCTCTGAGTATCCCCTGCAGCACGTGTACCGCAGTTTGAGGAACAGTGATCTAGCACACGAAAGAAAGTTCCAAATATATGTATAACTTTATCACATTGGTAAACCATCTGATCATCTAACATGAATGTTTGACAGCATATTTAATTCTTCTGTTATTCATTATAACAAATGTGTCCCCTCTTGCCTGGCATGTGCGATTATTATTATCCTGAGTCTAATCTGATGGCAAAACCACTGCAAAGTCCCATGCAAGACCTTCTGATCCCTGATTTAGGTTTACTTTATGGGCAAGTATTGTATAACTGGACACATACTATATGCATATAATATATTCACTTCGGGTAGAGCTCTTTTTTGAAGCATAAGTCTGCCTAACCTACTTGTTTCAGTGATACTCGTGCATTTTCCATTAGATCAACATAATGTTGTTTTATTGAAGACAGAAGATGTGGGATCTATCTATCTATCTATCTATCTATCTATCTATCTAACTTTCCCAATTCTAGTAACAATGTCAAAGCTGCTTTACATTGAGTTTTTTACTTTAATATTTGCAGTGTGCATCATGCTATCCCAAAAGCCTTACAATGCAGACAAATACTTTTCCACATATCAGTAAATACCCGCAGCTGCTGTGCACCATACAGTAACCATCATGTTTAATGTAGGGAAGGGGACACAGCTGCCTTGCATCTTTAATACATGATGATCAGGGGATGTCCTTCAGCTTGACTTCCCTGTTTCAACATTTTACAGGGGGGCTAGCTTTCCCAATACTTTCTCCTCTAACTTTCCCAATGAGTTTATGTGCACTGATGAACTGCCTTTGCTTAAATATCTAGTTATAGAATACACACATATCAGTTTATGCCGCTGAAATCAGCACACAAGAGGGCTAAGATCCCAGAATGGGATCTAGTGACAGACATGGTCAGCTATTACTGTGTGTGATCTGTGTGGTCACACAGGGTGCTATCCAAATATCTCTATATGGGGGTGTTGGGAGATACCAATCAGTTCCCCCTTCAAATAGAAAGCTTTACTCTGGCTCGGGATGATTCTACATTCCACATTTCCTATATATCTCTTTTTTTGCACATGACCACTGTTATTCTCTCTGCCCCCCCCCTTTCTTTTTTTTCCCCAGGTTTTCTTGTCTAAGTTTTGCTCTATTCTTTGTGATCTTGTATCTTTCTTTTTCTCTTTCTCTATCTCTTTTCCTTATTTCCTCCCTCTCAATTTAATTTACACTTTTCCTTCTCCTTTTTCTGCCTTTTACAGGTTCCTCTATATTTTGTTTTCTTGATGCCCCGTTATCACCTCTGTTCTACATTACCTGCATCTTCTTTTAATTCATATTTTCCCTTCTCCTTTTCTTATTTGATTCTCCATTTTTTCCTTATCTCAATTTTTCATTTAGATTTCACATTCCGTCCTTCTCACTTTCATTTACATTCTCCTTTTGTTTACTTTGTTCTTTCTGCTTCTCTTTTATACTTTTCTTCTATCTCCATTTTGCACATTCCCTCTGTCTCTCTATCATCCCTTTCCTCCTATCTTTTTTCTCCTTATTTTTTCTATGTCTTCATCTATTTTTACCATCTCTCTTTCTCCCTATATTTCTCGTCCCTTCCTGATTTCGTTATTTCCTCTTTATTTCTCTTGTTTTGACTTTACTCCATTTTCAGCATTCCCCACTCCTATTTGTACTCCTTCCATCTTTTTTCCCTCTTTTTTAATTTTTTGTAAAGCTTTCTTTTTCTGTTTCACCTGTCTCCCTGTTTCCAGCATTCCTTCATCCTTTTTTGTCTCCTGCTTTCCCCAACCCCTCTATTTCATGGCCGCTCCACCACTCTTTCATTTACTTTTCATTATGTTTCAGCCACTTTCTCTCTTATATGTCTTTGTCATTGTATGTATGTGTGTGTGTGTTTAGTGGAGCAACATTCCAAAATCTTGCACAGGTTAACAATGAATCTAAGGATGGACCTGTTGACAGGTTTAGCTCTTTAAATCTATATTTATATACAACATATTTTGGTGTATATAAGCTAAAGCAAACCTCCATTCAGGAAAATAAAGTTTATTAATTTGCTCCTCTTGCTTGAGAGGGCTTAACCACATGCAGATGTTTTAGAATAGCTGTGCTCCTAGAATTTTATGGGAGCGGCAAATCTTGGATCATACCTGAGAGCCCTACTGACACATAAGCACGAGGGATGGAGGGATGGGGGAGAGCCTTTGCAAGCACAGAAACACTGCAGCTGAGCGGGGAGCTTCCATATGATCAGCCCAATCAGCTTATAGGTTTCCACACAGAAGATAAAATCTTTCTCTAGCTGGATGTATGGTATCAGCGTGGCTGCAGTATGTCTGTGTCCTTCTCCCATCAATGCAGGTTGTTGGTGGCTTGGAACTTAGCTACAAGCAGCCCTCGCGAACAACTAGAGAGAGATTTATCTCAGAAAAGGGATCAGCATGTCTTTCATGTTACACACACTCACACTCTGAATTAACAGCTGCTGGAGGGGATGAATGTAAATATGTATCAATGTAAGTCAATCCTGCTGCAGAGCATTGCAACAGTTGTTTACAATGTTGATATAATGGGGTTGATTCAGAGCCTGGTGAGAAAATGAACTCCTTTTTAGGAGAAAAAATTGCCATTCACTTTAATTGTCTACCTTGGGGCTGATTCAGAGCCAGGTAAAAATGTACACCCAGTCGACAATGAAAGTGAATGGCAGTTTCCTCTCCTAAAAAAAGGAGTGAGTTTTCTCACCAGGCTCTGAATCGACCCCAATGTTTTTACAGGTCTACTTTATTTTAATCCATTTTCAAAAGTTTAAACTTTGTTGAGTAATTTGGGTATTTTATCCAATACTATCCAATAGTATGCTAGTGATTGCAAAGCTTATATTGGCACAATAGCATGTATGACTTTATGTTTTTACACGGTAGCGACACTCTAGTGACATAGTTGCCTTGAATTATTCATGTCAGAAAATATTTGGATATTCTTCAGACTCCCAATGGGGTTTAATCCTTACTTGTAACATAACTTACTGTAGGTGAGTCTGGAACTGATCGGCAGCTGTGTTAAGAAGAACGTTCCTGCTGTTTTTTGGTTGTTGTTCCGTGTCAGCCATGTGTTATGTCTGAAGAAGAAGCCTAAGGTGCTTTTAAAGCTCACTATTTCAATCAATTGAGTTAGCCAATAAATGGTATTATGGTAGCTCCGCTGGCTGCAAGGATAGATGGGTAATGCTATCTGTCCTTGTATTGGGTACTGTGCAAATACTTTCCGTTCTAGGAAAGCTCCTCTTATCCTTTAGTATAATGTCAGCAAATACAACTTATTTTAAGACAAGATTTGATTAATGTTCAGGTCTTTATTAGGCCTAAATAACATTTAGGTCATTATTGTTTTTTGCAGGTTTTCTACATAATGATTATAAAGTTATCTTTGGAACAGCTACTCAAAGTCAACTGATTAACTTGAGACTTGCTGATATAGTGACTTGACCAGGGTCAAAGTAAACTGCCACTGAAATCCCATCTGAAGCCGCGCATTTAAAAGTCAAAAAAATGTGCTGGTCACAGCTAAATGGAAACATACTTGGACATCAGGGTCTAAGAAGACCCAAGGCTCTTTGCGCTTGCTCATTACTCTACCTTACGCACATCTTGAGTAAATTGAGTTTGTCCAAATTTCATCCAGCATTTAAACATTAATGGGATTTGATCCTCCTTAATGAATGTCATGCGTGGAGAAAATGGATACTTTCCCTTTAAAGAGCCGTCGGACTGAGGTGAAGGGGAACAACAGTTGTTGTAATCTCAAAACTAGGATTGAACCCAATTAATCAATGCTGGGCTGATTTGAATCATGTGCTATGGCTGGTCACCTCACTTAGCCATGCTCCTAGAAGTGATGAATGGGAGAAGCTTTGAGAGCATGTCAAGGAACTCTCTTTTGCCACTTTAGACAGAAAAGCATAAATTAAATCTGATGGCTTTCTTGCCGAGAGATCATTTTCAGGCAGCGCTGTGATCTCTGAGGAGGGGTTAAAAGCTACACTGCTATCAGGTCACCACTTCAACTTACACCTGGTTCCTTTTGTGCAAAACACATGACAATTATAACATTGATTAGAGTTTTTTTTTATTTGTACCCCTGTTTATACATTCAGTAAAATGCTGGAGTCACTCCCTTTATAGTGGAAATTGACTTGAAGGTCCCTGGTAGTCAGTGGTAGAGGGCCATAGCTTATATAGGCCTTGATTTACTAAGACTTGAGAAAAAAATGTCGTGGTGGTAAAAAATTAAATTCATGAGAAAAAAAGCCTGAGAATATCACTTTTAGTGAATCACCAGATTGGAAGACAATGAAAGTCAATGGCATTTTTTTACTCCTGAGAAAAGTAATAAACTTTGACCCCTTTTTACCTGTTGTAAAAAGTGCCATTACCTTTCATTGTCTTCCTATCTGGTGATTCACTAACAGTGACATTCTCATGCTTTTTTCTCATGAATTGAATTTTTACTACCATGAGAATCAAGGCCATAGGACTTGATTCTTCAAGAGTTGAAAACTATTCTCATAGTAGAAAAATATTCATTTCATGAGAAAAAAGCCTGAGAATTTCAATGTTGGTAAATCACCAGATAGAAAGACAATGAAAGTCAACGGCATTTTTTTACTCCTGAGAAAAGTATTAAACCTTTACCCCTTTATAACTGTAGTAAAAAGTGCCATTACCTTTCATTGTCTTCCTATCTGTTGATTTACTAACAGTGACATTACTAACATATTCCTGTGGCTCTGTTTTGCTATGGTGGGAGTGGTTTTCATGAGCTTGAGTAAAAAACATGGACTACAAGTCCCACAATTCTTCCAATGTAACAGGTGAACTCTTTAGCAGCTTTGGCTAAGTATAAGCAGCCTAATGACCTCTCCAGCTGAAAACCCGGCCATTAACCCGTGCTACTGGAACACAAGACTGTGATCCTTCCAAACTAAAAAAGTTGAATTTCAGCAGAATGGGTTAAACCAATCCCCCATGCCTTAGCCAATCAGATGATTAGCAAGCTAGAGTGAGGGGGAGGCCGATTCATTAATAGCGCCAGGTAGCGACAGATGAGCGGCAGTAGCGTGATTTTCACAGCGCCAGCTAGTATTCGCTGTGCTTGGCCGAGGTTTGCTTGTTGACAGCGACTCAGTCGGTGTGCGGTAATGTTGAATACGGGCTTAGGGGTCGCTGTTTCACAGGTTCAGCGTTGTATGGGTGCGCCTGACAACGAATGGCCAGAGCGAACGGCTTGCTGCAGATTCATTAACAAATCACGCTCCGAATTTTTTAGCGCTGTGAATTCCTTGTTTAAACCCCAGACCGCTGGCGGCGATGGATTTAAAATAGTTTTTAACCCCCAAACAACCATATTTTTTGATTGTAAAATTATACAAGTTTTTATAAACATTTTGTAATATGAATACCTTAATATCAGACCTGCAATATCAATTCATTTTTTTTTTTTTTTACCTTAAAAAAAAATCCTAACATTGCAGAAGTGGTCACAGAATTTTTGACATTAAAAAAAAAAAAAAAAAACCATTAATAGCAATTAATTATGATTAATTAAAGATTGCTCCATTGAAATGCATTGGACATCGCCAGGGAGCGACAGGTCACACCTGGCGCTGTGATGGGATTAGCAGCGGCGCTGTTCGTTGCAGTCGGCTACATGATGAATCCCGCGCTAGCTGTCGCTCTCGCCGGCGCTAGCCTCATTTAGCTTGATAAATGCGTCATTGTGGCCGACACCGGGCGTACTTGAGTCGGTAGCCGCCGTTAGCTGGCGGAACCTGGCGCTCGTCAGACACTACCTGGCGCTATCGCTTGATGAATAAGGGCACAAGTCTATGATATGTACTAGAAATCCCCACGTTAGCTAAGGTAAACACATTGTTGCTACGAGAAACTGGTTTCTTTTATAACACAAGTTGCAAACAAATAGAAAATGTAAGAAACAACAGATAAGCTTAGCACATTGTTGACATCATTTTGGCACACAATAATGGAAAGTTCCAAAAATGCCATCGAAAGTGGAATTACCCTTTGACCTTTATTTGTCTCCATGTAAATATTAAACAAATGTGATTTTTTAACATTCCAAGTTTCTGGGCCTCATTGGAGCTTTATTTACTAAGGTGAAAAGATAGGGACAGCACATGACAAATAAAAATGTTTTATTCTGTACATTTCCAAAACCACTAGTTGCATTGAATAATGTTATGTTACTCTTATGTGGTATTGATTGGCTGTCTTATGTGCACTGTGTGCTGACCTAAGTCTCCTAATGCATGAACTAGACTTTCACTAGGCACAGTATAGGCCAGCTAATTACCCCACTGCTTCAGCTCCCACTGCTGTCCCATATAGTAATCCTGAGTGTACAATACTAAGTGTATATGGATTACCCCCAGGTTTTATGATCAATAAAACGTATTAAATGATCTAATACTTACAATTGTTATATTTTTATTACATAAACATTGAAAAGGGATGGTTTATTGTCCATCTTTTTCACTACTCAAGAGAGCAAAATAGTATTGGATAAAAGTATCAGTACTGAACAAAAAGGTATGCTTTAAAGTGGACCAAACGTCAAAAAAAGAAAATGTAGTAAATTGTTCCCCTAAAGCCCCACTCTGGCAAAAAACTATTTAAGAGGGCTTAACTCCATGCAGATGTTTGGGAATAACAAGCAGATTCTTTGCTGCAGAACTGCATGGGAGCGGCCATCTTGTCACACACATAAGCATGAGGGGAGAGCTGTGCCAGCAGCAGCCCACACCAAACTGAGAGATAAATGCCTCAGAAACACATCTGGATTGTGTATTATGTTATATAAACCCACACACTGAATAACCAGCTGCTAGAGGGATTGTATGCGTGAGGGGAAACCTGCAACATTGTATCTTTATTATTGTTCACTGCAGACTCTGGCTTTACTGCACACCAGTGTATCTTCTAAAATGTTAGAATTATTTCAGCTGTGCAGCATAGCAATGCGTCATCACAGCTGATGACTTTCTACTAGAAATAAAGGAGGATTGCTCTGATATGTGAAGCAAGTTTGACCGTGGGATTGGGTTTTTTCAGAAGCTGGATTCATGTATGTGGCAAGATTGCCGCTGCCATACAGTTATGCAGCATAGAATCTGCCTGCTATTCCATAACATGTGCATAGAGTTAAGCCCTCTCAGATAGTTTATGTCACTGATGGCCAGAGTGGGGCTTTAGGGGTGCAATTTACTGAACTTGCTTTTTTTAAATTTTGATCTTCTTAAGATTCTGCTTACACAATTCAATTGGGAAGTTTGTGACACACTCTGGACATATATTGAACAACTGATCAGCAGCTAGAAGCATTCTACTAGTTAACATTCATCAGACATTTTAATGATAGTCCTGGTAAGTTGCCAGACTTCATTGACTGCCATATGTTTAATTTCAGCTGCCTAAAATGCGGCCTATTTGCCTTACATATGCTTTAAAAATACCTACAGCATTCGCTATGAAGAAACCTAAGTAAGAAGAGTCTGGAGACTAGACATACATCTCTCTCTGTGTCTCCAGTACCAGCCCCCCACTCCCCTGCTTTTAGCAATTAGCTGGGGGTGATCAAAGAAGTATTTGTCTCGCTTGGTCAGGGTCACCCAAAGGGCAGAGTCTAGAGACGCACTAGTAGGTCTTCACCAGTACCTCTGAGGAATGTGACGTGGAGTCCTCATGGTTGCCCCACAGAGAATTAGGCCCCTTTCACATATTCCCAGTTGCATTGGTGTAGGAATATTCTAACTCAACACAAGTTAGTATAGAATCCTGCTCAGTATAGTCAGTAGGTACCTTCACATCCATGCTACATATAGTATAGTGTTGCCCCACAACGCTATCATGTTGCAGACAATAGAGAGGTAAAGCCCATGTATTGTGCTTCATCTGCATGTGTGGCGCACTACACTCACCACCACTGCCTACCACTCACTCACCACCACTGCCTACCACTCACCACCACTGTCTACCATGCACTCATCACCACTGCCTACCACTCACTCACCACCACTGCCTACCACGCACTCACCACCACTGCCTACCATACACTCACCACCACTGCCTACCATACACTCACCACCACTGCCTATCATACACTCACCACCACTGCCTACCAAGCACTCACCCCCACTGCCTACCATACACTCACCACCACTGCCTACCATACACTCACCCCCACTGCCTACCACGCACTCACCATCACTGCCTACCATGCACTAATCACCACTGCCTACCATGTACACTCCACCATTGCCTACCATGCACTCACCACCACTGCCTACCACGGGCTCACCACCACTGCTTACCATACACTCACCACAACTGCTTACCATACACTCACCACCACTGCCTACCACGCACTCACCACCACTGCCTACCACTCACTCACCACCACTGCCTACCATACACTCACCACCACTGCCTGCCATGCACTCATCACCACTGCCTACCACTCACTCACCACCACTGCCTACCACGCACTCACCACCACTGCCTACCATACACTCACCACCACTGCCTACCATACACTCATCACCACTGCCTACCACTCACTCACCACCCCTGCCTACCACGCACTCACCACCACTGCCTACCATACACTCACCACCACTGCCTACTACGCGCTCACCACCACTGCCTACCATGCACTCACCACCACTGCCTACCACACACTCACCACCGCCTACCACTCACCACCACCACCTAACATGCACTTATCACCACTGCCTACCACTCACTCACCACCACTGCCTACCATACACTCAACACCACTGCCTACCACGCACTCACCACCATTGCCTACCATGCACACTCCACCACTGCCTACCATGCACTCACCACCACTGCCTACCATACACTGCCCACCACTGCCTACCACACACTCACCACTGCCTACCACTCACCACCACTGCCTACCATGCACTCACCACCACTGCCTACCACGCATTTACCACCACTGCCTACCATACACTCACCACCACTACCTACTACACACTCACCACCACTGCCTACCATGCACACTCCACCACTGCCTAAAATACACTCACCACCACTGCCTACCATACACACTCCACCACTGCCTACCATACACTCACCACCACTGCCTACCACTGTCTAACCACCACTGCCTACTACGCACTCACTACCACTGCCTACTACCCACTCACTACCACTGCCTACCATGGGATCACCGCCACTGCCTACCACGGGCTCACCACCACTGCCTAATACCCACTCACTACCACTGCCTACCACGGGCTCACCACCACTGCCTACTAAGCACTCACTACCACTGCCTACTACGCACTCACCACCACTGCCTACCACGGGCTCACACCACTGCCTACCACTGGCTCACCACCACTGCCTACCACGGGGTTCACCACCACTGCCTACCACGGGCTAACCACCACTACCTACTAAGCACTCACTACCACTGCCTACTGCGCACTCACCACCACTGCCTACCACGCACTCACCACCACTGCCTACTACGCACTCACCACCACTGCCTACCACGCACACCCCACCACTGCCTACCACGGGCTCACCACCACTGCCTACCATGGGCTCACCACCACTGCCTACTATGCACTCTCCACCACTGCCTACCACAGGCTCACCACCACTGCCTACTACGCACTCACCACCACTGCCTACCACGCACTCACCACCACTGCCTTCCACAGGCTCACCCCCACTGCCTACCATGGGCTTACCACCACTGCCTACTATGCACTCACAACCACTGCCTACTACGCACTCACCACCACTGCCTACTACGCACTCACTACCACTGCCTACTACGCAATCACCACCTCTGCCTACCACGCACTCACCACCACTGCCTACTATGCACTCACCACCACTGCCTACTACGTACTCACCACCACTGCCTACTATGCACTCACCACCAATGCCTACTACACACTCACCACCACTGCCTACTACGCACTCACCACCACTGCCTACCATGGGCTCACCACCACTGCCTACCACGGGCTCACCACCACTGCCTACCATGGACTTACCACCACTGCCTACTACGCACTCACCACCACTGCCTACTACGCACTCACCACCACTGCCTACTACGCACTCACCACCACTGCCTACTACGCACTCACCACCACTGCCTACTATGCACTCACCACCACTGCCTACTACGCACTCACCACCAATGCCTACTACGCACTCACCACCACTGCCTACTACACACTCACCACCACTGCCTACCACGCACTCACCACCACTGCCTACCACGCACTCACCACCACTGCCTACTATGCACTCACCACCACTGCCTACTACGCACTCACCACCAATGCCTACTACGCACTCACCACCACTGCCTACTACGCACTCACCAGCACTGCCTACCACGCACTCACCACCACTGCCTACCACGCACTCACCACCACTGCCTACCACTCACTCACCACCACTGCCTACCATACACTCACCACCACTGCCTGCCATGCACTCATCACCACTGCCTACCACTCATTCACCACCACTGCCTACCACGCACTCACCACCACTGCCTACCATACACTCACCACCACTGCCTACCATACACTCATCACCACTGCCTACCACTCACTCACCACCCCTGCCTACCACGCACTCACCACCACTGCCTACCATACACTCACCACCACTGCCTACTACGCGCTCACCACCACTGCCTACCATGCACTCACCACCACTGCCTACCACACACTCACCACCGCCTACCACTCACCACCACCACCTAACATGCACTTATCACCACTGCCTACCACTCACTCACCACCACTGCCTACCATACACTCAACACCACTGCCTACCACGCACTCACCACCATTGCCTACCATGCACACTCCACCACTGCCTACCATGCACTCACCACCACTGCCTACCATACACTGCCCACCACTGCCTACCACACACTCACCACTGCCTACCACTCACCACCACTGCCTACCATGCACTCACCACCACTGCCTACCACGCATTTACCACCACTGCCTACCATACACTCACCACCACTACCTACTACACACTCACCACCACTGCCTACCATGCACACTCCACCACTGCCTAAAATACACTCACCACCACTGCCTACCATACACACTCCACCACTGCCTACCATACACTCACCACCACTGCCTACCACTGTCTAACCACCACTGCCTACTACGCACTCACTACCACTGCCTACTACCCACTCACTACCACTGCCTACCTTGGGATCACCGCCACTGCCTACCACGGGCTCACCACCACTGCCTAATACCCACTCACTACCACTGCCTACCACGGGCTCACCACCACTGCCTACTAAGCACTCACCACCACTGCCTACCACGGGCTCACACCACTGCCTACCACTGGCTCACCACCACTGCCTACCACGGGGTTCACCACCACTGCCTACCACGGGCTAACCACCACTACCTACTAAGCACTCACTACCACTGCCTACTGCGCACTCACCACCACTGCCTACCACGCACTCACCACCACTGCCTACTACGCACTCACCACCACTGCCTACCACGCACACCCCACCACTGCCTACCACGGGCTCACCACCACTGCCTACCATGGGCTCACCACCACTGCCTACTATGCACTCTCCACCACTGCCTACCACAGGCTCACCACCACTGCCTACCATGGGCTCACCACCACTGCCTACTATGCACTCACCACCACTGTCTACCACGGGCTCACCACCACTGCCAACTACGCACTCACCACCACTGCCTACTGCGCACTCAGCACCACTGCCTACTACGCACTCACCACCACTGCCTACTACGCACTCACCACCACTGCCTACTACGCACTCACCACCACTGCCTACTACGCACTCACCACCACTGCCTACTACGCACTCACCACCACTGCCTACTACGCACTCACCACCACTGCCTACTACGCACTCACCACCACTGCCTACCAAGCACTCACCATCACTGCCTACCATGCACTCACCAGCACTGCCTACTACGCACTCACCAGCACTGCCTACTACGCACTCACCAGCACTGCCTACTACGCACTCACCAGCACTGCCTACCACGCACTCACCAGCACTGTCTACCAAGCACTCACCATCACTGCCTACCATGCACTCACCAGCACTGCCTACTACGCACTCACCAGCACTGCCTACTACGCACTCACCAGCACTGCCTACCACGCACTCACCAGCACTGTCTACCACGCACTCACCACCACTGCCTTCTACGCACTCACCACCACTGCCTACCACGCACACCCCACCACTGCCTACCACGGGCTCACCACCACTGCCTACCATGGGCTCACCACCACTGCCTACTATGCACTCTCCACCACTGCCTACCACAGGCTCACCACCACTGCCTACTACGCACTCACCACCACTGCCTACCACGCACTCACCACCACTGCCTTCCACAGGCTCACCCCCACTGCCTACCATGGGCTTACCACCACTGCCTACTATGCACTCACAACCACTGCCTACTACGCACTCACCACCACTGCCTACTACGCACTCACTACCACTGCCTACTACGCAATCACCACCTCTGCCTACCACGCACTCACCACCACTGCCTACTATGCACTCACCACCACTGCCTACTACGTACTCACCACCACTGCCTACTATGCACTCACCACCAATGCCTACTACACACTCACCACCACTGCCTACTACGCACTCACCACCACTGCCTACCATGGGCTCACCACCACTGCCTACCACGGGCTCACCACCACTGCCTACCATGGACTTACCACCACTGCCTACTACGCACTCACCACCACTGCCTACTACGCACTCACCACCACTGCCTACTACGCACTCACCACCACTGCCTACTACGCACTCACCACCACTGCCTACTATGCACTCACCACCACTGCCTACTACGCACTCACCACCAATGCCTACTACGCACTCACCACCACTGCCTACTACGCACTCACCACCACTGCCTACCACGCACTCACCACCACTGCCTACCATGCACTCACCACCACTGCCTACTATGCACTCACCACCACTGCCTACTACGCACTCACCAGCACTGCCTACTACGCACTCACCAGCACTGCCTACCACGCACTCACCAGCACTGTCTACCACGCACTCACCACCACTGCCTTCTACGCACTCACCACCACTGCCTACCACGCACACCCCACCACTGCCTACCACGGGCTCACCACCACTGCCTACCATGGGCTCACCACCACTGCCTACTATGCACTCTCCACCACTGCCTACCACAGGCTCACCACCACTGCCTACTACGCACTCACCACCACTGCCTACCACGCACTCACCACCACTGCCTTCCACAGGCTCACCCCCACTGCCTACCATGGGCTTACCACCACTGCCTACTATGCACTCACAACCACTGCCTACTACGCACTCACCACCACTGCCTACTACGCACTCACTACCACTGCCTACTACGCAATCACCACCTCTGCCTACCACGCACTCACCACCACTGCCTACTATGCACTCACCACCACTGCCTACTACGTACTCACCACCACTGCCTACTATGCACTCACCACCAATGCCTACTACACACTCACCACCACTGCCTACTACGCACTCACCACCACTGCCTACCATGGGCTCACCACCACTGCCTACCACGGGCTCACCACCACTGCCTACCATGGACTTACCACCACTGCCTACTACGCACTCACCACCACTGCCTACTACGCACTCACCACCACTGCCTACTACGCACTCACCACCACTGCCTACTACGCACTCACCACCACTGCCTACTATGCACTCACCACCACTGCCTACTACGCACTCACCACCAATGCCTACTACGCACTCACCACCACTGCCTACTACGCACTCACCACCACTGCCTACCACGCACTCACCACCACTGCCTACCATGCACTCACCACCACTGCCTACTATGCACTCACCACCACTGCCTACTACGCACTCACCACCAATGCCTACTACGCACTCACCACCACTGCCTACTACGCACTCACCAGCACTGCCTACCACGCACTCACCACCACTGCCTACCACGCACTCACCACCACTGCCTACCACGCACTCACCACCACTGCCTACCACGCACTCACCAGCACTGCCTACCACGCACTCACCACCACTGCCTACCACGCACCCACCACCTCTGCCTACCACGCACTCACCAGCACTCCCTACCACACACTCACCAGCATTGCCTACCATCTCTTACCACCTCTGCCTACTCGCCAACACTGCCTACCACGCACTCACCACCACTGCCTACCATGCACTCACCACCACTGCCTACCACGCACACCCAACCACTGCCTACCATGGGCTCACCACCACTGCCTACCATGGGCTCACCACCACTGCCTACTATGCACTCACCACCACTGTCTACCACGGGCTCACCACCACTGCCAACTACGCACTCACCACCACTGCCTACTGCGCACTCAGCACCACTGCCTACTACGCACTCACCACCACTGCCTACTACGCACTCACCACCACTGCCTACTACGCACTCACCACCACTGCCTACTACGCACTCACCACCACTGCCTACTACGCACTCACCACCACTGCCTACTACGCACTCACCACCACTGCCTACTACGCACTCACCACCACTGCCTACCAAGCACTCACCATCACTGCCTACCATGCACTCACCAGCACTGCCTACTACGCACTCACCAGCACTGCCTACTACGCACTCACCAGCACTGCCTACCACGCACTCACCAGCACTGTCTACCACGCACTCACCACCACTGCCTTCTACGCACTCACCACCACTGCCTACTACGCACTCACCACCACTGCCTACCATGGGCTCACCACCACTGCCTACTACGCACTCACCACCACTGCCTACCACGCACTCACCACCACTGCGTAACACCGGCTCACCAACACTGCCTATCATGGGCTTACCACCACTGCCTACTACGCACTCACCACCACTGCCTACTATGCACTCGCCACCACTGCCTTCTACCCACTCGCCACCACTGCCTACCACACACTCACCACCACTGCCTACCACGCACTCACCAGCACTGCCTACCATCACTCACCAGCTCTGCCTACTCGCCAACACTGCCTACCACGCACTCACCACCACTGCCTACCATGCA
The DNA here is from genome assembly GCA_027917425.1 of Gastrophryne carolinensis. Taxonomy (NCBI): domain Eukaryota; kingdom Metazoa; phylum Chordata; class Amphibia; order Anura; family Microhylidae; genus Gastrophryne; species Gastrophryne carolinensis. The sequence continues at coordinate 441,699,367 of CM051234.1, forward strand.
CTCACCACCACTGCCTACCACACACACCCAACCACTGCCTACCACGGGCTCGCCACCACTGCCTACCATGGGCTCACCACCACTGCCTACCATGGGCTCACCACCACTGCCTACTACGCACTCACCACCACTGCCTACAGCGCATTCAGCACCACTGCCTACCATGGGCTTACCACCACTGCCAACTACGCACTCACCACCACTGCCTACTACGCACTCACCACCACTGCCTACTACGCACTCACCACCACTGCCTACTACGCACTCACCACCACTGCCTACCAAGCACTCACCATCACTGCCTACCATGCACTCACCAGCACTGCCTACTACGCACTCACCAGCACTGCCTACCACGCACTCACCAGCACTGCCTACCACGCACTCACCACCACTGCCTTCTACGCACTCACCACCACTGCCTACTACGCACTCACCACCACTGCCTACCAAGCACTCACCAACACTGCCTACCACGCACTCACAAGCACTGCCTACTACGCACTCACCACCACTGCCTACCACGCACTCACCACCACTGCCTACTACGCACTCACCACCACTGCCTACCATGGGCTCACCACCACTGCCTACTACGCACTCACCACCACTGCCTACCACGCACTCACCACCACTGCGTACCACGGGCTCACCAACACTGCCTATCATGGGCTTACCACCACTGCCTACTACGCACTCACCACCACTGCCTACTATGCACTCGCCACCACTGCCTACTACCCACTCACCACCACTGCCTACCACACACTCACCACCACTGCCTACCACGCACCCACCACCACTGCCTACTACGCACTCACCAGCACTGCCTACCATCACTCACCAGCACTGCCTACCACGCACTCACCACCACTGCCTACCATGCACACCCCACCACTGCCTACCACGCACTTACCACCACTGCCTACTACCCACTCACCACCACTGCCTACCACACACTCGCCACCACTGCCTACCACGCACTCACCACCACTGCCTACCATCACTCACCAGCACTGCCTACCACGCACTCACCACCACTGCCTACCATGCACACCCCACCACTGCCTACCACGCACTTACCACCACTGCCTACCACACACTCACCACCACTGCCTACCACGCACTCACCACCACTGCCTACCATGCACACCCCACACACTGCACCACTGCCTACCACGGGCTCACCACCACTGCCTACCATGGGCTCACCACCACTGCCTACCACGGACACACCACCACTGCCTACTACGCACTCACCATCACTGCCTACCATGCACTCACCAGCACTGTATATTAAATCCATGCAGTCATGGACATAAGCAAAGGTCAATTTCATTAAATGTCCAACATTTCACCATCATACCAAAGCCCAGTCAAGAATCCCACCTGACGTCACCATGATGTCAGCGAGTCAAGGTCCCCTTGTCACAGTTTGTGCACAGGGTCAAAAATCTGCCCGGCAACAGATGACACCAAGGATCCATCAATCTTATTATAATTATTATTCTGCAGCCTCTGTCCCCTGCCAGGCTTTTGTCCCTCTTGTTCCCAGATGCTGGCAGTAGAAATTACTTACTTACCAGCCAGTGAGAGGCAATGGCACTTTTTTACTACAGTGTAAAAAGGAGTAGAAAGTTCTCTACGTTTCTTAGGAGTAAACAAGTGCCATTACCTTTCATTATCTTCCTATCTGGCTATTCGGTAACAGTGACATTCTCAGGCTTTTATCTCATAAAGTGATTTTTTTTCCACTATGAGAACTTTTTCAACTCTTACTGAATTGGGGCCTACGTGCTTTACTCACAGTTGGACACTGGGCAAAAGCACACTGTATTATTGGATGGGGTAGAACTGGACAGAAGTTTTACCAGAAAGGGTTAAAATAGGCTGCTTTCTGCTTGACACAGGGGTTGCATCTTTCATTCACCAGCACATTACATTTACTGATAAACCCTGCTGAACCCAGGCCCCTCAAATTCCACTTTCCAGGGACCTTCATGGTGTTAAACAGCTCAGTGGGGACTTGCACGTGTAGGGAGGCCCAGCAGAAGGGAGCAAACTCACTAGGGCATATTAAGAAATGTAAAGCAGGCCCCTCAGAACCAGCATAGGGAGAGCAGAAAGTAGGCTCATTAAGAGGGTAGTAGCCCTTGAAATGCACCGTGCTATTTGTATGATGATTTTGCTATAGATCCTGAAATGATTTAAGTGAGACTCAGACTACAATAAATATCAAACTGAATCTGGCAAGCAACCTTTTATTGATTACTAACCTACACCCGGGGCAGGGGTAGCCAGCTCTTCCCACCCCAGCAAACTGATCTTCAAACTGAGCCGGAAGCTACCTACTTTATAGTACTTTAACCCTTTGCTTAGAGTATCCCTTTAAAGGTGCCTTAGACCCCCAACCAGACTAATATACATGCTTTTGGGGTTTGGGGTAATGAGCGGGTTTAACTATGATTTCCCACCCATTTATTATTATAAATAATTATTATGTATTAAAATCCCTGGAGGAATCAAAAGTTGGAGGCCTGTGTCTAGCCTGCCAAGACCTGTGATCTTTACCGAAACATGTGCTTTCCAACTTTAAAGCCCAAAATACTCTCTTACTTGTGTGTTATAGGATCACTGGGCCCCGATCTAACTGCACAGAACACTATGGTGGTAGTTCTGCCTACATACCACAGTATATGTATTGAAATGAATAGCAAATATCGGGACTCCATGAACCCACTGGCTGTCTGACTATCAAAATGTATTTTGCTATGTCTGATTTAATCAAGAGCATCATTGTTTGTGTTAAAGACCATGTGTGGATGGTCATATATTGACAAAAAGCGTGCATTTGATATTGAGGACTTATAATTAGTCCATTCAAGCTTTATGGGAATGTATCTTTGCTTTTTCCAGCGCCTTTGTCTGCACGATCTCCTAATAGGATTACACTAGATTTCAATGCATGGGGATTTATTCTGAGTGTGAACTCAAAGTCTTGCTCTCTAGAATCATTGAAGTGGCCGGAGCCTGATGGCACCTCTTAGTGGGAATTGGTGGGATCTGTAAAGAGCAAATTCCTGTTGTGATTACTCTTCCGCTGCCCAGCTAAAGCTCTTTATTCATGGCCTTTGTCTGATCCTATAGGACAGTGAGAGCTGTGTGCTGTATAATCAGGACTTCCTATCTGTCCTACCTGACTACTTCTGCAGTCTTGCATGCCAAGCGATGGTAAATAATGTAATAACATAAACATATATTTACCCGTGTAACTAAATAACACATATCTACATGTCTGTAACTAGATTACATACAAGGCATTAACATCAATTACAAGTTTAGAGACCCTGCCCAGACACACACTAACTTTCTCCCACCTTATTCCCCCTGGTAACAGTGTACAAGCATCTCAAAATGTCAAATACATATATATATATATATATATATATATATATATATATATATATTCTAAGAAAGGTTTCTTTTTTCGCTTTAATTGCTGGGTTGTGGCTGGGCTGGGAAGTGCATGCCACAGCTTTGTGGGTCTTGAGCATGGTCCACTGTGGTCAGAGACAGCCGCAAAACCGCTGTGACTTGCTATGCTTGCTCGACAGAGCAGCAAGGGACAATGCAGCTGTTAGACTACTTTTTTGCATGGTCCTTAATAAATGGAATAGAAAGGAGGGGACATTTTGGTGTCCTACTACAGCTTACACCCAATGTTGCAGAAAAGAGAGGTGCATGGGACAGAGATCAGGTGAGATGCTTACTACCTTATTATTACTGTTAGGTTTACAGTCTCTTTAAAGTGGACCAAAATCCACGATTTTGACTATCCTGGTCCTTGCACCCAGGGCACCCTGATCGGGGGTGCCACGCTGTGTGAAACCCCCAGGTTGCCGGATCTCACTTACCCTTCCCTGGTCCTACGGCGCATGAGCAGCCCTTTCATCCAATCAGGGCACTCAGATCCGCTTGAGCCCTTTCATCCAGGAGCTCTTCAAATGTGAGCGGATCTAAACGCACTGGCAGCCTTATCCCCCGCTACTCCTTAAAGTGGACCAACACCCAGGGGTGATCGGCCCGGGAATCTATAAGATTCCCAGGCCGATCACCTCCCTCACCGCGGGACATCCGAGATCGGGATGTCCCGCGGTGAGGGACCCCCCCCCAAAAGCCCCAAAAAACTCACCTGCCGCGCGCCCCAGCGCCGGCCGTTTGTGAATGGCCGGCGCGGGCGCGCACACTGTCAAAGGGGCGCGCGGGAGGCGGCAGCGGACGCGCTGTCTTGTCCGCAGCTGTCACCCGCTTGTCCGTGGCTACGTGGGAGCGTGGTGAGGTGAGTTTTGGGGGGTTTCTGGGGGGTTTTACACAGCGGGGCACCCCTAATCGGGGTGCCCCCCTGAAGTGGACCAAAACCCAGGATAGTCAAAATCCTGGGTGTTGGTCCACTTTAACAGGGATGCACCCACTGCTCGCGAATGAGGTGGACCAGGAACGAAGGTGAGTTTTTGGGCAACCTGGGGGGTTTCACACAGTGGGGGACCCCTGATTGGGGGAAGCGAGTATGCCTGCCCTGGAGTCTCATAGACTCCAAGGTGGGTTTTGGTCCACTTTAATTCAATAGCAACCTCAAGAAAAAAAAAGTTAAATCATATCAGAAAAAAAATATGTAAAAATCCTTTGATTTTACTTTCACAAGTTCTGACATTCTGTAAAATACATTTATAAGATGCATCTGTGCGAGTCTCATAAATCAGATAAAGGAACACAAGAAAAATGTTTGCTGTGTCTGGTACTTGCTTTCTAATATCTCTGTATTTCCATAGAGTGGGAAAAAGAATAGGAGTTTGGATGTTCTTTTTGCAGTCTCTTGCCACAATTAAGAGCATGCATACACTGTAAGACTGTCTGCAGTGAAAAACAGAAAGTTCATCAACAGAGAAACCTTGCGTGTCCTATGGATTAAGGGGGTGTTGCCACCCTTTGGTACCAATGGCATGGATTTTCTGTCAAACTGTACTAAAGGTCTTTTGGTACACTTAATAGGATCTGAAATTTGATGCCCCCCACCCCTGTGTATACATGTACAGAAATCTCAACATGGAGACTCACTTCCCTCTGGGTTCACATAGCAAGCAAATGCAACAGACACCAGAGCATGCTGCAGAACAGTGGCCTCGCTGCTCCCTGTGGCCTAATAGTCAACCTGATGGTCTGCTTCAGATCTTATGCAGTTCCAAATTTTGGACCAAATTTGTACCAAATTATTTTTGCCACAGAGGGTGTAGATTTGCTTCCAACTTTGCATTTTACAATACATAGACAGTGAAGTGAAGGACAATAGGAAAGCAGCAACTACACTGCTTTCTACAGTTTGGTAACCCCTGATATAGATAAAATAGGATAAAATATATCAGGATGTTTAAGATCAAAGACCCAAGAAAATTCCTTTTTTTGGGTGCTGTTTCTCTCTGGCGGGTGATGTGATGATGCTCACATGGGGAATTGTCCAAAAACTCACCTCTTCATGGTTCACAATTTGGCCAATCAGCGGTGCTCATTTCTTTTGAGTCAGCCACATTCCCAGTTTTGCCTCTAGCAACGCACCTATTCAGAAGGACACAGGCACACCCACTACAGGTATGCCAGGGATTTGGCTATGGCGTGGAGATGCCGCTCAGGTACGTTGGAGAAGTGAGTGCATTGAGCAATCTGGGGGGCTTCACACAGCGAGGCATCACCGTCAGGATACCCAATAAAGAGGTAGAGCAACCCCCCAAGAGTCTTAAAAAATACTAACAATGCCCTGCAGCCAAAAATATTGCCTGTTTATACCACCCTAATCGCGCGTGTGTGTGTGTGTGTGTAAAAGCTTTGAAATAAATGGGTTTAGCATAGCAGCATCTCTGTGTGCCAGTCTTTGCCACTTTTCGCCTGATACGCCCACCAAAGCCCCATATTTACTGATTTGCAGTTAGTCAGTCATTTACAGCAAAGCTCACTCCACTACTGTCTAGGAAAGTTGAAAAAATGAAAAAGGTGTTTCATGTGTGGCATTATATTTTTATGTACTGTATATAAATTCAAACAGATGATGTTAAAATATATAGAATCAATAGAAATAAAGAACTGCATAATGTAAAACAATGTTCTGTAATAACTAAAAAAGAGTTTAGGTAAGAATATCCCAGTAAACTGCAGATCTAATGATAAGCTTCATAACTTTCTACTGTTTTTGTGGGCCTGAGCCTTGCTATGCAAGCAGAAAGTAGGGTTGCTAGTTGACCTGCGCTCAGAACTTAAATAGTAAATATGAAGGATAAATTCCATCAGGTTGTGAGTATGACAAAGGGAAACTTAGGAAATGCTACTTTGTCTGTGGTACATGCTAAGCCCAGCCATGCCACATCAGAGCAACCCTTGCTTTAGGAAATTAGGGCCTATATAAATATAAATAATCCTATACGACTACTTCATTTATCCAACAGGGGACATCAGTGGAAGTGGCTGGGGCACACAAACCTAGCCTGGTGTGTGGTGACAGGAGGGTCACAGGTAAACAGGGGCAGTGGATTAAGCACCATCTTTTTTCCTTCTTGCTGGACTTACACTGGAACCAAAAAGTCCAATCTGGTCATGTAAAATGGCCACGTTCTGCTTTGGCTGTGTTTCAAGTGGAATCTTGTAACCAGTGCTTATTTGCCTTTGAATGCAACAATTTCTAATTTCTATTGAGTATTTCAGTATTTTCCCCATTCAAAACAAACATGAAAAATCCCTCACAAACAGCTTGTATATAAGTGGGGAAAACCCAGTCAGGGTCTTTATCCAGGATTCAGATCGGACAAGCCTCTGGCCTCTCAGAGTTCACGCACTATTTAATTGTTGGCATCTGTATACTATACAAGTCAGGACATCTAAAGGACACAAGTGGCCAGATTGCTGCTCTGGGGCCTGGAATTCCCAGCTCTTCCATGGACAAGTAGAAAATGTCTGAATCCCCGCAAGCCGAAATGAATTTACATTGATTTGTTTTCCTGTTCTGAGTTTCCAACAAATCACATTTGCTCCTTTCATTTCTTTTCCCTCGTCCGCTGCTGTTTCTGGCTCTGCTAGCCTGGCCATTGTCAATCAACGGCGGGGACCTTTTAGAATCTGGCTCCTATTGTGTTCTCCTTCAGTTTCTGCTTAATTGTATTCCCAAATGGATTTACCTTGATAGATTTACTTCCTTTTATAATTTCCAAGCTATGTATACTGGTTTGGCTTTCTCTGCAGTTAATGTGGAAAGAGTAGCCCTAATCCTTGGCTCTCAACACAATGTATTTGCTTCCAAGGCTTCTGTCACTGCCTAGATGGAGCTATGTTTTCCGCAGAGAATTTTCTAGCCGTTCCAGTGATTATTACGCTAAGCATCATTTTGTCGATGAACTTTCCTAGACATCAGTCTTAGGGGAAGACACACGATTTCAGAATGAATTTCCCTAGAAACGAACTAGTGCTAGAATTTTTTTTCACATAATGGAAATGAGTGTATTCAAATATTTGTGTGAATATGTCAACACCTTGCCAAGATCAGGCAACGTAAAAATAAACCGGATTTCATGTTTGGGAAAATGAATTGCTGTTTGCTTGATGCTGGGAGCTCCAAAAATAGGCTATTCCCCTATAATGAGGTTAAAATTGCCCTGTTATAATATAGCTTCACAGATATCTTCTACAAATATTGCACTGCCTTACTAATATTGGTGAAATTAATGGCTGTTTAATGCTTGGCTTCAACTTTTATCATTACAGATGTTTTTCTTCATACATCTGCCATTGAACATATTAAATTACATCCTAAATATAATCAACTGGAGGGAGCTGCTCAGATCTAAGGCTGCAGCTTTTTAGTGTTGTTCCAGAGTCTTAATATGAAATGTCAAAAAAAATGTAGACTAGTCAATATCACAATAACTTTGCCCTATACAACCCCGAGTTTTCGAATTGTAGATGTTAGAGTGGAAAAACCCTTGTCCGTGTGGCATGCAGGACGCCACAAAATGTTCCATAACAGTTCACAGACTGTTACAAAAACAGTAGAAAAACTCACGTACTCACCACTGCCCCAAGTGGCTTCCTACTAGAAAAACAAAACTTACCTCTCAGCATTTTCCTTCTCGTGTTCCCTACCACACAGCATCCTCTCCTTGGGTCTGCTGGGTCGGGGAGTTCCCTGGAGTGTGCTGGTGTTCTGATGTGGAGGACTAGCTACTGAAGCCGGTGCATGGAAGCTTTCCTACCACAGAGGAGGAGCCGCTGTTGAATGTGACAACACTGGAGGGGAGGTACATACAGGCGGATTTGAAGAGGAATCTCACTCCATGTCCCTCCCCTCCATAAAATCTGCCCCAGCATTAGCTTGGCAGGATGCCAAGGGAAGTGGAGGGGACCGGTGTCCCCCTTCACTATAGACTTCCAAACTGGATTGTCCCCACTCCGGCTCATCACTATCCACAATTAGGAAGTGATGGCTGTGTGAATATTAGAACAGGTTAATTATCTTTAGTGGAAAAAAAAAAGGCTTGGAGGTCAGCACTCCTAAAAAATAGGTTTAGGGCAACCTCAGGTAAGCTGCTCCCTTTTTATCTCTTGCATTGTATGAGACAGATTATAGGTTGGTCTGCAAGCTAACAGGGTTGAGTGCTGCGGCTCCTTTAAGTCTTTAGTAACCTAATTGCCCTGCTGACTTGTACCTCCCAGGTTAGTTATAAAATGGTCTGAGCAGCTGCCACTCCCCCTTTGTTCATTTACTCCTAAAAAATAGCTTTTAATCAAGTCCTCGAGTCAGTACAAAATATACAGCAATAAAATACAGTAATTAAATCCCAACAGCACTCTTACACGTTTCAGACGCCGTTCGGCCCTTAATCATAGATAAATTATTAATAAGACATGAACTTATTTATATCTAAAATAAGATGATCAAACTTACCCCATGGAGACAGCGCCGCAAGCCGCTTCTGGGTTCGAGGCGGAATGACGTCAACGCCAGCGACGGGGGCGCCCCGGCCAATAGCAGGCCAGGCATAAGGGCCAATCAGGAGAGGCGAAAGAAGGCCCTCTCTCATTGGCCGCACTAACAGCCAGGTTGGGGCGTCGCCATAGCAACGACGAAGCCGCCAAGTCCCGGTCAATAATGTCAATGGTGTGACCGGCAGCGGGGCGCCCCAGCCAGTGACAGGCAAGAAGTAGTGACCAACAAGGGAAGGCAACCAAAGCCCTCACCCGTTGGTCAAAAGGCCAGTCAGGCCGGGACGCCACCGCGGCAACAGCGGAGGCGCCACTCCGGAGAGAAGCCGCACCCAGATGGAAGAAGGGGGGAACCGGGAAGACAGCAGAGAGCGCTCACAGGGGGAAGTCTAGATCATAAATTATGCACAGCGGCATACACAGCAGCATTAAACAAGTTAGGCAAATATTAAACATGATAATAATCATAGAAGTAATAAACCTGACTGCTCAGTCACAATAATGGAAAAAGGGGAAGGAATGGATATGAAATAAAAAAATGAGTCAAATATGCATAACATTAGTGACTCAAAATTGACATATTGGGAACACCACTAATAAAAGTACTAAAAATATAACATGAAGTACATGGTATGTGGCTGCAGATATAAATTTTGGAATACACAAATAAGTGTACACACAGTGACGTGCCCAAAATTTCTGTATGGTTGAAATAAATTGAACGGGTCACCAATTTATAAATCAAGCACAAAACATATTATAGAAAAGAAAATACAAAATAACAATGAAATGAAAAATTCCATGTAGGGACACCCACCGAACGATCTACCTATAAGGAAAAAAGTAGAAGAAGAAAAAGATTCATGAAGTTTCAAGGAACCAACTGTACCTCAAAAAATATATATATTGTTAACTCAATGGTAACAAGTTATCTATCCATAATAAAGGAGATATCCCATTTGTGGTTGAGGCCAAAAGGATATCTGGTACCCAAAGTAAAAATCCAATAAGCCTCCCTGCAGAGAAGCTTTCTGTAGGCATCGCCCCCCCCCCCCCCTCGGTCCCACCGTGACCCTTTCTATTGCACTCACATGGAGCGAGCGAGATAAAGTATTGTGGCATGTCGTGCCACATTAGAGTTCCTGATCAGGTTGGGACGTCCTATGCCATAAAGATGTTCACTAATTCTAGTTTTAAGTTTACGTTTCGTACAGCCCACGTATTGTTTGAGGCAATAGTCACAGGTGATCAGATAAATGACAAAAAGAGAATTGCAGTTAAGTAAGGATTTGATCTTAAAGGATTTGCCAGTGGTAGTAGACATAAATGAATGGCTTTTATTAACATATTTACATAGGTCACACCTGGTGCCACCACAGGGGGACTTTCATTTGTCCCAGACACTCATTTTGACCCTTTTCATACAATGTTGGACATTAATAAGTTTGTCAGATCTCTTACCCTTAAACATAATTTTTCAGCTCTATTTCAGAAGATGAGGAAAAGGTGAGTATGGATGACAATGCACCACAGGCTGTTTCACCCATTTTGGGATCACAGGGGCAATCCACATTTGCGGAGAAGTGTAGAACTCTGGATGTGGAGTAATTTGGAGCAATTCGAGTTAGGGCAAAAATCTGCCTTCTCATGTGCAAGCACACCTAAAGCTAGAGCGATCTCCAACCCCGATCTCCAACCCCGAGAGAGGGCCTTCTTTCGCCTCTCCTGATTGGCCTTTATGCCTGGCCTGCCAATGGCCAGGGCGCCGCCGTCACCGGCGTTGACGTCATTCCGCCGCGAACCCGGAAGCAGCTTGCGGTGCTGTCTCCATGGGATAAGTTTGATCATCTTATTTTAGATATAAATAAGTTCATGTCTTATTAATAATTTATCTATGATTAAGGACCGAACGGCGCCCGAAACGCGTAAGAGTGCTGTTGGGATTTAATTACTGTATTTTCTCGCCGTATATTTTGTACTTGGATATTTTTAAGAGGACTCGATTGAAAGCTATTTTTAGGAGTGCTGACCTCCAAGCCTTTTTTTTTTCTCTGCATACGGTACGGGGTGTGGGAAATCCCGGTCTTTGCACCCATTGCAGCTTGGTCAATAAGTGTGCATCCATTTCTCAATTTTTCTGTAATTATCTTTAGTACTGATCCCACCTACAGGGTAATCCCCTATTTGTATCACACGTTGGTGGAAGGGGCTTGTTATGCCAATTGCGTGAGTACAAATTGTAACTATTTTAGTTATGCGGGATAACGCACCTACACCACACTAGCTGGTTACAGACCTCTTTCTGCCACCATAGATTACACTTAAAAAATCAGGTTTAAAAATTAGGATCATTTTTACATATATAAAAAGATAATCTAAATATACAGTACATCAATTACAAGAACACATACATATTATCAACAATAACAAAATAATGAATATTATCACATAATAATTTTTTACACTTACAGTACATAGCTGGTCTAAGTGTGGACACACAAACAAGTTTCACTGTATTTTGAATGCTTCCTGAGGAAAGACCCCCGCTAGTCTTGTGTGCTCTTGTACCTTTCGGAGCAGTTTCAGTATGTTACTGTTACATGTTATGTTTAAATGCTAAATCATTATGTGCTTCTTTAGAGGCTTGTGATGTCAGTGTTCTTATTTAATGCTGGACATACGTATTTCTTATCTTTTATTATAGCTTCCAATATGTTGTTTGGCTTCTCTCCAGTCGGTTCCACTTCCCCCTCCTTTGTCTTAAATAATTAGCAAAGAGAGTCTTTTTTTGTGGACACTTGTTCACCAAAAATTCTCTACATGCAGGGTCCAAGAGATTTGTGAGTAAAGTTGTTTTCAACTTGCAAAGATGATGTATGCCATACATAGGAAATGACTGGCTCACCTACTGACAGTCTACAAGAACTGCAGTTGCAAAAGTGAGGCCTTGATATGTCACCACGTGGCTCACCAGAGGAGGTCATGCCAACAGCAAATGCTGGGACTGATTGCCAAAGTGCTCCCGGGTGAACATGGGAAAGTCAACAAAGGAAAACTTTCTACTGTGCTATTTCCACAGCAGTATGCATATACCTCTAGGATACCAGACGGGGAGTGTTATGGGACCACAGTTCTCTCGGTCAGCTTTCTTGTTAATTTTCAAATTGTTTTGCTTGTTTAATGTCTCAAGGAGTTCTAATGTTATTTGCATTACATATGTTACCATATAATGACACAGCTCCCGATTCTAGCACACAGGGCCAGATTATGAGAGGGGCGCAAGGGGCTCTAGCCCGGGGGCCTCCACCACTTGCCCTGCAAAGGGGGCCTCCACCAACCTTTGGTTATGGTTTGGTCCAGGAGGCTTTTCAGTCTTTGGTCTGACAGGTCGCAGGGCCAGCAACAAAGCTATCAGCAGTAGTGGGCCCCTGTGCCTGTGCAAGCCTTTGTTTTTGCAAACCTGCAGCCAAACGGGGCAGGAAGCGGAGTCTAGAGCAGCAAAGCTGCCACTAGCAACGCTACAGTGATGGGTGCGTGCAGAACTGTCACTGCACATAAGCCACCAAGCACAGCCTCTGGCAGCTCAATGCAGGGAACTGATATCTGCTGGAGTTCCCGAGCAGCACCCAACCGCACAAGGGAAGCACAAGGGACTTGATCTGAGGTTCCAGTAAGTAGGCGGGTGCCAGACAACCACCGATCAGTTACTTGGCTGCACTATAATTTTAAAGGAAAGAAATATACTGTATCTGGGGCCTCCACCAGATTTTGTGTCCAGGGGCCTCCACCACACTTAATCCGTCCCTGCTAGCACAATTTATCACAGTTATTTCACAACAGACCTCATTGAGTGCGTGATGTCTACTTATCTTGTCCTTCTAGGCAACCATACTGCCAGCAGCCTCAGGTGCTCTCTAGTTCAGGCCTTCTCTTCCTTAGCAGCCATTATCTACAGAGCATCTTAAACCACATACTGCATCCATCACAACAGCAACAGAAGAGTCTGTGTGCTGAAGTGGCCTGTCTGCAGCCCAGACATTTGCCTAATAGAAGATATTTGGTGCATTATGAAATAAAAAATCTAGAAAAGATGCAGCTATAATTCTACATCAGACAATAATGTGGAAACATTTATTTTCTAAAACTCCAGTAATTGCCCACATGTCTACACATAAGGCTACACAATGGTAGATATGGGGCAGTCTCAACTTTTTTGAGATGGTTTATATTGCTTTTTTGCTTCCTTACATTTTACGAGGAATCCCAACTTTTTTAGGAATTGTCTTCTTATGTTTATTGCAATTTGGTGAAAAAAACGTGGGCCTAAATATATTTCTGCTCTCATTTGTGTACCTTTGGAGCTGGGACATATAAAACAACTACTATATATAAATAAATATATATATATATATATATATATATATATATATATATTTATTTAGTTTTTTTTAGTTTTTAGTTTTTTACAGCAGAATAGGGAATGTGACTGTATCAAGGTATGTGTGCTTTTCAGCTCTACCCTTAAACTTTGTAGAAGATACATTTTGTGTATGGAACTTGCCAGCCCTGACTTCAAGATATGTTTTCTAGTCCTGAAGATGGGAACTGGTTTCAGCTGGGGGTGTAATAAGGTGCACAAGAAGCCTAAATTGCCAGTGAGTAATGTGCATTTATACAGCCAGGCTAATGCTTCCATTAGGAAGGCCCATAATTCTAGGGGCTCTTGACTTGCAGATTATGGTTTGCATAGGAAGGGGTTGTCTCTAATATTTTAATTACACTGATGCTGAATTGAATATTTGTTCTGTTTTTCTAATGAATCAACAAGACACGACAAATAACATACCATGCTATGTTATTACCAAACATCTATGAAATAAAACGATTGAATAATTAATTCTCCGTTCATGATTTTAATGTAGCATGCTGCTTTCCTTGTGATATCACTTATGTCTAGAAAGCCAGCCCTGATTCCCAGGCACGCTGTTACTAGAGGTCTTGGCAGAATTGCTCTCACATGCTCTGTGGCAGCGAAGGTTCCAGGCAGGTGCCTGTCATCGTTTCTCCTGGGCCTTGTATGGAAATGCACCGTGAAAGAGTTAAGACTCTATAAATCATCTTCAAAGTTTCTTTCCTCTCCTCCCTCCTGTACTGAAAGACAAAAAGTTACTTTATCTCTGGAGCCCTGAACTCATGCCTTCACTTGTTCTCTGTCATCTTAGTACCTCTGAATTCCAGCAGTATTATGGATTCAGCTCATATAGTTGTACAAAAATAAAAATCATGTTGCAAATTAGAGGGTTATGTACTTAAGTGTGGGAATACTCATTTCATTGTAAACTCCTGCAAACAGTGGTGAACAATGCCCAGACAATTGGTTTGTTGAACGTAAGGGGCCTCTGTAGAGCGCTAAAATATTATAATCATCTTACCACCACTGCACCACTTAAGTCTAGGTCCGATGGCCATACATGGTCCCATTCATTATACCTGGTCATAGCCTCTAGACCCTATTAAGTGTATGACTATGGTCTACCAAGAGTAGAGCTGTGGCTAGAACATTGCCTAGTCCCTTTGTCACAATGACTGGACATGCAGCTCTGTTTACTGTGTGTAGGGAGGGCATACCAGACACTGCCTTGGTGTGTTCTGTCTGACGTAATCTTAGCAGCGGTAAGTATTTCACCACAACTTGAGATCAGTTTTCTGAGGGAATATAAGGGAAACTTTCAGATGCGCCTTAATTAGGTGTTAAGGTGTGGATGAAGTTTTCCAAACTGTAAAAAATATCCAGAAGGTGGAGAAGATCTTTACAAGTTAGTAAATACCTGCTAAATGTTCTTTAAACTTTAGTACATTTTGAGATGTATTAAGTGTACTCCTAGTGAGGTAGAGAAATTCTCCAAACTTCTGACATTTCTTGCATAGTGCAATAGAAAGGTTCCATAAACATTAGCCACTTCTGGCCAATGGAAGCGTAGCAGATCTTTAAAATTTAGTCAATAAAGAGCAAAAGTACTGGAGATCTTCACCAACATTGATGCATATCAGCCAAGTGAGGAGGAAAAGATCTTCAAACTAGTCAATGTCGGACAAATTCAATGTTCTGAGGTGCAGAAGCAGTGAAAATGTTCAATAAACCATAGCAAATATAGTGCGAGGGAGATGGAGAACATCATCATATTTTAATCAATACTGACCAAGTGCAGTAGAGATGTTCTAAAAATGTTAATACTTTTCAGCCAAGAGAGCTAGAGAAGACCTTCAAACTTTAGCCACATGCAGTTTAGAAGTTTTCTAAACTTTGAAGTGGAACAGTAAGGTAGAGAAGTTCTGCAGTGATATGGAGACTCTATTCTTCTATACTTTAATAAATGTACCTCTTCAGGTGGGAACATGCAGTTGATAAGAGAACTTTATTTTAGGCCGAGTCATAATGTACATAGGTATGTCTAACACTCTTAGGTGTGATTAACAAACTATCTCAAACTTGCATAGTGAAAGACATCCAAGACATATTTGGCACCAGGAAATATTTATTCAAATGAGCTGTACAATCTGCTGGGAGACACAGTGACTCCTGGCACCCTCCTGCACACGATCTGAAGGCGTTCTCTGGCAAACAGATGGCATCACTGACAAAAGAGACGTCCTAGAAAAGCTCCCAAAGGAGTTAAGTGAATGCAAAACACTTTCCAGATGTAGCTGTTGCTTTAATAGGCCGAGCCCTAAGAGTGCTTTAATGTCCTTTTAAATAGAATAACTGTTTACTTGTTTTATGTTAACATTGCCTATTCTAAAGTAGAGAATACTGCAAAGGGGTTTATAATGTCTGTAAATGTTTATGAGGTTTGACAGAGACCCAAAGTGCAATTTGACTTTGCATGAGTCAAGCTCTTGTTGTATTGTTGTGTGGGTCTAAGTTATATCACACATTCACAACATTTTATATTTAGTGCTAAAGCCGCAGTACGTCACAATCTATGACAAGTGATGTGTTGGCTTATTCAGTGTGTCAGGCCATATGCCGTATGCCAGGAATACAGTTGATGGCATTTTGGGATATTGATTTCTTATATCCTAAAAGCTATTCCGTGAATCCGCCATCTTTCTAAAATAACTTCTTAGTGAGCTTTCCTATTATATATTAAAGCTTCATTTAAATATCTGTTCACTATATACAATAGGCATGGCTACTGGGGCAGCTACTGGGCCCAGGATCCATTGCACATCTGCTGTTTAAAGGGACAGTCTTTTTATTTTTAGATTTAAGGACATTTTTGATTCCTTAAAATGTGGTTCTTCTGCTGTTGGCTCTCAAGATGACAGCGCCATTCTCTACTTGTGTAAGCCACCTTGAGCTCTCAGTATGGTCAGTAAAGATGCATGCCCCAGCCCTCATCTCTGTTTCACTTTTTTTACTGTCCCTGTGTCCCTGTACATTGGCATACAGTTTTTGCTACACAGTTTACTGGAAAATCATGTTTGCTAATCAAGACACAAAAAATCACTTTAGCTGAAAAAGCCTGAGAATTTCACTATTGCTGAATCACCAGCTAGGAAGACAATGAAAGTCAAGGGCAAACCTTTGATCCATCTGATGATCAGTGGCATAAACTGTTTGAAAGGGCTTAAGCCCATGCAGATGTTGTGAGATAGCTACACTCCTGCACTACATAAGAGCAGCCATCTTACTACACACCTGACAGTCCTGCGTACACATGAGCGTGAGTTGCTAGCTGTGCTAATTTGTTTCTAATTATACAACAGGTACATAATTTTTCCAAAGAATTTGCAAATCATTCTGCATACCCCATTGGAAAATGATGTACCCCCGGTAAAAAATGCCCCATGAGAAATTGTTTATATTAAATATCTGTTTATAACCTACTCCCAGCATAATACCTGGGAAGCGCACAGAAACAATGATGGACCACCACCAAAGTCTAATAATATTAGAAGCTGGTCATTGGGAGGTTCATTAGTTTGCAGACCTTGCAACAGCATTGATCACATTAAAAGTTTTTTATTCTTTTTTTCTTTCAGGCTAAAAAATCCTTCAGCCTAAAATAAATATTAAAAACAGATTTGTATACTTTCACGGTTGTTGAATATCACACAGCATTCCAAATACAAAAACATTGTTAGAAGATATTAATCTTTAGTTGTGTCAGACAAAGTTGGTCCACGCGCTGGCACCTTGTGGACCAACTTTGTAATGACATCACTAAAGATTAATATCTTCTCACAAATTTTTGTGAGAGGGTAGACGCCCTTGTGCCCTATCTTTTGGATGGGCCGCAAAAAGCGTACTATGACCTTAGTGAAAATGGGGGTCACATCTGCTGTCCGTGCCCGGCGGGTGCATAATTGGTGCTTTGATGTGGATAGATCCCAAATGTTTGATTTGTTTCACCTAAGAGATGGCTGGAACCCGGCTTCTCTACACCAGCACAGATTGTGGAAAAGGTGGTCATAGATTACTATACTGCAGCCCTACCTACTAAACTGCATTGATACGTTGGCCAGGGTGGCCCTACAGATGCAGATAAACTTGTCAGCATGGTTAAAAGATATCTGGCGACCAACAACTATCTCCGTTATGCTCCTGCCACTTGATCACCTCCCCGGACTGCCAGATTGTTGTCTTCCTCCGGTATAAAAGTTCTTGATACCGGGTGTGTACCAAGGAGGAAAGATCACCCTAGGAGGGACTTTGTTCCACTACAGTGCTGAAGATGTGGGGTGTTGGGTTGGGTCCTACACACTGCACCCAGAACTCTGAGCCCATGGAGTGTGATGCAGGGTGTGCAGCATCACTGGGGGGGGGGGGGCAAGAATGAGCCCCAAGTATGCAATATCATTGTGAACATTCATCCTGACAAGGTCTTGCTGGACTGTGGTCTTGTGTCCCTGGTGCATGCCAGACTAATAGCTGGGGACTATGTGCGCAGTTAGTAAATGAATGTTATTTGCATCCATCCCAAGGCTTACCATGTAGCACTGCTGAAAATAGAGACTGTGGTGGGAATGGTAACCCATCAAATTGGAGTGGTCAGAAATGCTTGGCCATGAGTTCCATTTGTTTTAGATGTTCTGGGGGATACTCCCTGAGAGAAGCGAGGAAGCATCTGCTAGTAGACAAGAAACGTGTTGATAAGTTACCTGATGTAAATGTGGACAATATTCTATTGCATGTTTTGACTAGAGAAGACCATGCTCCTGCTATGGAGCCAAATATGATTGACCAGTTGGTGGGGGATTCCACCCTGGTAAATGCTCGAGGACCCAGGAGCTGACCAACAATTTCTCCATTTTGCCATGGATAATGATTCCTTATATTGTGTTGTTAAGATTAACCACGAAATTGTGGAGCAGCTTCTGGTGCCCAAGCCATACAGATGTTTGGTACTTGACTTGGCTCATAGCCATACCCTTGCTGGGTATTTGGGGACCGATAAAACCCTGGAGAGAATTGTCCAAAGATTTTTTGAGCTTGTATGTATCAGAAGGTAAAAAAACTATTGTAAGTCATGCCCCACCTGCCAAATATGTCCCAGTGTCTCATTTCCGCAGCCCTTTGGTTCCACTTTCAATTATTAAGGTTCCATTTGAGAGAATTGCAATGGATTTAGTGGGGCCAGTGGTAATGTGAGCTAGGGGGCACCAATACATTTTAGTTGTAATGGACTATGCCAGCTGCTACCTTGAAGCGGGAGGAACATCATGTCTAAAAATATTGCAAGAGAACGGTGTTACACGTTTTCCTGTACAGGTATCCCATCTGGAATTCTCACAGACCAGTGCACCCCCTTTATGTCAAAGGTTATGAAAGAGCTTTGTAAGCTGCTTAAAGTCTCCCAGATATGCACTTGAGTGTACCCCCCACAGACAGATGGCTTAGTAGGGCGCTTTAAGACCCTCTAGCATATGTTAAAGAAGGTGGTTTAAAAAGATGGCTGGGATTGGGATTGTCTGCTACCTGATGTTTGCAATCTGGGAAGTGCCCCAAGCTTCCACTGGGTCCTCTCCTTTTGAACTATATGTTTGCCACCTCCGGGGTTTACTGGATATAGCTAAAGAGAACTGGGAAATGGAAGCCACCCCTGTTTAAATAGGTGAGACTCTTTCCACTTCACAGTTTCTGCAGAAAAACAGATGCAAGTTTCCTGACCTACCGGGCAATACACACCTCAAACATTACATAGAGACCGAGCCTGGGTTTATGGTCAACCTTAAGCTGTACAGAATACCAGATGTCCAGAAAGAGGCTGTATCAGCAGAGGTTAAATGGATGTTGGAATTGGGGGGAATCCCAAAGTGATTGGGTAAGCCCAGTTGTCCTGGTACCCAAATCTAATGGTACTTGGAGGTTCTGTAATAACTTCAGAAAGTTAAATGAGGTTTTAAAATTTGACGCCTACCCCATGCCCAGAGTGGATGAACTGATTGAGAGGTTGGAAGGGGCGGATTCATCACAACTCTGGATCTCGCTAAGTGCTATTGGCAGATCCCTTGACAGTGTAGGCGAAGCAGAAAACTGCCTTTTCAGTCCCAATTGGTTTGGTTCATTATCTAGTAATGCCATTTGGACTGCATGGTGCACCTGTCATCTTTCAGAGGCTGATGAATCAGATCTTGCAACCACTTCGGGCCTACGCAGCTGCTTACTTGGATGATGAGGTCATTTTCAGTTCAGGTTGGAAAAGTCACCTCTGTAAGGTACTGAATGCCATCAGTTATGCAGGCCTCACCATCAATCCAGAGAAGTGTGCCCTGGGCCTTGAGGAGGCCAAATACATGGGGTACATCACTGGCAGAGGGTTGGGTAAGCCCCACGTACACTAAGCTGAGGCAATACGAAACTAGCCTAGGCTTCTGACTAAGAAACAATTCAGAGCCTTCCTATGCAGCTCTGGGTACTATCACAGGTTTGTACCAAATTTTTCCTCAATTGCAGCACCATTGACAGATTTTAAGAAAGGGGAACTCCGAGATGGTAAAGTGGACCCAGAAGCAAAGAAAGCCTTTTAATATCTGAAATCTGCGTTGTTCCAACAGCCAGTGCTGGTCACTCATGATTTTAAGAAAGAGTTCTTGGTAAAAACAGATGCTTCAGATGCAGGTTTGGTCACTGTCACTAGATATGGATGGAGAAGAGCCTCCCGTCTTGTATTTAAGGAGAAAGCTCAGTCCGTCTGTGAAAAACTACTCCATTGTGGAACAGGAGGCCTTAGTAGTAAAATGGGTGCTCAAAACCCTAAGGTATTACCTCTTGGGTAGAACGTTCAAACTGGTGTCAGACCATGTGCCCCTGGCATGGATGAAGCAGAATAAAGAGAGAAATGCGAGAGTGACCAGATGGTTCCTGTTACTCCAAATCTTGAATTTTACACTGGTGCATAGGCCAGGATTGCTCCAAGCAAAGCTCCAGGAAAGCTCCAACCAAGGAATGGACACTGGGTGTGCATAGGCTACACCCATCCACAGAAGCTCTGTAAGGTATAGAGTTTTTTATGTGTTTGTGTAGTGTGTGTGTATGTGTGTGGAGCACCGGACATTGGAGGACCAGCAGGCAGGAAGCAAGTGTTATTTTAACTGCTTCCTGGCCACCACTCTCCGTTGCGCTCCCTTCACACACACACACAGACACACACACACATACACACATACACAAACACACACACAATATTGCCCCAATATTTTCTATTTTCAGGGTGAAAATGCTTGTAATGAAGCAACAAATATGGTAAAAAATAACAACATATTCCACAGTGCTTTACAATCAGAGGGTTCAGGTGCAAACAGAGTAATACATTACATAATATAATAAATACATTCATAAATAAATTACATAGCAAACAGCTTACAATCTAAGAGATCAAAATGCCCCGTCATATAAGGGAAAAGGCGTAAAATGCTTGTTTAAAACAGAAAGTATTTACATGGATGATAACAGAATTTCTCCCATGGTCCTTCACATTAGGCCTGGCCTAATGTTCTTGCAGACATGTGAGATGTTAAGAGAAACTTTCATTTACACCTAAAGTGCCCTTTTTACTCCCAAGTGTACCTTTTGCACCTGGTGCCGAATCAACCCCGAAATATTTCATAAAACAATTCTTTTAAATGATTTTTGCCCGAGCTTGAGCCTGTGTATCGACTGGAATGGATAAATAATGTTACCTCCTTTCTACATAACATCGTTATCCTTTTCAACGGTCATGACAGGTCATTCTGGTGAAAGGGAAAAATTTGGCACAATCACATATCTACATTATTTTTCAAACACGAATGAAAAATGACTCTTACATTAGCTTGAATGGCCTAATGCACCAACGGCTTTTCTAAGTAATAATTTGCAAGATATCTCTAAACATAATATATCTGATTATGAATGAGTCCTTGCAACCTGTTGCCCAAGAAATCCCATTATAATGCATCTGACCTCCTAATGGCCACCCAACCATTCTGTAATATCAACATTTTATTTAGCTTTTTTCCATCCTTGTTGTTTATTTGAAGCTTTCAACAAGGGCAAGTGCTCTAATTCTTGGGTAATCTTGTGAAAACATAAAGAGCGTAGAAAGGTCACATTAAATGGGAATGTGGAAAAAAGCACTATTCAGAGTTGGATATAAATCAAGGCACTTTATGTACAGAAAATGTGTTGTGGGGTAGCACAATCCTCCAAACGAAACTAGTGACATTTAGTACTCTTGTAAGTCTTTTTTAATCATGGGGTAATCCAAACTGCACCTTCTAGAGAAGTTGGAGGCATTAACCCCCGAGACCTGATATATTTCTTTCAAATCAGCATCTGGTAGTCATATAGGAAGGGGATTAAATTCCTCGGAGACTCCTTCAAAGGTTTCTTCCAAGACTTGTTTATAAATATACAGATAGATCCATATATACACGTTTCTCAGTGCAGGCCGCCCTAGACATCATGGAGCGGATAAGGCAGACACAGTGGGGATTTTTTTTTATTTCTTGTCCCCGCCATATTGAAAGCATTCGTTAAGTTCCTTGTTAAGAAAATGTGCGATCACTTATTTAGTTATCTGCCAATAAATCCATAGGCAGACTTTCTACACCAATAGGCACTGAAAGTACAAGGTTAAAGTGTTTGATGGAGGAGCCTGGAGGAGGTATAGGCAGCGGCAGCAACTTCCAGATAATTGCATGCTGTCCGGTTTGGCTGAGAAATCCAAATGAAATATTTTGCTGGAGTATAGAACAAAGGGAGCAATGCTGAATGAATTATCATGCTATATGTACCAATATGTTTTAATCTTAATGTTTAGGTGTTTTAGTTCATTATTGATAGATCTGTCCCGTTTAGCCACCATAACCCTGTCTCTAACCTTTTCAAGGTTAATTCAGATCTGCATAACCTGCCTGCTTCTGATAATAATCCTATGACCTGTGACCTTCCCTAAAATGCAGATTTCCTAGACCAGCATCAGGGAATTCACATACTGGAAGGCTTTTAGACATTTCTGCTGAAAAGCTGTCCTCATACAGTCACACAGTCAAAATGGCTGTGTTTTTTTATGAGTTAACAGTTATACAGATTAGATAAGAGCACAAGAACCACAAATCTCAATGTACTCACATTTATCCTGGGTATTATATAACTGTGAACAGATTACAAAGAGTACAAAAGTTTGCAGTACTACAGTATATTTATATATCAGTGATTCCACAGTTATAGGTACAAGGCAGCAAGACAATACACGAGAGCATATAAATAGACACAATGTAAATCTTAATTAGGACCATCATGAAGATAGGAAAGTGATAGCATTTGTATTACTAAAATCCAATGGTTGTAATTCTTGCTGGGGATACCCCCCCCCCCCCCCCAGATTAGAAAGGATAGAAAGAGAAAAAAGGCAGCATAACTGAATACAAATAAATTGATAAGAAAAGTAAAAAAAAGGGCCGGAAGTTTTAGGAACAGGGGGTCAAAGTCAGATGTCAGATGAGCCCTCAATTGAGAAAGAAGCATCTACCGCATATGTCTATCCCCATACATTTTCCAGGGTCCCCACACCCTTTCAAACTGATCTTGCCTAGGCCTGCATTACTTTAAATAAAGTCCAGAGAACAGCAAAGAATATATGTATGGGTATTGTGATGTGTTAAATTGAAAGCATTATGTAACGTGGGAGCCTACTCAGACTAACCAGAGTCTTGGAGATGAAATATAAAATAAAGTCAGAAAAAAAGTATGCAATTGAAAAGTGGGAGTGGAGAGGAAGGGGAGGGGTGGGGGAATTTAAGGGACCAATACTACAACTGGCTTATATAGATGACAAGATTTCATCAAGTCCTAGGATGGGCATACTGAAGCCAGTGAGAGCAATCATATTGTTTTGTTTACCCGTTCTGAGTGGCTCTGGGTTAGCTGGAAAGATTGTAGCCGCTGATGATAAATGCCAATTTCTTTTTAAACCTCTGTGCTTATTAAATACGTTTTTGGGATATTAGGCATAACCATCTGTTTCTGCCTTACTCTTCAGAGTAGACCTTTGGATTAGTCCTCATACATGACCTGTGATTGTTTAGTCACAGGTTTATACATAATTTCACACGATGACCAATATAGTAAAAAGAGCAAACAAAACAAGTGTTAGATGCAAACATATACATACCAGCAAGATAGGAAATACACAATCTCTCCCCCCAGATTTTATAGTCATTTAATTTATGGGACAATCATTTTTTTAATCTTTTTACATTGTAGGACTTCAGAAGCTAAAGGATTTGCTTTGGATTTGATTAAATTCTCCTTCTCCTCCTAAGCCAATTCCACTGAATATATGGAATATGGTCAAAGAGGAAGGCAGACTTTACATAGGGTGTTACATAGGATTTGGCATAAACAGCACAACTTCCCTGATCGAAAAAGAAAAGTTCATCCAGTTTCTTCGCTAAACTACTTATGATTTCATCCATTTAGATCTTCCTAGTTCCTCTTTCCAATTTTGCAGGAGTTGTGGAGGGCAAACTAGGCAAATGCCTTGGACCTGATCCGTAAAGAGGCCCATGACTCTCTCAAAGTGCATTGATTGATTTTTTTTAGAGGGATCCACCATCTTTTTTATATTTTTTAATTTAAGCTGCCTGTGTGATAAAACACACAGTGAAATACGTGCCACCCAAAGTGGAAAGTGCAAAACCAATGAAAAACACTCTAGGACTTTCTCAAAAGAGAACTGACCTTTTTCTCCTACTCTCCTGGAGGACACCCTAGGCATTCTATAATCTTGACACCCCTTCATAAAACACAAACCTATTTTGGTTTTTCTTGCAACACCTATTATTTACTACACCATTTATTGATTACTGCCAGAAGATAGATGCTAGTGCACAGAGGAGGTAGTTATGCCTTCCTGGCATGTGATAACATTAGGAGCTATGGCTACTAGACCACAGTAAGGAGATCCTCATCTATAAGCAGGCTGTACTGGATGGGCTAAAGTCTATATTCAGCCTTATATACTATATTACTATAGCGAAGGGATGTCAAACTTTTGTACCACACAGCTGATCGGCCGTATTACGGCGATCGGCAACTCACTCGATCATTGGATCTCTTCCCACTCCGGCCAGGCTGGAGTAACTAGCACTTCCATGGTGGCCTCATGCCCCTCCTCTATCAGTTACAGAGGCGCTAGTATACCCGCTCCATTGTAGTGAATGGAGAGAGTGTGGAAGACACCCAAACAGATGCAGAATGATTTTGCCAGGACAGAAGTTGCAGATGCAGAATTATTTTACGCAGGATGGATGCAGAAAGAACATTATTTTGGCCATGACAGAGGCAGCATTATTTTGCCTTAGGACAGATGCAGGATTATTTTGCCCAGGAGAGACGCAGATGCTAAATTATATTTCCTAGGCCAGCTCTACAATATTTTTTTCCACCTTACCTGGTACAAGCTGGCAAAAGCCCCTACAGCAGTTGCAGAACAGTCTGCTGTGGCAGCAAGTTGTGTGGTGGGAGCATTAAAAAGCAGAAGCTTTTATAGGCGGTTCTGCACTCCACATTAGAGTACAACTTACCAGCGCATCACTCGGCAGCACCACAACACAGATTCAAAGATGCCAGTTTCAGAAGCCTTAGAGTGACAACATTAGCTACAAGAGGTGCCACCCAAGCCGCTGCTATCTGACACCTGTCTGAGGACCACATAAAAAGGACTTGGGGGCCGCATCTGGCACCCAGGCCTTGAATTTGACACATGAGCTATAGTGGTAATTGGTGGAGCTACAGACTCATCTATACTCAATCTCAATAGCCCAATCTGCTGCCATCTAAACTTTACCCAAGCCTGATCTGCTCTATAAATATAGAATTGCTTCAAATGGGTTAAAATCATTATTGTGCGTTTTCATGCACTTTAAAGGATTGCTTTATGTGTATTTTAATAGTTTTGGGTGACCAACAACCCATACATACCAACAACAGAATTTGGTAGTTGATGGAAAAAGGTTGGGGACCTCAAGCTAAAAAGATCCATTGCCCCGCCCCAAAAAAGTTAAAAAATTAGTAAAATTTAAAAAAAACTCCTAAATGTATTTACAACCTTTAATTCCTGCTAGAGTTTTGTGATTTGAGATTATTTTGAGGTCATCATAGCACTCTCTCTAGTCAAATACTGTCCAGATATCATCTAAACATGACATGACTTGCATCAGATAACATCTATCGTCTAACTCGAAAGATACCTTTAAACTGCTGTATAAAACTTATATAAATTAGAAGCATCAAGAGGGCAAATGCAACTGTTTCATGATGTATTAGCACTAAATCTCTATGTATACATGTATAGAAGAGAGAAAGGGCGGATCAATGTCTGCCACTGATGGCAGGTGACATGATATATCTCCTGAAGGTAAATCATATCACCTGTGGGGTTTTTTCCTGTATGATCAATTTCAGCTTCCGAAGTTTTTTTTTTTAAATATTTGCAAAAGATGAAAGGCTTTAGGGATTCCTTGGCTATTGGATCATTCGGTTTAAACCTAGGGGCATTCCTTTACCTGTCGTATTTACATTGGGGTCAGAGTGTCTAGTCACTACTCTGGTAATTCAGACAGATCACTAAGATGCAAAGATAATAGAGATCTGCCTTTTCCCCTGTGTCTCTAATTCTGACCTAAGCATATGTCACTTAATCTTAAAGTAACTAAAGTGAGTTTGGTGGGTATTAGAGTTGACTGGGAGATAATGCAGGTGAGCCTTCTACCAAGCCTTCTCGCACGGAGGTAGCTCCATGCATGATTTCAAACAGAGAATGAATTAAAATAATATTTGGATGAAATCCCAGAACGGAAACAAAAATAGGATTAGGGGATCAAACGTCTCTTTATACATTAAGATAATGTGGGTTTTGATCAGCAGAAAGAGATTTAAGGTCAGAGGTCAATATGTACGTTTTGTCTTACTGAGAGATGTAATAAATGTATTGTTTTTAGTTTGTTTTTGTTTATCGGCAATAATTAAAGGGACAGTCCAGGCAATGGCAATATTAAGACAGCAAGGAGCTCAACTGACGCCTGTCCCATATGCCGCTCATCTATTTTCTGCAGCTCACTGTAGAAGCTATAGTCGGTCTTCACAGTTTGCCCTTCCTTTCTTTTTTATTTTTCTACAACCAAGCTTAAAATATGGTTGCCCATGTCTCTTCCATTGTTAGCAAGTCCAGCAAGTTTGACCACTGTGGCTTGCTGGGTTCACTCACAAAGGAAGCACTGATAAACGGGAGCAGCATTTGGAGTTTGGTCATGGAGGAAAGGTAAAGAAGTAAGGGCAAACTTTTAGCCATATTAAACAGGCTTCATGTGAGCTGCTTGCTGTCTTTATATTTCCATTGCCTGGACTGTACCTTTAATACGTTTGAAATATTTTTTTTTTGTATTGCAACTAATCTAAGGTTTTGTTTTGTATGGCATTGTTTCATAACCTCCAGCTCATTTTTATCCTGGGAAACTAAGGGCCTTATTCATGAAGGGATAGCGTCAGGTAGTGCCTTGTAAATGAGAGGTAGCGACAGGTGAACGCCGGACACGGCACGCAATTACACATTTATCAAGCAGAATCTGTTGAGCGACTGGGATAACGCCATGTAGCGTCCGATTCATCATTATTAGAGATGAGCGAACTTTTGAAAAGTTCGATTCGGCCGATTCGCCGAATTTCACAAAGAAATTCGGGTTCGGCCGAATCGAACTTTTACGAAGTTCCCCATCAAAAATGCCGGCATGGTGGGAGCGGGCCGGCCGGTCGGCACGAACCACAAAATATTCGGGTTCGTGCCGAATCGAATATTTCCTGAAATTCGGAGCGAATTCCGGTTCGTCCGAACCGGTTCGCTCATCTCTAATCATTATCCCAGCCTCAGCGTACAGCACCGGCGTTCAGCCTTGCAGAGCGCCACGTATTACCTCTCGCTACCTGTCGCTCTCCCATACATTTCAATGGACGTTCTTTTATTTCTCTTTAACCCTTTCACTGCCAGCCTACCTGCAGCTTTTGTCGCCCTCTGTTGCCAGACCATGTTTCACTATTTTGCGCTACACATGTTCAACTGTGATTTTTGAAAGGATTTCCAGGGATTTTCCTGGAAAATGATATATTGTTTTTTTTAACAGAGTCTGGGCTTCAACATGAAATGTCTTGTTTGGCCTTTTTTTAGTGTATTCTCAATACTTTTTGGTGAAATATGTGCAAAAAAAATAAAAAAAAATCAATTTTTTGCAATTTGTAGTGTTTTTTCGTAATAAAAAATGTAAGTTTTTCAATAAAATGTTATTGCGTGCGAAACCCCAATTTCTCCCGGTTACAGCGATACCACATATGTATAGGTAGACACCCTTTCCTGCCCAGGAGACTCCCCCAAACTGAAACAGAGCTTTAGGAGATTTTCAGATAAAATACAACTGCGCTATGCGCTATGCGCACCTTGCAGTTTTTCCAGAAAAACAACCCTGTACATTTGAAATACCCCCAACAAACTATATATCCTCTGGGCATACACGCCTCAAGCTTTCTAAGCGTACCAAGCTTGTTTATGTGGGCTTAGTTTTCTGGAAGTAATCCCTCAATGTATTCTTTGGTTGCACAAAGTTTCCCTAAAAAAGAATTAAAAAAAAAAAGAATAAAAAGGAAGAATCAAGCCACATTTTCCTAAAAAAAACTATATGCAAACAAGAAAAAACAAGTAAAATCTCAAAAAGCAACATGCCCCGAATAGAACGATACCCAACATGCATAGGTACCATCAAGGGAAGAGTTGGCAAACATCACAAAGTAAAGCATGCGCATAACAGTAATTTTACTTGAACATTTTGAAAAAACAGTGGGACCCCATTTTTTGGGGGGAATTTTAAGGGTTAGGCTAACCCTAACCCTAACCCTTAAAACTCCGCAAAAAATGACGTAGGGTCCCCCCTACCCGTTATAACCAGCGTGGGACCAGCTATGGGGGCTTGTAGGAACAGAGTGGAGGGGCCAGCTTTTGTGGCCCCCCACCCGGCAGCCTACAAGCCCACATAGCCTGTGTGGGCCCGGGCTGTTCTGCCACCCCCTGGGCTTTGAGGAGGCAGGTAATTGGGGGTGCAGGGGTTAATGGCAAGTCACCCGCTAGTTGCAGGTGACTTGCCAGCCCCCAGCCTTGTGAACTGATATAGGGGTCTCATGGACCCCTTAACAGTTCACAAAGGGTTAACATAAAAAAAAACATACACACACAAAAATGTCATTTTTTAAAAAAAAAAAATTTTGCTCCTGTGTCGATCAGCTGTCAGATGCCCTGGTGATCGCTGGCCAGAGGAGGGGGGGCAGGGGATCAAAGCATCGCCAATGGGGCGGGGCTAGTCTTCAAGATGGCGGCGCCCATCGGAAGGCAGGGGGAGAGGGCATTTTGAGCCCTCTCCTGAAGACTAAGCAGCCTGGGGGGGGCGATCGGAGGCCCCCCCAGTGAAGAGGAGACCCGGCGGGAGGCAGCGCGACTGCAGGTAAGTAAATGTAATTTTTTTTTTTTTTTTTACAGTTAGCAGCTGCTGCTGCTGAAGCGGGCGGGGGGGCCTATTCCGGGGGCTCTCCTGGAGCCATCCGACCCCCCACGGGGGATCGGATGGCACCAGATTAAAGAGGAGACCCGGCTGGATCCAACGAGGGGTCAGGTGAGTATTATTATTTTTTTTTAACTATCAGGGGGAAAGTCAAGCACGTAACACCTACGTGCTTGGCACTTTTTTTATTTTTTTTATTTTTTTATTCTCAAATAATGTTGGGATCTCTCCTGGCCTTGAAAAAGCCATTTTTTTACATTTTATCTATTTATGCAGAATTGATATTACAGGTCTTGCATTAAAGTGTTCATGTTACAATGTTATTACAATGTAATTCCATATGTTTTCGCTTTGTTACCGGTGGATACATGTTAAAAAACAACCTTTAATCACACAGCCTCCGGCGCTCTGGGCTACAGCAAAGCATTTTTGAGCTCTGGAGGTGTTTGAGTCTGTTTTTTTGATGAATATGTTGTGAGTCAGTCGCACAGACCAGTCGCTAACATGCGCTCCCATACAGCACTGTACTGGTCATATAGCGACTCCCCACAATGTATTCATCATTGCTGCACAGCGACTGAGTCGCTATGAACTAGCGACCCACGGCCGAGCACAGCGACTACTAGAGGGCGCTCTGAAATGCCTGCTACAGACGCTCATCTGTCGCTATCTGCCGCTAATAATGAATCAGCCTGCTCACAACATATATTTGCAAGTAACCTAGACAAGTGACCTTCGACTTAAAGAAAAAAAAACAGTATCAATTCACTGATACAACAATATTTATGGTTTCCATATTTTAATATACAACATTTTTAAACATTTCTGGTTGGTTATTGTTCCCAAAGCATGTTGCACAAATGTAAATTAGCTTCATCAGGGGAGGTGCATTTTAGTCATTTTTACTTATTTTACTTTTATTATATTTAGAAGTGTGGTGGGCATGCTGTAAGTAGCAAGAGTGGAATTCCAGTCATGTGAATGCTTATGGTCATGAACTAGGAATATTTTTAATGTGCATTTAAAATGTTAAAGTACTTTAGATTGTAAGCCCGCAAGGGCAGGTCCCTCTCTTCTAGTGTATTTTAGTATGACTGTGTATCTGGGCATTTCAGTCTCATCTGACTGATGCTCTTTTTTTTGTAAGTTAGTTATTTTAGCCTGTTTATAATTCTGCATTCAGCATCATGGAAAATGATGGTGCAATAAAATCAATAATAATAATAAGTAGAACACACACACACCATAATAGGTATTACCTATTATTGGGCTTAAATACAACACCTTAAGATAACACTGTATATTTAGGCCCTTATTTATGAAGGAATAGCGACAGGTAGCGACTGGTGAGCGACCGGTAATGACGGGCCCCGCCACGAGAACGCCGGCTCCCCACCACAATCACACATTTATCAAGCCAATCCTGCTTAGCGACTGAGATAGCGCCAGATAGCCACTCATTCATCATTATTCCAGCCTCAGCCCACAGCGCCAGCGTCCGACCTTGAACAGCGACAGGTATGACCTCTCGCTACCTGGCGCTCTCCAATGCATTTCAATGGAACAATCTTTAAATATTCATAATTAATTGTTATTAATGTTTTTTTTTTATTTCAATGTGAAAAATTTTGTGACCACTTCTGCCATGTTAGATAATTTTTTTAAGGTAAAAAAAAAAAAATTGTGCAGAATTGATATTACAGGTCTGATATTATTGTATTCATATTACTAAATTCTTTAAAAAATTTTTTTTTTGGTTTCCAAAAATATGGTGGTTTGGGACTTTGGGGGTTAAAAAACTACTTTTAACACATCGCCGCCAGCGCTCTGGGGTTTAAACATACATTTCACAGCGTGAGAATTTTTTGTGCGTGATTTTTTGATGAATGTGGTGGGAGCCGGTAGCTCTGACCAGTCGCTATCATGCGCACCCATACATCGCGGAACCTGTCAAATAGCGACTCGTCACCCCGTATTCAACATTACTGCACACCGACTCAGTCGCTATCAACAACCGAACAATGGCCAAGCACAGCGACTACTAGCGGGCGCTGTGAAAATATTGCTACAGTCGCTCAACTGTTGCTACCTGCCGCTGTTAATAAATCAGCCTCCCCGTTTGTTAGAATTTGCATACATAATGTATTTAAGAGGAACAATCACCAGTTTTTCTGCATAGTAAAAATCCAGGGTTTTGGTCCACTTTAAGTCCACATCATATAGCAGTTACATTTTCATGAATTACCAAAAATTGGAAATATAAGCATGGCGCATTAGAATAGGCTTATACCCTTCAACAACCCTCAGGGCCACTGTGTCCCCTCCCCATTGCTATTCAGAATGTCTTTCCACTAAAACTGGCACTTCCACTGTCCAGTGGGGTCATTTATGTTATCCAAATAGAGATGGGTTACAGTCTGGCAGCTTTTCTCTTTTTTGACACGGCTACAGAAGAGTGGAAAATCTGTTTTTCCCCTTTATAAATAACTGTAGGTAGGGGTTATGGTTAAGAAGCACAGTGAAGTACTGAATATGTCTACACCATTCTGAGTTAGTCTTATGGACAGAAAAGTATTTGCTCAGCCTGATTTTTTACACGTTGTCAGTGGCTGTAGACTGTGTTTGGGTGCTGAGAAACAGGCAAATATCTTACGCACTTGCAGGAAAATCTTTTCATTTGTACCAAGTAGCCCGTAGCTGTTTTGCTACTATTCACTCAACACCGTCGCAGTCCGAAGTCTAGGTTTGGCGCAATATGTAAATTACAAAAAGCATTTTATTTTATGGAAAATTTAAAGCAAAAAAACAAAATATTTGGCTTAATATACATTTTTTATGTTATAGAATAAAAGTCATGAACCAGCTATAAAATAGGTTTTGCCTCTATGATGGCTCCCCTGTTCCACATGTAATACAGATACGCTGTAACAACCAGGTGACCTTTTAGCTGGCTGGGCTGTTTTCTTGACAGACCTGTCAGTTTTTCCTTCTCTTGTTTAACGTCTTCAGGCACTCTAAGTCAACCTGTAATTATTGGTACCGTATTTGCCGGCGTATAAGACGACTGGGCGTATAAGACGACTCCCCAACATTTCCACTCAAAATATAGAGTTTGTTATATACTCGCCGTATAAGACTACTCTCTCTTCCACACACCAAATAAACAACAAACCAAATTAGCAACAACCAAAAAAACAACCTGAGCATGTTATCAGGACTCACCTGAGTAAAGTGTCATGGCGACATCCATTCCTCTCCTCTGTGCTGGAAGCAGAAAGCCATTTAGCTGTCCTTGGGTCACCTCCACTCAAATCCCATCTACCAATAGGAAGAGGCAACAGCCCGGCCGCGCTGTCTGCTGGGATAGGGAGTGGGGGCGGCGAGAGCAACCCCTGTGGAGGATGCATAGCTGCATGGTTCTTTGACCAGTGGTCTGCAGCATCATGGCTGACGCTTCCCTCTGGCTCATTAATAATAAACGGGCACAGGAAAAGGCGGCCACGCCCTCAACCCACAAACCATACCCACATGTTGCTCCATCGTCACATCCTCACTACCGACGGCGACAATGCGCGGACGGCAGGCGCCGCTGCGCACCTTAGAGGAAACAGTGCCGCGCACCATACCTCCCAACTTTTGAAAGTCGTAAAGAGGGACACAAGAAGCCACGCCCAGCCACACCCCCAGCTACACCCATAAACGGAAACGCCACCTAAGAACATATCCCCAATTTTTCAAGGTGAAAAAGAGGGACATTTGTTAAATTAGGCCATGCCCCCTCATTGGGGGATGGATAGGTTAACAGTTAAAACAATAGAAACACTTTGAATAGACACATGAATCATTTATTGCTGCAGATCTGCATGTTACACCTCAAAGAGGGACAAATTAGAACGAGGGACAGGGGGACACAGACTCCAAAGAGGGACAGTCCCTCCAAATCAGGGACACTTGGCAGGTATGTGATTAGTGTGTCCAGAACATGATGTAGGGGGAGGGGGCAGCAAGTTCAGCACGGCACCCAGCCAATACAGTGGAGAACAAAATCCAACAGGGATGGGAGAGAGGGGAACAGGAAGTCACAATGGCAAGTGAATGACAGCATGTGGGGAGGGCTGGAGTTTGCTGTACTCACACAATGTGATTCTGGTAACGAGCTCTGTGCCTCATCGTGTCACTGCCCCTCACACTGATGGAGGGAGGGGAGGGGAGAGAGGTGGGAACCTGTCACGCTGTGTGCTCTCTATACCGGCACCAGCAGCATTCATTACAGTAACTTCCTTGCTGAAGTAAACACACAAACACTTACCATGCCGATGCTTGAACTTCCGTGCTCATCTCTTCCCCTCCCTGTCACATGACTAGATTGTCACAACAGGGGGGCGACTGAGAGCTGATATACAGAAGCAGGAACTGTTCTTAATTCATGCTGCTTATATGACGGCTTCATCTTGCACACCACATTGGCTGTGCATTCTGCACCTGGCGCTGTCCCAATAGCCAGCCACAAAGTTTAATTTTTTTTTCTTTTTAATGAAAGCTTTTACCCAGCTGAGGCATGGCGCCCGGGGCAGGTGCCCCCCTAGCTACGCCCCTGCACACACCAATCCCGGCGGTGGCCACGCCCACCCGGCTCCCCGTCCAATCCCAGCTGTGGCCACGCCACACAGGAGAGCTGAAGCCAATTGGCTAACAAGCTCTTATTGCAGGCATCACTAGCGGAGAAGTCTGTCTGCACTGAGAAGGGAAGGGGGCTGTGGGTGAGGGTAGAGATCACAGCGCCTTGCTGGGGATGAAGGCTCCATGCCTGACATAAGCCCTGAACGTCCCGCGGTAAGAGGGCAACTGGGCGGGACACTGGAATCATAATGCGATCCCGGGATAGTCCCGCCCAATCCGTGACGGTTGGGGGGTATGTGTGCACCCGGCGTATAAGATGACCCCCCCACTTGGAAGCATGTTCTTCAGGGGCAGAAAGTCGTCTTATACGCCGGCAAATACAGTATTTATTTCTACGTGAGCTATATAGAACTTCTTTCGATATTTTTTGGGGAAGAAAAAAAAACATCTGCTACCTAACTAAAGAAAAAGGACAGTCTGCTCTCATGGTTAGTTCTTGAAAAATAAGGGCAAAAAATGGCTAAAGACTGCAGTTGGGTTCCAGGTACTTGAGTTATATTAGCCATTTTCTCCAGAAAACCAAGGCTGCCATTAGGTGCTGAACTTTTTTCTGGTAGTGGAAGTCATGAATCACCTATTGCGATTGGCATGGATGTGTCCCAGCCCGACATAGAAATGTATAGATGGGTCAAAGCTCAACATAGAATTATATGGATGTCTCACAGAATGATGCCGGGTGAGAAAACTTCTTTTTAGGAAAGAAAACTGCCATTCACTTTAATTGTCTACCTGGTGTCATTTTTCCTGGCTTTGAATCAGCCCCAGGGTAGATAATGAAAGTGAATGTCAATTCTCCTACAAACTTGATATAGAATGGAATGAATGGGTCACAGCTTAATATAAATTGGTATGCATGGGTCAAAGATTGATATAGAATGGTACTGATGGGTCACAGCTTGATATAGAATGGTACTGATGGGTCACAGCTTGATATAGAATGGTACTGATGGGTCACAGCTTGATATAGAATGGTACTGATGGGTCACAGCTTGATAGAGAATGGTACTGATGGGTCACAGCTTGATATAGAATGGTACTGATGGGTCACGGTTAGATATAGAATTATATGGGTGGGTTACAGTCTGATACAGAATGGTATGGGTGTGTCACAGCTTGATATAGAATAGCATGGATGGGATTAAAGATGACCCTTTCAGAAATCAGTGGTAATTGTATTCAAGCAAGGCATATGTGGGCTGCAGGGGTGGGGCAGATTATTGTATAGGGAGGGCACAGGGCCATTTGATTTATAGGCAATTGTCATGGTATGGAGTTGGTACAGTTTGCCCATTATTTTGGCGTATGTTAGATTTACCAATAACTTTAGTGATGAGCTGAATCTGCCTCTATTCTGTACTGGTGCAGGTTTGCTGAATCATGTGCAATATTTTGGTTCTGCGTCAACAGATTCCGAATCCGAAAACTTCAAATGAAAATTCAGAATGTGTTTTTAGGTCTCTGGAAAGCAACTTAAGCAGCCAGGTGCCCACAAACTGCATGATGGGATGGGACCACAAAATTTGCAGTATATTGTTTTAATCTAACCAAAAACTTCAGAGGCCATCTTACCCAAAAAATCTATTTTTTTAGGAAAAGAGTAATCCCACTTTAAAATGTTAACGATATCATAATGTAAAGCAATGTGTTAATAGCATAATGTATTTTTACTAATAAAAACATAGTCCCTCTTTAACTCCTTTAAAACATGTACATGTCCCGCTAGAGGTTCATTTCTGAAAGAATCATTTCTCTTGAACTTTTTTAAAACATTTGTATGTAAAGCTAGAGGCCAGCCTTATGATCTTTAAAACCTCTGAATGTGAAGCTAGAGGTTTATTTTAACAGAACAATGTAATATATAGAGGCCGATTCATCAATAGCGCCAGGTAGCGACAGATGAGCGACTGTAGCGTGATTTTTTCAGCGCCAGCCAGTATTCGCTGTGCTTGGCCGGCGTTAGCTTGATGACAGCGACTCAGTCGGTGTGCGGTAATGTTGAATACGGGCTGGGGGGTCGCTGTTTCACAGGTCCAGCGTTGTATGTGAGCGCCTGACAACGAATGGCCAGAGCGAACGGCTAGCTTCATATTCATCAAAAAATCACGCTCCGAATGTGCTGTCGCTGTCCATTCCTTGTTTAAACCCCAGTGCGCTGGCGGCGATCTGTATTAAATAGTTTTTAAGCCCTAAACAACCATATTTTTTGAATGTAACATTATACATGTTTTTAGAATCATTTTGTTATATGAATACAGTAATCTCAGACCTGTTAGATCAATTCTGCACATATTTTTTTTTTTTTTTTTTTTTGACTTAAAAATAAATCCTAACATTGCAGAAGTGTTCTCCGATTTTTTGACATTAAAAAAATTAAAAAAAAAATTATTACCAATTAATCATGAATTATTATAGATTGCTCCATTGAAATGCATTGGACATCGCCAGGGAGCGACAGCTCATACCTGGCGCAGTGAGGGAATTTGCAGCGGCGCTGTTTGGTCCAGGCGGCTTCATGATGAATGCCGCGCTAGCCGTCGCTCTCGCCGGCGCTAGCCTCATTTTGCTTGATAAATGCGTCATTGTGACCGCCGCCAGGCGTACTTGAGTCGGTAGTCGCCGTTAGCTGCCGCTACCTGGCGCTCATCAGACACTACCTGGCGCTATCGCTTGATGAATAAGGGCATTAGTATTTAGTACAGCAGCAACAGTAGCATAGACAAGCAAGTCTACTACTACTTCTGTTTACAAGGTCTACTACAGATGCAACATTATTGATAACATTCTAGAACACATTGCACTGAGCTGGCAGGTGGCTGGCATTGCAACTAATGCATGGTTTCCTGCAACTGTAACATCTGATTAAGCCCTATGCATGCATTGTGAACAGAGGGCTACACCCTATTGACCAAGGCTCTCCAGTGACACTTAATCTGAAATTCCTGGATGGTCGTATCACAACTGCTTCAGTTTCCCATATCAGACAACTGCTTAAAGTTTTAGCAACCACATAACCTTAGTAGTGAAGTGGTAAGTGGATGTGAAGCCAATTCACAATATATATATATCATACTCTGCAAGAGATGCTGTCTCCGAGGAATGAGAATGAGGTGTTATTGAGAAAACTGACTTCCCTGAATTACTTTTCCCCTTTGTGGTGCCAATGAAGAAAATAAGAGATATTACACTGTTTGTTGACCTCTGCTAAGCCATTTTGTTATTCGTAGCCACCCCTTGCCACACATTAAAGAAATATTTTTAAAATTAAGGGGAGAAAAAGTTTTTACCCTAAATCTTCAAAGTGCTTATCATCAATGTATGCAGCATGAGGAAAGTGTAGATCTCACTCCATTCATTACAGAGAAGGGTCTGTTTTTTCAGGCATTCACCTTATCAATTAGTTTCAGCACCCACCTGCTTTCAAACACTGATGTCTTCCATAATCTTTAGCATGCTTTGCGTATAGTGCTATTTAGACAACCTAACTGTCTATGGTCCAGTTTTGGATCTTCGTGATAAAAAGTAACTTAAAACAGTTCAAAAAAGTTTGTAAAACTTGGAGTATATGAGTTGCCCACAATGTGATATGTAGAAGAGTTGGATGTGAGAAAGCAGCATGCTGGTATGGGCGTATGGTTGTTGGTAATAGGTGCATTTGGAAGGTAAAAAATAACGTCTGGATATCAGGGCAGAGATTGGGTTTACAGTGGCCCCTAGGAATCTGACTGTATGTGATCCAGAGCTTCTTAATAGAAGTTACATTTTATCTTGTAAATAAGAATCTCCCAATCCACAATTTTGCAATTTGCACATCCCAAAAATACCAGTGCCATTATGTTACCAGAACAATGTGGAAGTGGGACAATTTTTAACAAGGGTAGGTAAGTGAATTTACCCAGTTTATTTGTGTTTGTTGTTTGCTTTATTAAAATGTGTTACTTTCACACATGGCATTAGTTGCTGATTATTTAATTCTATATGTTTTTAATTCACTAAAATGTGTGCCTAGACATAAAACCATTGTGTTACCGTATTTTTCGCCCTATAAGGTGCACATATTTTTCCCCAAAAGTGGGGGAAAATGTCCGTGCGCCTTATCAGGCGAATGTAAAAAAAAAAAAAAACGTTCCTGGCACTCCCACGTTGTGGTATGCATATTACTAGTCGGGAACCTCTGGTCTATATGAACATTGACATGGCTTTCTCTAGTCTGGAATAAGTGTCCACAAAAACATTTTGACAGGTTGACATTCTATACAATTGTTTGCCACCGAGGGAATGCAGAAGAGCAGCGAGGCATCCCTAATTGGGATGCCCCTGAGCTACAGGTACTAACAAACTTACATTCATTTTTAAATGTTGAGAAGGTGGGAATACTCTTAATCAATAACACATGCTGCCTTATCATAAGTGCAAACTGATAGGGAACAATTTACATCATGCCCATATAGAAGCAGGCAGTAGTTTACAAAACCTTAAAACATATTATTAAAGATCGAAATGGCGACAGTGTTGGTGAAACAATCACAGGATGGCTGACAGAAAGAATATGCACATTTATCTAAAGGTCCTGCAGGCTGATAGCTTGAAGTGCTGCCCAAATGGAAGGAAGTCAAACAACACAGAAGGGATCCACAAAAATCCTTGATGCAAGTGACTTGACTCTCATATAGCTGAAGGTAAGGGGCACCAATAATGCTCTCTTTTTCAATGACACCCCCATAGGAAAGGGAAAATCATAAGACTGAACCAACAATTTTGTGAATGATCTACTAGCTTCTTTGGCAGGCCAGCATTTTAACTGGGGATGAGGAGTCTCTGCTGAGACTTCTTCAGGACAGCCAATACAATTCTATCCAATTTGAGATTGTTGGAGATAAGATATTTGGTACCCTTTTGTATCTTCATGCCACTGTTAAATCAGCAACCTGATCAGGCCAAGGACTGTAATTTCATCTTAGAATTTTAGAATTTTAACCAAGTCTTCTGGGGACACACATTTGTTACATATATTATTCCATTTTGTTGCAGAGATATTAGTTTTTTCAATAGGGAAATAGTTTCTCTTCTCAATGAACAACATGTTCAGCAATCAAGAACATTATCAGCACATCATGCTAGTGGAAACTTACACAAACTGTCTGCATTGTTTATGCTACATTGCCAAGGGTAAGCAAAACGTTTGGCCTCAGTTCACTTAATACCCACCCAAACAAAATGTCCGTTTGGGCGTGAGGACGGATGTTGCTGCACTGTCCTAAATACAGAATCATTTGTGCACAATAG
Source organism: Gastrophryne carolinensis (assembly GCA_027917425.1). Taxonomy (NCBI): domain Eukaryota; kingdom Metazoa; phylum Chordata; class Amphibia; order Anura; family Microhylidae; genus Gastrophryne; species Gastrophryne carolinensis. Next base: position 441,738,436 of record CM051234.1, read on the forward strand.
GCAACAAATCAAATGGACCATAATAAATATTGGGTTACAAATGGTCACTGCTTCACCTACCAGAGTGTTTATACATGGCCTAAATACTAGATTCCAATTACATAGATTTGGGTACCCATATAAACAACAGGGAAAATAAATTATCCAAAAGTTGTAGTTATATCACAGGGCTAAACTGAAAAAAGCCCATATTCTAAAGGTGATCTTTGTGTTGCCCTCACAAGTTATAAAAAGGCAATTACACATGATACAACCATGCCACCCTTACCAGTTATAAAAGGTTGTTGACACTTTGTACAGATCACTCCTCACTAAAAGTCTTAGCAAACCACTGAGAATGAATTGTTTACCTACCGGTAATTGTGTTAGGTGGAACCACAGATGAATGGGGCTTAGGTGTCAAGAAAACCGAACATGTACGTTTTTACTTACCAGTCTTGGACCAGGTGACATCATAGATGAATACTTTGGTTCAGATAAGATATGTATATTAGGTTGTGAATGGTATAGATCTATAGCACTGTGAGTCAGGCTGGGCTAGGGTAGAGAGAAACAGGCTGTGTCAGGAAAAACATGGGGTTCATGTCTGTCTGTTGACTAACAGGGCATCTCTTTATTCTAATAATTAAACCTCTTCCAACTTTAACAAGCCATTTCCCACTGATAAAAATATGCAGGATTAACAATGATGCTCATAGCCATAGGTGCAGCGGCCACATTAATGCAATATGTTTATTAATGTCTCCAACCTCAATGAATCTCCTGATACAGGACATATAGCCTACCTCTAACTTGCCTAGTCTAGGCAACCCTGAGCTACAGCCTGTTGATTGTCACCTCATTGGGAAGACTCACCCTCACTCCCAATCTGCAATGACAAACCTGTCCTAGTGTCCTAGTTAATAACACTAACTGTCCTAGTGAAATAGAACATACTTCTGAAAATATTACATATGCTTCTATTGACAGGGGCAACTCCAGAAACAAAGTGTGGAGTCCTGGTCCACAGAGCAGTAGGCTAGGTCAGCAGTCTGCTAAGGCAACACTGTGAGCAAATTTTCCCAAAATGACAAAGTCAAAACCTGGTAAAAACAGTTAGTGGTTAAAAGTGGGTGGGTTAGTGGGTGTTACCAGGCTGGGAAAATCTATAGTACAACACCAACATCCCAGGTTGCACACATAGCTTTTTGGATTGGATTCAGTTTGCATCACTGCAGACTAGTACACGAGTAACTGCGAATGCAGAAGGAAAAAAGAAAACAGCCTGACTCCAGCTTTGCCAGCCTTTAAGGTGTGGATATGGAGGGGTCATACAGAACTTCATCATCACAGGGGGCTGATGGGAATTTTTTGCTATTTAGTCTGGTTGGGGGGAAGGGGTACTACCTGCTCAGTTCAAGCTGTGCCAGATTGCTTTTTGGGGCTAAGCGACGGTGCACAGTGTATTTTGTCCCAAGACGGGAGAGGAAGCCACCTGCTGACCAGATGAATTTTCAAATGGTAGGGCTCCAATGGAGGACACATTTGTCTCGGGGAGGCATAGGGAGCTTTATAATGTAAGCTCCAGTATAGACCTAGTAAATGCTCTATACTCTTATAAAAATGTATTTTTTTAGATTTGTTCTCCTTTATTCTAATATGAATTGGTGAATAATCATGGACAAACTGGGTAGGGCAAGACAGTGAGTTCTTAACATCTGTGGGTGGAAATGTCACACAAAAAGTTATCACGCCGCTTATTATCGTTTAGAGGGATGCTAGGAATATAAACTGTATCAGCTCCCAATGTTCATTGAACAACTGTAAAGTCCCTGACTGCTTGTATAATTGTTGGCATGGTATTTCATTTAAAATGTGAAGGGGTATGATCCCTCGGGTATGCCTTTTGGATCAGGCTCAGATTTAGAATCATATTTATTGTTGGCAAGTATATACAAATACGCATGGAATGCAACAATGTTAAAGGTAAAGTATTTAAGTAGTGTAAACAGTAGTACATTAAGGGTCCAGTAGTGTAGGGGGAACTAACTTCCCAGAAAGCCGTTTGGGGGAATTCTAATCCTAGGCATAGATTTCCAGGTAGTAGGGGAGGTATTGGAAGCATGGCTTCACACCCCTTCATGTCTGCACACCCCTAGTAAGCAATAAGAGGTAGCAAATAAGTGAACATGTGTGGTAGATGATGCACCTAAGCAATATACCACACGATACCCATATTGGTAAAACTAATAAATATAAAAGAGGGATGCATGTCCTTGGAGATATAGTCAGAAGATGTAGTGCATCTAGAGGATAGCAGAAAAATGATGTAAAGAGGCATCTGTAGGGAAAACCCAGCTGGAGGTGAGGAGAAGAGGGAGCTGATAGGCTGAAAGTTGGGAGGGCTGTTGCTGCAGCGAGAAGCCATGAGATGGAAGAAAGGAGAGGGTTTGGAAAGCAGCCAGTGGATTGGATAATCAAGAGGGCTTCTGCATTGTTGGGGAGGAAGGGGGCTGCAGTGGACACCAAGCAGATGGAGAAAACAATGGGAAATTGAAGGCGAGGTGGAGGGGGCTGCAGAATATAAACCTTGATAAATGGTATTTCAGCATATACAGAAAGTTTACTGACAAAATGGATGGAGTAGTTATATTCCCACATGGGAGGAAATACTGAAATCTCTTCACCTGTTACAGAAAAGAGAACAGCTGCATGTGCCCCTCTGCCCTTCCCTCATTAGATCTATCGCCTGTCAATACACTTCTTATAGCAGCAAGTCTAATTGGACCAACTACTCAAAGAAAACTAAATTCATTTAAACCTCAGATCTGTTCAACAGCAAAACACCCACCTCCCATACCCTGTTAAGAGCTCTGTAAACGCATGTCCTCTAAGCATTTCATTTGCCTAACAAATCATTATTAAAGCTTCCAAGCAGAACCGGAGGCCTTGTATGCATAGCCAATCTGAAAAAGCCCCCACCCCAATGTCCCCCCTGCTTTTGACCTCTAACCCTGTTATTTCATGCCATTGTAACTGTATTTATTTACTTCAAGCTCTTTGCAATGAACTGCTCACAAGTACATCTAATTGGCTCCCCAATTTTAGCAGCAAATGCAAGAAAATTGCACTCAAAGCTCTCCAGCCCCCTACAGAGCCCAGTAATCCTGTTCTGCCTTAGCCCACAGCTAGGTATAGCCTTCAAAACACAGCGAAAACATCTTCACTCGAATAATTACCAGTTTGTCAAAAGCTTTGCCATATTGCAAATTAGACGTGATGAGATTTCTTTTTCACATGCACCTACATAACAAAAACACAATGGCTGAGACTTAAGTAGTCCTCTCTACTTTCATTTCTTTATGACTGTGTACATTATATCTAATAACACAGGCATCTTAATGAGAGAGTGTAGTTAATAGTAAAAGTTCTGAGATCGGTTTTGAATAGTATCTATATTTTATCCAACAAATACCTAATTGCTTTTATTTAATAAAACGTTTGGTCCATTTAAAAAAAAAAATGCTTCTTTCTTTCTTATAATATTATATTTGCTACAAAATGAATGTTTGAAGTCAACAATTTTTTTGATGTATGTACAAAATTAGTCATTGTTTCAGTCAACAAATAATGTCCTGCATATTTGTAGCTTTATCAGAGTATGATCTATTATGTTTGTTTGGCAATCATCGAGATCATTTCTTATTTTTGATTTGTTATGAAAGTAAAGCATTTCATTTCACAAAAGTCTAATTATTCTCGTTGGCAAAATCAATAGAGAAATGACCATAGGAAAAGCACATTATCCAAAGTGAAACAATTTTCTGAAATAACGGAAACCAATAAAAATCTAATTATGACACAGGCGGGTATAAATAATCCGGTGCTTCATAATAACATCTGCTAAGATAATTTCATTTTCTGCAGGATGATAGAAGTACAATATATATTTCTTCATCTGCCAGCCATCTATTCTTTAAAATGCTTTACGAGTTCCAATGGGCAGTTCTTTTTCAAATGTATAAGTGACATGCGTGATGGATAAACCTTAAATGTAATTCTATGAAAAATACTTAGCCTATCAAACTCATCAGTGAAGCTGGATAATTGGTATTATCCGCAGTTAGGAGTAGAAACAAAAATACTAAGTTCATTTCCTATAGCCTGTATTATATAATAATGCTTATAGAAAAAATAAAACATAATTTAATAAAATAATTACAATAATTGAGTGGGAAAGAAAGTAATAAAGGAAAAAGAATGACTCAAGAGGGACAATTACACATTATCAATCTCTGCAGAGCAATTATGAACATTAGCTAAACACAAGCAAGAGATTATACAATACCATAAAGAAAATATATGCTGTAATAAGGGGTCTTTAAGTCTATAAAAAGGGTTAAGTGCACAGAAAATGTCAATACCAGATAGGAAAAATTATTGTTTAAGATTCTCCACGTCATGCTGTCATTTGTTTTGTAAGTATATATACATTTGTTAACCCTAATGTGCCAAGCAAAGTTCATCTCTGTAAGCCTTTAAAGTAATTTGCATAGTAACGGCCTAAAATGCTATTAGCTAATCAGTGTCCAATTTATTATCACCCTTAAATCATTGGTACTCCCCAAATGTAAAAACACTGGTATAACAAGCTACAGAAAACACATTTTCTTCTAAAAAAACACTCAAACATTAGACCCAGGTATGGGGGGTGGGGTACATTTTCCAGAGGCTTTTTTGCCTTTTGAGTGCCTCTCCAGTCTTTAATGAATACCAGTGTGGTAGGTTTGTAATTAAAAGTATTAAAAAAAAATTATGTTATAGATTTTTTTTATGTTAAAAATAAAAAATGTGAGTCTCTCCTGGCTCCTTTGAGTACATGCAAATGTAAAAAATGGGGTTCTGTTATTTACAATATGAAAATAATTTGTTTTTAAAAAAATGATATTTTTGTACTTTAATGTGTTGAGTTGGAAAGGTTATCTGAATTGCATGGGTACTAGTTAAACATTGGAGAGGTACTTAAAATGTAAGGAGCGTCTCCTAAGCTTTTTGAATTGACCCATAGAAGGGCCCTAATTATCCCAGCCAGGCAAAATAAATGCCAGTGGTTATACTACTTTATAATGGTGCTTATTACTAGTGGATCTACTACTAGTAATAGTGGTTTACTACTACTGTATAATTATATTAGTTACACTACCCCAATAATAAAACACACCATTCAAATGTCTGATACTTTGGTTGATCATTAATATATGATACTGTTGGTACTCATTGAGCCCCAACTGCAGCCTCTGTCCTCTAATTCCAGAACACTAATGGAGACCTGGCTCTTCTAAACCATGACCTGACAGTATTTGTATAACACTAAATTTATTATGTGTATATAATTATTATAAGTAAATGTAAATATATAATATTTTAGTAAATGTTTGTGGTGTAGTTCAAGGGTTAGTCTAACTCCTGAGCTTAGTTTTAGTCTATTTTATGTCTGGATTATTATGGTATGTATATTGATTACAGTCAAAAATGGTTGTTTGGTCCTACCGTTTCAAATTTCGAATCAATGCTCCCATTATACATGGCAAGCATTTATCGTTGGTACCACAAAAATGATCCTCCTAATGAGGTAGGTTTCTTCCTCCCATGAATAAACTGGGCCTGCATTGTTGATGCAAGCATTCAAAACCTACTGGTGTATAATTCAACACAATTTGAAGAGGCTTTACAGGCCTCTCTGATCTTTAAATGAATACCTGTGCATTGAGATTTCATACACTTTCCAACTCAACTCACAAAAAAAGTAAAATGTCTCTTTTCTTATATCTTTCAAACTTGATTGTTGTAATGAAGACGTTCCATGGATGATGTCCACAATTTTTCCAGCGTGACTTCTTTTCACAAATAACAATATCATATGGTGTGGTCAACCAAATGCTACACAAAGGCTCTTAATGTTTTATTAAATATCATGTGCAGTTACAAATTTGTAAAAAATAATAATATATTAATTGACCAAATAGAGCTCACCTGTAGAATTGTAAATCCAATTTGATTTAAGTTTAATAACATATTGTTTCAACTTTGTTGTTTGTTGCATTAGATAGGCTCTCACACCAAAGCTATTCATGAAAAATTTGAGGTTCTCAAAGTCCCTGCAAATTTTAATGAATTGTCCCATTGTGTCTTACTACCTACATCAGTCAGTGGTATGATTTATTCTATGTGACCTCAATTTTAATACAAGTATTCTTCAATACCTTTAGCTGAATTAATTTTCACTTAAAGTAATTCAGTACGACTTCTTAAGCACTTTCTATTTGCTAATACAATTGTGTGTCTTGATCTTTGACACAATGCAATCATTGGTCCTGCTCCTTTTCATAATGTCTACCTAGGGGTTAATTTAAGTCCACTTAAAATACAGGAGTAAAACGTTTTGTGATCTTTGCAGAGGCAGAGGTCTGTGTGTGTGTAGCCCAGACAAACACATATTGCCCTTATTAAGCTGTAGAATGCCAACTCATTTACTCTCTGTTTTTATTAGTAATTCTCATTTCAAGTACGACTGTCTCGCAGGAATCTTGTCCCACTCTTCCGAGAATCCTATTAATGTCCCTTCCGTCCATAATGCTGTTCAAACTCAATCATATTGCAAATTGACTAGAGAAAGAAAAGCAGAATTGCTTGCTTAGCTGTACAGAGCAGCTTTAACCCATTTCACGTTGAGCAGCCTGCACTACAGTATTGAGTGAGTCGGCACGGTGCCTAGCAACAGGTAGCAAAGAAAGGGTTAAAGGGAATTAAAATCCAAAATAAAACATTTTCAAAGCATTTTGTGTCATGCCAATTGCAAGGTAGAAAAGTGTGCTTTTAAGCCAGTGTTTTAGGGTTCCTTAGTAAAAAGAACAGCTGGGAGGTTGGACAAATATAAGCCAGCGAATACGAAAGTATTAGTGTTATGGGGACTGACAGTGCAGGTGCTTTTCAAAAGACTCTTCACTAAAACAAAGCAACAATCGTGAATTTATTACAGCAGCAAATGCTGTATTATAAAATACTTTTAAAATGATCTTTCCCTATTTTGAATAAAGGGGATTTTAGTGTACTCACCATAAAATCTTGAAATGCCTTTTCATGGATCAGGTCAGAAATCTTTGGATGGCTGTCAACCAAATGTATCTGAATGGATGTTGTGTCTCCCACAACATGAACAAGAAAAGGGGATTGTACTCACAAAAATCCTTTTTTGGAGTTTCATAAGAGATGCGGGGGTTTATTCAAATTATTATGAGGGCACCCTGAATTTTTAGATTGGTTCAATATTGAGAGCATTTCTCAATTTCTCTTAAAGATAGATCCCTAGTATCCAAAATTGGGCAGTTCCACAACTAAAATGCAGATGATTCCTAATCCAAATTTGTTTATATTTCCCATAGGTCGTAGCCTGCTAAAACTAACTAAACAATATTAAAATCTAAAAATATTAATTGGATACAGGAGTATAAATTGAACTTACACCTCTTGTGGAGGGTGACACGTTTCTCTTTTGGCCTCAAGGGTGTGTATATGGAGTAAGAGGCTAGAACAAGGCACCATGCTAAGCTTTGTAAACCACCGTAAACCATCAAGAATGATGCTTGTGGAATAGCAGCTTTTTTCTATGCAGAACTCACTCCTCTGCATTTTGTTCTTATTCTTTTGCCTTTACTCTTTGTATGAAAAATGCTTTCTTTAAAGGGATTGTCCACACTAGATACAAAAAAAGCCTATACTCAACTTTTGTTTCCAACAGCACCCCTGTGCGTTTCTGGTGCGGCCCCACAGCTCCTTTGTCCACAGTCAGCTTCTCTCCGAGAGCAAGGATCTAGCAATTCCAACCCCCAGTGCCAGCAACCTTTCTTGGCAGCGTTCGGGGGTCCTTGTAGGGAATCACTTGATCTCTCACATCAGTAAATATGATAATGGCGGAACTGCGAGGGACAAAAGGTGAGTATACACTTTTAAATGCCTGCATTTGAATAAAACCTGCATAGGGACTTAAAATTTAAACCAAACTTTTTTCTTACTCAATTTCCCTCTTCTGTTAAGATTTGGAAGATGCTCAGATGAATCTCCCAATATTTACTTATTTGCTTTAGACATCACTGGTCCAAGAGCACTGTTTCAATTAGATGCCATGTTTGCTATTTTTCCAACACACAGGCCTTGAAATAAGATGACATGGATTCATAGGTCCATCTGCTGTAGTTATGGTTAAGCTTAATAGGACTCTATCGGACCTGTTTACACTCCCTAATGGCACCAGGCAGAGTTGCCCCTAAATGTGAATGTGAAAGAGCCTCCACCAGGAAATTCTATTTGCAGGAATAGTGATATAGGTTGGTAATATTGGCGTGCCCTGGCATAGCCTATGTAGAGGCTGTTGCTGCTAATTAGCCGCACTACAGTGGAGCTCAGTTCTGAATACTAGTGGGGACCATGGTGCGTCTTTCACCATTTCGAATTGTACACTGTGTGCCAAAATAGGTAAATCCCTATGTCTTACGAATTAGATGCTCAGCACCCAGGATGAGACCATCCCCATATTCCTGGGTTGCTTGGTTATCTGGATTGCCAAGGAGGAAAAAATGTTCTTGTGCCTGGCTGTTCTTACTGCCCGGGCTTCAAACAAACAACCTGATGGGGGTTCTGATTCTCAGCAGATGCAGCTTTTTGATTGATTGTTTTTATGTAAAGTTGAAAGTTAACATAAAAGGAAATTTCATTTACGAAATGTGTATTCCTGCATTGGAATATTAATGGTTATATGGAAAATAAAAATAAAGTTATGAACTTATACATTTATTTAGCTTCCAACACTACCTTTATGCAAGCAACACTTAAAATACATCTCATTTCTCTTTGCTTCCATCTCGTGTTTCAGATTGCTTAGCAGCTATCTCTTCAGTCTTGTCATCTCACTCCCTTAAACTAAACATGGACAAAACTAAGTTTGTGGTTTTTCCCACCATCCAATTCGGCCCCTGTCTCCAACATAATATCTGTCAATGCATCTCACAATCACTACCGCTCCCTTAACGCAAAGTTTTGGCATTATATTGGACTCCTTTCTTTTATTCACACATCACATTCAGTCACTAGCCACCTTTTATGTACTTCAACTCAAAATCAACTCCCACGTCTGCCACTTTCTCATGCCTGACACCAGCACTAAAACATACCCTGACCATATCCCCACTAGACTACTGCAACAATCTCCTTTGTGGTCTACCAGCAAACAAGCTGCCACCTCTCCAATATATCCTCAACTCTGCGGCACATTTCACTTCCCCCTACTCTTTTTTTCTTCCAGTGCAGCTCCACTTTGTCTTCCCCTCCACTAACTGCAAATTTCTGAAAGATAACTTGGTTTAAAATGCTAACCTTAACTTACAAAGCACTTTGCAACCAGGTCCCCTCCTACAATTTTACGCCTGTTACACAACCTGTTCTGCCCATGGCCTCTTCTTTGTCTCAACTGTGACCACCTCCTGCCACTCTCTCCTCTGTGACTTCACACACGCCACCCCATTTTCTAGAATGCAATTGTTCCTTTCAAGCCCTTTAGGAGACCATCAAAACTCATATATTTAGATAAGCCTATCATCTGGCCTAAGCAATAGACATCACACTGCTGACACCTTTGGAGCACTTGCCACTATGGTTAATACATACTACTTGCAATGTACCTTTTGTCTCCACCCCTAAACCTTTAGATTGTAAGCCTGCAAGGGCAGGGTCCAATCTCCTAATCCGTTTAGTATCAATATGTATTGTGCATTTCTGTCAGGTCGGACTACATATTTATGTATTCACTCTGCCTGTAATAATAATAAGATATAGGAACAGTCTGAGCACTTGCCACACTTGAAGAGTGAGACTTGAAGTATCATGAAGATTGTAGATTTATGCTCCATCGAGGTCTAGAAAGTCCTTGACCCAGGCCTTTTTCATAATCTTGATTTCCTAATTATCTTACCTTGATTGTGAAATAGTGGGACCTGACTTACAATATCTCTTAGTTCTTGTGGATCATCGCTCCTTGCGGTAAGAGCATGGTAGACTCTGTTCAGTATAGTAGAGAAGGTTAGTGGTTTTACCAGTACTGATGATTCTAGTCACTGTGAGTAGCAGATTTAATGTCAGTGACTTGTCAAGATGAAAGCCTTGCCAGGTGACCTTTCAAATTAGGCCAATTTTGTTAAGGGATGTGACTGGAAACAACTGGGTCAACCTAAAGATAAATGTCCTCTTATGCTCGATGGTGAAAAGCTTCAGACCTCCAAGGTATTCAAGGGCTGCTTTTGTTGGTAGGGACCTCAACAAAGCCCAGAGGTAAAATATGAAGGGATAGGCTCACTTGTGCCATTTGTTTATTGACAGATCAGACCTATGTATTATAAGTATATTATTTGTTTCACTCTGTTGGTAATAATAACAAGATCTTGGAAAAGTCTGAGCACTTTCCACTTGCAAGTTTGAAAACAGTTTTTTGGGGGGAGGAGGGCATAGATGGCCATTGTATGCTTGCACACACATAGGGTTTTTTCCTCCACATTAAACCCATCTATACAGTGAGAGTTCACATCCCTTTAGCAGTGGTCTGCTGTAATTATTGCATACTTCCATGAAAATAAGCTGTCATAACCCTGATATCAGTTACATCATATGCTATATGGCCAACTTTACCCCTGGGCACAAGTGTTTGTGGATTGCAAGTGCTACCAATCCTAAATACCTGCATGCAGCACTTTTGCAGTGCGTATGCATTTGCCCCACAACTGCCAAATGCTAATGTAAAATGACCTATTGGTTACTATGGACAGCACTTTCACAGACATTTGGAGTTTAGTTGTAAGTGGATTGAAATGGCCCCACAAAGGTGTGGAGTCGGCACAAGTGTAGAATTGATAGATTTGGAAGAGGCATATAGCTGGTTGCAAGGCTTTTTATTGCTGACGACAAGGGGCTTGAACAGCTTTCCTCCTAGTAAAAAGTCCCTTTCAAATAAACGCAGTCTGTAGATATGAAGGAAATAAAAGATTCCTTCTCTGTCATAATTTTATCCTACGTCTGCTGTCTGTGAACCTTTCAGGGAGATCTAGCCTTACCAAAAGACCGGACTGAAAAGTTTTGTCCAGCATTATATGGACTTCCTGTACCAGTTCTTTAGGCTGCCAGGACAATTTTGGAGTAAATTGTGCACTTTAGGTAAAAAGAGGAAAAAAGAAAGTGTCTTTCCCCCAAAACAGTCCATCTAAGCAAAGATGGAAAAGCTGTTTCTCATGCCTGAATTTCAAAAACCAACAGGTCAAAGAATGCATTTCGTGCTTTGTTGAACTTAGGGACTCCATCTGTCAGAAGAGAAGAAGCTTCTCATCTGGGCCAGATTATAGGTAGGGCTCAAGGAGCATGCGCCTCTTGAAGCATTTGAACAGATCAAAAACAACAGAAACATACAAGGTTTCATGTGTATCCTTACATCATAGCTATAGGTGCAGTATTAGTTGGTACGAATATTATGAAAGTGGTACACTACATCCAGTCCTCCAAACCGTATCACCATCTTCGGTATATCTTATAACATATTATGTATCTTCACAGTTGTTTGCCAATTTATTTTTAATTAGAGGTTGTTTGACCCCTTGGATTGATCTATATTACTTGTATCACTTGTTTATATACACTTTGCTTATATTTGTATCATTATATGCACAATGGCACTTTTTTTCTGGCTTGGTATTCTCCTGTTGAGTAATTATGGTTTTAATTATGTGTTGTATGAGCTCTAAATTTTAATTATGATGTAAATAAATTTACAATTTAAAATTTCATAGTATTGTTACATGCCTTGATTGATTTTTTGAATATATAAGATTGGTGGTGCAATTTATTGGTGCCCTTTCTGTGGGGTACAAATTTTAAATTGCTTTTTTTGAACACCATATATACAGTATGCACACTGATCTTTTTGCAATTTATGGTTATTTGAAGGGTGGTGCAGGGACAATTTAATTATTGGTTTTCATATTATGTATCTTAACACTGCACTATTCAAAAGCCCACAAATATGTGGGGAGATGATATAAGAGACACAAGTATGTAAAAAACAAGTGTAACTGGTTCAAAATCACGAGAAGAGAAGAAAAAAAGAGAGGAGGGAAAAGGGCTGAATGGAGTTAGGGATTAGAGGAGTTGTTGCTGAGGGGGTCTATTACCCAAAGTCAATGGTGCTCATGTCTAGGTCAGGGGCCATATGAGATTTCTAAGCTGAAGCAATGGCCATTCTTGCAGCAAAAAATGTAAGAAATTAGATGGTGGAGAGGTCTAGAGATGTCTGAGATCATATCCCCTAACAGAGCCATCCTGAGTCTGAAGGCCAGTCGCCTTAAATATCAGAGTGTGTCCTTTTTTCCAAAAAGACAGAACCTTGGGGCATAGCCACCAAATGTGGTACATATCACCAGGAAATGTACACCCATGAAAGTAATTGGGGAAAGACCCCGGGTAGGCTTTAGCTATATTAGTTGGAACAAAGTACAATCTAAGGAGCACTTTTGAGTTTGCCTCCACCAACAAGGTCTTTATAGAGCACTTGAAAGCTCTTATCACCAGACATGACCAAACCTCCTTGCACAGCTCGACCCCAAGATCTTTTTTTCACGGCTATGTGGCTGTTTCTCCTGTGAGGTGGATATATTGTTATAAATCATAGATATAGCTTCCCTTCCCGTTCCTTCCCTGAGACAGAAACACTCAAAGGTCATAGGGTTCCCTATCTGACCCTGCTCTGGCTTCTTAGATCTACTGAAGTGTAAAATTTGGTTAGCTCTAAAGAATTCCCTGTGTGGCACCTCCATCTCCCGGCAAAAGCTGACGATGTTAGAGCACATCGGTTTATACATTAGGTGCAACACTCTGCAACTCCCTTCTTTGTGCCACCATTGAAAATCCCCAGGGCTTAAGCCCAGTATAAATTCAGGATTAAGGAAGATTGGAGTGAGCGGAGAACAAGCATCCCAAGCTGTCACTGAATGTAATAAGAAAGTGTAGTAATATTAGGCACAGACTTTTAGCCTGATTCAGAGCCTCTCTCGCACGCATTTCTGCCAGTGGGAATGACGTCAATGGTCCGTATTTGGGCTATTTGTCATGTCAGGTGATTCAGGGATGTTTTTTTATGGGCCGAGTTGCCCATTTTTGCGGGAAAATAAGGAATGCGTATGCCAAACCGAGTATTCGCTGTAATGTTACAGCTCAAGGCGTACAATCATTCATTAATCTACGGGTGTAGCCTGCGCTTGCGTGTGATTCTGAGCCCTGAATTGGTCATTTTCAGATTTATAAAATCCGTAAGTTTCCAGTTCAAAATTACGCCATTTTTTTTCTAGTGGGAACAGACTAACACACCTACTATGGAGCCCCTTGATGAGTTCTGTGAAGAGTATGAGCACGTGCAGCAGTGGGGGCTGTTAACAATGTATCTTCCTGAGCTTAGGCATACCTGCCATTGCCTGGATATCGATCAGATGACCGTTCAGCAGGTGTTCAAATTGACCCCATTGAACCGCCTTCTCTTGAGAAGCTTTACTCAGAGCTGCGGCCATGGCCTGTCCGAAATTTTTAGCGAATGGCTCTTTTCAGAGACTAGGGGCACTGTCTGTTCAGCCTTCGCTGAGCCTCGCCCTGACTACATTTTTACCGGCATGGCTGTTCTGCAGGACAAATACATCCCTTTTTCTGACTGCATCGCAGCCTGGAACACTCTGAGGTTGGGCTTTTTTCATATAGCGAATATGCCGAGTGTCGTGGGTGCCATCGATTGCATGCATGTGGCCCTGGTTCCCCCAGCTTCTCAGGAGTATATGTTTCAGTATGTTTAGGTCCACAATGCCCTTCCTTCTTTCTCACTCTCCTCTCTTTAGGCTAGCTTGACTTTACCTACCCTAAACCAGTTTCCCTTTGTACACAGTATGTTTAGGTTCACATTGCTCCTCCTTCTTGCCCACTCTCCTCTCTTTAGGCTAGCCTTGCTTCACCTAGCCTAAACCAGCTTCCCTGTGTTCCCAATATGTATAGGTCCACATTTCTCCTGCTTCTTGCCCACTCTCCTTTCTTTAGGCTAGCTTTGCTTCACCTACCCTAAACCAGCTTCCCCGAGTCACAATTGGCCCTTGTTTTGTTTTATTTTGCCAGTTTACCAGTTTATTTTGTGTTGGCAGTCATTTTTGACATTATCTTCAGCAGCTGCAAGGTGGGCTACTCTCTTAACGTCCAATGCGTTGCAGGACCGGATCTTTGTTTTCTCAATGTTTTGTCTGGCTTCCCTGGCTCATCCTACGACTCATTCCAGTTTGTATGTTTTGAGAGTGGCGAGCCGACTGGCGGTTGACTTCTGGGTAAGTCTGTTGATTTTTTTTTAGTTGATCTACCTGTCTATTGCTGTTATTACATTAGCAATTGTTTTTGGCATGTCTAATTTGTGCTGCATTTTTGGTTTTGGCTGAAGTTAAGTGTGTTTGTCAATTTATCTCCCTGCCCTCTCTCACGTCTACTGTGTTCATAGCCCTCTTTAAATGCCCCCTTCTGTCTTACCTTTAGCTTTATTTGCCCACTCTGTCCAAATATGTACTATGTTGTTTCACCTGTATTGCTGTTACGTTACCTGTGAGGATGTTAATATTCTGTTTCGTGTTACTTTTAGGGGTTTCCGGTTATTCCTTGCTTCTCTGGCTCTTGACGCCCTTTTTAAGGCCCCAGACTGCTGGCCAGGATGCACACTACACGGGATGCAGTAGATGCCAGAAAGGTGGAGAAGGTAAGTATTTAGAAGGACATGCACACTACATGGGTACACTGGCTGGGGACAGCGGGAAGTATCTTAAAATAGCAGGGAAAAACAAATGCCAGAAGGTAACCGTGGGGCACAGCACCACACAAGAACAATGGTCTCCAAAGCAAGTTATGGCTGAAACAGGTAAAATCTCATCTTCCGAAACAAGTTCGCATACGTGAAGCAAATATGGTCGCGTATGCATAAACAAACTTTTCTCAGAACCCGGCTCTGAATCAGATGAGCATCCACAAATTCCTGGTTTCCGAGTTCAGTTCCTGAAAAAATCAAGCATTCACGTCTGGGATGGGGGAGTAGTGGGGGAGGGATTTGCAGAAAAGGGAAGTTTAGAAAAGATAAAGCAAAAATCAACAAGGAGATAATATACATTAAAGTGGACCAACAACCAGGATTTTGACTATCCTGGGTTTTGGTCCACTTCGGTGGGGCACCCCGATTGGGGGTGCCCCGCTGTGTGAAACACCCCAGAAAGCCCAGAAAACTCACCTCTCCCTTGCCAACTCTCCTTTCTTTAGGCTAGCTTTGCTTCACCTACCCTAAACCAGCTTCCCCGAGTCACAATTGGCCCTTGTTTTGTTTTATTTTGCCAGTTTACCAGTTTATTTTGTGTTGGCAGTCATTTTTGACATTATCTTCAGCAGCTGCAAGGTGGGCTACTCTCTTAACGTCCAATGCGTTGCAGGACCGGATCTTTGTTTTCTCAATGTTTTGTCTGGCTTCCCTGGCTCATCCTACGACTCATTCCAGTTTGTATGTTTTGAGAGTGGCGAGCCGACTGGCGGTTGACTTCTGGGTAAGTCTGTTGATTTTTTTTTAGTTGATCTACCTGTCTATTGCTGTTATTACCTTAGCAATTGTTTTTGGCATGTCTAATTTGTGCTGCATTTTTGGTTTTGGCTGAAGTTAAGTGTGTTTGTCAATTTATCTCCCTGCCCTCTCTCACGTCTACTGTGTTCATAGCCCTCTTTAAATGCCCCCTTCTGTCTTACCTTTAGCTTTATTTGCCCACTCTGTCCAAATATGTACTATGTTGTTTCACCTGTATTGCTGTTACGTTACCTGTGAGGATGTTAATATTCTGTTTCGTGTTACTTTTAGGGGTTTCCGGTTATTCCTTGCTTCTCTGGCTCTTGACGCCCTTTTTAAGGCCCCAGACTGCTGGCCAGGATGCACACTACACGGGATGCAGTAGATGCCAGAAAGGTGGAGAAGGTAAGTATTTAGAAGGACATGCACACTACATGGGTACACTGGCTGGGGACAGCGGGAAGTATCTTAAAATAGCAGGGAAAAACAAATGCCAGAAGGTAACCGTGGGGCACAGCACCACACAAGAACAATGGTCTCCAAAGCAAGTTATGGCTGAAACAGGTAAAATCTCATCTTCCGAAACAAGTTCGCATACGTGAAGCAAATATGGTCACGTATGCATAAACAAACTTTTCTCAGAACCCGGCTCTGAATCAGATGAGCATCCACAAATTCCTGGTTTCCGAGTTCAGTTCCTGAAAAAATCAAGCATTCACGTCTGGGATGGGGGAGTAGTGGGGGAGGGATTTGCAGAAAAGGGAAGTTTAGAAAAGATAAAGCAAAAATCAACAAGGAGATAATATACATTAAAGTGGACCAACAACCAGGATTTTGACTATCCTGGGTTTTGGTCCACTTCGGTGGGGCACCCCGATCGGGGGTGCCCCGCTGTGTGAAACACCCCAGAAAGCCCAGAAAACTCACCTCTCCCCGCTCCCACGTGAGCGCTGCAGCCAATCCCCGCCGACGGACAAGCGAGAGGCAGCGCCGGACAAGCAGAGCACGCCCGCCGCCGCCTCCCGCGCTTCCCTCTTACAGGGAGCGCACCCGCGCCGGCCATTCACAAACGGCCTGCGCGGGAGCGCGCCCTGTTAGAGGGACGAGCGGGGGGTGGCGGCGGACGCGCATGCGCCGCTGGAACGTGGAAAAGGTAGGATTGTGGGCTTCCTGGGGGGTTTCACCCCGCGGGACATCCCGATTTCGGATGCCCCACGGGGAGGGATCTGATCGGCCCGGGAATCTTATAGATTCCCGGGCCGATCCCCCCTGGGTGTTGGTCCTCTTTAAGTCGAAAATTGCTATCTTTGTCAAAGTCTATTAAGTAGATACTCTACTCTTGCTAAAGGCTAAATAAGGTGCCCCTCCCTGAAAGGGAAGGCCCCAGAGTAACCCAAATGGGTTGAAAACAGTATTGAGATCCGGAGCCAAGTTACTCGACCGAGGATTCCACAGTGAGGAATCCTTGGAGGATTCTGAGGATTCCACAGTGATTATCACATAATGTCTGCCACTGCGCACTAAAATTGTACAAAAAGATTTAAAGTTAAGCCAGGATGAATCTCGTCCCCTCTAAAGTTCGATTAACCTCTAGACCAAGAGAGGCTAATTCTAATATTTATGCACAGCTTAAAATGTTCGGGGTGAACATACAGGGGAAAGGGGGGGGTGGTCTAGGAAGGAAGGGGCCTTGAAAGGATGAAGGAATAGATGTGAACCACTTCCATCAGTACATATTTCCTCAGGTAGAGAGGTGTATTACTAAACATGGTTGCACCCATCCTGGGCCTGAGGCTATAGAGGAGAGAAAAGGAGGGAGGGCGGAGTATAAACCAGCAAAGTAATATTGTCAACATATTTATATATAAGAAACTGTAGATATTGAAAACACCACTTCCAGAAGTCCCATAACAAAAAGTGCTAAACCGCAGAACAGCCCCCCCAAGGGGACAAAAAGGGATGTAGGCCCAGCAGGTATTAAATTGGACCGTCACACTGAAGAAGAGCCTATCTTGTATGTTACCCCACCTTGTACATACAGATTGCCCTTATTAAAAATCATCCTAACTGCACCTAGTGCGTTCTCTGAGCCTTTAAACATCCAAGATGGTGAGGAATAAGATGTAGCTTCTGAGGCAAGATGGTGGCTCCCCTATCCTGGAGTCCTGAACAGAGATGCAAATTAATTTTAGATGCTGGGGAATAGATTTAAGGGTTTGGGCTAGGACACTAAAGGTCCGGTTTAAGGTCAGCATGGTGGGCCTAGAGTTCCGCGAAAAATCAGGTATGATCCTAAAATTTCTTGCATGCTACAAGTGTCTGCTGCTTGGTGCCTGGAGTATTGCCATCATTCTTTCTGGACCAGATAGGTGAAACCTCACGAGTGGTGCATCACGGGCTGGAGAGGGTCGTGGGCTCCTGGAAATAATCCCAAGATTCAGTAGCAGATCCTCCTCCTCATGAAGAGTAATGAAAGATTTTTGTAAGGGAAGTGCAGGTGCAGTGGAAAAACCCACCTATATCAGATGCCGGGGTTTTGCAGGGGGGTTAGAACTGGCTTTATAGAGCTCCTTCTTTGGATTGTGGAGGGAGAAAGGTTGGCAAAGATTTGGATTTTGTGACCCTGGAGCAGCGCTGGATGCATTCATCATGAGCTCTTTTGTGGTGAAGCATAATGGCTTCACAATGATGTCCCGAGGATTGCCATCTGACCTAGGGGTGCAAGCTAGCTTTGTCCCTATCAATCTGAAGGTGCAGCTCATTTAGCTCAGGCACAAGTTGTTTCATCAGAGCCTGCACAGTTTTATCAACAATCTATTCTGGGAGCCCTCTGATCCTGAATTTGCCACTGTGGGACCTATTCTCTTGGTCCTCCAATTCGCCCTGGGTCTCCTCCTATTTCATCTCCAGAGTGAAGACTCTGCTGGATGTTTTGTTAGACAAATGTATAGGGCATATATCTTCCCCTCAAAGCCATCGATTCTGCTAGCTAGATCATTGATCTGGGAGCCTAGTTTCTTTGTGATTTCACCTGAAAAGCTTTCCAATTTATCATCTAGCATGTAAGACAAATTGTTTAACATCCCTTGTGGCAGGGGCGGACTGGCCATAGGGCATACCGGGACAAATCCCGGTAGGCCGCTGCTTCCCATCTGGCCGCCAGGCTGCCACACCATGTCACTGTGGCTTGCTGGCCACTGCTGCAAAGTCCCGCGGCCCCTCGCCCACCTTCTTGTCCCTGCGGCCCCTTGCCCGCCTCCTTTCCGGCTGGTAGCAGCTTCTTCTCTCCCCAGCGTGTGTGAGAACTTAAATGGTGCAGCCCTGTCCCTGCCCGGCGGATAAAATAAGTTGCACACAGGCCACACACCTCGCTGGCCGTGTCAGGCAAATGAAGCGGCCGGTCGTGGGGGGCAGGCGAAAGGAGGCGATCGAAAGGCCGCAGGGACAAGGAGGTGGGCGAGCAGCGCGTCCAGCCTGGAAGGGCTCGTGGGAGGTGAGGAGGAGGCAAGAGGCGACTGCTGGAAGACATCTCTGGTAAGTAAAATATTCTTTTTTTTTTTTTTTTTTAGCTCTTTCAGAGTGAGAACCTCATGTTCCATGTTGGACTCTCGGCCACATATCTTTTAGAACCTCTCTGCCTGGGTTAAAGCAAACTTCCCTCTGTGGGAAGGGTCCAGGTTTGAGGCATACTAATCCTCTACTGGTAAACCTGGAAATGAAGAAATTCAATTCAATTGAATTCAGATTCAATTTATTCCTAGGTCTACATCTAAGGATGTAAAATGGTTCCCCACTGAAGTGCCCCACATCCCCTATTACTAGAGGTGTGACTGATACATATTTGTTTCAGTACCTTACTGAACAGAGATCTGGGTATAAAAGGTATATCTTTATTGCTGAGGTTGCCAGTGGTGGACAGAGGTAGGTTACCGTTTTAGGTACAGAAATCTACATGTTCACATCTTGCTACAGCAGGAAAGTTGATGACTTTGTGTTTTAGGCCTTTACCTAGGGGTGGGTGCTTTGGTGATTCCTTAGATGAGGTTTTTACCGTTTTGCATCTTCTCCTCTGCCTCTGGAGGGAATCAAAAGCCCCCTTGTCACCATCAATTGTCTGAAAGGGGCTTGGTACACAAATGTAGTAAACATGGCAGTGGGCAGCTCCTGTTGACTGCCAGACTGTCCAGACCTTTCCTACTATTACATTTGCTGGATGTGGTAAAGGCATTGAAGTGCTCAGGACAATGTGGCTGCTTGTTGTTCCTGTTGAGACTGTTGACAATGTGAGAGTTTTTTTGGCCGCTATAAGCTGGTTTATCAGGACAGCTATAGTCCAGATCTACACCTGTAAAGGCCTTACAACTGGATTCTGCTTCTTATCATTAACCCAGCCATTAACTGAAACAGAAGCAGATGTGTAGATTTAAAATAACAGCCAATTGTGGAGCCGCGTTTTGCAGGGGGATCGCGGTACAGGTGTATTTTGGTCCTTGCCCCCACTGTGTGAAACCCACCAAGTCGCAGAAACCAACTCACCTCTTCTCAGTCACATAGTTGCCCCGGCTGGTGACAACCCTTGTCAGCAGCGTAAGGCCACATCAATCGGTAGTGATAGCAACATTGCAGTGACGGGGCTGGCTAGAAGTGGCGCTGCCTGCATGTAATGTAACATGGGGCCGGGCACAGTACAGAAGGGCCGGTGTGACCAAAAAAGTCCCGGGCCGATTTTGAATCCCAGTCCGCCCCTGCCTTGTGGCAACATACAGGCATAGGAGCCTGATGATGTGGATGGATTGGCAGATCCCCCCTGGGACCTAGATTAGAGGCAAGGAGGCCATAATATCGTCCATAAATGATGCAGGGGACACTGTGTGGCTGCTGCTGCTAGACCACTATCTCATGTGGCACCACCATTTTGGAATCCAGGATCCTCACCGAAGCTCATTTGTTGCAGCTTCCTTGTGTCTTTTTATGTGGTGGTTTCACCATGGGGGCTAGGCAGTACCTAATCCAAGCCCTTTGCTGAGTTTGGGGTGAATCTGCATCAGTCACTATGCGCTTGATCGCTGTGGGTGCTGCACATGTGCACTCCCAGCATTCTTTTGTTATATTACTTGGCTGAAGTGCACCCTCCCACTGTACACGCACCAGTCCGTCCATGTATAGGGAGTTTTCTTTTCCAACTGTGCCAGGCTTTTGGTCCAGTTCAAGGCTTAACTTGGTAGTAATCCCACAGTGTAAAGGAGAGGGGCTTTACACAGAGGTGGGTTTCAAATCTTTACCTACCGGTTCCCTATACATAGTTGTCAAGTGCTGCACACATTTATATTGTTATAATAAATGTTTCCATACATTCTAATAAACACCAAACTGTGTAATACCATTAAAATGTGTCTAAGCAATTAAGGGATTGTATAACCTATTTGTGCCAGTTCTTCTCAGTTCTGAGAACTGCTACAATGTTAACAACTTATTCTGCAAAACCAGGGGGAACCTGCTGAGTCCCACTCTTGGCTTTACATTAATTTAGCTTGCACCTACTTTTTATTTGCAATTTTTATGTTTGATCACAGTTATAAAATAACTTTGAGATAATGATTGCTTAAAAAACTAGCTGATTAATCTTTGCTTTCTATGTATTTTATGCAAGGTAAAAGTAAAATATTTACCTATTTATTGCATTGATTACTCATAGCTAGCATTATGCCAGGGATCCATCAATCACTGAGCAAGACCATGCTCGCCAATGTAAACATGCATATGTGGAATGCAGGAGAATCAGATCAACATAATGCCCACAAAGAGAGCTAACACTACATACTTTTCATTCTTACTCCTAGTGGTATATTGCTCTAGAGACTTTCTTAAACTCAAATCGAAGTCACACTACCTGTTGAAAGAGACATGCTATTAAACAAGATTGAAATTTGATGTACAAAAAGTACAAAGAGTATGCAATTATACTGCAGCCTATCCCTGGGCAAAAAAATAGAAACTCACAGTTTGTAGTCGGCTATGTTTTACCATTGAGAACATTCTGTATGCACAGCCCTGTAGTCGATTGTGCCAGGTCCCTACCCCTCTATGCTTGCACATTCAGAAAATTCCAGATCCCAATGTACGGCCCTGTCGTAAACGGTGTTGGACCCAGATCCAGGTCTCTATTTACAGCACTGTAACAGATTGTGTCCAGACCAGATCCCCTAAGCTTACCCATTCAGGAAATCCAGTCCTCAATGTACTGCCCCCTTAGTAAATGGTGCTTGGTCCCAATCTTCTGTGCTTACTCATCCAGAAAATCAAGGTCTGGATAGTAAATTGTGCTGGGTCCCAATATTCTTGGGGGAGGAGAATTTTGGGGCCCTACCTGTTAGGTGAGTGTGAAGTCTCCTTCCGGGTTTTTCTGGGTCCCAAAAGGCGGCGTACCTCGGATTGACAGGACGAAGGCTGCTGGGACAGGGAGTACGCAAAAAGCGTACTACCGGCGCCACACCAACGGCAGTCCATAGGTGAGGGGCTAAAGCGTCCTCCAGCACGCAGGCCCTACATTTAAAACCCCAGAACGGCCCTCCCAACACACGATCTTCCGAGCACAATTCAGCAGCAATTAAAAAAGGAGCCTCACACAGTGTGTACCTCGAAAGACTGCACACAAAGAGAGGGGGTATCCTGATCCAGACAAGGTGCAAGCAACTTGGAACAGGTAGAAAACGCCAAACCGCCGCATAAAAAGTATGTACTGTAACCACCTGACCCTTATTCAGCCCATTTGGACTCTCTGGCCCATATACAGGTTAACATGTTCGAAGAGAACAAAGGAGCCACATCATAAAATCCTGTGCCCAAAGCAGCAAGAACCCTAAAGAGTGACTAAACTGTAAGTGAACTACCTTATGATTTTTCTTACATTTTTGTGCATTTTTGTCTATTTTCTCTACGCACCTATACAGTACCACAAATGTATATATTACCCTCATTTTCAAAATGGGATCAACAGTACGCTAAGGAAGCCTAAGGGCGAAACGCGTCAGTACCCCAAAGACACTTGCTACAATAAGGGTATCATCTTGCTACAAACATCAGCGGCAGGGTAAACAAACCCTACAGATCTAACGATAAGGACTTTACGGTTAAGTAAGCCAAAAGGCACTGGGGAAAATCCCCTCAGAAAAATTGTATAAACTACTTGTACTGCACAAACAACTATTTTTTCATATATGTATGAATTGTATGACTTGTGTGAATAAAACGCAATATGTGACTTGTGTGAATAAAACGCAAGCACTGTTTTTACCGCAAAAACAATTGTTTTAACTTTGGAGCAAGGATACTGGCACTTTTTTTTTGGAACTCAGAAAAAGCCGGAAGGAGACTTCACACTCACCTAACGGGTAGGGCCCCAAAACTCTCCTCCCCCCCTTAACACGTATACCTCTGATGAAGCTCAGAGGTGCCAGATCCCACTGAAAGCTCCGAACATCTACAATAACAAACCTCCCTCTCCTCCCAAACCCTCTTATCCCCTTCCCACCTCCCTTTCCCTCTTCCGCACCCCACACTCCCAAGAAACCAAATTAGATCCCAGTAATCTTTGCTTAAACATTTATACCCTGTCCTCCCATTGTCTCTTACAAAGGAAGCTGTCCATGGCATTTCATGGCATGGTATTCCATGACCGGAAACCATGGTATTCCGGAAGACCATGCCAGGCAATGCTTTGGCTTGCTCTCTCTATAAGAGGCAGTGGGAGAACAAGCTGTAAATGAGTAGGCAAAGAAGATCTATTTACACTGATGTTGGCAGGGCTTTCAGGCACAAACCTGGATCACAGGCCAGATCTTCATAAAAGGTTGGCATCAAAGACCTAATCTGCTGCAGGGGGTCAAAGGTATTTGCTCATAAGATCCTTTAAAGCATTATCTGTCAAATACTAAATTGAATGCTGTAAATATCTGTATATATTTAAAGTGGACCATCACCCTCAGGTGATCGGCCCGGGAATCTATAAGATTCCCGGGCCGATCACCTCCCTCCCCGCGGGACATCCGAGATCGGGATGTCCCACGGGGTGAAACCCCCCAAAACCCCCAAACCCCCTTACCTCGCGCCCCTCTAGGCGTGCGTGCTCCCGCGCCGGCCGCCTGTGAATGGCCGGCGCGGGCGCGCGCGCGTCAAGAGGGACGCGCGGGAGGTGGCGGCGGAGGAGCCGCTTGTCCGCGGCTTTCAAATCCCTTGTTCGTCGGCGCTGGGAGCGGGGAGAGGTGAGTTTTTAGGGTGATCGGGGGGGGTTTCACACAGCGGGGCACCCCGATCGGGGGTGCCCCACCGAAGTGGACCAAGACCCAGGATACTCAAAATCCTGGGTGTTGGTCCACTTTAAAAGGTCACTAAACCCAAATAAAAAAAACAGGCACTTACCTTCTTCCCTCTGCAGCAGCTCCTGGCCAGTCCACCGCTTGGAAATCTCATGGCTTCCATGTACAAGGCCCCCCTGAGCATGCATCCGAGAATTCTGTGGCCCATGACCAACGTTCTCTGTAGGTCATGGCCTCGCTGTTCTGGGCAGTCACTTTGCCTGGAGGAGGCTTTGCCAAGGCATAGGAAACGCTGTTCTCAGAAATGTAAAGGTTTCTGAACGGTGGGAGAGAAGGTCTGTTCTTTTTTTTGGGTGGGGGTTAAAGTATATCTATCTGGTCTAGTTTTGATGTTTGTAGATTCTGTCATTTCCTTAAGGTTACCTGCCCTTTTTGTAACCATCCTTGCGGATCAACAATGTGACAAAAAAAATCTGATTTTGATAATAAGAATTCAAGTAGTGCTACAAAAAATCAATCATCTGACGTTTTTAATGATTCCATCTTACTTGCTTAAGTCAAAGCCAATCTGAAAATATTCCCTCGAAAAGACATTTTGACAGATTTTCAAGATCAGGGTGTAGTACAGTTGTTCTTTGCTATAAGTTAGTGCAGACATTGGAGGCCATGCTAATTATTTGGTGAGGGTGTGAACAAAAACTTTTTTTACAAAGCAAATACATAATTACATCACTGCATAACTTTTCCAATCATTTTTTGAAAGTTTGGAAACATTAGCACCCTAAGGGATATTCAGAAAAATGTGGCAAATTACTTTCAAAAAGACATACTTACCTCCTTGTAAAAATGATATACCCCGCCTTTAAAAATGTCCAATCATGGGTGAACTTTTTTGTGTGTTAGAGTAAAATTTCTCCCACAATAAATTGTGGTCCTGCAATTGGGTGTCGGAGATCACCTGGTCTTTTGACAGCCTGAAAGGAAGAGGAGACTCTGGACCACATGAGCACTGGCAGTCAATTGCAGATTTTGCTGATGGATAGTGGTTAAGATAAGTAAAACTGGGGCTTGCTTCTCCTTATGTTAGCAGAGCTGTAAAGACATTTTCCTATTCACACAGATCACCTTACAAAACAGCTACTTCTCAGAGGAGATCCAAGCTCACACAAACAAAACCTGAGTATTTATGTTTATCAGACTTGACCTACTAACAAAAAGAAAAGTTAAGGTGACCAAAACAACCAATCAGTTGTCAGGTTTTATTGACTCTACTGCAGTGAAAAATGATAGGTGGACTCTAATTTGTTTGCTCATAGCCTTGCCTCTACTTTTCTTTTCTAAACTTCTATACAAACTCTACCTGTCAGCGTTCCAGCAGTTTAAAATGACTGATTTCATTTTTTGCTATCAACCAGGTCATTTTTTTTTATTATTTAAAAGTATGTGGATTCCTTGTCTGACCTGTTTTATCTTATATTTGTTTTAATATTCTGTTTACACTGAAACAGTTAAAAGGGTTAATGTAGTAAGTCATTTTCTCACTGGATGGGGTAACAAATGAGGTGGATCTATGGTTCTGATTGGCTAGTGAAGGTGAATTCAAGTTCACTTTACAAATATTAAAAATGACTCCTTTAGTAAATCGTCCCCACTACGTCAACTCTTCAGCTCCATCTGTCTCAGACAGAGTCAGGAATAAAGGTGAAAGCTAACCTGTAATTTGGCTGTCACTCAATGTCATCTTTGCAAAATGCTGTATTTGTAATAATTGAAGGTTCCTTTCTAGAAAAACCAACATTGGGTGTTAAGGAAGCAATCAATTTAGCTCACCTTTCTAAGTGCGAGAGGCTTGTATATATTCAGAGGTGGGAAGGAACTGCTGTGATGAAAGATAATGTACAGGTTGGTATGAAGCGGCTCTACGTTTTAATGTGTCAACAAGGCTTTCCAAACTGTACTTAAAAGAGAAATATTGGAGGTGTTTATGTGATTCTCAGCATTTGCCGGAATAATTCCTTATATTTTTCACCCTGGAAGATAAACTCATTGGAACATCCTGTGTTACCCCATTTGTCAGAGTGTCAAAAATGACAGTTTTAATATACAGTTTCAAACAAATAGCATCCGAGGAGTGTACAATGCAAAATATGGCACCTAAGCTCCCAAAGAAATACTTTTATGAGCAATTAACACAGAAAGGTTATACAAGAAAATAGAGAACAACAAAACATTACAAAATAACTGTAATTTAATCATTAATCACATATTTTTGTTGCAACAATCAGGGCTGTTTCTAGGGCAGGACAGGTGGTCACCCTGGGCGCCAAGGCCATTGGGGGTGCCTTTATCCCAGCCATCCTGTTTTCTGCATATGGGTAGTGGCCACTGTTATTGGGGCAGGCCATGAGACAGGCCCCTTTATGCTCCCATATTGGTCTCAGCCAAGGGGAGGGGACACTACCTGGAAAAGGGACGGCAAAATACCAGTATGAGGCAGCAGCAGCATCATAGGATGAAAAAATAATATTAATAATTTATCCGCGCTACACAATAAATAGTTAGTTAGCTCAACGTGTATAGAGTCCTTCGCCTCACAGAAAGTCCAACAATTATGCAAAAAAACAGAGCTTCAATTAGTGAGTCAAGGTTCCTTTAAAGTGGTCCTTCACTCTGAATAAGAGTCTATCTTATATGTTTCCCACACCCTGCACATACAGATTGCTCACATTAAAAATCATCCTACCTGCATCTACTGCATGTTATGAGCCTTTAAACATCCAAGATGGCGGCTCATGGAACCTCAGGCAGCCTGCAAACAGGAAGTGCCTTCTGACTGCGCTGCTCTGCATTCTGGGACTGCTGACCTTTTCCCAGCTCTGTTCTGTCTGAGCAAAGCACAGCTATAACCCCGCCCTCTGTATTTATCCCACTCTCCTCTCCTCAGTAAGTGTGATGCTTCTGAGTCAAGATGGCGGCACCCGTATCCTAAAGTCCTTAACAGAGTTGCAGCCCAGTGGGGGAAAGAATAATAAGTAAGTGACTAAAATTGTAAAATATATTAATTTTAGATGCTGGGGAATCATTTTTTAAGAGTTTGGGCTTTTCAATAAATCATGGTGAAGATACGGTTTAAGTTCATCCCACCGCGCATACTCGTCCACCGTGTAAGCCACCAACTAAGATGCTAGACTCTTACCGGAAAGACAACAAACAAGGCGTAGTAAGATCTCCACGGAATCAAGAAAAGACTCCACTTGATCAAATCTGATGGTTTACGGGAAAGGGATTTAGGTACATCATGGTCCCCCAAGCAGCGCCAAGCAGCTTTGACGCTCCCGCACAAGACCTCGATTTGTACTCGGTACCAAGAGTGCGGGTACAAAATACTTACAAGATGGTATAGGGTCCCTACAGAGCTGCATAGATGGTTCCCAGCTGTCTCGCCGAACTGCTGGAGGTGTGGTGAGGAAAGGGGAGACCTGCTGCACGTCTTTTGGTCTTGCAGCAAACTAAAACACTATTGGAGCTTGGTGAGACAGATTACGGAAAAGGTGTCTGGGATCCCAATCCCAGACGACCCGGCCCTCTGCCTTCTCCACGTGTCGGCAATGCCTGTGAAACGGTACCGCAAATCAGTGATCCGTCATCTGCTTAATGCAGCCAAAGCCGGCATTCCCCAGATGTGGAAAAAGGAGGAGCCCCCATCGATTGCAGGTTGGTGTCAGAGGGTAAATGACATTATGCGATTTGAGAACGTAGTGTCCTCAAGAGATGGTACATACAAGAAATTTATGTCTACCTGGTATAGCTGGATGGCCTTCAATGAGTCCCCAGAAGGCAGGGGTGAGTTGATGATGTTGTGAGCCCGCTCCCCCCTGTTTGCCCTGCCCACCCCCCCCCCCCCCCCTCTCCTTTCCCCCCCCCTTTTTTTTTTTTTTTTTTCCCTGTCTTTCCATCCCCCCCTCCTTCCCATTCTTGTTCTTGTTTTATTGGTTCGAGTCCTCTGTTAGTGCTGTTAGTATTTGCTGTCACTTGTCGTGCTTTAGTATAAGAAGAAATTGGAGTGTATATGCCTTTGCTAATTTAACCGGTCAAGAGACAAGAAACAACAACGAGTATCATTCCTAATTCTTCACTTTATTGTAACATTGTCATAGAGAAGTCTGACAAGCATTTTATCATACCAGTTGATGAATAGATATGTGTTAAAATTTTGTGCTCTTTTGTCTATTGAAAACTTGAATAAATAAAGAGTTTATAAAAATCTGATGGTTTACAAAAACAATGCCCACTCGGAACACACCAATACTGGTATGCTCAGACAAGTGGTAATGAAGTGGGCCATGTAAAAGCAAAAGAAGATATATAGTGCAGGACATCCATAATATTAAACAAACACATTTAATGGTATTGTACTCACAAACAGCAGTAAAAAGTAGTGCAATCACAGATACAGAGATCGTCCCACAGTTCTCACCGCCGGGGTTCCACTTAAAAAGGGTCGATCACACCCTTCACTATGCAAGTGCACATAAAAACCGAGCGCGTCCGAGGATGGGTGGGAAGAGGGCAGATTTTTTCCTTACCACACTTGGTGCAATTTTGCCTAGAAACTGCCCTGGCAACAATGTGTCAAGCCCACAAATTGAGTCAAGAGAACACATACTGAAGTCAACTTTGTAGAAGCTACGTTTTCCCCAAAAGACATTGGGCTGCAAAACTTTTCAGCTTGGAATCCTGCAGAGTAGACGGAGATCTTTCTGTATTTATTGTTTGTATTTAAATATCCCCCCTTTTTAATATAGCTACCTTAACCCAGCAAAGTCTCCTCTACAGCAGCAGTGGCATCTAAACCTTTGCAGAAGAAACCCTTTTTGCCTGTGTGCTTGGGTTGCACCACATGTGCATGTGCATCGGTAGCCCAGAGTGCTCCTGACATTGTGGTAAGCTCTTGGGTGTGACCATTTCTCAGACTCCCCTGGCACTTGTGGGAGAATGTGTACACACGTAATCCCATTGTCACGCTCCCGGAACCACGATTACCACTTGGACAACTCCAGCTCTCTTAGTAAGGACCTCAACCCCCAATCTCCGCAGCCAGCTTCACCTATAGGAGCCCCCGCTTGCCGAGACGCAGAACACGCCTGCTCGGGATCGGTTGCCCCCAGGACTTTATGGCTCAAAGGATGAGGTCTTACCGTACAGAGAACTGGAGAGCCCGCGGCTGGAAGTGGAATCGGGTAGCCGGTATGTGAGCTTAAGGTGGAAGTCCAGCAGACAGGCAAGGGTCGGTAACAGGAGAGGAGATCGAGGATGGTCAAAGGCAGCAAGGGTCGGCAACAGGAGTGGAGATCGAGGATGGTCAAACAAGCGAGGGTCGGCAACAGGAGTGGAGATCTAGGATGGTCAAGGCAAGCAAGGGTCGGCAACAGGAGTGGAGATCGAGGATGGTCAAACAAGCGAGGGTCGGCAACAGGAGTGGAGATCGAGGATGGTTAAACAAGCGAGGGTCGGCAACAGGAGTGGAGATCTAGGATGGTCAAGGCAAGCAAGGGTCGGCAACAGGAATCAGGATCAAACTCAGGGATAAGCAAATACTAGGGTCTAGGCGCTATAACAGGCAATCACCAACTGGCTGAAGAGGGGTTATATAGGAAACATGTATGATTGGGCCAGGGAAGAGGGGCTGATGATTGGTGCAACTAGGAACCTCACAGGGATTGGTAACACAGGGCGTGCAGCCCAGAACTCAGGGGCAGCTGATTGGCCCAGTCCCAGTGGGGCACTCCCACTGGTGCAGCTGGGCCTTTAATGATTACTTAATCTTCCTCCGGCGGCCGCGCTGAGAGCAGCGCCGCCGGAGGGTATAAACAAAACGTGCGCGAGCACGAGAGCTGACGCTGGGGCCGTCAGCTGAGGAGGCAGGCGCGTGCGCGCCAGCCGAGACAGAGACCGCCGCCCGCCGCGGCCGCCGGACAGGTGGCTGCGCAGCGGGAGCGGGCGGCTGAGGACCCGTGACACCGCTGGAACGGGGAATCGGTAAGTGGGTGATGACATTACCCCCCCCCTCACGAGGGGCCTCCGGACCCTCACCCGGTTTCCCCGGATTGTCACGGTGAAACTTCCGCACAAGAGCCCTGGCATGGACATCACAAGAAGAAACCCAGCACCTTTCCTCAGGACCGTAACCAACCCAATCAATTAAATATTGTAACGTATTACGAACCCTACGCGAATCCAAAATCTTGTTCACTTCATATTCTTGCACATTATCCACTAAAACAGGAGGAGGACCAGCAGGAGAAGAGTTTTTAGCAGGTTTCAACAGAGATACATGAAACGAGTTGGAAATTCTCATAGTAGGAGGGAGCTGAACTTTGAAGGTCACATTATTAAGTTTCCTGATAATGGGATAAGGACCAATAAATTTAGGACCCAATTTATAAGAAGGCTGCCGGAGAGCAATGTTCTTCGTGGAAACCCAGACAAGGTCCCCACACTGAAGGATAGGTTCCTGAGACCTACGATGATCAGCAAATTTCTTATATTTAGTGCGCATAGTTTCTAAATTTTTCTGGACGCGTGCCCAAATATCCTTGCGTTTCTGAAGCCACTCTTCTAACACCGGAAAATCAGAAGGTGTTGCAGAAATAGAAGAAGCCCTAGGATTCTTTCCGTAATTACAAAAGAAAGGGGATATTTTAGTACTGTCACTCGGCGCATTATTATACGCGAACTCTGCAAAGTCAATAAATTCCGACCACTGCTCCTGAGTGTCAGAGATGTAACATCTTAAATATTGTTCTAAGCTTTGATTTGTTCTTTCAGTCTGCCCATTAGACTGGGGATGGTACACGGAAGACAAAGAAACCTGAATCCCCAAACGTGAACAAAAATTTTTCCAAAATCGTGATATAAATTGTACACCCCGATCGGAAACAATATTTACTGGAATACCATGAAGACGAAAAATATGCGAGATGAACAAGTGCGAAAGTTCAGGAGCCGAGGGTAGCTTGGGTAAAGCAATAAAATGAGCCATCTTACTGAATCTATCGACGACTACCCAAACGACAGTGTTCCCATGCGAAAGAGGTAAATCAACAATAAAGTCCATTGAGATGTGCGACCATGGTTCTTTAGGGATCTCCAGCGGAATCAGGTACCCACTAGGGGCTTTGTGTACCCCTTTACTTCGTGCACAAACAGGACATGCGTCGATAAGGGTAGTGATATCACGTCTCATAGAAGGCCACCATACGTGGCGCCGAGCTAAAATAAAGGTCTTACGAACTCCCAGATGCCCAGCAGTCTTTGCGTCGTGGAATTCGCGAATAACATCAGAACGCAAATGCGGCGGTACAAATTGACATCCTATAGGTGCGTTTACAGGCGATTCATCTTGGAATGGTGCCAAAACATTAGAGAGATCAGGGAGCAAGGCCCCGACTACACAACCTGCAGGTAAGATAGGTTCACCAGTGTCCCCCCGATCCTTACACTCACCAAACAAGCGCGACAGAGCATCGGCCTTAGTATTTTTCACACCCGGCTTAAAGGTAATAATAAAGTTGAAACGCGAAAAAAACAATGCCCAACGGGCCTGTCGAGAATTTAACCTCTTGGCGGCGCCTATATATTCGAGATTCTTGTGATCGGTATATACAGTGATAGGATGTAAGGAACCCTCCAACCAATGACGCCATTCATCAAATGCTAGTTTAATAGCTAATAGTTCCCTATTGCCAACATCATAATTTTGTTCTGCGGTATTAAATTTCCGGGAAAAATAGGCACATGGGTGCAAACGTTCAGGAGACCCGGAGAATTGCGACAAAACAGCTCCAACACCTAATTCAGACGCATCTACTTCTATAACAAAAGGTTTGTTGACGTCGGGGTGCACTAAAACTGGCGCCGAAGTAAAAGCCTGTTTTAGGACACGGAAGGCTTCAATAGCTGATGGTGACCAATTAGCAGTGAACGCGGCTTTGCGGGTGAGATTGGTGAGAGGCGCAACGATACTAGAAAAACCCTTGATAAAACGTCGATAAAAATTTGCAAATCCTAAAAAGCGTTGTAATTCTTTTAAGGATTTGGGTTGTTCCCAATCTCGTACTGCCGAAACTTTTCCCCCATCCATCTCCAACCCCTGACTAGAAATAATATATCCCAAGAAGGGAACGGAGGCGACCTCAAACATACACTTAGAGATTTTAGCGTATAAATTATTCTCTCTCAATTTCTGAAGGACCAGTTTTACATGTTGCCTGTGTTCGGAAAGGTTCTTAGAGTAAATGAGGATGTCATCCAAATAAACCACAACGAAGTTACCCAGAAAGTCACGAAACACGTCATTAACGAAGTCTTGAAAGACCGCCGGAGCATTACAAAGGCCAAAAGGCATCACTAAATATTCATAATGACCGTCTTTAACATTGAACGCCGTTTTCCATTCGTCCCCTTGCCGGATACGGATCAGGTTGTAGGCCCCCTTTAAATCTAGTTTAGAAAAAATACGAGCCCCCACTACCTGATTAAATAAATCACCTATTAAGGGAAGAGGATAACGATTTTTAACGGTGATCTTATTCAAGGCTCTATAATCTATGCAAGGCCTTAAACCTCCATCCTTCTTCTCAACAAAAAAGAAACCGGCACCCGCCGGTGATGTTGATGGGCGGATAAAGCCTTTGCTCAGATTCTCAGAGATATATTCTTTCATGGCCTGCTCTTCAGCTCGATTCAGATTATAGATCTTGCCCCTAGGAGGAATAGTTCCAGGAAGTAGGTCGATGGGACAGTCATAGGGTCTGTGTGGGGGAAGATTATCAGCGGACCGCTCAGAAAAGACATCTGCCCAATCTATATAAGGCAGAGGCAGCTCTTGGGGCGAAATCTGCACACTCCTAAGGATAGTGGAGAAGCAATGTGATCTGCAGAAATCACTCCACTTAACCAGATCACCCGACTGCCAATTAAATACGGGGTTATGGAGTTTTAGCCATGGGTATCCCAAAACTACTGGTGTTTCCGGACAATCAAACACCAGGAATTCTATATGTTCAGTATGAGATGCGCCGGCCACCAATCTGAGAGGAGGGGTCTTGTGACTAACCGGCCCTCCCAGGATAGCCTTCCCATTTATGGCCAAAACCTGAAGAGACTTTTCAAGGGGTACCAGTGGAACCCCTAGGATGGAGATTATGCTCCGATCCAGGAAGTTACCTGCAGCTCCACTATCAACAAAAGCAGGTACTGCCTGTTTGGAAAGACCCCAGAAAAGCTCTGTAGGGATTAACATCTTATCATGGTGAGAGTAATGCTTCCATCCACCTAGGTCAGCACCCTCTTCCTGACCTAGGCGAGAAAGTTTCCCGCCGGATATCCCTTATTAGGACAAGACCTGGCAAAATGCCCCGGGGACCCACAATAGAGACAAAGACCCAAAGACCGTCTTCGTTGTTTCTCGTCCTGAGAAAGACGGGCTCTGCCAACCTGCATAGGCTCCTCTTGAGAGGGGGAGGAGGAGTTTACCCCACCAGGAGTTGAAGGACAGGGAGTTTGTGAAGGTCTAAAGGGAGTAGTAACCCTAACCCTTTCCCTGGCTCTCTCCCTAAGACGTCTATCGATCCTGATGGAGACCTGCATAAGCTGGTCCAAATCTTTAGGAGTGGGAAAGTTGACCAGGGCATCTTTAATATTTTCAGACAGCCCCATACGGAATTGGCTGCATAGGGCTGGATCGTTCCAGGTAGATTCTACTGCCCAGCGCCGAAACTCAGTGCTGTAGTCCTCGGCGGAATTCCGACCCTGCTTCAGGGCCCGAAGCCTGTTTTCCGCCGTGGACTGACGATCTGGATCTGCATACAACACCCCCATAGCTGAAAAAAAGGATGTCACGGAGTGTAAGGCAGGATCCTCAGGGAGCAAGCTGAAAGCCCATGACTGGGGATCTCCTTGTAGCAAAGAGATAATTAAACCCACCCGTTGGGTTTCTGTGCCAGAAGATAAAGGCCGCAGCCTGAAGTAGAGTTCACACGAATTCTTGAAATTCGAAAAGCCGGCCCGGTCTCCAAAGAATTTTTCAGGAAAAGGAACCTTAGGCTCAGGAAAATGAGGTGGTACAGCGGGTGTTGAAGTCTGGCGAGTTTCTTGATTGGCCACCCTCTGGGCAAGTTGATTGATAGCGGTGGCCATCGCCTGAACTTGCTGTACCAGGTCTTCCATATTTATATTTTGTCGGCCTGTTATATTGTCACGCTCCCGGAACCACGATTACCACTTGGACAACTCCAGCTCTCTTAGTAAGGACCTCAACCCCCAATCTCCGCAGCCAGCTTCACCTATAGGAGCCCCCGCTTGCCGAGACGCAGAACACGCCTGCTCGGGATCGGTTGCCCCCAGGACTTTATGGCTCAAAGGATGAGGTCTTACCGTACAGAGAACTGGAGAGCCCGCGGCTGGAAGTGGAATCGGGTAGCCGGTATGTGAGCTTAAGGTGGAAGTCCAGCAGACAGGCAAGGGTCGGTAACAGGAGAGGAGATCGAGGATGGTCAAAGGCAGCAAGGGTCGGCAACAGGAGTGGAGATCGAGGATGGTCAAACAAGCGAGGGTCGGCAACAGGAGTGGAGATCTAGGATGGTCAAGGCAAGCAAGGGTCGGCAACAGGAGTGGAGATCGAGGATGGTCAAACAAGCGAGGGTCGGCAACAGGAGTGGAGATCGAGGATGGTTAAACAAGCGAGGGTCGGCAACAGGAGTGGAGATCTAGGATGGTCAAGGCAAGCAAGGGTCGGCAACAGGAATCAGGATCAAACTCAGGGATAAGCAAATACTAGGGTCTAGGCGCTATAACAGGCAATCACCAACTGGCTGAAGAGGGGTTATATAGGAAACAGGTATGATTGGGCCAGGGAAGAGGGGCTGATGATTGGTGCAACTAGGAACCTCACAGGGATTGGTAACACAGGGCGTGCAGCCCAGAACTCAGGGGCAGCTGATTGGCCCAGTCCCAGTGGGGCACTCCCACTGGTGCAGCTGGGCCTTTAATGATTACTTAATCTTCCTCCGGCGGCCGCGCTGAGAGCAGCGCCGCCGGAGGGTATAAACAAAACGTGCTCGCGCACGCGCGCGAGCACGAGAGCTGACGCTGGGGCCGTCAGCTGAGGAGGCAGGCGCGTGCGCGCCAGCCGAGACAGAGACCGCCGCCCGCCGCGGCCGCCGGACAGGTGGCTGCGCAGCGGGAGCGGGCGGCTGAGGACCCGTGACACCGCTGGAACGGGGAATCGGTAAGTGGGTGATGACACCCATGTGCAGCCCACAAAGAAATATGTGAAAAATACCACTTTGCATATTTGTCATGGGATTTTGTATCTCCTGTGCATGACCTGGCCAGATGACTATTACTTGGACTTTGGCTTTTGATCTTTGTTTTATCACTTCGATCAACAACCTGCACTGCCAACCCTGAACGTCAGCCCTGTCTGCTTGGCTGAGAAGCTCTGCTGATTGGACTGACCATTGGCTTTGTTTATCAACTCTGTTCAGTGCCTGTTTCTGCTTTGAACTTGTCCAGTCCTGCAACCTCACCATCAGTACACATGACCCACAATGGATGACCCAAATGTCAGCTCCATCATCAGTGACCTAAAGAGTGAAGACAAAGAACAAAGGCACTTTGCAGAGCCGAGAAAGGCCCGGCTCTGCAACAACAGAACCACAAGGGGAATGGAACTCAACTAAGATCAGATGTGATCAGCATGTGGCAGCTGTATCTGCTATCGTCCTCTGCTACACTGGGTATAATGGGTGAGAATTAGTACAAATTGCCACTGTTATTAGATACAGAACCCTCTCTATGCTTACCAATAAGAATGCAAATAAACTGGACCCACACCCAAAACCAAAAGTCTGTACCTCTTACACAGCCTTTACTTAAACCTACACTAGCACATATGTGAGTTAGCAGCACAAAATTAAAACTGGGGCCAAAAGCTAATTTTCATCAATTGAGATCACCTGCAGTGCACATTTGATCCCAGGATTCAAAACTGCACAGCACCCCATTCTAGCAAGATTCAATTAAACGGACTGCCCAGGCTGAAATACTGAAAAACCTATACTGACATACTGTGTTTCCACCCCAATACACCTTCTCTAATCATAGCAATGGAGGGGGAATACCGAGGCAGGTTCGGTGTGCCCAATCTTGGCACATCCCCTGCATTACAATAAATGGAGTAGGTGTGTTAGGGAATGAAAAGCCAACCTGATGGATGCCGCTGCCCTGCAGTACTTCTGACTGTTGGCCTACTTTAACTCCATGATTTTCCCCTGCATTTGCCAATTGCCAAACCTGTACTGCCTTAATAGCCCACCAATAGTATATGACTATAGCAATAGTTTATTGAGAAAAAAAATCACATATCTTGCAATCATTAAGTTAATATGATACAATGATATATATATATATATATATATATATATATATATATATATATATGTGTGTATATATACCCTTTTTTACAGTATATGTATATATATATACATATATATATATATATATATATTCACTGTAAATAATTATGATTACAGAAGGTCAATTAGTAACAAATTTATAGAAAAGTAAGTTACTGAAATTGAATACTGCTGTATTTAAATTGCACTTTCAGCACCAATGTTAAAGAGGCTAGATAAAATATTGAGTAGCAAGTTATGTTCAGCACAACAGTTTCTTATGCATTTTGCAACAAAAACAGGGAATTACATTATTAATTATTAATTATTAAGTCATTATTAAATGCAATCTCCTGAAAATGTAAACTAGTAACTACTACTACTTATGTACATATATACTTCTTTAAGCCCTTAGTAAAGTGTTTTTTTGGTTTTGTGTCTTTAAAGCATGGTTGAAAATTGAAAGCAATTATTATAACTCAAGTTTTGGGGGGTTGATGTAATGATGGTCTAGATTATATTTATAAATTCAAATTCAATTGCCTAAAGTTTTCAATGTCAGTGGGTTAAACAAAAGACAACAACATTTTTGAAGGTGCCAAAGAAAATAATGAACAAGTGTTATATACAACTGTTTCTTATACATTTTGTAGCATTTTGTAGCAACAAAAAAGTCATTGTTTTTTTAAAGAATTATTATTTTAAAAAACTCAATTACTTTTAAAGTCATCATAAGTCATTAGTAAGAGCAACCCCCTAAAACTTTAAACTATTAACAACTGCATGTGTAAATATATGATACTTTATGCCCTTATCAGAGTGTTTTCCCTTATTTTGTGACTTAAAAGTTTAAAGCATGATTAAAAATTCAAACATTTAAAGTCGTTGTTAAACACAAGCTTGGGGGATTGGATGTAATAGCTGAGCTATGGTGACATTTCCAAATTCAGTTGCTTAAAGTAAATTCAGTGTTCAGTGGGTTAAACCAAATGCCTAGCCACCTTGCACTTGACAGAACAAAGATGTTGTTGTGTTTCCAAACATGACTTGGTCCTTATCCAGGGAGAGACCTCTGAGAGATGAGATCTGAATGAGAGATTTTCCCTAGACCCTCACTCAGCATATCAGACTTTTCTTCGCCAATCGACCCGCAGCGTCTCTAGGGTTTAATGGACTCAGTGACATCTAAGTGTGTGTTAAGACAGAAGGTGAGTGCCACTGGCTCCACTGTCTTGAGTGGGCTGACTAAGGGAGCTTTCATTTCAACGAGCAGTGGGAAGTGGTGACAGGTCCTTGCTTGGTGGGAATGTGTGACCTATTGCGCGGCAGCATGTTGGGAGCAAAAAAAAAAAAGGTGGACGCCAGATTCCAGAGGTGTCTGGACATTGTCTGTCAGGAAAGTCTCTAGGTTGGGCTATGCTTTCTTGTACTGTAGAGGTGGTGATAACATATTAAAAAGACAATTAGATGAGCATAGATTCATTACCAGTACAGTGTATTTGTTCATTGTAATCAAATGCTTGAAGTTTTTAATTAGCACATGGATACACAAAAAGGATGGCGCAAATAAAATGATTGCATGCTGCAATTCAAATAAAACTTGATCACAACTAAAGCAATTCATGTCAGTTGTAATGGTCACTATGTCTGTGTTATGTTTATTTATTGCTTTACAAGTCAAGATTAAAATCAGTTGGATTGAATTTTATTGTTGTATGTGGAGAAAAATCTGGCGCCTGGCTAGTGGACCATGCCTTCTGCAGCATAGGGATAACTATTGTTCTGGGTTACTTAGCTGTACCAAGCAAGATCTAAAACAAAGTTTAGAAAACACGATGTACAATTTAAGCCTGCAAAAAGTATGTGTCTGATATTCCAAATATTTTTCACATTTTATCACAGAATACAATTGCAAGTGATCTAGCAACAAGGAAATAAAGGTATCAGTTTGGACAGGGCTCACATCAGACCTATTAAAGTTTTGTGTAACTGTGGGGGCAGCTCCCATTTCTCATTATGTTTCAGCTGACCCTTTGCATGTTCCTATGCAAAACGTATCATACAAGCTGGTTAAAAATGTCTGTATAATTAATACATACAGACCTCATTAGATTGTAACTTCTTTTTTATTTATTTAAAAAAAAACGATTTTAGGCAATTTTAAAATACTAATACTTAGATTTGAATATCAATGTTTAATACAAAGGAGTTCAATGCTTACTTAGATTGCAAAACATGCTGCGATTTCGTATGACAACAAAGATTTGATTTTCATTACCTGAATTTTTTTTAAATGCATCTCCAGTCTTAATGGGTTACAGCTATATCCAAGCCTACCCTGATTGCCCTTAACAATTTTAACAATGTGTCATAAAGGGAGAATCAGTAGGTGAGCTAATTGCAATATGAAATATTAATGTTCAACTTTTATTATACATAATAGCATATAATACTATGTCATATATGCATTACACTACCTTCAAATAAATATATGTGAATGACATTATATTTACATATATATATATATATATATATATATATATATATATATATTTATACATATTTATATTTGTATAATTTTGTAAACTATAGATTATTATTATTATTATATACTTATTATTTGCTCCTTTTAACGCACTGGCAATACAGCATTTTGTGAAATGTTGCTCTTTAAACTAACCCTACACTGGATTATATTTTTCTATAGGTTACAGATCTTGTGAATAACAAAAAAATATATTTTTTAAATTAGCCTTACATTAGACAGGCTGGATGGACAGATTTTACAGGCTAGAGAGCCATTTAATGGTGTCTTTTAGGAGAGAAATCAGTATTATTGTTGTTTTTGATGGTTCTCATTTATCCACGCTATGGAATATCTGTAAAAGCCCAGTTGCCCTGAATTTGTAGTTATAATATTGTGTTTCTCATGTAGATAGATAGATAGATAGATAGATAGATAGATAGATAGATAGATGTTTATATATGGTAATTAAATGTGCAAAGATATTTCTTTAACAATCAATATTCAGTCTGGACTGAAAATGCAAACTGTTCAAAGGAAAGTAAAGAAATAATAGCACCTTAGTATCATGTAATGTAAACATTTAGCCAATTGTCGATTTCATTTTTTGCTCTTATTATACTCATTTAGAGTTTTTGTAATTAGTTCTTGTATGTTCACTCTGCATTTAGTAATTGTTTGCATATACTTTCCAATAGGAAACCTTGATCCTGAATGTTAGTGTAAATACAGAAGTCAATGTGTCCACATAGT
This sequence comes from Gastrophryne carolinensis, assembly GCA_027917425.1. Classification (NCBI taxonomy): domain Eukaryota; kingdom Metazoa; phylum Chordata; class Amphibia; order Anura; family Microhylidae; genus Gastrophryne; species Gastrophryne carolinensis. The sequence continues at coordinate 441,778,171 of CM051234.1, forward strand.
ATGTATTTGGTTATTATAATAATGTAATGTAAAGTAATTCTATAAAAATATATCATGGCAAGCAATGATCCATGAATCAGCACATTCAGGCAGCTGGTGATGGCTTAGGTGGTAGTGGTGTACATGAAGTGTCGTGGATGTGTTTGTAATGCAGTTTCTATTCTATAGGAGTTCTCTGATGGTTTCCAGACTGACTGGCACCACTGGCCATCTCTGTAGGCTATAGTGCTGTCAATTTAAGCTGCGGGACAGGTGTAAATCTGTCCCAACATTCCACCCTTCCAGCACTCCTCACCTGAAGCAATCTCATTTATTACACAGAAAGCAAATAGCCAACACAATTGCCCTGCCTCACAAAGCACACCGAGCAGTTAAACATCTTTGGCTCTGAATTTAGTGGCCTTAAAGAAAAAGCTGTCAGCTGTTTGTTAAGGAAAAGCAAACAAAGGCAACTCCACTTGACAAAAAATCCATTTATTTGATGTCTAAATTTTTTTCAGCACTGCACTTCAAACCGATCTTATTGAGTGTGTGTGTACATGAGAGAAGCCAAGACAGCAACCCGGAGGAAGCCAGTGCCATCCAGAATCCCGGGATTACAGTGTTTTCTCTGTCTTCTTTGATGTCATTTCTATGACTGAAGTTATCAAAATAACATAATATGTGCTTGCATATACTTCCGAATATTAGGTAAAGCTCATGAATGCAGCAATACTTAATAAAATTAGCCCCAGGCCTACTTTTCTTTTCCATAAATCACTACCTTAGTAGAAAAAGTACAAATCATCGTAAGGGAAAATATTGAAAAGAAAACGGCCACAGATAAGTACAGTATGGTTTGTTCTAATGAGGGCTCCCAGGTTAGTGCCTAGGGCCACGCTCTTACAGTGGAGGTTTATCGATGATGGATTTGTTTACGTCATCAATGTTCTGAGCCGTTAAAGCAGTACAACACCCAATTACAAATAATGGTGTTGACCTCACTAGATTGCACCACGAGGGGTTATCCCAATTATCATAAAGGGTCACATTGAGTGAAAAAAATATATATTTTTATACAATAACCCATAATGGGCCCATAGTGTAAACCGGACCAACACCCTTACAACAAACTGTGCTGATATACATCCCTCCCCAGGGCAGACTGCTGCACATAAAAATGAATTTACGCTTCCTGCTGTGGTAAAAGTTAAAACAAAATGGCATCCCCTGGAGCTGCAGGCCACCTGCAAACAGAAAGTGCTGCTGGATGTCCTGTAACTGCGCATTATCAGTTATGTCAGTTGAATCCAGGGGGCAGCATGGCTGAGATGCTTGGAGAAGAAACTCCAAAATGGCCGCTATCAATAGAAAATCAGTGAGGCGGTGTTGTAGTTTTGAGTAGATTCAGGAGCAAATGTGCTGACAACGATTGAGTATCATCCATGCAGATGGGCTAAGGGAGTTTTGGGGAGTTGCCAGGCTGTTGGTCCGGTTTATTTTATATTTCATAGATAAGGCTCTTTGTATTATAAACCCATGTTCACTGACTGAGACTACATCTAAGCCAGAACCTTTGTTAACACAGACCTAAACCCTCTTTGGCAAATCTGTGAATAGGGGATCCAGGGCTGCAGGGAACCTAAGCAAAGCTAACCCACCCCCTCCCGCCACTGGTAAACTTGGCAATATAAAAATACTTTTACTTCCAGAGCGCCATCCAGTGGGGAACCTAGCAAAGACTATATATATGTTGCAGCCGCATGTCCTCCAATAGGGGTTCTGTAGCACTGCAGTGTTCAGCTGTATTTAGGTCCTCCATCGGATGAAGTTCCAGGAATAAAAGTATTTCTTCATTGCTGGGTTTATTAAAAGTGGGACGGGTGGGTTAGTCTGCCACAAATTGGAGACTTCATGGTCCCCAATGCTGTTGACTTTTGACTTTTCTTATAATGCATGTGACACAAACCTATGTGTTTTGGGTAACAGGATATTCACCTTATATTTCCTGCAGTTCAAGGCAACTGTTTTAAAACGTACCTGCTGAGGATACCACAGTCCCCTCTTTCTCCACGTAGCCGCTGCTTTTTTTAGTCTGCCCATGGTCTGCTTAAATTAGAGCCTTGACCTGAGCTCTGTCCCCAACTATCGACATTGTGGGCAGAGGGCTGCCAGGCAAAGGCCTGGTGTGCTCCCTCTGCTGCAACAAGCAGGTCCACAGGGCCAACCTTAGGATGGAAGGTGATCTGTGCAAAACAACAGGATGGCGCCACCCCAACACACTTCTGCACCTCCTCATGATTGGCCTACTAGCCCACATAGTTGCCGGAAGCTTCCTGCATCAAGTCAGATGCCAGGCAAAGTACCCACTCACAGAAGTGTTCCCTAGACATTAGCTGCCAGTTCACTGCTCCATGTGACCACCCATGTGGTGTGGTGAACTGGCAGATGATGGGGAGGCAATGCAGAAGTGGGGGAGTTCCTCCAGTACCAGGCTCAATGCTAGGGTCTTTTTTGACTCCGGCCTGCTTTCAAGTGGACAAAAACCTGTATTTTCCGGCCCTGATGTCTAAAAGACTCTGGAGCTGGATTAATCCCTATCCCTGGGGCATCCGCTGTGTGAAACCACCCTGGATCACTGGTATACTTATCACTCCCCAAAAGAACCAGTAAACTGAGTGTGAGGGTGGCCAACCAGTAAACTGAGCAGGTGTGGGACGATTGAGGTGTTTGAGGTGGGGGTTAGGGCATAGAGCAGGTGCCCTGTGCAATGGCACACTTCAAACATCCCAAAGGCCGGCCCCCTTTGTGGATAAAAGCAGGATCCAGATCACAAGTGTTAAACTGGACCTTCACCCTGAATAATAGTTTATCTTATATGTTTCCCCCGCGCTGTACATACAGATTGCCCACATGAAAAATCATCCTACCTGCATCTACTGCATTTTCGAAGACTTTAAACAAACAAGATGGTGACCCATGGAGTGTAAGGCTGCCTGCAAACAGGAGGTGTCTTCTGACAGTGCCACTCTGCATTCTGGGATTGCTGACCATTTCCTGACCCCAGCTTTATGTGTCTGAGCAAAGCACAGCTATAGCCCTGCCCCATGCACTTTCGACTCCCTCTCCTCAGTATGTGATGCTACTGAGCCAAGATGGCTCAGTGGGTAAATGTATTTCAAATTGTCTATTGTGTTTCTATGTGTTTTTAGATCAGCGACTTAATAAAAGAGTTGCAGGTTATATGATCTATAAATGATTAAATGCCAAAAAGTCTTGTGAGGCCATCAGCATAATGTGTGTGGGGGGCTATACTGGGGCATCAGCCAGCTGATGGAGGAGCAACGGACAGACGGGCAGGGTGTGCGCTGACACCCGAGTGTTTGTGTCAGCGTGCTAATATCTGAGAGGCAGTGGCGGCGCCAGAAGCCAGAGCTGGGAAAGTGGACAGAGTTCATTTACCCTGCGGCATTGCCAGGGTAAATGACCACTGTCCACTGTCCCCACTCTGGCTTCCGGCATCGCCACTGGTTCTTGGTCCAGGCACGCGTTGGCACCCAAGTGTTTGTGTCACCCCGAGTGGCAGTGGGGGAAGCCAGAGTGGAGACAGTGGGCAGGGTTCATTTAACCTGCCCCTCCGCCCACTACTTGGCTGGCCTCCCGATGGCCGCAGCGCGGACTGGAGACTCATCTCAACTTTTGGGAAAAATGGTGCGTCTCATATGACGAAAAATACTCTATACACAGGGACGCTATCTGCAATTTTTATCAAGGTCCCCCTAACCAACAGTCTGTATTACTGACATTCTACAAACAAAACAATTATAAATGCTACACTCACCTGATCCAAGTCTCGTGCTGCCCACCCGCCGCACTCGACCACCACTTGCATGCAACAACCAATGAACCATGGCAGTGCAGTGAATGGAGGGGCATGCCACGTCTTGACACACACCCTCTATTCACTAAATGCTAGTAGCATTAAAGGTGGTAATATATAGGCTAAGTAATTTTGGGGTATTATTTGATTATAACTACATTTGATAAGCACATCATCTATTGATAATAAGATTGTTCAAACTATGGTGATAGAATAAATAATTGTAAAAACTGTAAAAGATAAAAAATTGTAAATGTTATAGTGTGCCAGTCCAGCCACAGAAATTTTTTGACACAAATATATTTGTAATTATCGACATTTTGACCAAGCAGCATTGCACATTCCATCTGTAAGATTTTTTCTTAATTTTCCCTTCCCCCCCCCCCTCCCTTTGGTCCATATTGTGTTTGTGGTTTTTAGATTGGTTTTAAAGTGTCTTTTTTGTAATGAATTGATATTAGTAAGAATAAAAATTTTATATTTTTGATTATATATATAGTGGTGCCACTAAAATTATTGGAGGTTGGCTTTCTTTGGGGAGTGTGGGATCCCTATTTTCTTTTGTACTTCAGACCCACAATTATTTATATTTAAAAAATGTACCCCCCGAATTTAAAAGAGCCCAGAGAAAAGCAGGAGAGGACTGGAACATAGAAAAGAGATGATGAGCATATTAAGAAGGGAATTTTGAAAAAAGAGAATGAGTAGGAGGGAATGTGATAAATAAAAAGAAAAGGTAAAGGGGGAAAAGTGGAAGAGAGAGAGAGAGAGAGAATGTGAAAGTGAGGGAAATAGGAGAGTTATGAGGGAAATCCTGAAAGGGGTATAGATAAGGATGTAGGGAATATAGAAGGGGGCAACGAGTATGAGAGAATTGTGGTTACAAAAAATATGTTCTACAAAACAAAACCTTGCCCTACTCCAGCGGTGACCTTCGCTTGATCACCGTGTCAGATGCCACCTTCTTCCCCGGACTGCTTAACCAGAAGCTCGCCGCGCTAGCGCGCAGCCGCCCCCCTATTAGCTTGAATGGGCATGCGGCCATACGCAGGGGTCTTCCTGTCTTGCGGCACTGTGCAGCCCCGGGAAGGTGATGGCGTCTGACATGGGGATCGATTGACAGCCACATTAGTGATGCTTTAGCACTTATTAGGAAAGGTAGGGTGGGGGTGGATTCAGACTGGACTGGCCCTCTAAAGGGACTGGAAACCCCACTGCAATAATAAGGCAGCAGTCAGCGCACCTTATATCTGTCCCCTGGTTCCTCTCCTCTGTTTACTGCAGAGCCATGTGGAAGCTATAGCAGGGCTCCAAAGTTTGCCCTACTTTCAATTTTATTTCCCAAGGACCATGCAAAAAAGTGGTCTAACAGCCAATCTGTCCCTTGGAGCTTTTCACATGTTCAAGCACAGCAAGTCATAGTGGCCCCACAGATGAACCTAACTACATCAGTGCATGTTCAAGGTTCGAGAAAGTGCCCTTCCTAGCTCAGCCATGACCAAGAAATTGAAACGACGAAACCGGCTTTGCTTGGAATACATAGGGCCTGATTTTTCCAGCACAATCTGCCAGAATTCATCATCGGTGCAAATTATAGTAGTTCAAATTATAATCCAGATTTTTTCTGCATGTTGCTACAATGCTAATGTGTTTCTTGCAATGTCGCAACATGCACCAGTGTTAAAAGAAAATTCTAAATTATATTTTTACCACTCTAAAAAGAGAAAGAGAGAGAAAGGGAGAGGGGAAAATTTTTTGGTAAAACCAATGTTAACATGAATTTGTGGGAGATGGAGGAAGGATAGAAATACGGAGAAAAGAGAATAATAAAAATATGGAGAAAAGAGAGAGATGAGAGGTTGAGGAGAAGGGAATGGGGTAAAACTGTCAATGAAAAGGAGAAAAAGGGGGACAAGAAATGTGGACAGTGGAACAGATGTGGGTGGTGAGATGGGGGAATAAGAATGAAGGAAAATATAGGAGAAATGAGGAAGAGAGTTGGGTCAGAGCACAAAAGCGAAAGAGGAAACGCAGAAGAAAAAGAGACAGACAGATAAGGCTAGAACAAATCGATGGAGGATAAAAACCCACAATGGTACTGAAATAACTTGAAAGTGATTATACATTTTCATTTACTGAGAATCAGCTGATGAATCAGACATTACCGTTGAATTGTGGTTGCACAGAGAAAACAAACTAATGAAACAGGCCTGGACACAAATATTAGTACCCCTAGAAAAAATTGAAAATAATTTGACCTCTTGTTAAATGAATGTTTGTCCTGTAATTTGCACCACATGGGGACTTTAATCCTTTAAATTCCAGCCACAAAGAATCTACGACAGTGCCTCTCTGACTGTTAAGTGCCAACGCTGTAGATTCTAGGGGCTGGTATTTTCTCCCTGCTAGAATAAAACGCTCACCTCCATCTGGGATCCAAGGCCAGTGGTCTCCTCCAATCCCCCCAACCTCAGAGATTTCAGTGGGGTAGAGAACTCCAGTTCAATTCCCGCATGGTGGCTTCTGACAACTCATTTTATACTGGGGGTGAGATGATATCATCTCACTCCACTGATATAAAAGACTCCACCCAGCAGCAGGAGTAAGAGTCATAAGCCGGAGAGATCAGTGGATGCCACTAGCAGGGCAGGGGACTGTAATCCTCTGCCCTGTTCCCGGCTTCTGATGATTGGTTCCAGCTGTCAAAAGCAGTGACGAACAGCATGGGATAGCAGTGATCGTTGATAGGAGGTAAGTAAAAAAAAATGTAAAGATTTTTTCTGTGTGTATATTTTTTACACTTAACCCTTTGTGAACTAGGAAGGGGTCCTTGAGACCTCTATACTAGTTCACAGGGCAGGAGGGGCTGCAAGCAGGTGACTTGCCATTACCCCTGACCCATTAGCTGCCCTGTGGGGGGCAGAAGTTCCCAGGGACCATGAGGTCTATGTGGGCTGATAGGCCTCAGGGCCTCGGTCAACCAGCCTTGGCTGGTTCTGCTGATGAGGGGAGACCCCAGGCCATTTTTTTTGTTTAATTTAACCCTTGATAGAGCACACAGTAGTTGTATTTTATTTGAAAATCTCATAAAGTGCTCTTTACAATTTGCGGTGTCTCCTGGGCAGGAAAGGGTGTCTACCAATACATATGTGGTACCAATGTATTAAAAAAAATAGATTTTTTACATATTTAACACAAAAATATTGAGTAAGCACTGAAACAAATTATTTCCTGGAAATCCCTGCAAAAATTACAGATAAGTATATATAGCGCAAAATGGTGAAACATGGTCTGACAAAAGAGGGTGAGAAATGATCTATGTAGGCTGGCACTGAAAGGGTTAAACTTGTATTTGTCTTTTATGTAGCAAGGTATTTTGCTGAATCAATCACATATAGTCTGCATCTGTGGACAGATGGGTCTTCTGACTGGCCTTAGAGGTAAGGAAGCGGCCTTGCATCTGGAGGGTTGTAGGTTCAATTCCTGGCCATGGGACATGACAGAAGTCTCTAGAGCAAGGCACCTAACCCCCAACTGTAATTGTGCTGTAATTAGAGCAACCCATCGATCCAGACATGTGTAAACTCACTGCACAGATGGGTTAAATGTGGAGGAAGAATCACTATGTGTGTACAAGCAATGGCGACCAATACCCCTAAAAATCCCTAAAAAATGTCTACATATGCGTTCAGTATATTATGGCATAGCTTCTCAATTACAGTACCTGGACTTAGACATAAATGTGGTACCTGCCCAAGGGGATTATGTCATCTTTGCTTGTAATATTTCCCCTTTGCTATAATAATTGGAAATTCCCTACTTTACTGTAATAATGGCTCTGTTGCTTCCTTATATCATGTGACTGAGATTAGAGGATCTCCATACATCTGGCATGTATGTGCCTTGCATGGTATGGAGTGGATGGGAATTCTTGACCTTGTGGTATGTGGGTTGAGTTAGCTTCTGTATCTAAAGGTGTTTAAAAGCTGCCTAATGCATCTTCACTGCTCTCAACAGGCTTCCCAGTTATTTGCTTTAGAAGGTTTGTATTGCTCTCTTCAGGCAGACATGTTGTTTGTACTCACCATTCCTACATCCAGAATCAACAACTTGACTCTTTCTAAAGCCCTTAATATCTTTGTCTAATATAGGGTTTGGCGCTGTTTGTTATGTGTCTTTTTTTTCATTTCTAATTTTTTTTTATGTGGATGTCACAGAAAGTGTTTCAGGAAATCAGTCCATGCATGGATTAAAGTGATCCTATACCAAGAAAGTTTATGTCGTCGCCTTGTGCCAGTGCCTCAGAACAACCTGTTTGGTTTTATATTAAGGCCTTTGCCCGGTATTCATAAAAACACTAGCAGGAAGCAGTATGATGTCTGAATGGTAACCATAGGCTCGATTCAGAGAGACAAAAAAAAACCTTCCATTTTAGTTCCGATCTGTTTTTTTTCGGAAATGTTTCCGCTCTCGTATGAGTGTGCGAGCGATTCTATGCATGCATTGAAAACCTTCTGTAAAGTTTCCGTCCATTCGTACGGTAGATTATGAATGCGAGGATGTCATTTTCCATCCAGACTTTTCCGTTCCATTTTCACATGTTACAACGTAGGCTTTCGTTTTTGCCCTTTTCCCATCGTATCCTCCAACGAATCCTTTACTTTTCCCGTTAGTTTCTGTTTCCCTTTTTCAATAAATAATCATCCAGACGGAAATCCTTACGATCTTGCGCCTGCGCACTACAAACTTAACTCATTAAAGTGCTCGCCTACATATTTGCCACCCTCACTTCTACTTCAATGTTTAGCTAAATCACTTAGCACTATCCTCCATCTTCCCTTTTGGACCCTTAAAGCTCACCCAAATCACTTCTCGGTTAGGTTCTTCTTCCATTTTAGCCCCCTAAAACTTACCCAAATCACTTCTCGGTCATGTGAATATTCATCTTTAAATATTTCTGGGCATATTAGTTTTTTGTTAATGTATTTTGTAAATGAAATGACAATGTAAGATTTTTTTTTTATTCCATCATAAAATATAAAATTTTTAAAAATTTTGAAAATTTCAAATTTTTACAACTATAAAAAACAAAATACATAGCAATGGCAGGCCACAGAACATTATTCTTCATCTGTGGTCCCTAACAAGGTGCGCAGCTCCTGCATCTCGCCCACCAACTGAAGGACCCTGACACTCAGTTGTGCCACTCTGGCACATGTGGTCCCTGTTAAAAAACGCAAATTAAAATATTGGTATAACCTTGTTGGGGTCATACTGCAGTGCCCCCCCCCCCCCCCCCCCGTATGGTCCAAACACCTAAATCCGGACTTCAAAAGCCAGAGGGCCCTCGCCACCATGGGCCGGGTTTTGCATAGTGCCCAATTAGAGAACCCCTGGCCCGCATTCTGCAGGCAAAGAACGGGCATCAGGAGCAAGGGCGAGTGGCACATCTTGCAGTTCCTGCAACCAAATATAGAATAATTACACAAACCAAAGATAACCAACTAAAACAATAACTCCTACAACAAATTAAGATTCAAGTTCAACAATCCAAATATAATTCACAAAGGACATAAGTATAAAAAAATATAGCAATTATATGGATGTGTGGGAAAATAAATGTTTACATGCTAAGGACTAATTAAGGTCAGCATTAAAATGCTTCTATAAGGCATACATGAAATGTATTGATTCAGGTATGAATTGCTATACAATTTATGGCCTCGGCCATGCTGATACATGCAATGCCTTGGTGCTAAAGGCGCGCAGACTCCTCCACATAGCCACAAAACATGTTCAACAATAGCAATCTGAGCCCTCAAAGGTCCCGTAAGTGGATCGGAAATGAAACGGATTTATAGGGTGGTGGTCCGTCGGAAATCAGCTCTCTGAATCAGACAGAAACCCATCACAACAAAGTTATCTGAACGAACGGAAAATTTCCGATTTTGTTTGGAAAATGATCCGAACTAACGGAAATGTTCCAATTTGCTTCCGTTCATCGAAAGTGCATTCCCGAACATTCGTACGAATGAAAAATGAACGAAAAAAGCAAGAAAATGACAAACACCCACCAAAACTTTCGCAGACAGCTACGGAAGTCCAGACGAATGTGTCTCTGAATCGAGCCTCATATGCAAATACATTCAGTTACAACTAAACTGTTGCATAATAGCAGTTAGGTTAAAGAGGAACAACACCTGGGAATTTCACTCTCCTGTAAATTGTTCCTTTTATGTGTGTATCCCCCAGGTCACCATAAAAACTCACCTTGAGGCAGGCACCACTAAAACTGAACGCGCTGATTGGCTGAGCCAATCCCCTGCTCAGTCTCTAGCTTTGGCATGCATGTACTGCCCATTCAGAAGGGTCTGGCATGGGTGCGCACACAGCTAGAGGTGAGCGGGGATGCGGTTGTGGTGCCAAGACGTGGTGAGGGCTCGGGGAGCAGGTGTGTAAAACGAATCTGGGGGGTTGCACACAGCGGAGGAGTGGAACTCAAACGACCATGGAGTCTTTTAGACTCCAGGGTCTCCCAAGTTCCTCTTTAAAGTGCTCCCCAATTCTGAGCTGTGTGTACTTACTTCTGACTAGAAATAAGGGATAATTGCACAGATTTGAGGCAAAGTTTGTCAGAAGCAAATCTCTCAGGTGTACATCCAGATGGCAGCTACCATGTAGTTCAAGAACATGGAACCTGCCTGCTAGTCCACAATATCTACATGGGTCTAAGCCCTCTCAAAAAGCTTATGTCACCGATAGCCCGGGGGGTGGCTTTAGGGGAGCAATTTACTAATCTTTCATTTTCTGAATGGAGCTCTGCTTTAAAGGAGCTCTATAGAAACATATATTTCTTAAAGTGGACCAAAACCCAGGATTTTGACTATCCTGGGTTTTGGTCCATGCCCCGCTGTGTGAAACCCCCCAGGTCACCCAAACAAACTCACCTTTTCCCGGTCCTATGACGCATGCACAGCCGCTTGTCTAATCAGCGCACTCGGATTCGCCCCTTCGTCCAGGAGCTCGTCTAATACGAGCCGATCTGAGCACGCTGATGGCCACATCCCCACTACCCTCTAACAGGGAGCGTGCCCTCGCTGGCCATTTACAAATGTGCGGCGAGGGCATGATCCCTGCTAGAGTTATAGTGGGGATGCGGCCACTGCTAGTGCATGCGCCGTTAAACTGGGAACGGTGCGTTTTCAGGCGACCTGGGGGGTTCACACAGTGGGGCATCCCGATTCTGCCAGGGGGATGAAATCTTATAGATTACTGGGCCGATCTCTGTGGCTTTTGGTCCACTTTAAAGGGACTCTTAACCAGCAAGCATCTCACCTGGTGCCTGTCTTATGTGCTTCTCTTTTTTTCAATTTTATTCCTCGAGGATCACAAGGAATGTCCCATGGTGCTCTCAGTCCCATGTGCTCTCAGTGTGTGAAAGCACGGCAAGCCACAGTGATCCAGTAGCTATCTCTGACCACAGCAGAGCATGCTCAAAGCTCATAAAGCTGCACCATGACACAGTGGCGTTTCTAGGGCTGGTGTCACCCGGGGCGGTAGGAAATGGTGTCACCCCCCCCCCCCCCCAATGGTGTCACCCCCACCCCCCCAATGGTGTCAACCCCACCCCCCCCCCCAATGGTGTCAACCCCCCCCCCAAAGAAAACAAACAAAAAAAAAAGCATTTTTGCCGGCATGGTGGGAGCGGGCCGGCCGGTTCCGCGCTGACAGCGGAACCGGCCGGCCCGCTCTGCTGTCAGCGGAACCGGCCGGCCCGCTCCCACCATGCCGGCATTTTTAAAAAAAGCAAACACTTACCTGCAGGTCCGGAGCGTGGAGGCCGGCGCCGCTCTCAGCTGTCATCTGAGGGCGCGTCATCAGAGGCGCCCTCTGATGACGCGCCCTCAGATGACAGCTGAGAGCGGCGCCGGCCTCCACGCTCCGGACCTGCAGGTAAGTGTCTCTATACCGAGGGGTGACCGGCCGAGAGGTGTCACCCTCTAGGTCTGGTGTCACCCGGGGCGGTCCGCCCCCCCCGCCCCCGGGTCGCTACGCCACTGCCATGACATGTCCTTCCCAGCTCAGCCACAAACCAGGAAAATGTAACAAAGAAATCGGTTTTGCCTAGAATACATGAGGCATTTACCTACAATCAGAGATTTTAGTGCTTGCCTGGACAGGGACTTTAGATCTACATGAACATGTAAGATAGAGTGAGTAAATTTTACTAAACCCCAGGGCCCAATAGTGTGTGCAGCCCCCCACTCCAGGCACATGCACACTCACTGCTTGTGTTTGTCTCACTGTATCGATGACTCAAATGTGACTCTATGTGTGTGCAAGCATACAAAGGCTATATATGCATAAAAATATCCATCATGCAGTCTGGGGAGTATGCACGGAGGTAGCAGGTGCTCCACCCAGCACACAAGCAGCTTATAGCGGCCCCTCAGCTTCCACTAATGGCAGACAACCCCTCGAAGCACCGGCTGAATGTGGCTCCGATCTTGGGGCATTGGGAGGAAGACGAGAGATCATACACCCCAAGAAGAAGGGTGGGAATGTCGGTATCGGTGGCCCCAGCTCAGCGAAGGATCCAGCCCTACAGAGGAGACTCACTGTCAGCAGCAGCAGCAGGTCCCAGAAGCAGACGAGACTGATGTGGTGAGGTTCAGAAAGGGTAGAATGGCAGCCCAGAGATAGGATGTGAGCAGGTCTCACGTGGAGTGGCTGAAAGGACACGGCAGCAGGTGAGTGGCAAAGGCCCTGTGGGGGCTATGGGGGCTCATAGTGGAATTGTAGAGAGCCTGGGGAAAGACAGGGCTGCTTCACCTTTTGAACCATTGATGGGCCAGGACAGGTCCCCATGAATGGGGAGTCGCTATGAGGACCCTGAGAGGGTCCTGTCTTTCAAAAGAAGCGTCTATCCCCAGGTTCATGCCCCAAAGCTCGTGATCTGGAAAATCCAGAGTGCTTCGACTTTTTAACAAAAATTTTCGACTAATGCAAACCTAGAGAACAGAGCTCGACTAAGGAAATTTAGAATTCGGGGGGTCCCTGAGTCAGTGAAGCATATAGATGCTTTCACTAAGGAACTTATCTTGATGTTAGCCCCAGGCCTAGACGCTACTCAACTAGAATTAGACCAAGTGCACCGTGCTTGCTCCACGTAAAGATGGCCTTCCAAGAGATATTGTAGTAAGACCTCACTAGTATAGCACCAGGGAGGCCGTCATTCAAGCAGCTAGAGAAAGTATAGAAGTTAGAGGTATGAGTATTCAAATCTTTATGGACATAGCTCCGGCCAAACTGGGATTTTCATTTAAGGCCCATGAATACTGTTTAACTTCGCTCAAGGAGGGAAAAGATCTGCTTGGAACCCTTAAGTTGCTTGGTAAAGTTGCTCCTGGAAATCCGGTCAGACCAACTAGGCCAATTTCTCCAATTTGGCATCAAGCATCTTAAAGTAGCGTTTTTTTTAGACTTTTTTTTTTACAAGTTTATATTTGTGTAAATATACTATTATGAGTAGCAATATATAAATATTAGTAATGTTATTATTATTACTATGTTTAGTTTTTTTATTCTTCTCTTCCTTTCCCTTTAAGGTTTTATGATTAAGTACTTGGGTTTAAATACTATAATTATATTTTGGGCTTTTTTTCTCTCCCTCTTTTCCATATCGTTCTTCTCTATTTAAAATACTCCTCTTTTTGCTTAAGAAACAGTTTGTTTTTGGAAGGGGGAAGAAGTAAGAGAATTAAGGATGGTAATATTTTTTTCCACTTTAAAGGGATATAACTAGGGCACTGGATATATGCTTTTGGGGAGTAAAAGGCACATTGTTTTTTGATTTATATAGGGACATTTTGGGGTTGGGGGGTTAAAAGAGGAATAGATGGAATCACTAAAAGTGTGGGCACTAGGTTAAATGACACTCTTAACAAGGATTGATGTAACACATTTACGGGAAGGGGGAATGATTGATTGAGAGGGGAATTTTTGCTTTAAATAATGTAGATGAGGCAGGGTTTTGAAATGCATGGTAATGGTCATAAAGTAATATATATATCCTCTCCTCTTTTTTCTCCCAAAGATGTGCTAAAAGAGGTATCATAAAAATAAAGTAGTTAAGGTGTGCTGGGTGGAAGGGTTTTACGTCCAGCCTCAGCCTGACGCTGGGAACATATCCCCATGAAATATATCTGGAGGAAGAAATGAATATGGAAGGGGAAGGGGATTCTGACCCTTTTGAGGGAGGGGTATCCCACTTTCTGTATGTATGTATGTGTCTGTGAGGAACTGGAGCTATGACACAAGGAAAATCTAATCCTTTAGTCCTTAAAGTCTCCAAATGCACTATCATTGAATGCCCTTGGTCAGATCATGCTGGGGTTGTGATGTGCCTTAAAGGGTTATGGACTAAAGCTAGTGCATACAGATGGAGACTGAATTAGGATTGAGGATCTAAAGCTGTTAACTAAGACAGTGGCGACAAGACTTAACACCTTTCTGGCAGAGATTATCCACCCAGACCAGGTGGGATTTATCCCAGGAAGACAAGGGGCGATCAAATTAGAAGGGCTTTTGTGTTAATCTCCCTTATGGAGCAGGGTGAGGTGGGGAACTCAGAGGGGTTATGGTGCAATCGGTGGACATCCAGAAGGCATTCGATATGCTATCTTGGTAATATATGCAGATAAAAATGGGGTTTGGAGAAGAGTTTATGAATCTTTGGTTTGTACTCAACCCCAAAGGCAGCTATATTGATACATGGCTTCAGATCAAAACTTCTGGATGTCCACTGTGGCACCAGACAGGGATGCACACTCTATCTGGGCCTCTTCCTCCTAGCCATAGAACCGTTGGTGGAAAACCTGAGAAGGACGATATCATTTAAGGGAGTTACTTGTGGCAGGAAGGAGCACAAATGTGCACTCTTTGTAGATGCTTTGCTCCTGTTCATGACCAGCCCGGAGCAGTCGCTTCCACCTGTTATAAAGGTACTGGAAAATGTTTCAAAGCTCTCCAGGATGGAGATGAACAGGACCAAATCAACGCGCCTGAATATTAATTTATCCAGGATCGGACTACAATCTATAATGGAGGTCCAGTGGACATCGACAGATATAACTTATCTGGGGATAAAATTGACGGCAAAATTAACAGAAGCATATAAAAAGAACCACACCCCATTGTATAAAAGATTAAAAGAGGATCTATGACGATGGGAAACAAGAACACTCTCTTGGATTGGGAGAATTAGTGCGGTTAGAATGGATTTATTTTCTAAACTACTATGATTTTAGAGCCCTTCCCATAGCAATAGACCTTTAAGAACTGGAAACACTGCAGGCAACCCTTATGAGATTTATTTGGCAAGGAAATAACAGTAGAGTGAATAAGGCTACTCTTTACACCCATAAAAGACAGGGAGGGCTGGGGGTACCATGTTTAACTAAATTATATTATATTAAATTGTTATGCAGCTATGGTGAATCAAATATCTGCCATCTATAAAAAAGAAAAAACAAGATGGGTATCAGTAGAAGGAGAATCGTGTAGTCCAATATCTTTAGATTCTCCTTTTTGGATTGTTAAGAACTCTAAACCACGACTAGAGTGCCCCATTCTTGAAGAATCTTTGAAAATCTGGGAATGGATATCTAGGAACAATTCTCTGAAATCCATAAAAGCCCCACTGACGCCCATTTTTTGGAACCCCATCTTTAAACCGGGGATGGATGGAAAAAATGGTGGAAAGGGAAGGACCTATAAAGGGTGGGACATTCCTTTTCTCAGAAGAAGATGCTTTCTTTGGCCCAAATTGAAGATCATACCACATACCACCTAGTTAATGATTTAGGGCAATGCAAATTTTATTTAATATTTCATTGATGTGAAAGGTAGAGGGGGTAAAGAAGCAGAATTTACTGCTTATGAGAAATCCTGCCTCCTTAGAAGGACCTGAAGGTATCTCCCTGCTTTACACAAATTTAACATCGACTAGGGAGAAACTCCAGTATTTGGTGGCCCGGGGCAGAGACCTAGGGGATGAACTGACAACTAAATGGTGGGGCACCAGAATAAAAAAAAATGGGAAAAATATCTAAAAACACCTCAGTAGTGGAATCAGGCCTAAAGATAAAAGGGGCCCTATGGCATATATGGTGGTTATGCCCGAAAGCTAGACAATATCGGAATCAAACATTTAAATGAATGCAGAGAATATTGAAGAGACCAGTAAGGTGTGATCCCAAAGTCGCTCTTCTAGGTATGGAGGGCCCGAGTCTTGAATATAGAAAAAATAGCTTGATTGGGCTGATCACTGCAGCCGCACCAATGGTTTTAGCTAGTTTGTGGAAAAAAATGAATATTCCATTCGGTGCTTTAAAAAAAAAAAAAGAAAGTAAACTGGCTCATGGGAAATTAAAAAATCTGTAGTCTTATGACAGGGAGAATTTAGCAATTTGAATGGATGTGGGCCTTCTGGATAAATTATACTTAAAACGGACCAACGGCCTGGCACAGTTGGAAAAGGAAGGTAGCAGCCATTTTGGAGCTTCCTCACAGCATCTCAGCCATGCTGCTGTCTGGATCAACTGACATAACTGACATTGCACAGTAACAGGAAACCCAGCAGCACTTCCTGTTTGCAGGTGGCCTGCAAATGCATGAGCCGCCATTTTGTTTCTAAAATTTACTACAGCAGGAGTTAGAAAAAGGTAAATGAAATTTTATGTGCAGCAATCTGAATTGGCCTGGGGAGGGATGCATAGGATCACTGTTTGTTGTGTTGGCCTGCTTTAAATCATTTTTGACTGTTGCTCTGCTTTAAGGCAGGAGTTGGATTTGATAAGCTCTGGGGCTAACCCCTCCAACTTCTCTTTCCTTCCCCTCTTTCCCCCATCCCCCACTTTTTTCCCTTGTGGAATAGCTCTATAAATGTGTGAAGTGTTGAAATAAATCATGTAGAATAATAATAGGTAACTATATGTATTTATACATATATATATATATATATATATATATCAAAAGTGGGGGAAAAATGTCTGTGCGCCTTATCAGGCGAATGTTAAAAAAAAATTACAAAAAAAATGTAGCGATAACCCTTATCGCCGGAGGGCTTCACCGCCCGAGACGTCCTTTTCCCAATCGTAAGAGGTGCTGCTGGGATTCCAGAGTCGTCCGTGAGGAAACAGGAACAGCCCTTACAAGGGCTAGTGAATTGTAATATAGCGTTTCCCCCAATAAGAGACAGAACTTCAGTATTGAGGGTGAAGGTGAAGTGTTTTTATTAGTGCCACTCTAGGCCTTATATACACAAGTCTCCATGCAATGACAACCACACTGACCAATAGCAGCAGGGTACACAATCCCTCAACTCTGCCGGTGACGCAATCAGTAGAACAATAGCAGGCTGTAATACCATCAATCAGGACAATGCCATTGACTGTGACGTAATCAACAATACACAATGGCAGTCAAAATACAATGACGTTGCCTGTAACAGTATCAAAATACAATTACATTGTCTGGAACCTAATTAAGAAAAGGCCAGTGAATGACCCGGTGGGCAATCGAATAGTGAAGACATCCAAAAGACAGAGCGTATGTCACAATGCCCCCTTTTTGTGGAACACCCGGCAGACCCGGATTGACCCTGTTCGGGTTAACGTGGGGCTGTCCGGACTCTTGTTATGGGCAGAGTTCTGTTTGCCGGGATAATCCATCTGCATTACCGTTTTGTCTACCGGGCCTGTATTCACACACACACACACACACACATACAGTTGTACTCACAGGGTGCTGGTCTTGTACACACACATGTACTCACAGGGTGCTGGTCTTGTACACACACATGTACTCACAGGGTGCTGGTCTTGTACACACACATGTACTCACAGGGTGCTGGTCTTGTACACACACATGTACTCACAGGGTGCTGGTCTTGTACACACACTCTCTTAGCTCTGGTTGCAAGGCATTGAGAAAATGTTCTAGTAAAAACAACTGTAGGCTTCCGGGGTGACAGCGTGCCGGGCTAACAAAGCCTCCTTTACCAGATGGTAGTGTGGTAAGTCCGCATCAGGGATGGCCCGGAAAGCATCGGAAGCTTTCCCCGATAGTTTCCCTGATAATATGGTGACCCATTCCTCCGTGGGTACCCGGTGTAAAGCGCACTGCCGTTCAAAATCGGCCAAAAATCCATCACTCATTGTCACTTTCCTGGATGGACTTAAATGCTGCAAATGGAATCTTTTTTCCCCCCAGTGTAACTGAGGCTCAGAGACACAGGGGCGCTGAGAGGCTGCTGGGTTGTGAGTCTTCGATCTTCCCTTCGCTTACTGGCCTCTGCCTCCGCTGCGGCGAAGACTTGGTCGATCAGTTCTTGTGATGGATTCGGCCATAGACCGACAATCTGTTCCGAACCGCTTGAACGAGAGCAGCGTCTTCATCGATCTCTATATTGGTTTCGGTCCTCACTGCTGCACGATCCATTTTGATCAGCTCGGCTATCAGTTCCTGACGTGGGCGGTTGCTAGCTGACCTTCCCCGGCTCTCGAGTAGATCCTTCAGGGTCAGCCTTTACAACTTGTCATACTGACTCTCCATCAGGGTAGCACTCTCTCTGGGTACAAAGGACCATCCCACCGCTGCCACCAATTGTAGCGATAACCCTTATCGCCGGAGGGCTTCACCGCCCGAGACGTCCTTTTCCCAATCGTAAAAGGTGCTGCTGGGATTCCAGAGTCGTCCGTGAGGAAACAGGAACAGCCCTTACAAGGGCTAGTGAATTGTAATATAGCGTTTCCCCCAATAAGAGACAGAACTTCAGTATTGAGGGTGAAGGTGAAGTGTTTTTATTAGTGCCACTCTAGGCCTTATATACACAAGCCTCCATGCAATGACAACCACACTGACCAATAGCAGCAGGGTACACAATCCCTCAACTCTGCCGGTGACGCAATCAGTAGAACAATAGCAGGCTGTAATACCATCAATCAGGACAATGCCATTGACTGTGACGTAATCAACAATACACAATGGCAGTCAAAATACAATGACGTTGCCTGTAACAGTATCAAAATACAATTACATTGTCTGGAACCTAATTAAGAAAAGGCCAGTGAATGACCCGGTGGGCAATCGAATAGTGAAGACATCCAAAAGACAGAGCGTATGTCACAGTATTTATACATATATATATATATATATATATATATATATATATCAAAAGTGGGGGAAAAATGTCTGTGCGCCTTATCAGGCGAATGTTAAAAAAAATTACAAAAAAAAACCCCCAAAAAAATGATCCGTTCCCGGTGCTCCCGCGTTGCCTGTCACACTGCGGGAGCCCAGAGGAGCGGCGGGGGCTCTGTCCCGGCCCCACCGCTGCGATCACTGTCTTTTACCGGCAGCGATGACAGCGGCGGGGCCAGAGACAGCGCCACTCCTCCATCTGCTGCTTCTTCCGCCTGGGGCACATGCGAGCACCCAGGTCAGGGCAGCGGGTGGGTGCGGCCTGCAACAAGTCGGTGCAGGCCACGCCCACCTGCTGCCCTGACCTGGGTGCTCCCGTGTGCCAGGGAGAGGCAGCAGATAGAGGAGGGCGGGGGCGTTGTCTCTGGCCCCGCTGCTGCCATCGCTGACGGTAAAAGACAGTGATCGCAGCGGTGGGGCCGGGACAGAGCCCGTCGCTGTTTCTTACGGCCAGCTCCGTGAATGGGGTGGGCGTGGCCTGTGCCGACGCTGACGTGGTGCAGGCCACGCCCACCCCATTCATGGAGCCGACCGCTCAGCAAAGCGGTGTCAGTGGAGAGGTGAGTTTTTACTTTTTTTTTTTTATTGTGCCTCCCTGCACCTTTACAAATGGGGGTAGAAGGGGGGATGCCACACAGCCTATGGGGGGAGAGGGGGATGCCACACAGCCTATACAAATGGGGGGAGAGGGGGATGCCACACAGCCTATACAAATGGGGGGAGAGGGGGATGCCACACAGCCTATACAAATGGGGGGAGAGGGGGATGCCACACAGCCTATACAAATGGGGGTAGGGGGGATGCCACACAGCCTATGGGGGGAGAGGGGGATGCCACACAGCCTATACAAATGGGGGTAGGGGGGATGCCACACAGCCTATGGGGGGAGAGAGGGATGCCACACAGCCTATACTAATGGGGGGAGGGGGGATGCCACACAGCCTATACTAATGGGGGAGGGGGGATGCCACACAGCCTATACTAATGGGGGGAGAGGGGGATGCCACACAGCCTATACAAATGGGGGGGAGAGGGGGATGCCACACAGCCTATACAAATGGGGGGAGAGGGGATGCCACACAGCCTATGGGGGGAGAGGGGGATGCCACACAGCCTATACAAATGGGGGGAGAGGGGGATGCCACACAGCCTATAAAAATGGTAGGAGAGGGGATGCCACACAGCCTATGGGGGGAGAGGGGGATGCCACACAACCGATACTAATGGGGGGGAGGGGAAATGCCACACAGCCTATGGGGGGAGAGGGGGATGCCACACAGCCTATGGGGGGAGGGGGGGTGCCACACAGCCTATGGGGGGAGAGGGGGATGCCACACAGCCTATACTAATGGAGGGGAGGGGGAATGCCACACAGCCTATGGGGGGAGAGGGGGATGCCACACAGCCTATGGGGGGGAGAGGGGGATGCCACACAGCCTATGGGCGGAGAGGGGGATGCCACACAGCCTATGGGGGGAGAGGGGGATGCCACACAGCCTATAGGGGGAGAGGGGGATGCCACACAGCCTATGAGGGGAGAGGGGGATGCCACACAGCCTATACAAATGGGGGGAGAGGGGATGCCACACAGCCTATGGGGGGAGAGGGGGATGCCACACAGCCTATGGGGGAGAGGGGGATGCCACACAGCCTATACTAATAGGGGGAAGGGGATGCCACACAGCCAATGGGAATGGGGGGGCACACTGCCTATATGGGAATGGGAGGGGGGGGATGCCACACTGGGTATACGGGGAATGGGATGGGGGCATGCTACACTGTCTATGGAATGGGGGCATCCCACACGGCCTATGGGAATGGGAAAGGGGAATGCCACACTGTCTGTAATGGTGCGTTTTTGGTTTAAAATATTTTTTTTCTTATTTTTCTCCCCCAAATCCTAGGTGTGTCTTATGGGCAGGTGCGTCTTATAGGGCGAAAAATAAGGTGTGCATATATATATATATATATATATATATATATATATATATATAATGAAAAATCTATTCACCTATTAAAAAATCTACCCAATTTTGCAGTTTTACCTTGTTAGAAGGAAATGTGAATGTTTACAAGGGAAAACACCAGGGCCGTTTTTAGGGGAGGGCAAGTTAGCTGTGCCAGCTATATGCCAGGCATTTTATCCCCGGTACTGGGGAGGTATGCACAGAATGCTGCCAAGGAGGAGGCACAGAATGGTACATACTGATATGGGACAGCAGCAGCACCAAAGAATGGGTGAGGAGGAGGCAGAATGGCAAGTTCAAAACTTGTCTGGTTCTTCTTCCCGTCAGTAAAACAAATAACAAGTTTGGCCTTTTTTATGGAGGAAAAATAAGTACCCCCCTGCCTCCCTATCTAACGTATTTATGCCGATTTATCATGACTGAGCTGTTTTAAAGTGGACCTATCATCACCATCCCTGGATTTTAAAATTCACAGGTACACTATGCTAACCCAACCTACCACCTCACACCATCAGTGAGCCTTGCATTGGAGAAATAAACTGCACCCACATGTGAAAGCCACACCTACCACAGTTGGGGCATGCATCGCTGCAGTTTACATATGTCTCCTGTGCCCCATCATGAAGGGCTTCATGACTTCTTTTGGTCTTTCTAGGAATCTAACTGGTGAGACAACGGGTGATTGTCAAAGTGGAGCAATGCCTTTATGTAGATTGTTTCTCACTGCCTGGAATTACCATATAGTCACCTCAATTTGAGATGCTTTGGGTACTGTGGCAGTGAGTGTGCAAAGAGTGCTGCTGGATGTCAGCGCATGTGTCTTAAGATTGAGGCTCAAGGTCAATATATGGGGATTCCAGGGAGGTTAACATATCAGGGCATCCCAAATCAGGATGACCCTTTTGTTTTCTAAGCCGACCCACCATCTGAAAGGCTTCATAAACCAGCGCTGCAGGAGGACCATTGGCAGTGTGGACAGGCAGTGAGGTAAGCGAGTGTTTTTCAGTCACCCAGGTTTTGTTCCTTGTCCCATGAGCTTCCCCCATTGTGTAAGAGCCCCCCACCTGGAACACCGGATGAGCTGTTCTCCACTTAGTGTGCTATGCTGCGCATATATATATATATATATATATATATATATATATATATATAATGAATGACATAAATGGCTGAATAAAATGAGTGCAGCAAGCATCCCTGTCTCTTAACCCCTAGCTGTGCTCATCTGAACTTGCCATGCAGAAAGGCATGATGGGGGTGCGTGCATCAGCCAAAGGGATTGTGGTGCATGCTGGCACTAGATTCCTGCCCTAGAGTCTCATAACTGAATAATTATTAAAATAAACTGATTATACTGGAAATACAGGAAAGAAGTTGCTAAATTGCTATGTAATTTGTCAGAAATGAGAATAATGTAACCATGACCATAAACAGTGCTCAGTGTTGCCACTGTTCTCTTGGGGTGCAGTTCAGGAAAATGATGGCTCTAGTCCAGGGGTTACCAACCAGTGCCACAAGTGCTGCGCTGCCATCTATACTTTACTCATACAAAACTGCTCTATTAGGCAATGGAAACTCTTCTTAGGCGTATTTGTGCGATTTTTATGCACTTTAAATGGTTGATTTGTGTACTTTTGATATCATTTTAGCTAACTGACAACTCATACAGACCATGCAGGCGATCTTTAGAAAATAGAAAATGGTACTTGATGAGAAACGTTGGGAAGCCCTATTCTAGTTGATCATAGTTGCTTATATGAGTGGCAAGAAAAATAGGAACAGTAACGCAATTGGAAGTAAAAATCAATTTGCCTGAAAGATCTAAACATTTTAAAGCATTTCTTGTTGGGAAAATATGTATCTAGGTAGCATTTTAGACTACAGAGCCAATATTAAAGGTGGTTTGTCAACTTTAGGAGGGCACTATAGTCAAGGCCTAACTTCCTGATTTAAATGTTTGGCAGCAAATGACAACCAATCATATGACTGCCAGCAACTATTCAGGATTGATGTGCAAGCCCACTCAGCAAAGCCATTTGGTTACCATCATGTGACTCGCAGCCATACAATGAATGAGGGCATTGGCCAACTTGACTATAGTCCCTTTAAGCTAGGCAGAATTACATATTCAGATTATATTTATCTACCATTGTCGTAAATAAAGTAGTGGAGGTAATCCAAAAGATTGGGCAAGGTCAGGCTCATTTTGGTTGTGCCTAGGGTTGCCATTTGGCCAGTTTTTAATTTTACTTTATTTATTTACTTTATTTTATTTTTTAGTTTACTGGTGGTAACTGGCCTGGTGGTTGCAGTATTTGCTTTTTTACTGGTGATTTTAAAGTGGACCAAAACCCAGGATTTTGACTATCCTGGGTCTTGGTCCTTTCCCCGTGGGAACCCCGACCGTGGGTGCCCCGCTTTGTAAAACCCCCCAGATCGGCCGAACCCAGCTCACTTCTACCCGTTCCCATGGCGCGCCTAAGAGCAGCGGCTATGACGCATCCTCCGCCTCCCTCTAATAGGGAGCATGAAAAACAGATACCGGTACTGCCAGGCCAGTGGCCAATAAAGTAAAAAAATAATGACTAGGTGGCAACCCTAGTTGGGCCTTGCAAGTAGCATCTGGATACTTGTGCAGTGAGCTTGGAATGAGCTTATTTACTCAGAACACAAACAATAGAAATGTCAAATCTTCTGCACCTACAGCGCGACAGTTAAGGTGCTAAACTGTTTCCAATGAGCTAAGGATATTTCAAAATTACCAGCATCCTATGGGTTAAACAGAAATATTTGGCAAAGTTATTTTATCGCTATATAAACCACCAGGTCAGGGGCATAACTATAGGGGGTGCAGAGGTAGCAAAAGCACCCAGGCCCATAAGGAGATCGCTCTTTCATCTTTTTTTATCAGAATTGTACCTTCATGGAATCATGTACAGATTGCAAGCACCACTTGTTTCTACTGTTTCCGTCTTTAGTTGTCTAGTTGTATCCATTCGATATAAAATGACAACAGGGCATGAAAGAGCCTCATTTCAAGTTTGCACCAGGGCCCGGTCACAGTAAGTTATGCCACTTGCACACAGTCTTGTATTTATATCATTGCTGTTATGAACTAGTTTTGCTCCAGAACATCCGCAGCAAGCAAATGACTGCTAAGTGCTATTGAAGTGACTCAGCCTGGCAGGCTGCGCTGTGTGTAGGTGTGATTCTAATAAACCTGTGTGTTTGTTAAAACACCTCAGTTCCTCCTCAACGAACAGGTCCTCCATTGTTCTGTTAAGCATTTTAGATTGCTAGGAGAACTAACAGACTATGACATTTATCCTGCAAAGACAAATACTTGCGGCTGCTCAGACTAAATGTACATTTCTACACTAATCAGACTGATTCTGAGACTCGAAACAAGAATACATTACACTTGCTCAAAATATATAGTATAAAGCCCAGCTCCATTAATTTAGTGATCCAGTTAAACTCTAGGAAATCATTTATAGGGAACATTACCAACTGAAGGGCCAGTTATGTGCTCTAAAAGTAATCCTATACTGTCAACTAAGAAGATCCATTATATATGAAAAGAGAAATACCACTATTGGACCATATGGTTCCTCCCTTACCTCCTGTCTGGTACCTCCTGTCTGTATCCTTTGGACCCCCACATAAGCCTGAAATTACTTGCTTCATTGCCCTACACCTAACAGTATAGGACAGCAGGTGGTTTAATTTTACCTTATCTACCCTTAATGAACATATTTTATAACCCATTAATCCTGCCAGATGAAGCAAACCCTAGAGTGTTTGGCTTCGATAATCTTTGGGGCTCACCAAGTCATAAGTATAATCTGGTAAAGCGCTATGATGCCCCTATTACTGAACATTTTAGGTGGGTGTAGCTAAGACACTGGGCAAGTTCTGTAAGGAAATTTACATTTAAACATATTTCATTAGAGGTAGAGCACATGCCAGGCTTAATCACTTCTATATATAAAGTTTTGAACAGCCTGCCACACAACCATAAATATGTGGCACACTGAGGACAGACTTGGCGTGCACCATGCCTCACAAGGAATGAGATGGTTACCAAATGTTATATTTGAGTTCCTTGGATTCAGCATTGCTATGGCAGTATTCATTTACTTCTAGAATAGGCAGAGTCATAATAAACCCTACTCTGTTTCTGAAACCCAAATGTAGTGCAGCTGCCCCAAGATCAGATGTTTTTGGTCCAGGGTACTGAGGTTACTCCATTTCCTATTTGGGCAATACACAGGGATCCCTGGGTTGCCCTGCCCCATGTTAAACCAGATAGTGTTACAAGGGGCCAACATTAACCTAACATTAAGGCAACCAGCTAAATAATAAAAGGGGTTGTAATGATCACAGTGACATGCTGGGTATCAATACATTGTCAGAATACAGGCTGCAAAAACACTATGCTTAAACCTTGGTGCCCTCTTGGCAAACAACATGCAGTGTAGTTCTACAGCCTGAGATAGCAAATATCTCATATACATTAAAGGGCATGTAAGCCCCCAAAAAACTACCAGTGTTGGTTGTGTGCCCAGTTTTCAGAAACTGGGAGGTTTCTGAGCACCAGATTGTCTGGGAGATGCTGTGGGGTACAAAAGGTGGAGCACCCTTTTTTATTTCACTTGGGTTTACAAACCCTTTAAAACGTATTTTTAGGCAGAAACAGCAGATACTAATATTACATCACATTGCTATTTCATTACTGTGTACATCCTTTTTATTCATCTTCACCAGGCGCTCAGATGCCTAATGAACCACACAAATCCAACTACATCCATGTACAGGTTGTTACTGGTTATACTGGTTAACAAAATCAAACTTGAACTGAAATGTTTAAAAACTATTTTAAAAGTTTGAAAAAACATGTGTTACTATCTCAATTAATGAGTGTACGTTTGCTACTGAACATGTTGAGCAGTAAATGTACTTCTAATGGTACAATGGTACATCTTTTGCACAATAATAGCCTGCAATGGCTGGCTTGTTTCCCCGCATGGAAACATATGATGGGCTAGTACTCTTTCCTTACCTTAACAAAGAAGAGGGCCTCTTGGACAAAACAGAGCAGGGAATCATTTGGATATTTTCATTAGGTATATACACCAACCTAAAGGGGAATTAGTGGAGGACATGAAGGTAATCCAATAGACCTGAACTTGTAATTGAACATATAGTAAGTTGAGCAGCAACATGGGCAGGCCTCATTTATATATCTAAGCTGCCGTTGAGTACTCTAATTATAAGGAGACAGATGGATAGAAAGAAGAGAAAAGGACAGTGGATGAGAAGTGGGGAGGGTGAAGAGCCAGCAGCTGAACGGAAATGTGGTGCAGAGGAGAAGATACAATATTGGGATGAAGTGGAGTTCACAGATTTGTATTTCTGTAACTTTTCTCAACATTTTCGATTTCCTTGACACATAATCATCACTTTCTCTAACAATGTGTTTTCATTTATTGGGTCTACAGCATGGCAGCACAGCTTAGCGACCAGCGGCTATATTCATAAAAATAATATAATCGAACAGGATGCTATCCATACAAATGACCACTCAAAGACTTTATATCTATTTTATTTCCAAAAAGGCCATCAGCAAGATACAAAGTCCTCAGCAGCAAAAAAATCAATCAAGCCTAAAGGTAGTTTGACGTCTTGATATAAAACTACACTGCTGTCATAAAAATATAAAATATAAATGACGTATTATCAATGCCATTATACCTTTTAGATGACTGTCTAGACTGCTAAAAGCATTATAGCATTTATTAATAACAATTTAATTTCCCAATACCAACAGGGAAACCACCAATGTGCTAAGTAGAGATTAACACTCCAAAACAGGCAAAGCAATTATCACAAAGAAAGAGCAACTCTGAGATTGGCCAATCACATGCCTTTCTCAGTTCTGGGGATGTGTCCTCTGACCTTCCATTGCGCAATGAAGCTCTACCGCTGAAAATCAAAAGGCGGGGTTACCTATATACCCTGAACCACAAAAAAAGCCACCCTTGATTTTTTCATTGTTACAAAAATTAGGGGTGAGAGGTTTATGAATGTACCATCCTGCTTTTACAGGGGAAGATTGCTTGGCTTTAGCATGCTCCCCGAGCCATCCTGTGCTGGAATAATGGCTTATTGCTAGTCCTGTTGCTAATGTGTGTAGATGATATTAGCCATCTTGCTTTGGGAAGATATACCATAGGAAGACAGATAGAGGGGAGTCGTTCTACCCTGGAAAAGTGTCCTGTCTCTCCTGGTTTCTCTTACTTTAAGGGCAACACGCTTGACAGTATTCATTCCTACTCCTATTATTGCTATCTAGCATGTTTTACAGCTGTTTAATATTGCACTATTTCAACCATAGAATTCCTTTATGATCCTGGCCTGAGACTAAAAAGGGTCAACCGGATTATAGGTCCATCCCTAATTTGAAAGTAAATTGTTTATGGCTGATTGTATATTTTTGTCAGGGTGAACTTACCTGAGCTCCGGTCCCGCAGAGCACGCCTCCCTTGTGCCCTGTGTGCAGCGCCACTGGAGGCTGAATTAAAGGGCCGATGAGCCCAAGTGTTGTTCTGGGCAGAACGCCCAGAGGGTTTAAACTGGGCAATCAGCCCAAAGATTCTAGTTGCACCAATCACTACATTTCCCCCAGCCAATCCCGTTAGTTCCCATCATATAAAGGTTGTTTCCCCACACTGATTCCTGGCCCGTAATAGCGTTTAGCTGTGTGTTTTGATCCTGAGATTTCCTGCTTTATCCCGTTGCTGACCTCGTTTGGTTTGACAATCCCGTGATGGCCGCCTGGACTGACTCTTGCTTGTACCCTGACCATGTATCTGCCTCATCCCTTGTGTCACGTACCCTTGACCTCCAGTATTGACCTTTGGCTTGACCTCGACTCCTCTCTTGTCTCTAGCACCCTTTGGTGCTGCAATAGTTAAGGACAGACTTCGCGTGAATGACCCCGGCTTACCCAACATCGCCCAGTCTTGCCACTGTTTAGCCTACCTTCACCCCCTGTAAGCCCACATATTTTGTGCTACGAAGTCCTGGGGGCAACCGTGGCTGGCAAGGCGTGTAAAGCGTTCCGGCAAACAGTGGCTTGACTAAAGCTAGCAGTGAAGATTGGGGGTTGTGGGCTTACCTAGAAGGTGGGTGTCCCACGGGGCCTGACAATTTTTTTCAGAGGTATCATCACTGAGATCTTTTAAAGTGGACCATAACCCAGGATTTTGACTATCCTCGGTTTTGGACCTTGCCCGCAGGGCACCCCGCTATCTGGAAGCCCCCAAGGTGTGGGAACAAACTCACCCCTTCCCGGTCCTACGGCACATACATGGCCACTCGTCCAATCAGCGCGCTCAGATCCGCTCATGACAACTCATCTAAGGAGAGCGGATCTGAGCACGCTGGCAGCCGCATCCCCTTCTCTCTAACAGGGAGCAGGCACTCATCTTGCTACAAGCATAGGGGGGAAGCGGCCGTGGCTCATGCATGCGCCATTGGGCCGAAAAAGAAGATGAGTTTATGGGCGACCTGGGGGATTTCACACAGCGGGGGCACCCCCGAGGGGGGGGGGGGTAGGGAATCGATCGACCCGGGAATCTTATAGCTTAAAAATAACTAATGAGGGGAAGACGCCTGTTTTTTCTGGATGCCCAGGATTACTTCCATATATTTGGAATAAATACAATATGCTGCAGCTCCTTAGCATTCTGAAACCACCACAGAATATTTGGGCACTGGTTCCCCGAATCTCACACATGGCCACAGTTCATCTATGCATATAATAATAATAAAGACTAGTGAGATGATGAGAAAGCCCACCTAGTCTAAACATGTCCATCTTAGAACATCAGCCTGTAACATGCATCTAGCAAATACATGAAAATGTAATTGTGAATTTTCTGGAACCTCAGTGGTGATTATATGTGTCTTTTTTTTTTTACAATTTAAAAAAAAATATATTAAAATACATTTTGTATATTTTATTATAATTGGTATTTGTAATTGATTGGATTGTAGGTGGAAGGTGATAAACGTAGGGAAGGGGGTCTTTTGGTTTTAAATTTCTTCTCTTTGCTTCCTTATTGTAACTTTTGGTATATAACAGGCCTATATTATATGGATTGACAATAGTTCCCGACAACAGTTTAAATATTTTTTATTGCACTTTCTTGTTAGAAGTGGACCAAAACCCACTGCGATCGGTCGATTCCCTCCACCTCGGGGCATCCAAAATCAGGATGACCTGAGTGAAACCCCCCAGGTCGTCCCATACACTTACATTGTTTCCCGGTCCAATGGCGCATGCGCGAGCCACAGCCACACCCCTGCTATCCCAATAGTAGGGCACGTGCCAGCGCCAGGCATTTGTAAATGGGTGGCGTGGGCACGCTCCCTGTTAGATGTTAGTAACCTTGCTTGGCCATTGTGTACATAGATCATAATATATATATATATATATATATATATATATATATATATATTAGTATGTGGAATCGTGGGTAGCTAGTGCAACCTTGCTTGGACACAGCCATTGTGTACATAGATCATAATATATATATATATATATATATATATATATATATATATATATATATATATTTTAGTATGTGGAACCATGGGTAGCTAGTGCAACCTTGCTTGGACACAGCCATTGTGTACATAGATCATAATATATATATATATATATATATGTATGAGGAACCATGGTTAACTAGTGCAACCTTGCTTGGCCATTGTGTACATAGATCATAATATATATATATATATATATATATATATATATATTAGTATGTGGAACCATGGGTAGCTAGTGCAACCTTGCTTGGACACAGCCATTGTGTACATAGATCATAATATATATATATATATATATATATATATATATATATATATACGGTCTCATCCTCACGTTCCCTTTCTGTTGGTGTGCCGCAAGGTTCTGTCCTAGGCCCCCTACTTTTCTCAGTCTACACCCATGGCCTTGGCAAACTTATAACTTCACTAGGCTTCCAATACCACTTCTATGCGGATGACACCCAGATATATCTCTCAGGCCCCAATCTCTCCTCTCTCCTATCTCGCCTCCCCAACTGCCTCTCAGCTATTTCTTCATTCATGTCATCTCGCTACCTCAAGCTAAACATGGACAAGACAGAACTGGTCATTTTCCCTCCATCTAACTCCCCTCCCCTCTCTAACACGTCTATTTCTGTCAACAATTACACAATAACAGCAACTCCCCAAGCTCGGTGCCTGGGAGTCATTCTGGACTCTGCACTCTCTTTCAAACCTCACATTCACTCCCTGGCCACCTCCTGTCGCCTCCAACTTAAAAACATCTCCCGCATCCGTCCTTTCCTCTCACCTGACACCACTAAAATGCTAGTGCATGCCCTGGTCACATCCCGACTGGATTACTGCAAAATCCTTCTTTGTGGCTTACCAACTAACAGACTGGCACCCCTCCAATCTATCCTGAACTCTGCTGTTCGCCTCATCCATCTCTCCTCTCGCTCCTCCAGTTCTGCGCCTCTCTGCCAATCCCTACACTGGCTGCCAGTCCCACAGCGAATCCTGTTCAAAACTCTAACTCTCGCATACAAAGCTCTCTCCAACCAGGCCCCTCCCTACATCTCATCTCTAATCCAACAGTATCAACCTAGACGCAGCCTCCGCTCTTCTGCTGACCTTCTCCTGTCCTCCACCCTGGTCACCTCCTCTCACGCCCGCCTCCAGGACTTCTCACGTGCAACTTCAATCTTCTGGAATGCCCTCCCGCACCCAATCCGCCACTCCACAACCCTCAAAACCTTCAAAGGCGCCCTTAAAACTCACTTATTCAGACAAGCATATAATCTGGCCTAACCAATCTTCTAAAGGGCACATGCCACAAAGCTCAATACTGACTGTTTGTGATCCTTCCCCCTCGTCTTCACCCCTCTTCCTTTAGACTGTAAGCTCGCAAGGGGCAGGGCTCTCTACCCTATTGTATCTTGTACTCAGAATATCCATTGTCAACTCTGTAAAACTGCATTTGAAATAGTATATGTACCGTATGTTTCTACCCTGTCTGTAATTACTACTTTGTAAAGCGCTACGGAAGATGATGGCGCTATATAAATAAACAATAATAATAATATATATATATATATATATATTAGTATGTGGAACCATGGGTAGTTAGTGCAACCTTGCTTGGACACAGCCATTGTGTATATAGATCATAATATATATATATATATATATATATATATATATATATATATATATATATATTAGTATGTGGAACCATGGGTAGCTAGTGCAACCTTGCTTGGACACAGCCATTGTGTACATAGATCATAATATATATATATATATATATATATATATATATATATATATATATGTATGAGGAACCATGGTTAACTAGTGCAACCTTGCTTGGATACAGCCATTGTGTACATAGATCATAATATATATATATATATATATATATATATATATATATATATATATATATATATATATAAGGAACCATGGTTAACTAGTGCAACCTTGCTTGGCCATTGTGTACATAGATCATAATATATATATATATATATATATTAGTATGTGGAACCATGGGTAGCTAGTGCAACCTTGCTTGGACACAGCCATTGTGTACATAGATCATACTGTATATCTAACGCTCTCGTTTTTTCAAACAGTGAAGAAATATGGCACTGGCAGCAGCCGCAGCAGGGTTTATAAAGTCCCCTTTTTTCTCCTGCAGTTCCCGTTTGCAAGCTTTGTGTAATAGCTGGTTTTATACGGAAGGCTGTTGTGTTTTCCATATAAATAACTCTATATATTTCCCCTTTGAAGTGACTCTTTTTGCTTTCAAAATGAGGTCATAAAACAGGATAAGTAATGGGTTTTGAAACCAGATGTAGTAAAACATAAAATTTAAACCTACTCAGTTTGGGATTTATGACTTTTGGTGAGGCTAATCATTATGGCATGAAGCACAGAAAGCCTGCAAAAATGTCAGGCGCTAGCCAAGGAGAGAGCCCCATACTATTATACATGCTGTCATGGTGGAGGATGCTGGATGTTAACATTTACACTTGGGTTAGCCTGCCAATCCTAGTCACTGTGAGCTCCAGATCCTCCATCAGAGGTTGCAAAAGATGATTATTTCTGCAACACAGATAAGCTAAATGTAAGTAATGTCTGTATGTTAGAGTAGAAATATCTGCTGAATATCGTAAAATGTGTAATATTGTTCCTATAAACAATATAAAAATATTATTATTAAAAAATACCCCATAGTTAATAGATGCTTAATTAATTTTTTTACAAAATCTGCATTTCTTTTAAAATAGCTTAACCCTTTAAGTGCCAGCCTACCTAGAGTTTTTGCACACCTTGCACTTTTTAAAATGAAATAACCCTTTACAACCCTTTACATTTGGAATAGGCACACAAACCATATGTTCCCCTTAAAGTACACACGTTAAGCTTTCTAGGCATACCCAGCTTGTTGTAATGGTGTCATCTTTCTGGAAGTAATCTCTCAAAGAATTCTTTGGTTTCTCAGGGTTTCCCTACAAAAAGCAGGTTTCCTAATAAAAACGCAGAATAAAAACATTTTCCTAAAATATCAATATGCAAACAAGAAGCTCAATCTGAAAGAGCAAGGTCCCCCGAACAGAACAATACCCAACATGCATATGTACTGTTAACCCTTTTAATTGCCAGCCTACTTGAGATTTTGTCACAGGTAATTTTTCACCATTTTGCTCCATGTTTAACTGTGATTTTGCAGGAATTTCCAGGAAAATTATATACTTTTTTGTTGCATAGTTTAGACTTTAACATGGAATGTCTTGTTTGTAATTTTTCCAGTGCTTTCAGTTTTTTTTTTGTTGAAAAAGTAAAAATAAATGTTTATTTTAAATAAAACAATGATTTTAGTAAAGAAAACCATATTGCATGTGAAAGCCCCATTTCTCCCGATTACAACAGTACCACATAGCTGAACACACAAAAAGTCCACCGCACCAGTAAAGTAAACAGGTGTGTGGTATTCTGGTAGGACAATGCAATCTATGAACATGATAGGTGGGGGTAGCCCAAAACCATATAATATTTTATTATGCTGGGCAAACACAAAAGACACAATTAGAACTATTTAAAAAAGATATTTAACATATGTATGACACTACATCATGTATGAGACACTGCACTGTTCAATAATAATATCCAAAGATCATACAAGGTAATAACAATGTGGTTCCTTAGCAATACAATTTACTATTCCTGCATAAATCCATCATTCCAAAAAGTGAAAAGTCCATATATCAACAGCATTAAAGTGCAAAGCAACATCTAATCTCATAAATTTATGACGATCAAAGGACACTTCGCCCTGAGTAAGTGACGGGTCGCCACCGCCATGAAACACGTGGGGAGGCGGGGACACTGTACTGGCTACATGATTGGTAAAATCTCTAACATAGAGAGGCTGATTCACTACTAGCGCCGCGGATTGCCAGATGAGTGTCTGTATAGCAGCATTTAGAGTGACCGCTAGTAGACGCTGTAAGCAGGTATCGGGCGCTGTAATCTAGCGTTGAGGTCGCTGTAGTAACCTGGCCGACATTGATGAAAATTATGTGTGTTGGGCGCACTGACAACAGCACAACGCTGCAGCGAGCGAGAGGTTCATTCCCCTCCGGGTTCTTTTCCACTGGAGGGTATGCATTAAAGGGATAGGTCTGTTAGGCAAAAACACTCTATGATTAGTAAAATGGGTTGCGATTATGGGATTGGCATTTAGGACTAGAAATTGTTCATAAATGTATGAGATTAGATTTTGCTTTGCTGCTGCTGTTGATATATGGATTTTTTTGCACATGATTTTTTGCACATGCACTTTGCACTCTTTGGAATAATGGATTTATGCAGGAATAGCAAATGTTATGGTTAAGGAGCCACATTGTTATTACCTTGTATGGTCTTTGGATATTATGATTGAAAAGTGCAGTGTCTCATACACGATGTCATACACATGTTAAATGTCTTTTTGAAATTGTTTTAATTGTGTCTTTTGTGTTTGCACAACATAATAAAATATTATATGGTTTTGGAATCCTGTGGTGGTGTGGGAGTTTGTGTTTGGTATGGTTGTGGGGGTTTTGGGCTACCCCCACCTATCTTGTTCATAAACAGTACCACATATGTATCAGTAGCCCCTGTCCATGCCAAGGAGACCCCCTCAAACTGAAGAGAGCACTTTATAACATTTACAAATAAAATAAAGTACTATTTATTTTATTTAAATACCCTTAAAAAATGGCATAGGGTCCTCCCTACCCAGAATAACCAGCCCAGGGACCAGCCTTGCAGGGCTTGTAGAACTGGATGCCACAGTCAGTGGCCCCCTGCCCTGCAAGCTACAGGTCCGCATAGCCTTCGTGGCCCCAGGTTCTTCTGTCCTCACCTGGGCTTTGGGGAGGCAGGTAAATGGGGGCTGGAGATTAATGGCAAGTCACCCGCTAGCTGCAGCTGACTTGCCAGTCCCTTAAGCCTTGTGAACTAGTATAGATAGCTTACTAGATGCTGGGTGATTGGTGGAGGGGGGATGGGGAGGCAAGGGATAACAGCCCCTTTCCCCTCCAACCCTCTTCCCGCCGATCACCCTGCACTGATGAGCGTCTTCGGACAGGTGCAGGATGACATCATGGATGACGTCATTCACCCTGCCCACAAAAGGTGGGGCTAGGGAGTGGGGAGACGGTCTATTTCGGGCCCTCTCCTTACCACGAAAGAGGAGACCCGTTGGGAAGGATTGTGGCCGCAGGTGAGTAAATTTTATTTGCAGATGTCAGACGGGAGCTCTTTCGGGCCCTCTCCTGAAGCCTGAAGAGCCCATGAAGCCCTCTGAAGAGAATATCCAGCCATAATTAATTCCGTTGCAAGGTAAACTGCCATATAATGTAAGTTAGGTTGAAGTTCCAAGTCTGCACTTGGTTTACATCTCCAATATCAACAGATGAAACCTTCCATAAAACACGTGTTTTCTAACATTAGAAAATATTTAAAAGAGTTAAATAAGCCCATAAAATTTAAGACATAATTTTGCCACACAAAAATATACACTTTCAAAAATTCAATTGAAAGTGTTCTTTCGTTTAACTCAATGTATCATTGCTGCATGGCCAGAGAACAATAAGTATTGGGCCACAGGCTTGTGCACACATAGTCATTTTACTAATTTTAATCCATCCATGCAGTGAAACAAAAAGAAGCAGTAACTGCAGACTTGCCCGGAGCAGTAGGTTGCCCTAACCACAGCGCCCGGGTAGCCGTTTGATGACTTGTTAACGTACACTTCACTCATGTTCCAGCTGGGAATAAAACCTGCAAACCTCATGTCACAAGATCGCTTCCTTACCACTAAGCCACTACTAGAGGAAGATGTAGAGAAAGGGGGAGGTTGAGGGAATGGGGAAAGAAAATTGGGGATGTAAAATAAAAGAGAAATTGAGGAACCATAAAAAAGAGAGAAATAGAGAGAAACAGTGACACAGGAAAGAGATAAAGAAAGGCAGAGAAAAAGAGAAAAATATGGAGGCAATGTAAAAAAAAAAGTGTGGAAAAAGAGACCTGATGAGCCAGCTGAAACCTTTATCTCCAAAGAGAATGCAAAGCTCTCAGATCCCACATGCCTGCTGTGCTGGTTATCACGTTCTTGATGAACTGTCATGATGTATCTGTCTGTAGTGACCAGAGATCGACGCTTAATCTCACCAGTGGAAGCAAGAGAACCATTAAACTGCCTCTAAATGTCTCAGCTCTAGAAAATTAAAAGGGCTTTGCACAGCACTGGCGCTGAAAAAACTTATGGAGAATACAAAAAACACTAAAAAGCCGGGAGGTCAGCCTGTGCACTGCCCACACATTTTGGGGCGCCTCACTAACCTATATGTACCTATGTGGAAACAAACACCAACCTGGTTAACCGTGAGGCCGGCTCTAAGGACAAATTCACCAAAGGCAAGGTTGCCACAACAACTTACTCTTTATTACACAATATAGAGTGGCACATACATATAAACCCCTTCACCCCTTATAAAAGATAAAAAAGCAATGTTGCCTTAATATTAAAAGCACATGCATACCATGCTAATAGGCCACGCCCCCCATTCACAATGCTCCACACTCACTCCATGCAAAAATTGCTACAAATCGCTGGCCAGCTTGAAAAAATGGGACCAAGGTTAATTCAAATCCACATTGCTGAAATAAAAATTCTAAAGGACTGTCCTCAGAAAGAGAGCGTGGTTACAGTTACTCTAAAGTGTGGAGCATGCTGTAAACCATGTGAAAAAGTGTCCAGTTAGTGTTTTTTGTACTTTATATGGACTGGGAGATGTTGTTGCCTTCTCTGGGAGTCCTTAGTGCCGGCCTCACAGTTAAAAGGGACCAACACCCTCCCATGGTCGGCCCGGGAATCTATAAGATCTATAAGGCCGATCAGCTCCCTGACTGCGGGGCACCCCAATCGGTGTGTGAAACCCCCCAGAAACCCCTACCTGCTCCTCGATCCCGCGCGTCCCTCTAGCAGGACGCGCACCCGCGCCGGGGCGGGCGCGCGCCCTGTAAGAGTGACGAGCTGGAGGTGGCGGCGGGCGCGCTCTCTTGTCTGTCGCTGCCTCCCGCTTGTCCGCCGGTGGGAATTGGCTGCAGCGGTCACGTGGGAGCGGGGAGAGGTGAGTTTTTGGGGCTTTCTGGGGGGTTTCACACATCGACCCCCCCCCCCGTAGGATAGTCAAAATCCTGGGTGTTGGTCCACTTTAACCAGGTTGGTGTTTGTTTCAACTTATGGAGAATCTCAATCTACACTGTTAATTCAGAGATGTCATACCCATATGCTAATAAACCTATTATTATACATATAATCATTGATGCACTGTTGTCAAATCCCATAGGACGAAAGCTGCACTCAGAGGAAGTTCTGGAGGCCATGGGCCTCATTTATGAAGTGTGCTGTTTAGCATCTTTCTGATGACTACAATGGTGCTAGAAGTTTGTTTTGCTATTAGGTATTGTATTAGGTATTGGACAGCCTGTACCTGCGCCTGTTGGACCCGACTGCTGATTATACCAGCACCACTTTGTGCCTCCATCTTTTTGGCACTGCACAGCGTATTTATGATTTTTTTCCACCCTAAAAGGATTGGCGCTGTATTTCTCCAGTGTTGGTTGGCTTTTTATCCAGTGTTACAAGATATCACTGCTGGGGACAAACTTTACAGTGCATATAGGCTGCATTTTACCTGCTGTCCAAATTACACGTTGGTAAGCAAAAGAATATGTTCATATTTTTTTTGCATTGCTAGGGATGGCTTAACAGGGACACTAAGCTAGCCTAGCCCCCTAACTGCATATAAGCCCCACCACAGAAAGATGGACCTATTTGTTCCTTTTCTTGTCTTACTTGGGACCTGGGAATAATGTGTATCTGTCTCACTATCTCAAATAGATACAATAAACTGTTGTATCCCCCCCTTCCTGTTGAAATCCAAGGACATGGCCACATACAAATGCATGTATCCGTGCCAATCATTCATATAGACCTGGTGCACGCAGAGCCATTGGATCATTATTGGATCACTGGCTCATATGTATTATGCCAAGCCTGAAGGATTTCACACAGTAGGGACAGGGAATTAACCAGTTATTTAGACTCTGAGGCTGAACGAGAAGGGTTTCGGTCCACTTTAAAAGTTGCCATATTGACCCCTTCTCATGACCTGTCCCTGCAATGATATAACCTCAAATAAGAATCAGCTCAGCAGGGATGTTGTGGGCTGGTCATGAGTTAGCCAGTAAAATACAGAACTGATTGTTGGTCCCAGTCCACCAATGGGTGAAAGTGTATTTAGATGCTATGAGGGTAATTTATATAAGATTTCCATCTTATATGGGATAGCTTGCAGGTTGGTCCTTGTGACATTGCTATCACACACAATAATTACCGTAAAATGGATACCTGCCCCAGATGTCCAAACAGGAAGTAAGGCTACACTAAATCTGTTTGGTTCTATACATCTATGTGCTACTCTTTCTCTTCCCTTCTCTGGACTGTGCTCCACTTGGAATTGGCTGCCTGGACAATGGCTCCTGTGATACAGATGATCCTTCTCCTAATCCTCACCCCCTTTTTGAGCTCCTCTATAACTATATAACTATAGTCTGTACTGGCCACTAGTCCCCTACACATTGTACTAAATTGCCTTGCCACAACAAATTCCTAGTATTCCTATTTTCCAATGTGTTTTCACACACTACCTTAACTAAATCTAAAAATGCTGGAGTAACATGTTAATAGAATGGAGCTTTGTGCCTGGCTATGGATCCCCTATGGAATGTGCCCATCCAATAGCATCTCTGGCATGAAGCTCTTGCTCTTCACTGCTTACAGCGGGCAGTAGAGTGTAAGCTCCTCTGAGGGATAGATGTCATTGTATGTCTGTCCCTTTGTAAAGTGTTGGAAGCACTTTAAAACATTCAAAATCTTTATTAGTTATTAGGTAAACAAGCTAACACTTCAATGCTTTCTATTTCTTTGCAAATAATTGGCTTGGTATTAATTAAAAGTATTATTAAGAGAAGAAAATCTCCTGGCTAGACCTTCTCTTGTTCTTAAAACATTTGTGGCTTGTAGATTGCACCCATTAAAAGGCCTGTCATCATTTTTGTTTGTTTAAGTCGCAACAGCGATTGCCATTTTATTACTTGCCTTAGGTCAGAATTTCCCTGGACCACCCCTGTGCTCTAATACTCCTTCTAATTTATACCTAGCTTCTGATCAGCTCTCACAATGGCTTTTTTTTCTTTCCGCAACCTTTTCATAGGTGTCAGCGCATTGCAGTTTCCTTCTCCTTTTAAAAAAATATTCACGTTAAGGATTATGATGGAAGTACTTCCTACAGAAAATATATTAAATATACTATAATAGTCTACCTGGAGATATTGACTATACAGCTGATTTAGATCTTGGATAATAGAACAGATCATTTCAGCTCAGGCCCTACCTGACTTGAAAAAAAGTGATAAGGCAGAGTTAAAAAGAAAAAGTGAAGGTGCACCACCATCTAATACACAATCAATCAGAGTACTCTTAAGTAATCCAATGGGGCACCTGTGCCAAAAAATGTATACCACACTCAAAATGCACAATCCCCAAATGTGTAGCCCCAGCAGCCACAAAAGCAAGCAGTAGGTATACAAGGCACCCAATAACCCCCAATAAATTATCTCAATTCATTTAATATGATCACATTTATTTAAAAATACACATACATAAAAACAATCCCATCACAGGGGCATCCCAACTGAGCATAAATGATGATATATCCACATGGTGAATTTACAAAACTAAATTTCAAACCAATCAATATTGATCCTGTGCAAAAAAATGCTATCTAAAGTGCCAATAAATCAATATTAAATATAAAAAGCTATAAACAGTGAATAACCCGATTGCTAATTAAATCCCCATTTATAAATATCCAGGACAGGATATCCTCTCAGGATGTGTGTATTAAATGAATTGAGATCATTTATTGGGGGTTATTTGGTGCCTTGTATACTTGCTGCGTGCTTGTGTGGCTGCTGGGGCTACACATTTCGGGATTAATAAGGCAGAGTTCTGGGGTTTTTTTTATAAAACAAGCAGCCAGATGTAGCATGTCATTCTATCTCCTACGTTGCAGTTCAAAGCTGTTTACTAGGTTCAAAATCATTACTCGACTACACTAACAAAAATGTGGACCTAAACTGCCTATTAGGACTGTTCTGCCCTCAGTCCCCAAGCATTCAATCTAATGATTAATCCTCAAAAAAAACAAGAATCTTCAACACCCTATTAAGTGCAAACAGTCTTGTGGGTCACTTAAGGTGGCATGTGGTCGTAGTAATGTCTTTTCTGGCATTTCCAGAGGTCAATCAATGGTGTGACGAAGCCTCAAAGACATGCGTGTAGTGTGGGGAATCCGGAACCAACCCTTCTTGATTATATATACTTTTTTGGGCGCCCCACAATATTACTGGTCCTGGGCAGGCCATGTCCAGCCCATAAGCTGCTGAACCCCATCCCTAAAGTGCTTCCCAGTCAGTCAATAAGTGCTTTCATCAGCTGTCACAATGGCATTGCAGGGACGGACTATAAGCAGGTTGGGATTTGGCCAAATGTAAAACGATGGTATAGATGTGGCGGGGCGGGTATGGTGACAGCCATGATGCTGAGACTATAGCATTGCAGGAACAGAACATGAGCTGGATTGTCATGGCTGTGGATACAGTACGGATGATTATGGAGAAAGGGGTCGATGGGGAGACTTGGGAGCAAGGAAGTGGAGGGTTATAAGAAGAGCGATAAGTGAAATACAGCTTACATACCAGTATTTAATTTTAGAAGATATTTCAATTCTTTATAGTATCAAAACCATAGGGTGTAATAAGTGCTCATAGGCAATAGTGGCAATAGCGGCAATAGTTATTTAAATAAAACGCCCACAGTGATGCCAATGCAAATTCAAT
This sequence comes from Gastrophryne carolinensis, assembly GCA_027917425.1. Classification (NCBI taxonomy): domain Eukaryota; kingdom Metazoa; phylum Chordata; class Amphibia; order Anura; family Microhylidae; genus Gastrophryne; species Gastrophryne carolinensis. Next base: position 441,818,878 of record CM051234.1, read on the forward strand.
AGACTGGAAACACTTTTGCCTATGTGAAAGGACACGTGGAGGCTGATTCATTACTAACGCCAGGTAACGGCAGATGAGCGTCTGTATAACGGAGCTTAGAGTGGGTATCGGGCGCATTGATGATGGTGATGTATGTTGGGTGCTCTAACACCAGTACATCGCTGCAGGGAGCAAAAGGTAGCACCAGCTCAATGCGACCAACTCTCAGCGACCCACACCATACTTATATAAAAACTTCACACACAGTGTCAGTCGCTATAGCACAGAGCGCCTGACGCTGTGTGATTAAAGTCTGTTTTTGAACACATAAGCACCAGTAACAAAGTGAAAAAAATGGCACTTTAGTGCCAGTCCTGTAATGACAATTCTGCATAAAAAAACAAAAAAATCAAAAAAGTTTTCAAAAATGACTTTTTCTAGGCCAGGAGAGGTGACACAATTATTTAAGAGAAAAAATAATAATTAAAAAAAAACCCTGTTTAAACAGAAGAAAAGGAACATCCATTGAAATGTATAGGAGAGCGACAGGTAGCGACAGGTAATACCTGGCGCTCTGGAAGCTAGAGCACCTGTGCTATATACTGAGCCGCCTGTAATGATGAATTGGATGCTACATGGCACTGTTAGAGCCGCTCACCAGATTCGCCTTTAAAAATGTGGTTTTGCATTCAGCGCCAAGTGTTCACCAGACGCTGCCTGCTGCTATCCCTTGATAAATAACCCCCATAGTATACTATAGGTAGAACTTTACTGGAGGTCAGTTGTAATTGCCCCACAAACAAAGCAAATTTCTGAAGTGTAAACTGAGCCTGAAAAACCTAAAACATTCAAAATGAAACAACTGTAAAACATAATGATTTTCTACAGTTAATTAAAAAGAGAAAGAAAGATTAAAAATTAAAACGAGAATAGAATAAGTAATGAAAGTCTTAAGCGTATCACACCTTCATTTAAGTCATGACTTATTTTATAATGAAGCATGAGAACATTAAAAAAAAGTTTTTATTTTGAATAATTATTCAAACAAGAACTGGTTGGTCCATTTTCAAATTAGGCTGGAAAACAGGAAGCGGCAAAGCACTAAGCATTGGAAAGCATGCATTTATCTTTTGTGACCAAGGCTGTCTGCACTGAATTATGTATAGCACAGATGGGGGAAAAAACTACATGCAGCGATTTTGCTTGTGAGGTTCAATTATTCCCACTTCCTAGGCATTATACTGTACAAAAAACAGATGATCACTCCTCCGCTTGTAACTTTGTTTTAGGTAAGGTTAAACATATTCGTAACAGAGTAGCCTGTGTTGCCCCGGCCATGTGCAAGACATGGTGGAGTGTTCAATTACCTGTTAATTAAGAAAAATGTAATATTCTGGCTGGACGACAGGGTTCCAGAGGAAGTCATTTCCACATGTATGAAACAGATATGTGGCCAGCCTGCAAATAACTGAGCCATAATCTAATAGTTTCTAATATTAAGCTCATACCCTTGTCAGAGTCAGATTGTCACAGGATATCCACCTTAAGTGCCAGTCTATGGTCATCTGACAGTGGATGGAAAAACTCCAGAAGAACAATTGTCTAGAATACTGGCCTGAGAAATGGGTTAAAGACTGGAGGGCGCTTAGCTCTGATCCAGGGGTGTAATTGTTTAATGAGCACTGTTCTAGGGATACCCAGACAGGACGAGATCGAGGCCAGTAAACCGGCACAAATTGAGCCATTCTCTCTCCTAGGCCTTCCACCAACTTGGGGGTATATAGGATTTTCATCCATATTCTCCTGCTCCTGGAACCCCAGATAAAGCTAATAATCTTATGCTGAATGTTAACTAAATTCCTATGGGGAGGGCTCTAAAAAATATAAAATGTTAGGCAGCAAGATCATTTTCAAGGCCAAGATCCTCTTGAACAAAGACAGAGGAAGCCCTTTGAAGTCCTCAATTTCCGGAATAGGGGTGGAAAATTAGCATTAAATAGGGATTCTGCCATGAAAGTCTATGTTTTGCACCATGTATTGAGCGCAACAGATGTATTGTCATTCATCTTTAGGCCTGAGATGGTGGAGAAATGTTTCAATGTCGAGAATATATTGGAAACAAATATCAGGGGGTTAGAATTTAAAAACAAGTAGTCGAACACGGCACACCTATGCTCCTGGCCTGCACACAAATACCACCTATGTCTGGGTGTAGCCTGAATATGTTCGCCTGTGGTTCTATAGCCAGTAGAAAAATTGCAAGTGATGGTGGACACCCTTGTCTCGTACCTCATCTGAACAAAATCTGCTTATTGCTAAACCCTTTAATTACTACAGAAGCCCTCAGTTTGAGTCGAGCCTGCACACGATTGAATAGACTCCTTCCCCAAACCCCATTTTGCTAAGAAAAAAATGGAGATATTCCCATGAAATTGAGTTGAAGGTCTTGTGTAGGTCCACGGAAAGCAAGGTGATCTGTTTGTTGGAGGCCCTGGACTCCATTCCATGGGCATGGTATATCAAACTGAGTACCCGCCGAATCAGGATCGGCTCTTGTCGCCCCAAGATGAAGCCTGCATGGTCCAGATTGATGATCCGGAAGGAGTTGAGTCTTGTAGCCAACGTCTTTGTAAGGATCTTCAGATCCGTATTTATCTGGGAGATAGGCCTGTAGTGCACACACTCAATAAGGTACTTGACTGGATTGGCCAACAGAGCCTCCTCTGGGATGACCTCCTGTCTCTTTCTCTCAGCGCAGGGGAAAAGACCAATGGTTCTTTTAAACTGAAAAGGCATTCGCCTTTGAGAGTGTAAGTGACTAGTTGCACAAAATATTACACTACCCTATTCAAGCAGACCCAAACGTTGTTGTACCATATGTGTGCCGCCACATATCCAGCATGCATACCACCTATATCAAAATAGTTTTGACCAGCAAGGTTGAGGGTATAAAAAATCCTTTGTAATTGTAAATGATTTGATGGGCGATTAGTTCACTCATCAAAAGCTGAACTGTTCATGAGTGCCATTTGGTTGTCACTGGACTGCACATTCAAGATGATCATTATATCAAGTAACAAACTATATCTAGTTGATCTATAATTACGTGTTGTCATGTCCAGGCTCACCACCATCCTTTGTTAAGTCTGCAATCAGCTGGCGCTTACTCATTCTGGTGGCTCCTCCGTGCCGGTGAGTGTAGGTGTAGGAGTGTAAGTGTGTGTCTCTGGAGTGGGTGGAGCCTTCCACCTCTGACTGAATCCTGCCTTCGAAATGCATTGTGTTGCCAATTTAACATTTAATTTATTAGAATATATAAATACATATAAATTGGAGTAAAAGTCATTAAAACTTTTGGTAATTAAGTCAGGGCTCTGGGAGAGAGATCCATTTGAATTCCTCAGTCTTGGCATATGATTACATTTTGCTCTAGGGGCTAACCTTTTGCGTAGTAGGGTCCCCGGTTTATCCCCCAAAAAAGAAAAATGTAAATCTACTCAATGTGAGATCTCTTTCTGCTCTGGTATTGAGTATTTCTTTTTTTGAATGACTATTATGGGCTTGTGGAGGTCAAGGTTGAGTAAGGAAAGGGAAATGATAGACTGGGTGCAAGAAATGTAACTTTTCTTTATTTACCCTGTATCAATTATATCATAAAATTCAAATCTCCAACCCCACAGATTTCGGCCAATATTTCTTTCCTGAAAAACTGGGAGACCAGCTTTATGTTTACTGTACTTACCTAATTGATTTAGAAAATGTTTTGAGAAAGGAGTAATGCTGATATCTGACTGTCCACCTCAGGTGGTATTGTCCACTTTTAATTATTCTTCTGGGAAGATATAGTAAGTATGTATGTATGAGATGTTAGGCCTACATTCAGCCTACTATTAGAATGTCCACTGGCACTATTAAAGTCAATCAGCAGTGAGGCAGCACAAAATTTGTACCTATAACACATTTTTGCAATTACATTTTCTTGTATAGTCACAAACATTAAGATGGGACTGGGCTCCAGGTAGCAATAGCAATAAAAATTACTCTACACACCTGCTAAAATGAATGTTATGGAATGGTTTGGCCTTTCCCCTCCTCAGCTTAATTTCTTGTAAATAAGTATGGCTGCCAGAGTCCAGAGGCATTCTCACAGCAAAACTAGATGATCTATATCACAGTTTCTCAACCTGCGGTACTCGTAGGGGGTACTTAGTTGTAACTGCTTGTCACCAGGGGGTACTTGGCTTAAAAAGGTTGAAAACCACTATATGAGTTATATATAAAATAAAGCTTTGTAGAAGAGAAATTCTAATACCTTAATTAGGAAAAAGAAAACCATGTCAGTGCTGTCAAGCTGCATTAAAGCAACCCCTACCCACTATGTCAGGCATGTTCAGGTTGGGTGGGGGACGATGGTAGCCATGTCAATGATCTTTTAGAATTACTTGGCCAATCAAGGTGGACGGTAAAGTGAAGCACTGGCAGATGTATCAGTCAACAGTAAAACACAGGATCTTTTAACTGGTGGCACCAGCAACTATGCCACTAGAGCAGTCACTCTATAGGGACATCAAGTTTAATTGCAATGACAAATAATTAAAGAAGATTTCAAACTTTTTTTTGTTTCCAAATTTGCTCCAGGGACTGTGCTGTAAGGTCCCTAAACCACCTTATTCCATCATCCCCCAGTACTGACACACCTGCCTTACCAGTAACAGCCATGAAATAGGAGATGCTGGTGTTGGATCATCAGTGTCTTCCACTGGAGACAGTGTATCAGCCATATAATATTTACGGGTCCCCTATGGCACAGAGCAACCTGGGCAGAAGATAAATCTCTGGGTGTGAGACTCTGTGGACCAGCTCTCTACAAGGGAAGCCTGATTCAGAGCCTCCACATATAGGCTTATTTTAGTGCAGATGCAAACTCGCATGATGTGAATTCCACAGAGCTGATGTGATTCCCAGCCGCCTGCGAGATCGCCTGTGTGAATGCCAGTGAAAGTGCTTGGCATAAGCTTTCCTACTAAATGAGCCTTTACGTTTTTGGGCTGTGAGAGGGCATCTTAAGGCGAGTTTTCCTGTGTTTAATTCATTCCCGCTGCGGGTAACTGCCAGCAAGTTTTTTGAGCAGCCTTTTTTTCACTTTATTGCCATTTTTTTAGATACAATTTGAATCTAACGAAAAATAGCATGACTTTTTATTTTTTTAATTGTATTTTTTACATCTGTATCAGTTTAACATTGAAACTTCTTTGGGTCATTTTTCATTGTTTTAGAGTATGCTGCTTAAAGTTGACCAGCCACGTTCTATGGAAGGTTAAAATGAAAAATAAACTCCCCGTAGTGTCCTGGTAATGAATTAGCTAAAAAAACTCACTAACGATTTTGGCTTTAAAAGAGAAATTGGGGGAAAATTAAGGAAGTCTTCTTTTGGCCCTTATTTTTCTTCTGTCACTATTTTCAATAGATGTTAATTGCACCCAGCATGAGATTGCAAAGAAGGATTTAAACTGCTAGTTTAGACAATGGTATCCTGTCAGAAACAAATAGCATGCAATTTCATACCTGGGTAAAGGGAAAATTATAATCACTATAAACAGAAATACCAAGCATTGAGGGCCACGCTATTGGCGGCCTCTGGTCCTGTAAGTTACCAGCCCTTTGGGCTCGGGGCTCTTCCAGGGGTGGGAAATGAAAACAATAGGAGGCACTCTGGTGGGAAAATATATCCACGGGTGCAATGACCGGGGTTTTCCAGACGAACTACAGCAATAGATGGTCCGCACTCCTAAAAAATAGCTTTTAATCTGGTCCTCTTAAAACGATACAAAAATTGATGAAGAGACATAAAAACATGAAAATGATACCAGCAACCCTCTTCCAGGGGTGCCTTGCCCACCACTGGAAGAACCCCGTGCCCACACTCATGGGCAGCGGTTCTTCTACACGCTCAATGTCCCAAATTGGTATGCGGGTAATGGGTCATTTTAACATGCCGGCTCCTGACCCTGGAGAACTGGTATAGGGGTCCATTAGTAAAATGAAATCTATACAAAACGCAAAAATTGCAATAATCTTAATTTCACTTACTCACATGTCCCCATCTTTCCTTTGTCCACGCCAGAAACCGTCTTCCTCCGGTCTGGTGGGTCTTCAACAGTGGGCATGACCTCGGCAGCCCATAGCATGGGCCAGCACTGGCCGCCAGACCTGTGCTATAGGGCATATTGCTGTGTAATGGTCAGGGCCAGGGGGGCAGATAGGAAACCCTTGAGCCCTGGAATTACAAGCATCTATGCTTGGTTCTCTGAGTTGGTAATGCTTAGAGAAGGGGAACCCCTCGCATTTTAGAAAAAAACAAAAAACATTTAAACATGTTGAGAGCAGGGTTGAATTTGAAAAAATATTTTCTGCCAAAAACTTAAAAAAAAATGCATTACCAACCTGGTGAACCAAGCATGGGGGCTAGTAATTCCAAGGCTGCCCAGCCGGGCCTTGAAACATTTTGGCTTGGATGAATCAAACAAGAATGAAAAAGGTCCAAAACTGGATTTTTCACAGGAAAAAGGGGAATAATTGCCTCAGCAAGAGGTTCTGAGGCTCCAGAGAAGGTGTTTTAATTTAAAGTTGGCTAGAAGCACTTAGCATTAAAAAACAGTAACCTTATATCTAGTTAATTTTCTTTATACACACCATGTGGTGCATTAGGTGAAAGAAAGCCTCCTGTCCATGTCCAAAGTTCTTCCTAGATACTTTGCAGAAAGACTATAGTGAGAGAAATAATGAATGCTAATGATGATGAATTTTCTAGTTAGTATTTTATGCTTATCAACTAAAGAAACAGAATTTGAAAAATAAATACTGTAGCCATGTACTTAAGCATGAAATCATGTACCGTAATCTGCACTGGACAATCTTGCATATGTTCATTTTGCTGTGTTAGAATTTAACAAGCATGGATGCAAATAAGATGCAATAACCCTAAAAATAATCTTGACCCATTAATCACTCCTAAACACGCAGTTTAAAAGAGGGGAAGCATTTACCAAGTAACAGGATTTCCCTCTAAAATCCCACTCCCAACAACACCCCAGCTCCCCGTTTTTGGCCTACCTACTCTAGCACTGGATTTTTTCCATGGACAAAAAGCTGAAGCACCTTTCACCAGCTAGCACCTCCTATTGGGAGAGCCGCAGTTGCAGATGCTGATTTAGGTAAGCAGGGGAAGGTATGGTGAGGTGACAGAAGTGTTGAAAATCAGTGATTTGCAGTCTAATGGTTGGAGCTCAGAATTCATTGGAGTGTAGCTAGTAGAGTAGTCTCAGTGGCCCATTGGGCTAAGGCTGCCTTATACCTGATAGCAGATGCCCAGGGATCCCAGTGGTGGAGGCTGGTATACAGCCAGAGCAGGTGTGGCAAGATCTGGCCAGCAGGACGTGGCACTGGATGTGGTCAGACATAACACTGGGCTGATAACAGGGCTCAGCACTTGATCAGCCATGGCATGAATCAGAGACAGGGTTCAGCATAGAGACAAGATCAGATGTGGCTCGAGGTGGTGACAGCCCTCGAGGTGAAGCTGTGCTCAAATGTGGCATGAATCAGAAACAGTGACTGGCACCGAGACATGGCTCAGGTCAGAAACAGGCTTGGAAATTAGAAGCAGCAGGTTAACCTTGGCCGGAGGGCTGGACTAGGACGTACACTGACAATATGGTCAGCAATGTGCTAGTTTCTAGAGATGACTTTTAAATGGATTATCTCCAATCAAGTGCATCCCCGAGGCTGCTAGTGTCTGTGTTTTGCCACGCAAAAGCAGACACTAAGGTGAGTTGCACTCTAAAAAAAATCCATGCTTTCTATAAGTGATGTAAGTGAGCCTAGTGAGTACCAGACAATGATAGCGGCAGCAAGGTAAGTAGTGCACCATACCATAAGCCATGTTTCACTTGTCTATACGGCACTGTTCATCTACACCATGTGGGTAAAAGCTTATAGGACCCTGACATGGCTGGAGGAGAGCAGCATGCCAACAGGTATGGGAGGTGCCAGAGATATGTGACCATACACCAGATATAAAAAAAATACCAGGTGTTAATATAAAAATGAGGAAAAATAAAGATTCTGGTGTTTTCAGTGAACTATTTAGAGAACTATGATTTATCAAGCACTTCTGCCAGACTACGCCACATTGGTGCACACTGCTGCCAGACTACGCCACATTGGTGCACACTTCTTCCAGACTACGCCACATTGGTGCAGATTAGGGTAGAACAAAATATAATTTACATTTTTTCAGCATGTTTCTGTACCACTAATGTTTTTGTAAATATGCCCGTGTAAAAAGAAAGTGTTAAATTAAATTTTGGACCACTCTAATTTGCACCAGTGTGGTGCAGCCTGGAAGAAGTACTTGATAAATCAGGCCCTATAGAAATTAGCAACACAACCTATATAGGTCCACATTAAGGGCACAGCCCAAAACATATATAAAGGTATTTACATATAAATTTTATTGGTTGCAAATCTTAAAATCAACATATAAGACACCACACTATTTAAAAACTGAAAATCATCACTGACATTTCCCTAGATGTTAGGTTGAATACACCCAACATAAACATAAATTGGATTTGCAGCGTCCGCCATAAAATAATATATCAAAATACAGGGGACTCCTTAGAATCTACAGCAGAGTGGTGAAACCTTTATCTATGTCTTGAGCTGTGCCCATAATGTGGACCCATATTGGTTGTGTTGCCAACAATAGAATGATGTAGGGTCTAGTGGAAGCACGCTCTAGCTTCAAAGAAATTTTTTTGATTATTTAGCAGTGCGCACCCTTTTGTGTTGGTTTGACCCTATATAAATTAGAGTAGAAGTCTTGAAGCAAGAATACTACCAAAAGCCTAGTATGAACATTTGACTTTAGACAAAGCATACCTATCTGAAGCAAACACCAATTTATCTTTGTATATGGTGTTGCACATAATAATTACCATTGAAACATCAATGTTTTTTTTTTAAATGTGCCCCCATAGTTCTTCATCACAGTAGGTAACCAAGAAACAAAGGGATTAGGTAATTGGCTCTAAGAACACATTACTGCTTCACAGTTAAACTCCAAAAAAGGGCAAAACTGTTGTCATGTCAACAAAGTTCACTATGAATACTTAACAAGTTTGTGGTTTTAACCTAGTCACTGTTACTAGATCACCACCAACTGTGATAGGGTTAAGGGCACAGAGGATTGAGAAGCTTTGGCTTCCTTGATAAATTGACCCCCTCCATCTATAGGATCAGACATGAGATAATGAGGCCTGGACAAGCTCTTTTGCTTCAGCTTTCTCCTTTTTCCCATGTACCAAACTTGTAGCCAAGGCAGAGAGACACAGTGCCGCCCCACTCAAATCTAATTTACCCTGAACAAAAGCTGATCGACCAAATCCCCCACTAACAAACCGGTCACCACAGACAATTCGTATAATGTTTGGTTTTTATTCATTTCGAGACTAATTAACTTGAATCCGCCATTCTGCTCTGTACAGTGCCCAATTAATTTGCAATGCATGTCAAAGGGCTCCAGCCTTCCGAGTCTGTGGAAAGCTTTGTTGAGAATTGTATTGATCTAACTACAGTTTCCTACACATATTTACTTTTCATCCTCTATAGCGTAAGCTGGGCTTTTTTTTGTTGTTGTGAAAAGCTTAGGCTTACAAAGTTTAATAGGATTTTAAAGCCACCCTTATCCCAACCCAGCTCCGTTGTCTGTAGTGCCCTCCAAATACAAACTCTTATGGGGTCTTACAAATCCACTGAATGAGAGGCATTTAGGTATGGAGAATCTTGGAAGTAAGAGGTGTAAGCACTGTGAATTTCAAAAGTGAATACCATGAAAAGAAACACAAATTATTGATCTATTTCATTTCTTAAAGAACTGGAAATTGTCTTCTTAACCCCTCTGTTACCAAATCAAAAGTTCTCAAATACCCTGAAGCTCATATTCTAGTTAATGGATTTCATTCATTATCACCCTGTTAAGTGTAAGGAGTGACACACTACTCTTTGCGGTCCTCTCATTGATGAGCAAACCGTTTGTAGACTGTCTGGAGGGGATTGTTGGAAAAGGTAGTTGATGTTGTGTTGCTACATGTTCATACATATCGTATGACTGTGAGGAAAACTACAGATTTTCTGCACTGACAAAAGGTGATATTGAAAAAGCATCATCAGACTAGGATCAATACTTGTAGGATTTTTTTAGCATACTATAGTATTGGGGTTTGAATGAAAAGATGTAAATACATTTGTGAGAGAGAAACAGAGTACACATTCATTGCTGCACAAATACAGTACACAGTGATTGCAGCTTGAATCAATCACAGGGATTGCATCATTTATAATAAAGCAATAATAGTCTACTTTTACATTTATGGGGGAAAGCCATCTTCCCTATGTCCCTCATTCACCCACCAAAATAATAAATCTTTTTAAAGTTATATTAAAGACAAGCCCGATTGTTGTCACATTGTCTCGGACTACACGCTGTTCTGTCCTAAACTTCAATTGTTTT